>OX401413.1:34733301-35933301 GCA_947846245.1 Cerastoderma edule | reverse complement strand
ACCTATGCCACTTTATATACTATTTGAGATCTGTTAATACATGAACCTTTTCCCTGATTTAAGTTTCAAACAGCTCGGTAGTGAGTGAGATAGCAGTCTTGAGTATGAAGCCCCAACTTAGCTGATGTTATTGTCCTTCAATGAAGTCATTGTGACTTTCTAAATTCGTATATACACCCTATATTCACCGTATTTGTTTTACATCGATTGTGAAGGAAGCTTAAAGCTTGTTCAAAGTCACTCTCGATGACTGCACTGACCTCAGGGATATATCTAAAACATTGTTAAAAAAGATATTTTTTTGTAGGCACTAATTTGATCAATTAAAAAATTAACAAAAGATTCCCTGAACAGTGAATAAAATGTAAAAAAGACGAATAAACTGTGATATCATTGTGATAAAAGAGGAATGAGCTCCTGATAAGCATATTAATGTTTGCTAACGTTATATAAGGCTGAGCTTTTTGAAGTCATCTGAATAAGAGAAAGGCTAAATAGAGACTTTTGATAGAGAATACAGAAGGGTTTTGCAGAAGATCTTCATTAAATCTTTCCCAAATTGAATGAGTTTGCAGACGACATTTCAAAATTGACAATGTTTCTGATAGGGCAGAAAACATTGTGGGAAAAGTAGAAATTGCTCGTTGAGAGCAATTTCTCCTTTTCCCACAATGTTTTCCAAAGATGTCTGCAACAAGCGTGTAAAATGTTGTTATTGTTTGTTAATGGGTTAATCAGTTGTCTTTATTAACTCCATTAATCCTTCGTCTCTATACAACAGGACTACGCAAAGCTAAGAAGTATGATTGGAAGGACAGTAACTTGGCCCTGTTTGGATCAGACACAGAAAAACAGGTGAAAAGTAAGTAAGAATTAATGGACATTAATGACTTGTTAATAGCTTATTGAGACCTATGACTTGAGCAGTATTTGCAAGAAATGAGCAATTTCTCCAATTGTTTCATTGTTTTTAGCCAATATCTAATATGAGGGAATGATCATTTCCCTTATTCAAATATAAACACAGATTCCATGGAGATCAATGTAATAGATCCAGTGTTTAAAGGTTCTTGTTCAAAGATGGGAGGAAATTTTAGTGTTAAGGATTAATTTCTTTAAAACTGCACAACAGCTGCACTGTAACATGATATGCACTGAAGAACAGTCATTGAAGTGTATACATGTATACAGTGAAATAACATGTTTTTTCAATCCGTTTTTGAGATCTACCGCATATAAACTGTACATTCTTAGATAAATTTAGCTTCCTGAATTATTATGCTTTCAATAGCTTCCTTTTATTATATATCAAACAACAATGCTTAAACTGTATTGTTTCAGTGATATTTTATTTTGACTTTCAAATATTCTCTTCATATTTTCGGGGGGTTTTGGTCTAAGTGAAACATGTTTTTGCATCATCCCTCTAAACAATAAAAGGGTCAGGAGGTGATTTACCTTGGGAAGTTATGGTATGTCAGACATGCAGAATATGGTCACAACCTTAGTGTACTACATAGCTATTCATCTAGTCATTTACACTATTTACATCTACAACAGGTTACTTTATAGATACTGGTACTCGTTGTATCACAACAGTCGAATGTTCTACGCAAGACTATAGTTAGTGCTTCACGAACATGAAGCACTTACGATAGTCTTGCAATCAACCATCAAACTGAAATAAATGATTAAAATAAAAATTTGACCATAAACAAATTCTCACTGGTGATATTTTACTTTCATCATTCTGGTTTCTTCCCAATATCACAAAAGAAATTTTAAATTCTCTAAATTGAAATTATTCTCTGCTGTTGTTTTCAATTTGAAGCACTCACAATATCCCATTTAACTAATGAGGCATCCATCCATTTTGACCCGTCTTTATGGGCAGCTAAATTAGGGCTCTTTCCATCTATGATGAGCTGGGCATTGCAATATAGATAAAAATTATAAGTTCATGTAAGACCTAATAGGTTATAAATCCAATGGTCGTTGGTCAAGGATCTAAGACTGGCCCCTGATGACAAGAATTATTTATAATTACAGAGGAATCAGCAGAAAGTGAACCAGCCTGGACTGGTGCAGGACAGGAAGTAGGCTTACAAGTTTGGAGAATTGTGGTATGTTATTTGTACCAGTCTGACTATATGCTTATCTGTCCATGTGTTCTGATGATGATGATCTCTCACCATGATTGAACATGTGTCAATTAATGGGGAGCGAACCCTGGACCCTGAGTTCAAAGTCCACTGGGCCACCAACACCTCTGGTTTCATGGGAGTGACCTTTTGCAAATCACTTCAGAGCCCTAACCTAGTACTGATGGATCCAGGAAAGCTGTTACACAACTGAAAAATTGTTGACACTGCGTTAAATACAAAAACAAAGATTGTCGCAAAAGACTTTAGATATACAACTGTACCGGTAGCTATTAACTGTCCTCTCCTCATAGAAATTGGTTAAGTTTGGTTAGACGATATTTTTCTTTTTGAAAACAACTTTATTTACAAGGAAGATTAATACAGATCTTTATCATCTTGTTTAGAGAGGAGGGGGTGAATGGGGCAATACCCTGTTTATGGTCTTGCAGGAAGGGTTTCAGGTGTTATTTATTACCTTATACAGAAATACAAAATAGGAAGAATGTGCAATTATCCGTTGCCTTCGTTCATGAGCATTTTATAAGACCTGTAGCAGCCATCTCAAGAAACATTTGAGATGAAATGAAAATTTGCTGGAGAGAAATTTCGTCACAGTGGTTTTAACCCTGTGTCTTATTCTGACTTATGGAGGCTTTTTGTTAAATATACAGGGTCCTGGGTATTCCTGTGGCTATGGTGGTGGACTAAGAACTCCAGGGTCCCGGGTTCAAGCCCACCGATACATTAGGTTGCATGAGAGTGGCCTTTAACAAGTCACTCCAGATGGCGTTCAATACCATTCAAATGAAAATGCCTTTTGCAAAAAGGGTTGACAGTCACCTGTAAACAATATGATATCCTGCTAGTCATTGGCCCTGGTATTTCATCACCAATACTACAATATACTTTCATATCACTGACTTTTTTCCCAACATGATCAAAACTGATCAGTGGTAGGAGACAAATAAATTATTTCAAATAAATCAACTCAGTTTAACATGATAAAGAAAATCGGCTAGTGCTTGGGTTAGAATTGGAGACCCCTGTATTCCAAGTCTGGTTGGGTTAATGATGCTTTAAAGAAATGGTTTTGGCCTCTGTGGCCTAGTGATTAAAGAAAGTAAAGAACTAAAAATCACATGGCCCCTCTCAGAGTGCATTTGTTCAAATCACAGTGATAGATTTTGATTTTCATGAGTGTTAGTTTACTGAATGACTTACAGATTTCCCATAATTCTATCTTGTCTTGACAAGCCTTTATGGTCTTCCTCCATCAAGTATTTAGCTTGGAATCTCAATATAACTGAAATACTGCTGATGTGATGTAAACCCTAAAACACAAACTTACAAAAACAATAGTGGATGAATTTGACTATGAAGGAAGTGATAGAAGGTGTAGTCATGAGGAAAAGAATGTGTACTTATAGTACATTGATATTTCAAGTACAAGGATATCCTATATATAAAAACAAAACAGGATATTGCTAACCTTTATAGTGCTGGAACTTACTTAATGCTTTTGCAAACAGGTTAGATCCAGGCCAGCCACCAAGTGAATTGGGGGCTGCACTGTGATCCAACCTGTTTGCTTCTCTGAGTATCTTTCCTCAACAAAATTAAGCAGGAGGTCGAGTTTGGAAAGCAGATGATACAAAAATCTATTTTTAGAAAACTAGTCAGCATTCTAAGGGTTAAGTTGGTACATGCAAGAATCAACTGTTGTAGCACATGTTCTAGTGTCTTTCATGACCTAGTGGTTAAAGTGGCTTTCTTAGTAGACTCTCGGTTTTGTTGGAGTGTCATTTGGTAAGACACTTCAGAGCCCTAGCCAAGTACTGGAGAATCCAGGAAAGTAGTAACATTACTGGAAAAATTGTTGACATTGCTTTAAGTGTCATATAAGTAAATAAAGTTCTCCGACACATCAACAATTAAAAGTAGAATAGTAACAATCTGATCTTTACAGTTTATCCCATCCCATTTAAACCCATCTTCTGCGGACGATAATGATAATGAGCATCATCTCAGTTTGTCACAGTTTGTTTGAAGCCCACAAAACGAATTATATATTTCTTATTTGGTCTTCCTCCTTCATTAAGAGTCTGGTATGGCAACATAACTAAAAAAATGTTTATGTGATGTAAAACCCATATAGATAATAGATATAGATTTACTATTTGAGAGTTCAATACAAGACCATACTAATTTTAGTGCTTTACCTTTGAAGGACTAACAATGGTCTTGCATCATGAATTCTCAAATTGTAATCTTCAGTTTTCTTTAATGTTGGGACAAGTCACAACTCCTAATTTGAAGGAATGGATGAAGAAAAATAAGACATCTTTTATAAAAGTGTTTGGAGAAAAGATAAATCCTAACCTGTAAATATGTTTGGTTGTTTTCCTTGTTTGGTATTACCTATTTCACAGACTTAAATAAACACAGATATGCAACTTTCTTTAAATATGTATAAAGGGAAGTCCCCTGAACTCATGTACACAAACCATCTTTTAAAGTATTTTTAAAAATCAGATTTTGGCAGGAGATAAGATCTCATAATCTGTATTGATTTATAAAAGTTTGCCTTGTTTTAATGTCCATAGTAGACATGTTAGTTTTGTCATACTGATCTGATGTGTTTAAAAGGGCTGTCTCGAAGATTTGGATTTTAACCTTATCAAATGAACTGTCTTCTACTCCTAAAATGACGAAATAGATTTCTAAAATATTTCAAGATTAGATTTTTGACAGCTTTCCTACCACATTCATAACTGTACAGAAAAGATATAAAACACTTATAGTGCAGGTATTGCAAACTGTTTAAACATGTTTTTTGCAAACAACAATCTAAACTTGAAAAAAGAGGTGGTATTTTTAGATGCCACTGTTATGTAGACCTTTGAAAATGTTTAGCCACACTTGTCATGTGAAGCTAACAAGGTGTGCGAAAAGGAGCTCCTGCGTTTATCCATAAACCTGCTATCTCATGGAAATGCTTACTTGCGCAAAGGCTCTTTTCTCATTATTCAACTAAAACACAGGTTTCAGCAATTTAAAAAGAAAAATTGAAAAAAGTATATTTTGGTTTAGTGGCAATGATTGTGCATATCAATTGTTCCATGTTCATTACTCCTAGAGCTCAAATCTCCGAGTTAGTCGCTTTGAACCCAATACATTCAAACTGCATATCACTAAGAGATATTACCGTATTTTTGATATTTGGTAACTGTCTGCTGCTGGTGATTTATTGTTTTAACAGGTCCTAAATCCCATCATGATGGAATGACTAATAAATGTTTTCTGTCCGCATATTGCATAACAGTTATAACGCCCACTGATAAAACACTTCATTTTACTTCCTGGGGACCTCACTTGCCTAGTGGTTAGAGAACAGAACTCAAAATCACGCAGCCCCTCTCCATGTGAGTTTAAATCATGGTGACTGTTTTGGGGGTTTTCATGAGATAGTCTTCTGGTTGAATTATAGAATTACAGAATGCAGATACTTTAAACCCTTAGAATGTTAGATAATTTTCTAAAATTATATTTTTGTGTTGTCTGCTTTCCCAAATATTAAATATCTGCTTAATTTTGATGAGAAAAGATACTCAGAGTAAAAAACAGGTTAGATCACAGGCCATCGCCAATTACTTGGCGGCTGGCCTGTGATCTAACCTGTTTGTATAAGCATGAAGTCGGTTCCAGCACTAATAGAGATTACTGGTTTGATCAGCCCTGTTATTTGGCACCTAAGCTTGGAATCTCCCTCCATTGATTGTGAGCCACTGCAATCCCAATTTATACATGTAACTGAAATATTGTTGAGGAAAATTAAAGTAATCTCAATAAAAACAAACATCATTTTACTTCCCATAAACCTTGAAATTAGTTAATTTTTGACTAATTTGTCATTTCCTGCTTGTTACTAAGAAAAGAGTTAAAGTACTGTGCATATGTCTTGTCTAAACTAGGATGAGTTGCTTTACCTATTTCCCCATATCAGAATTATAGACTGGTCCAATTTGAATGCAACAGCAGACGAGACAAATGCATATTGGATGGTAGTTAGAAATCTATTTATCCTCTATCACAATGGTCTCTTATGACTTCCTCAGGAGGTATGGTATTATGGAGTAAGGGGGTAACCATTAACCGTCTTTATTGGTGTAATCATCATTCATATTTTTCATGAACCTTATCTGTCATGTAGAGACAATGTATTTTGTATATATCATGCCATTTTAAGATGACTTATATGGGTCCTGTTTGAACTTGAAATCACATGGCCCCTCTCCGCGTGGGTTCAAATCCTGAGAGGGATATGGATTTTCATGAGAGGCAGTCTCCCGACTGACTTACAGAATGCCGATGGTTCTACCCGCCTTGACCAGCCCTTGTGGGCAGTTGAGTATGGGGTCTTCCTCCATCATTAAGAGTCGGGCATCGCTACATAACTGAAATAATGTTGATGTGATGTAAAACCCATATGGAAAAAAAAAAATGGGTCCTGTATGATACGGTGGTTATTGTGGTAGACTTGAAGCCCGGGCTCTTGGTTACAAGCCCACCAGCACCGCAGGTATTGCAGGAATGTCCATTGGTAAGAGACTTCAGAGACCAAGGTTTTTTTTGATGAAGGAATGGTCTATATAGCTCAACATTTCTTGACACTCCTAAAACCCCATCCACTTGAAAAAAAAAGAGAAGAAAAAAGGTGAAGATTTGGAAATTGCTGCTTTAGTTAAATCTTCAATTATATTATATAAAACACTGATTGTTTGATAAGTAAATATTGTCTTCATGTCAGAGTTGGTTGAGGGCTTAATGTATGACTAATGTAAGTTCTATTTACATATACTTTAATCTCTCAATCTGATCACAGTAAGCCAATATTACTTTTATCACTTATTTTTTGTTTGATGACTTGTAGAGAAGGTAATTACCAATAACATTTAGAAATGAATGATGACATTGACTTTTTCCAAGTTGTAGAAATTGATCTAAAAAATATATATAAGCCACTCAACGGGGTTAATTCAATGACTTAAGATGGTATAGAATATTAATGAAAGAAAGAAGTGTTTTGTTTTTTTAATTTATATCAAAAGGGTTCCTTAAGTGAGGGCACTTGATTAATTGATGTCCGGGAGAAGAGTGTTAAGTATGTATATGAGTCATAAGAAATTAACCCTTTGCAACAAATTTTCGCAAGACTTTTTGTTAATCTTTTAAAACTTAAAAAGATCAGGTGCTTGTAATCTTTGAAATCACATTTCACACCAATACCAGGAAAACTTCATCTTTATGATTTTGATAAAGCCACTTATGGTATTCGTTCTTCTATCACATAACAAGGGTTCAATGCTAGACAATACCAAGTCATTTTCTGTTGTTAATTAATTGCTATAGTGTTGCACTGAACCAGGGTACCGTTTTACTAAACAGTTTACGCTTAAGATTTGCGTAAGTCTAAAACAACAATTCCTCTTATTTCGATATTGGACGAAGCAATATTGCAAAGTGACACATCATTGGAATCGTCTCTCCGAGACGCTTCCAATGAAGTGCCACATTGCAACATTGTACTTTCATTAAAGATTCTATCCATGTTTATCAATTATGACTTACGCAAACATTTTCCGTAAGTTGTTTAGTAAAACGGGCCCCAGTGCTATATAGATTAGATATATACAACCAAAGAAATAACAAATGATGACTTGAAGGGTGTGTTGTTTAGGTTTGGTTGTAACAGATTTTTCATAAATGCTATAATGCAAAAGATGACATCATGAATCATTTCTTTATTTCTATTTCACAGGATGTGTTCTAAGAAAGTGATTGAATAGAGGAAGGGTTATCATCAATTTCATCCATCAGAAATGTGTATTTACAATAATTGCATGTGACGATTTTGCAAAAATTGATATCTATCTGGCACATGCAATATACGCAAAAAGCATGTCTGCAATTGGTGCTTTTGGTAGATAGAAGTTCTTGCTTGTTTCTGATGAATGCATTAGCAAATGAAAGCAAAGCATTAACTTGTGTATGGTTAATTCTATTTCAGAAATTCGAGATTAAACACTGGCCAAAAGAGGACTATGGAAAGTTTTACAATGGTGATTCATACATAGTACTAAATGTGAGTATTAGCCTAGAACAGTATTTTAAACGCCTTTTAAACTTTAACAGTTGGAACTTGTACCTATTCTTAAACAAAAATATCAACTTGAAATTGTAATTTGTTATCTTTTGTTACCTTTGCCCATTATAGATTGCTTTTGCTCAAATGTATTACTTGCAATGACAATAAATGTACCATGTACATTATATGAACTGAATGTTAGTGTCTTGTACAAAGTATAAAGTTGATTAAACTTGATATTAACTCAGTGTTAAATATATTACTTACTGGGGGTTAAGGTAGAATACCCATAATCAGCCATTTTAAGATGCATTCTTAATGCGTCGGATAACTTCGGTTCTTTCTCGGTATAGATAAGTCAGGGCCAGAACTATTCAATTAAATGTGAATAGTTCCGGCCCTGACCATTGTACAAAAAAAAAAAAAAACCTCTGACAAAAGATTGAATTTCAAAATGATGTGTAATGCGTATTCTACCTTAAGTCCTAGTAAGTGCTTCACATATTCTTGCACTGAACCTTTGATACCAAACACAAATTGCTACACTCTTTTATTACACCAAGTCCCTTATCTGGGATTTTGTTACAGGTCTCAATTAAAAGCGGGCAAGAATTATAAAGCTAGATAAATTGTGTTTGTATTATTCGTTAGAAACCTTTAGGAAAAATGGAGGTATTGCTTGTCACAGTTGGTAACAATGGCTTCTTTAATTTTCTGCAGCAGTTATATTAAAACAGGTACATGTAATTAAAACAGGTACATGTACTTTAACAGGAAGGACATACTAATGTCTTGCTTTGAACCTTTTTATATGATAGAAAGAGTGGAGTTGCCCAATTACACTCAGTTTTCAGTGAAAAGAACACCCAGGAGGACATTTTATCAAATAAAAGAGTGTGTGTGAAAGGCATCTTTTCCTTTGATCACATTTTTTCTTTTTCATGTAAAAGTAAAAGCTTCCTTCTTTATTCTTTTTTATACTGTTTTATATCATATCCTTTTGACAAGTCACGTTATCATATTCAAAGGACAAGAAAAAGATTAGCTGCTCATTTGACATGCAAGCCATTTTTGTTAGTATTGACCTTCAGGAATGAATGGATGAGTTGGATCTAATGAATTTGTCATTAACTCTTTTTTTTTTACAAACTCACATTCCAATTGCATTTTGATGCTGGCTAACATTAAACTAAACTTCGGAAATATTTAGCTTTCAATACGATGTGTATTTTGCTGTTTGTATTACAGACGTACAAGAATGAGGGTGAAGATGAGTTATTGTATGATGTCCATTTTTGGATTGGAGAAGAAAGTACTCAGGTAACTTTGATCTTCCATGTGACCCCTGACCCTATCTAACTCTTTCGTAGTGGCCTCCTTGGCCTAGTGGTTAGAGTACAGAACTTGAAATCACATGACCCTTTCCTTCAAATCCCGGTTACGGCATTTGAATTGTCATGGGAGGCAGTCTCCTGACTGACTGACTTACGGAGTAGGGCTGGTTCTACCCGCCATCATTTAGATTGTCATGAGAGGCAGTCTCCTGACTGACTGACTTACGTAGTAGTGCTTGTTCTATCCTCCATCTGTTGGTTCTACTTGACAGCCCCTTATGGGCAGTTGAGTATTGGGTCATTCTCCATCATTCAGAGTTGGGCATCGGTACATTACTGAAATAATGTTGATGTGATGTAAAACCCTATATAAATAAATAAATCAACCCTTACCTACAATTTTGTGATTTTGGGAAAATTTGAATCTTGCAATATAACCCTACCAGTGTACAGTGAACCCTCGTTTATCTGGACACGTCCGTTCCCAACAAAATGTCCGGTTTACCGAATAATCCGGACTAATGAAGCAGAGCATGTTCTTATTCACATTAAGACATAAACGGTCTGTGTGAGCGTTGTATAGTTATAATCCTTTAGCAAACGCCAAATTGTCGACCGTCCCAAATTGAAAGAGTTTGCAGAAGACATCAAAATATGATGAAATTCAAAGATAATCTTCTGATATGGCAGAAAACATTGTGGGAAAAGGAGAAATTGCTCGTCACGAGCAATTTCTCCTTTACCCACAATGTTTTCAATAGTCGTCTGCAATAAAACTGGTCCAATAATTCCGTTCCCTTACAATTTTGTTCGGATTGCGAGACATCCGGATAATCGGGGTCCGGATAAACGAGGGTTCACTGTATGTATTATCCAGGATGAGTATGGTACAGCTGCCTATAAGACTGTAGAGCTGGATACACTGCTGGACGACAAGCCTGTCCAACACAGAGAAGTGCAGGGCCACGAATCTCAACTCTTCAAGAGTTACTTCAACTCCATCGAGTAAGCAAACTTTACTAGCTCACATTGAAAATATCTCCAGAAACACCAGAAACTATTACTCTAGAAGGTAACTGTTTTTTGGTAATTCAAATTATCTCAAGCAAATTTGCTTTTGATAACACAAATTACATTGGAATTTAAAGAAACAGCAAATATAAAATACTAAAAGTATCATTTCCTTTGTGATAATGCATAAAAATCATTTTGACAAAAGAAATATCTTGGTGCATTTCATATCCCTATGGACTTGTACTGTTGACCCCAGGAAAGCTATGACATAAGTGAAATGTTTTAGAACTAAGGGTGCCTCAGCACCTTAGTCCATTGAATTTACATACCACTTTTTGAGGGACGGTACTTTATCGATACACAAACAGCGGTCTGACCCCAATTACTCATTTAGCATCCACCTTCACTGTGTGGACCAATACCTTCTTGGAACTAGGAATGTAGTCCGGATTTACCCGCGTTGGTTTGCTCTATATTATTATAACTCGTAAAATGTCCAGATGTTCGAAAAATAGACTATCGTAAAGTCTCTGTTCACAGAAATAATAATTATAGTAATGATGGCAAAAGGAGCAGCTCTTTTCCTCGAGATGTTGCCCAAAGAAATTTTCAAATGTATCCTCAATCATCTTTAAACGCACCTTAGTCCTTCAGCACTCTCAGCGCTTTGATTAACACTGTGATAAACCCTATGTTAACCCTTACAGTGTTGGAACTGATTTCATGCTTATGCAAACAGGTTAGATCCAGGCCAGCCGCCAAGTAAATTGGCGGCTTGCCTGTAATCTAAATCATTTGCTACTCTGAGTATCTTTCCTCATCAAAATTAAGCAGATATTGAAGTTTTGATAAGCAGACACTCAAACATTTATTTTTAGAAAATTACCCAGCATACTAGAGCTTAACAAATAACTGAAATAATATTGTCAAGGTATCAGACCCCATATAAAGAAAACAGATTGACACAGAAGAGGTTTGTGTCTTCTGAACTGATGCAGCCTGATCAAGGAATAAATTTAACATAATGATGATTGCAGGATAATGAGAGGTGGAGCGGAGACTGGTTTCCGTCATGTCAAGCCAACGGAGTACAAACCCCGCCTCTTCCATTTCTGTGGAACCAGGAAACAAGTCCAGGTGAAGGAGGTATCTCTCACCAAACAGAACCTGACGTCAAACGATGTCTTCATTCTCGATCTGGGTCTACAGATTTACCAGTGGAACGGTAACGATAGTAACAAGGATGAGAAGTTTAAGGTGAGTGAAGTTTTGTCTTCTTGGTTGTCCCAACTAATAATCCCTTGATAAGGCTGAAAGTGCAGGGTGTAGGGAGATATATGGTAATGGTTTCCAATTGTAAACCTCTTTACATTGCTCATTTAAGCTTTTTCTGGGAGATGATAAGATAAGTATTTGTTGAAATAGTCATTTGTCATAATTAAGGCGTCATGATTGGTCATGTGGCTGCATGTTGTATGATTAGTGCCAGATATGAAATATGTTATATACACCTTGTTATGGGTATGAAAATGACAATGGTGTCAGACTTATTGATGATTAGTTAAGTTTCTATTTGTTCTGATGTTCTTAATGAAAACAGTTTTATAATGATTCTTAAGTTTATTAAAAGTGTTTACAATTCTGCAATAATTGTTGAAATGGTGGTTGTTTCTGCTTATAAATTTGATGTTTTAAATATTTCATGGCTCTGGAATATTTGTTGAGATATTGTTATTTTTTGGCATTCATTTTGATACTTTTAATTTATGTAGGCTGTTCAGTACCTCCAAAAGATCAAGAGTGACAGGGGAGGTAAACCAGAAGTGGAAACCTTTGATGAGAGAGACATTTCACCGAGCGTAAGACATTTTACTCTTAAATTTATATCTAGGGTTCAGACCAATACAACATACATTTGTGAAAGCCTTATTGTAGTAATGCACGATACATACATTTGATACATATGTGCTTATTTTACTTGCATCTGTAGTTGAAGATTAAAAGGTGCTTGTTCACAGATGTGAGGAAATTTGAAAGTTAAAATTCAAATTCGTTAAAATTGTACAGCTGCTATGTTTTGTGATATGCACTGGAGAACAACCATTGCAGCAAAATTAGTTTGTATTCAAGCATTTAGAGTCTGTATACACAAATTAATATTGTAACAAACCAAGCAAATGAACCTCTCAAAGACACAGACACGTCCGATCAGTGAAAAACACTGTTGTTCACTGAGCGGTTGTGTTGTCTATATATATACCAGCATGTTCTCTCAAATGATGCATTCGGTTCCTAATTTGCATATACGTTCAACGAAAGTTACATAACTCCCACTTCCGAGAAGACTCGTACCGAGTCTTGGCCCTTGGGAAACATGTGGGGAAGGCAACTCCGATGGAAGGAGAAGTCTTAATCCCAATGCTGCCACCAATGTAACGAACCGAGCAAATGAACCTCTCAAAGACACAAGCACATCCGATCAGTGAAAAACACTGTCGTTCACTGAGTGGTTGTATTGTCTATATTTGCATATACGTTCAACGAACGTTACAATATGTACTTAAATCCGAAAGTGTTACAGCAGTTTTGAGATCCAGCGCATAGCTGTACATACCTAGATATATTGATACCTCTTTAATAAGTTATGCTTAGCTCTCCATTGTTACTTTTAATGGAATATCATGCAGCAATACAAAAACTCTTATGTTTCAAGGCCATTTAATTTTGCTGTTCAAATCTTCTTGACTGTAAACAAGCATCATTGAGTGAATATAATTGTGATCAGCAAGAGCTATTTCTTCGTTTGGTACAATTATTTCCCCTAATAATCAAAAAGATAGTGTCAGTCAAGTGAAAGTCAAAATTTTTGTATTGGCTAAAAACATCTAGTCCTTACACTTCATAATTGTGATTCACCATTATTTTCAAGTTGGACCACTCACTTGAAGCTATGGATTGCTGATTGACTTACTGAATGCTGATGGTTCTACCTGGCTTAACAAGCACTGAATTAATGTTGACCACCAGTCTGTAGGTATACTTGGGTCAGAACTATGACCATAGGATAACTATAGATCCCTGTGATGTTGATGACATAAATACCCACATTCAAGAAAAAATGAATTATGTAATTGTTTATTTATCAGCATGACTTCTTCTCCCATCTGTCTGATGATGGAAAGGACGAGGATCAGGGGTCCGGCGAGGGCGAAGGAGAGAAAGAATTATTCCAGCTGTCCGATGCATCAGGGTCAATGTCCTTCAACAAGGTCAAGGAGGGCTCCGTTACCATGGACGATTTCAAATCCGAGGTGAGTCTGCCATTTTGTTTAAACATCACTTTGATTAGGAGAGATGCAATTGGAAAGAATGTGTTGGCTTCTTGATCATCATATACTGCACATGATTTTCAATATATTAAGCTTACCTATTATGTCTTGCTCCATGCTAGAATTTGCTCCAATGAGCAATTCATCATTTTGTCTACGTAGGTTCTACTCAAACACTTAGGTTTTTTTCATGTTTTCTTGTTGTCTGTTGTAGCTTTTAATATGGAACAATCACAAATTCACATTGTGTTGGAAGCCGTTCGAATCTGAGTAAAGTGAGTCCAAAAAAATTATAGCCTCCTTACTAAAAAAGCTTGCCATTGTTTTAATTTCATTCTATATGGAGACCTATTTCTAAGGGACTAGTATATTCATTAGTCTCTGCTTTACTCAATGCATTTAGGTTCAAAAAGTGTCATTTTTGAAAAAATACCAGTAATTAACACTTACCCCGGTAGTCTTGTTTATCATTTCTAGGATGTGTTCATACTTGATACAAAGAAATCTCTGTTTGTCTGGGTTGGTAAAGGCGCAAGCAGAAGTGAGAAGCAGAATGCAATGACATATGCACATGTGAGTATTTCTTTGTTCCTTTCATAATAAATTGAATTTCTTTTTGAAAATGTGATCAGTCTTGTTTTTAGCCACCGTAGTAAATGGAGTTAACGTAATGTATAAGACACCTAACTGCTTGGTATGGATTTACCAGTAGGAGCTTTCTGATTGACTGGGGTCCTGTTGCAAAAAGCAAAGACCTAGAAATTGGCCTTTTATGTCTTGCAGGTTTGGTTTCACTCTTTATCAAACTATTGACAGCTTTTCTCCATACACTCTATATTTAAGTGATGAAAAAAACTTGTATGTTTTCATGGAGGGATGAACGAAATTCTTATCACACTGAATGAAAACACAGTGGTTACATGCAAATGTTTTATAGGGTTTTTCTCTTACCTAGATAAGAAAGTTTGTTTAATTTCTTAAAATCTAACATCGCCAGCGAAACAGAGTATAAACCATGATGTTTTTTCTTCATAGTGGTTGCACGATCATTCCCTACCGTACACTGTTTTGTACACTGTTTTCGCAAAATCTTTTTTGGGCAATAATTTCAGAAATTTGAATCGAAACATTCAAAAGAAGTTATGTTCGTTCTATATTTTGAAAATTATCAGAATTGGTTGTCATGAATCCTATGTATTTTCCAGAAATACTTCAGTGAAAAATAGAAAAAATTGTTCTCATGTCATAATTTCAAGAAATACTTGAGTGAAAAATAATAAGACTTGTTTGGCATGACTGTGTCTTATGTCATAACTTTATTTTGCAGAAATACTTGAGTGAGAAGCCATACCCCTTGGTCCCTGTTACTTGCCTCGGTGAAGGTCGTATCAACAAGGACTTCAACATGGCCATCGCAGCCTAAACACATCATCAATGCAATTCTATCCAGCTTTGAGTGATTTCTGACATTTGTTATAAACCTATCTAACACTTTACTTTATTGTCTTCGATAAACTATCAAATAGATTTGAAAAGATCAGGCTTTTTTAATGATTCTGTTTAGATTGAGAAATATACATTTACGTTTTGAAAAACAAAGACATTGCCAGAAAACATGGTATTTGTGTAAAAGACACTTGTAGGCTCCCTTATCTAGGCCACTTAAATATATATCACATGGTATGTCTTACAAACATCATGATAAAAGGAGAATCTATTATGAACAAAAGCAGATTAACAAAGATTATGCTAGTTTTATCACATTTTTGCCTATAACCTTTTATACAATGAACAGTCAACTCAGGAAATTCTGAAAAACGTTGCTTAGGAAATTGACTGCTAGATGCTAGAAAGAGTTATCAACCAAAGATCAAAAGATTTATTTGAGGCTCAAGAGATTTTTATCACATGACTTTGCAATGATTTTGTTCTGAAAGCTGAAAATGAATAAAGATCTGTGACATATTTACGCGGGTATATTTGGAAATGTATTGATATTACACAGCCAAAGATCTAATTGGATATTTTCCTCGACAGTGTTTAAAATTTCACATTCCGTATTAATGAACAATCTTTCAAAAGTGATTAAAATGTTCTTTGTATTTATCTGTTGCATGTGTATAAGCAATAAAAAAGTTATCTTTACTTTGTTATAATTATAAACAGTTACTCAACACATAATTATGTGATACAAATAAAACACGTAACTGTATAATTTGTTATTTTGGGTATTTCTCTCCAGCAGATTTATTTGCCTTGTAATTGATAGTGTTGACTGTCCAAGATATTATTGCAATGGACATGAAACCCGGAGATGCCAGGTTTGCACCCCATCAACATTGCTGGTTTCGTGGTTGTGTTATTGGCAGCGCACTTGAGAGCCCTAGCCATGTACTAGTGAATCCCAGGAAAGTGTATATAACTAATAAATTATTGACACGGCATTAAACCCTATGCCAAAACAAGATCATCAATGACTTGGTATTGTAATGTGTTATGACTTATTATCCTCTTCCATTAATTGACTTGTATGGGTTTTGAGACTGGTCGAAATTGAATGCAACAGAAAAAGCCCCAAGAGTTATACGAGTTTCGAATAGAACTTATCCTTTTGATATTTGGTAAAAGCTATTGTGAAAAAAGGCGATATTCTCGGAATGAGCAAAATCTTTTTTTTTTTTCATATACCTTCTGCTAAGAAAGAAAGAAATGTCTGCAAAGACAGAGTTCGAAGTTAGTGTGCAGAACTCGTAATCACATGGTTGCTCTCTGCATGGGTTCAAATCCCGGTGACAGCATTTGGATTATCATGACAGGCAGACTTTTGGCTGACTTAAAGAATACTGATGGTTCTACACAGCTTTACCACCCCCAATATGCAATAAGGTTGTGGGTCTTCCTCCATCATTAATGAATGAATGAATGGTAATTTAAGGCTCATTGACAGCCTCCATCATTAAGAGTCGGGCATCACAACATAACTGAAATAATGTTTACACAATGTTATACCAATAAGTCTGTCCTAGATTTCACCAGTACTAGAAAGGGCTCTGCAGTGTCATTCCCAAGGACATGCCCATGAAAAATTCCAGTGTCGCAGTTGAGGATTGAAATGAACCTGGGACCCCCATATGACAAGTCCTACACCTTATCCACGGGCCACTCTGGACACTGATACATGAAGAGAAAAGACAAGAGGTGTTTGGTTGTATGTTTTAATAATCAGAATGATTTTAAATAGGCTATTGCAAACTAACCCAGACTTTAAGCTTGCCTAGAGTATTTGTATTACAGAGGAAAATATGGAAAGGAAAGACAATAACAACACCAAATTAACAAATCTTGCATACAAAATATCCGGAATAATTAAAACCTTTTTTCATCTGTTTTGATGTTTATGTGTCTTTTTATTCATTACTAGGGCAATTGTAAAGTTAATTAAACCAATATTTTCAAAATGCCTAAAATAACGATTTCACTCAAATCAATGAATTTTAAATACAATCAAGAATAAAGCAAAGGTATACCATTTAAAACATATTTTTAACATGTGCCCATGATCCTAACGAGCAAATTTTAATGTGTATGTTTTAAAATCGCAAAGGCTGCAAAGGAAAGGATTACGAAAAGATATATATGTTTTTGTTGGAGAAAGACTGTTGTTACTTTATTTATACACTACATCAAAAATAGCCAATAAAATGGGTTACATAATGGCAGTCAAAAAGATACATTTGGTAACACAATATCAAATAATGTCATGAAATCAAAATAACAACACTCATATCATGCAAGTAAACAGTTTTGGTTTGAACATCTTTGCAATAACAATAGCATGTTTGCTGTATGATGTTTTTTTCTTTATAGGTTTAGGTACTGATTAAGATACAGTCAATCTTGTTTTAACCAAACACTCTTTAACAGTGCAAGAAATATCCTTTAGTCTGAGGCTATTTTAAGACATGATGCAAGTCATCCAGAAAGGTCATATTGAAGCTTTCTGGATGCCTAGTGTCCCTTGTAAGCAGTTGGATATCCAATTAACCATAATTCTCACTCCTTTTACTGTGGTCCCCTAAAACAAGATTGAATGTTTTTATCAAGATTCAAATGCTCCTTGCTTACCCATTACCAAACAATGACAACCTTTAACCACTTTGTTGCAGGCGACTCTGGAAAACCTTTCCCCACAATGTTTTCTGCCATATCAGAAGAGTATGTTTCAATTTCATCACACTTAGAAATGTCTTCTGCAAACTCTTTCAATTTGGGACAGTCCAAAATTTGGTGTTTGGTAAAGGTTAAAACAGACATCTAAAGCCTTTGGATGAAGACTTAAACATATTGCAAAAAAATGGTGCATTGAAAATACATGCAATACATCTTTTGCTTTGTTTTTTCATACAAAGTTCTAAAATCAAAATGTCACTCCTTAATTTACAAACTTCATCTACTATTCCATTCAATTCAGACTTGGTAACAAATCTAAATTTGAACATAAGACTAAATACAGCCAGGGAACCCATTTCAATCAAACAAACATACATCTAACAAACACATAAATCAATGTAATTTCATATGTACAAAATAATGCTATATGTACACATCAAACAATTTCATTTTCCTCAAATCTATCATCAACTTGTATTACCCAATATAGAATATTATCATTCCAAACTGAAAGTTGAAGCAGATGCATTCTTCAAAGATTGTCAAAGTCAAACTTTGATTCCAAATCCGTTATTTCTTTTAAAAATATGACAGAAATAAAGGTAAAAAAAGGAGATATCACTAGTTTATACATTCTTTCTTAGACATCACTTGTTTATACATTCTTTCCTTGACATCACTTGTTTATACATTCTTTCTACAATGGCACCTTGACACTGTAGTGTTCTATTGTAGCTTTGCTAAAATTGGTATAAAATCGAGAATTCGGTCCACACATGTTAATATAACAGGCATTCACCAGTGCAAAAATGGTGGAATAATCACTTATAAGTCTTGTGCGGATTCATTTTATTTGTTTGTCAATGACCCTTCTCACATTCTATCTGTAAATATAGTATATCAATAAAAACAGAAAAAGCTCTGTCTAGCACTCAAAACATTAAAGATAAGTAGGGATTAAAGAATAAGCACGACAAAAATTCAAAATTGATACATTTATCTAGCCATAAAATCAATCTCTACAAACTCATAAATAAAACCTATAATTCAATTTACTTGTTTACCTTTAAATAAAACTGCAGCAAGACTATTTTGTAACATGAGAACACATATTTTTACAAGGATACATTTTTCAAGCTTTATTGATTGATAATTAATAAATAAACAAGCTTAGAAAGCATGGAAACAAAAGAAGTCAGTTAAGTTAATAAAATCGCATCATATTAACTCTTATAGTGCTGGAACTGACTTCATGCTTATACAAACAGGTTAGATTCAGGCCAGCCGCCATGTAAACTGGCAGCTGGCCTGTGATATAACCTGTTTGCTACTCAAGGTATCTTTCCAAAATTCAGCAGATAATTAAGGTTTTGGATAGCAGACACCAACAAAAATATTTTTAGAAAAAATACCCAGCATTCCAAGGATTAAGTTGGCATTGATCCCCTCCTATGTACACGCTCTTTGCATGAAAGTTTGATTTTGTATCAGTCTGAGAAATAGATTGACCATCTCTAACTACACAGATACATTGACCCAAAACATCAATTTTGAATGATTGAACTGGTATAAACTTGCTTCAATAATAGACAACAAGTTCAAGGTAAGAATTCCAAAAATATTCATTGTGTGACTAGATATAAATCGTATCAACAAAAAGATAAATCAACTCCTCAATATACCTTTTCTACCCATCGACATGAAACTTGGAAGGCAAATGGGAAAATTCTCATTCATCATCAATAGCTTCTATGCTACCAGAGGAATAAATATCTTTAGATCTTAATCAAACATCATTCTGCTTATTCATTTATTTTACATATCAAACACATGTTAATTGGTAAAAAGTAACCATAATAAATGTGTTTTAAAGACATCTTGACCAGAGATTGTTATGCACCAAAGTACCATCAGTTTACATCATTAATTGAATGCAAATAGTTGAAAAGTTGTTCAATTCCTTAAATCATTATTCATTTATTTTATATCTATAACAATAAACGAACAAGATTAAACAGTTTTTTCTTCAGATATAATGATCTAAACAAACAAGATGAAACAGTTTCTTTTTTTTGTGTCACAACAGTCAACATGTGATGCCTTGGTCGGGGTGAATGGATCAGTTGACATGCACATGAGTCAATAACACAATTATTTAACCCTCATTGTGTTGGAACGCACTTCATGTTTGTGAAAACAGGTTTGATTCAGGCCAGCCGCCAAGTAAATTGGCACCTGGCCTGTGATCTATTTTTTCTCATTGAAATTGATCAGATATTTAAGCTAATGGAAAGCACATGACACAAATCTATTTTTTCAAAAATCACCCCACATTCTAAGGGTTAAATACATTCCATAATAACCACATTTCCCACCTTATCGGTCTAGCGCATATGGCCTTGTGACAAAAAGGTTATAATAAATTGAAAAAATCCATTGTGACAACCTTATTGGATGACTTCTAAATTGGTTTCTTGAAGGATATACTTCATATAATGATGAAAGGACAATTGACTCAAATAAGCAACTCATTTTTTAACACTTTATCTAATGGGAATTCACATGTTTTGTACTACATTTAAAGGAAAGTATGTAAAAGGAAAGGAAAACTTCAACCTTTCTTTTCATAAAGAGTGTTTTCATAAGAAAAACTGATTATCAGGCTGTCACTTGCTCTCTCTTTTTTGGAACAGATAGAAATATCGGGTTGAACAATTTTAACATAATCGAACACTTTACGAAATGATACCACAATGTCCATTCTAAATAGGGTTAAAATCACAAGTTCAAAATAGAAATTCATTCATGAGGTAATAGACAATTTTGTGTATAACCTGCTGAACATTATTCTTAGCAGGTGATATTTACTAATAAGAAACAAATAATGTGCATTTGCTATTTTTCTGCAACAATCAGAAACATGAATATCACTAATATAGTGCTTAATAACTAAGCGGTAAAATAGTTTTTGTGCAAGCAGTTATACATAATATGAAATGTGAAATAATTCAATCTTCCTCCACACATTTATAGATTATGTTTTTGTATCTTTCTATATAAAATTCTGCACTTTCAAAATTACCAATTATTGGCTAGTTTTCCCTTAGACATAATGTTTATTTCAGAGTCAGCAGTTATCTAACAAAAGAGACATTTATTATTCATTTACATCGAAATGAGCAAAGATTTCCTACCACAAAGTACACTGTGGCAAATGAATGAGACTTTTCATACACTTGGGACTTCAAATAGACAAGACTGGCCGATACATATTTTAGCATCAAGATGCCATTGGATTTACAGTTAGAATGAATCAAAAACAAGGATAAAATCTATCCCTAAATCAACTTATGTTTCGACATGATTCAAGAAGCCATTATGACAGAAGAAAAGAGGTCACTCCTAATAAATACTTTTTCCCTTTATAATAATAGCTTCTTTCTTATTACCAACCCAAAAATGTATATTCTCCATATTTTCAATTTAAATCTGCTGATAATTTGAATTTGGATGAGTCTCATTTTCTATGGAGGGTATTTGACTTTTTCCAACACTCAACTCCTTAATCTTGGAACAGCATTCTCCAAGTGATATTTGTTCACAAAGATGGAATGATAACGGAAGTATATCCCCCACAGACATAACGACTGTTTATAAGCCATATTGCTGTACACACTTCACATGTTGTTTATATATTAGTGTAAAATATGTCTATGACTAAATTCTGTCTGGGACCCTGTTTTAGTGGCCTTTGGAGTGTTGTATCAGCCATTGTAAAGTGATATCTGAAACAGAATGAAATACAATGTAAAGACAAATAGATTATAAGTAAACAAAATCAACATTTTATAAACATTAAGTAAACCAATTCCCTCATATACAATATCAAGGATACATTTTTGCAAAGGAGTTACTATAATTTTACATTGAACCCTCAATATACATGTAAGAATTGGTTAAATTTGAAAAGTATAAAAGAAATATAACTTCATTAAATATCAGGTAGAAACAATCATGACAAAAGCTTTAGTTTACCAACATGAGCACAATAGAAGATATTTAAACAAACAACTTCAATGCTTCCTATTCAATTCTTTTTTTTTAACTCCATGAACATTTTACTAAAATAATTTTAATTGTACTTGTTTTACATCGCGTCAACATTTACATTGTTATATCATTTATGTTGCGATGTCACACTCTTAATGATGGAGAAAGACCACAAACTCAACTGCCCTTTAAGGTTGGTCAAGCCTGGTAGAACCATCGGCATTCCGTAAGTCAGTCGGGAGACTGCCTCTCATGAAAATCCATAACCCTCTCAGGATTTGAACCCATGCGGAGAAGGGCCATGTGATTTCAAGTTCTGTACTCTAACCACTATGCCATGGTGGCCCCTCATGCCATTTAAAAAATGTTATCTAGGTGGTGAATTTTGCATCAAGTGATCCACAACACAGTGCAAAGATGAGAGGAGTCTTTCTAGCTGGTAAAACAGGCTTCATGACTTAATTCAGGCTTCACGACTTCAATCAGTCTATAAAGTGGAAGGTTCATGATCAGATGAAATCTTAGCCACAATTAGAGAGTCCAACTTAGGATGAAGGGGCCCAAGTTCAAATCCTGACACAGCCAATAATATAAGGCTTCATGAAAATAGCAGGTTCATGATAAGCTTAGGTGAGCTTATAAAACATTAATTGTTTTGAAAAGTGAGTCTGTCGGGAGACAACCTTTCATAAAGGCAAAAAAGCTGTCATCAGAATTTGAACCCACATGGAGAAGGGCCAGAATATTTTTCTATCAGTCATGCGTTTCATGTGGGAAAATAGTCAGGAGCTTGCAAACACAAATCCAACATAAAACGTCACCAAGATATTAATCTAAACAATATTGGTAAATTATATTACAGAAACAACTCACCAATGTTTTCTTTTTCTTTACATGATATTGAATAACAGCAGATTTCTCTGTCTTGTATGGCGGATAAATTCCTAGAAAAAATCAACAACATTACAATTCCTTAATAATCATTTGATAGCCTTTGCAGCAGATTCCCGAGGGATCAATACAATGTAAACATAAATAAACATAACATGATGAAAAGTTGTTATGAAAAAGATTTCATCAACAATGATCAAGGTCATGTCAATCAAATTTTGAAATGAATGGGTTTTTATAGCCAGAATGTCGCCCAAAATACTGCAAAACTAGTTAAAATGAGTCATTAATTTTGAAAGAATGCGAAACACCACATTATTGTGAAAATATATCACCTGCACTATTTATTAGCGATGTTTTAAGTATTATTTTTCTGAATTGTGTAGCACACATTTTGACTGTAGTGTTGACATACAAATTGTGTTTAAAAAAGGCAATGAGAGCTCTGATAATCCAGTGTGAGCCACATGGTTAGAATAGTCAGCCACATGGTTAGAATAGTCAGGTGGAAAAAGTCCAACATCAATAGCTCTGTTGGTATTGGGTCTAACATGGAATACTGGGGTGTAAAAGTTTAAACCCTGATTGGCCAATTTAGTTTTAAATCAAACTAAGTCAATGGGACATCATTAAGTCTCTTACCACTTTTGAATCATATTTATGAAGAAAAGCAATCAGTAGCTTGGAAAGAATAATGTGCAGTGCTATGAGGAAATTCTAGGAGCAGAAAAAGATGCATTGACCACATGACTGAATATATTGTTAAAAACGGCGTTAAACTCTAGTCTAACAGAAGCATGTAGATATATTCTCAATCAACACCCTATTAACAGAAGTGTGTGAATGAAGTTCATTAAGAAGGACACATTGACCAGATTCAGAAATTCAAATGCCTTTTCAAACACCAACTTTGTACAATGACTATTGTTCTAAGTGACAAATTTTGTACAGTGTGTGAAAAGTTATTTAGTTTTTTTTATTGTTTGCTAATATGGGGTTGGACAGTTTTCAGTTATTTTATGGCTTTGCTTGATTTCACCAGTACTGGAAAGCTCTACAGTATTGCTAATGGACACTTCCATGAAAACTTCAGTCCTACTGGTGAGGTTTGAATCTGGGTTACCCCATGTCATAGGTCCTACACCTTAACCACCAGACCACATAGGACCCCAAGTTATAAAGTGTCATGATATTTTAATATTTGGTTGTTAGTTGTCTTACACTCTTCAATACTGTTTCTTTTTACTACAGTCATTTAAACAAGATTGAATATAATATACAATAAACAAGATTGACTGATATATAGAACTAAATCATATCTTATAGATACCAACTAGGATTGCCTCATCAGCAGAGTTCTAATAACTACCCATAACATAAGATTTTAAGGACAATGGTCCAGGGGTAGAGCGTTGGCCTCCAGGCGTGGGTTCGAATCCCAACCTTCCGACTTTTAATTGATTGAAGCTCATCATAAGTACTAGTCATGTATCCAGAAATCAGACTCGAGCGTGATTAATCAAGTTGTTAGAATTTGTTTCACTATCTATGTAAAATAACCAAGCAATATAATGGTTTTAACAAAGTTGACCATCTTATGTGTAGTTTATATACTCCAGTCCTACTTACATTTGGTCAATTAGCTGTTTTTCATCTAAAGCCCCTTGAAGATCTCTCTTGTTGCCCAATACTAGGATAGGTATACCCTGTAACTGAGGTTTGTCTAATAAATTATGTAACTCATTTCTTGAAGCTTCAATTTTGTCTTGGTCAGCTGCATCAACCATATATCTGGAAGAAAAGGCAGAAATTTACATTTGTTTGTTTCATAAAATCAAAAGAGCCTTCCTCATTATTTGTAATAAGGGCTGTATTAAAATCCTTTAAAGACAGATGGTGTTGTCTAGTAACTAACACCTCCAACACTAATAGTCACTATTTTACCACTTACTTCATTATATAACCTCACGGTCATTTTACCACTTGAGCTACATAAAAATTTAAGAAAAAAAATTGTTAAAGACCATTGTCAATGTTTACATATTTGTTTGGGAATTAATGCTTTGTCAACAATTTTTCAGTTATGTAAAGACTTTCATGGATTGACTTAGGCTAAGGTTTTGATGCATATTGCCAAAGGACCCTCCCACAAAACCCGAGACAATGGTGGAGCTAAAACCCGAGACAATGGTGGGGCTAAAACCCGAGACAATGGTGGGGCTAAAACCCGAGACAATGGTAGGTCTAAAACCCGAGATAATGGTGGGGCTAAAACCCTGGACAATAGACCCTAATCACGCCTCGTTTTGAGATCAACCAAAACGAGGCTCTTAACGCAAGGATAAGGAAATCAAGTGTATGCCTAAACAGAAAACGAGAAAGGACCCTGTGATCATTGTTCATTTAAATATCCTACATGTTCATTTATAAATATCCATTTGAATAATTTGGAACAAAAAGGAAATATGTCCATCTTTTAACAAATTCCTTATCTATTTTGGTTTATTTAGTGTGAAAGCACCCCTTAAAGAGTTGAATAATCGCTTACTCCATAATTAAATCCTTTATCTTTACGCCACTGGAGTAGAAACTTAAAGCCCCTTTTCTATAATTTGGACCCAGCTTTTAAAGTATACAACAAGTTTGACACGATTATCAACCTGTTGTTTATCAACCACGTTCTATTGATACAATTAAACTGTAAACCCAGCGGGTGACTTATGCCTTGTTGTTTATCTCTTATCTGTCTGCAAGTTGTTAACATGTCCTACAATTCTGGTATATTTAACGATTAATCCCTTTATATTCATGACAGATGTGACTCGGTAAAAATCTCCTTTGTTAAGATATAACTAATCAAGCTCAATGTTTCACATGATTCTTGACTTGTAAGGGTTTTATCATGTTCTTCTATTATAAATTATGACCAACAATTATCATTATTTCTTTTTGTAAGACATATGTTTTTGGTTTTTTTAAGAAAAAAAAAGGAAATCATACTGAAAGAAGACTAGTAAACTTTCATTTAAGAATCATTTCAATACAGTGTATTAAATTCGGTGACTTCCAGTTTCGTATTCTGCCATTTCGTCTTCAATTCGAAGTCCAATTTCGTCTAAATCCCTTAAAATGATTAATTCTTACTTCGTCTACCCGACAAATTCCCCACTTTGTTAACAGAATGAAAATAAACCATTTTTATGTATAAATATATTTATATATCTGTTGCTTACAAATGTCACAATTAACATAATATACTGAGCATTTTTTATGAAAAACAATTAGTACGGCAATAAATACATGTTCCCATCCCAAAAACATGTTTATGTGGGTGTACACTATCTGATTGGTAACGTGAAAGTAATCAATTTAGATCCAACTCACATGTGGACCTAATATGCCTACATATGATTTAGATCGGCATAATTTGTGAGTATGATAGTGAGAGAAATCGTGAAGAGATGTCATATGTTTGTTTTTTTTTATCTATAAACGTCTTTATACAAACTTTGGACAAGTTAGTAGTTAGCATGACAACAGTATATTTCAAAGTCCCAAATTTTATCTGAATTTACACTTACCATATATTTTCAATATATTTTCAATCTAATTTTAGGATTATCAAATTTGAGTTAATATGGCAAGCTGTAAGATAAAGTGAAAAAAGAATCAGTTGTAAAAAGCATTGAATTCAAAAAGTGAAGGCTTCACCAAAACACAGAAAAATCTCAGTCTAAGGGCACCTTCGTTTTTTTTTTTACATTTAATTGCCTTATTCTAATTTGGATCTACACTATACACACATTTTAGTCAATTTCCCACCATAGACAAATATGATAATAACTTGCATTAATCTTTATAAGCAACTTGTATCAAACACAACTCAATATACACCAATAGATGAGATGGGACTTCTGTCTTGAAAGGTTTGAAATTTGGTGAAAGACTGTAGACAATTGGGGATTTTTCGTCCTCAGCCCAAAGTTTATATGGAAGAAATGGGTAAAGACGAAATAAGAATTAACCCTATATTCAGTGCTCAACGCAATGACCATAATAAGATGTACACAAATATTTATGATTTTTAAGTAAAAATGCTTAATTTACATCAAAGTTTGTCAAAATAACATTCTGATTGCATAATCACAGTAAACAAGTTTAATTTGTTAATATAATTCAAAAATTATTGATATGATGAGGTCTGAAACGAATTCCTATTGCATGCGTATGTTAAATTAATATTTTGACTTTAAATTATCTTGTCTGTAAACAAAATATGATTATTGTGGTTATGTTATTTAGAACTGCAGGGGCGTAAAAAGGAAACATAAAAATACATAATAAGAAAACTATTGGTTTTATAAATATTTTGATGAAAGCGTCGATTAAATTAAGAATTGTAAAACGCGGACATTATATTATCGGTTTGTTTGCGTTAAGAGCCTCGTTTTGAATCCAAGATGGCCGGCGCGTGATTTTGGTCTATGGTGGGGCTAAAACCCATACTGCAGAGTTTTTAAGACCACCATTTTAACCACTTGGTCAAAAGGACCCCTAAATAATACTGTCACACTGGTTTCTACCCCATATCATTAAGGAAAAGTATTTATTCTGCCATTATTTTTCCATTCCCCTGCTGTTGATTCAATTGGACTAGTCACTAATTTCAATATGAAGGAAAGGAGTAACAAATTACACCCGTGACTTGTGTCAACTCATCTATATCAGCTGACTCAGACACATTTCAGCAAGTTAACCCTTTCCCAAACAAAAACGCCATTTGACCACTTTGTTGCAGACGAAAACATTGTTAAACATCATAACGAGCAATTTTTCCTTTTCCCACAATGTTTTCTGCCCCATCAGAAGATTATTTTCCAATTTCATCACATTTTGAAATGTCGTCTGCATACTCGTTCAATTTGGGACAGTTGAAAATTTGTTGTTTAGGAAAGGGTTAAGAAACAAGTAAGTGTTTAACAAATTCTATGTCTTATCTAATGAATCAAGTTAGATTGTTTTAACGCCGTTTATAACTGCAATTGAGTTATTATTTTGCTGGAAGTATGAATTTATAACACATGCTACTAGTACTACCTCACCAGTAACTGTTAAGTAGGCATAATAATCTCTCTGAGATAATGACTGCTCTTCATCCTAAATGATATCCGTCTGATATCCATCAGACAAAAAGTGGTGTTTTTCTAATCAAAAAGGACAAATCAAGAGTTCAATGCCACCAAAAAGGGCATCGAACCCTTGAAACTATGATCTCAGAAAATGGTGTACTATGATCAATGAATTAATTCACCTCAAGCAAGTATGTGAAGCACAAGGAGTCGTATCCAGATTGATAAGTTTATTTATTCATAATTGATACAGGAGGGTGGACCTCAAGCTTAAGTTTACATAAAAGATCACTGGACCGTAAAAAGGTCTTGTAGGGATTGTTTACTTACACAATTGCATTTACACCCCTACAGTATCGTTCCCACATACTTCTAAATCTTGGCTGTCCACCAATATCCCATAACTGTAAATAAATAAATAAAAAGTTAGGTTAGCTTTAAGGTTGACTTTTAAACCTTTCCTCGCTATGGATATTTTGCAGCAGACAATATCAATACCAAATATCTGTGCGACAATAATTGAGTCCATCCAATCCACAATTCATGAGTCATAATTCACATTTTGAGCACTACATCATTACTATTCATTAGAAATTACAAAAGTTGGTTAGACAGTTAAGAAATTCACGTTACATGATTTCCATCAATATGGGTTTTAAATCATGTCAACATTATTGTGATGTCCAACTTCCAAAGATTGAAGTAGACCCCATTCTCAAATGGCCATAAAGGCTGGTCAAGCATGGTAAAACCATCACCACTCTGTTAGTCAGTCTCTCATGAAAAATCAAAATGTTGTCACCGGGATTTGAACCCACATTTTCCTTCAATTCAAAATGTAACATGTACCAGGTACATTGTTACAGCAATCCTGTTTTGAGAAACAGCATTACGACCAGGTTTTTACAAAAATTCAGAAGAACAGAGGTCACAAACTTTCCTTCATTTTTTGAATAAATTTGTTGGTGAACACGCTGTTGATCAAACATAATCTTGTGGCAGTAACTATGTCCCCAGCGGTGCAAAAACCTTCCTTGCGTACAAAGATACTTAGCTTAAAAACCCTAATAGTCTAATTTGTTTTCTTCTTTTAATTATATTAGGAGACAGGCTAAAATGTGATGAAAAAATGTGTCGCATAAGAGATTACTGACAATTTAAATGAGAAACAGAAGAAAACAAACCTTTATAGTGACATTTCCTTTTGTAATTTTTCTCATATTGAACCCAACTGTCGGAATCATATCTTCACTAAACTGGCCAGACTGAAATTAGATAAACATGATTGACATAACTAAATAACATTAGTAGACAATATCATCATGAATGAAACATCCTTGACTAGATAAATAACCTTTCTTTATACCAGATGCCTTTAAATCAACAATGTGACAATAGACAAGTATTTTCTCCCTTAAAGGTTATTGCCACAAGGAAATAGCATGATGTAATGGTTCCTCCACAATTTCCTGTGCGCTCTTCACTTTAGGAAAACAGTGTTGCTTGTGAGGAAATGATTCTGCCCTTCCTTAAATCAGCTGGATTAAAGCTAAATGATCTGGTTAAAATGCTGACTGATATGTTATAACCTTATAATTCATATGAGGAAATGAATGCGTCATTCCTTTAAAGGCTTGAATATAGCTTTTTGGTTTTTTAATGTTGATTATTAACGTAACTCCAGGGATTTCCTTAGGGATTTGATTAGAAGGCCAGAAGAACTCTTTATGAGGCAAGGGTGTCTTGGGGCCAGTACACCAAAAATTAGTTTTATCTCTTTTCATGTACCAATAATATATCTTTTTTAACCATTTGGCAAATTTGAGCTGGTCAGAAAAAGGATTTGAGGCGGTCAAATCTGCCTTCAGCCGCCTCTTATGGAAAACCCTGAACTTATAATTTTCATTCAATTTATCATACAAGGTGTCTGAGCAAGTTATCATTTAATAACCATGCCAACTTGCATTTTTCATCACTTTCTTCATGTACAGTCATCTGCAGGTGTTTTAACCTGGTTTCTCAGATGAAATGCTAGACACAGGGGTGGTAAAGTCTGATTTTGCTTCACCTGTGTCTATTAAAAAGCCAAATGTTTTTCTGATCTTGTCTGTAGAAATTCACTTGTCCTGTGAGTCTTTCTAACAAGCGGAGCAATATGGTCAAATGATTTTGCCACCCCTGACACATGGTTACAAAATATTTTATATAAATCATACATTGGTTTAGCACAAAAATTCTTCTATATAACTCCTCATAGAGATAGTGGTTGAGAGCCCATTCATTAAAATAAGTGGGAATGTCTGGTAGTGTTTTATCCAATCTTAGCATTCACAACCATTGTGTACAAGCTGTACATGTTGCCTATATTTGAGCAGCACACAAACTGTCATGACAAAGGAAAGACTTAAAATAAAGTTATGGAAAGTTTAACGTAATATCCCAAAACACCTCATGAGATCTGATAACAATAAATATGTTGAGAAAAGAAGACAACAATAATGACGTTTATCTTCACCTCTATAAATCGAAGAATTAACATAAAGTGACACATCATTTGACAGCTGTGATTCTTGAGCAACATAATTGCACTATTTGTCTACTGACAAATCATATAGATTCATGAAGCGATATCGGTGTAAATGAAAAGGATATGAATGTGAAAGTTGCGAACAAAACTAAAAACCTACATACACAAACGGTATTAATAAACAAAGTGCGTAGTAAATAAAAAGGGGCGACATTAAACTGATTACAAAAACCGGTCTCAAAAGTGGGTGGGGAACGAAAACAAATAAAATCTCACGGCTATGACGTTCACAAACGTTGTTTTCCCTGAGTACTGTAGACCGACCAGTGTAAGTTCCATCTCTTCCTTCCAGAAGAGACTTTTAAACCAGTCGAGAATCCGTTGGAAAAACTGAAACATGACTGCAGTTTTCTTTACCACTTCCTGTAACAATGGAGGAGTTTGATCTGTAAATACAGAAATCACATGACTGCTAATCATAGGTCAAGGCCAGACGGGTAAAAAACCCGGACATTTTTGTTAAATAGGATTACTCGCGGAAATTTGAATATTTTACAAAGTTTTTTAAACTCCCTTTATAAATCAAACTCCCTTACATTGGAATTTGCGTTTGGTATGCATATATTTAATTAAACGGACAACTGATGCTTACAGGGATGCTTACTGGCACTATGTCTCAAGTATTTTTGATGACCAGGGCACAGGGTACGAACAGACTCAATTACGCACAACAAACAAGCGGTTCTGGTCCTTTATTAAAAGCCAGAAGAACGACTCCTCCAACATTGCCTCATTAAGAGAATAATGAATCCTCAAATCTGACACTAAAACTAAGGCCAACATCCTTAATAATCAATTCCATTCAGTATTTACTGCAGAGGCAGCCGCAACCCTACCCAATAAAGGCACAAGCCCATACCCAAGTATGGATAACATTGAGGTTGACATAGGCGTAGGAGCAGGGGGGGCCAGGGGGGGCCCGGCCCCCCAATATCCAGACTGGGGGGGCCAGAGTATACTTTGGCCCCCCCAATATTCACAGTGGCAAATGAAGTTATTTGTATAGAAAAATAAAAGAAATGAAATTTAACAGCAGAATAAAAATAAATGTGCATTTTTGTGCTCTATGTAATACCAAATCGCCTTTTGTTACGAACAATAACCAAAATTTTTTTGACGTCATCATCGCAAATGGCAATCTGAACACATCGGTTTTATCCAATGAAAACTTAACTCGGATGATCCAAGCTGTAACTGCGTGACAGCTTGGAGGCGCCCTGCGATAAAAACGCGTCAGCATTCCCCCCTGTGTGTGAGGGGTCCAATCGGCGTCGAGGAAAAATATGGGCACCAATCAGAAAGAAGGTGGGATTGACCAATAAGATTGCTTATTGCTTCCATTTCCGGTGATTTACAGAAAAAACAAAAACCTGAACGATTGTTAACATTTGATCGACGGAAAATATGAATTCATTTTTAAACAAAAGCAGAGTCATTTGATGAAATCCATTGTTGAAGGAAAAGACACTTTAGATTCAATTTTGATAAAGCATCCCTTACATAAAATAGGTAAACTCAACATTCATTCGGACTGTTTGTCAACTCCATATCACGATGCTAAAAATTGAACATCAACGCCTCCCTGATTAAATTGATAAAAACAAAATCAACATTTTTGGTTTGAAGCGATTTGCTTCGCCACACTTATTTCGAAAACAATCCTTTGTGAATATTTGTGTTATATTCTCATTCTCTTCTTCTTCGTCTACTCAACTCCTTCTTAGTGCTATTTTAGACTTGAGAACAAATTTGATTATGTCAAATGCCAATTTTAGAAAACACTATACTGTATATATATATTTATATGATGTAAATGTTATTGTAATTTAATTTGAATAAATGGGTTGTTGTATGACAATTCAAAGGAAAAAAACAAAACAAAATTTTACGGACGTATATCTTTCACGATGACTGTAAAGGTGTCCGAATAGAATCCGAATAGAATTACAGTCATCGTGAAAGATATACAGGTACGTCCGAAGTATTTCGGAACCATTTAATGTGTGATACCTTAAGATTTCTAATTGTGTTGAAAGTAAATTCATCATTGGTTCACGTAGATTTCTTTATATACTGAGAGAAACAACCCGAAAATTGTGATACATTTGAATAACGCATCAAGGCCACAAAGAAGTAGACAAAACTAGGCCGTTTGGGTCATCGATTTGTCAAGAAGTCTTTCTCCAGTCTATTTCCTTGAATCTAATTCTTAGCTACTTGAAACCGTAATTGTTCACTGAAATGCCACTATAAATGTTGTTGAACTTGGATAGCCACTTAAACGTTTTTAATTAAAATTCATTTATTTTCCGCACATATTTCAAGATTTGAAGAGGGACAGGGAAGCTTGTTCTTGGTTTGATCAATACGAATGTCCTAATATTTTCCGTCTGATCAATACGAATGTCCTAATATTTTCCGTCATAAACATAATTCATAAGTGGCAAATTGAAAATTTAAGTAGGTTTATATTTTGAATTTTTTTTTTATCTTTTTTTCTAAATGTTTTACTGGTCCAATTTAACAAACAAATAGTTCATTAACCAATCTATTCATAATCAAAATAAAATCGGTTTGTCCGACTCATTCCATGCATGAAAGCATTGGGCAATACCTTTTCTCGTACCATTTTAATTTTCAAAAAATATTGAATCCAAAGGTAAGGTATCAAGCTGCAATAACGACCGATCTAACATCATCAGTTTTGTAAGCTTTCAACATTTAGTTACCCTTCAGTTTCCCAGACAAGGTCGTTACCATTCTAAAATTCAAACTGCAATTAAACACACAAACTTATCGATTAGGTAAAATACAAACTATTAACTATATCAAGAAAGTAATCGATATTGTATTGGTAAACTTTCTCATTATTTAAAGGAAGCTTTTGAATTACGAAATACAATGTGTTAATAGAATGCTCTTCTTTTCGGAGGGAGTTAATAAATATGTATGTTTGTATGTTTATATGTGTATTGATTGAATATTCTTGTAGATAGATTGAAACTGTATTTTTATTTTGTATGCATAGTCAACTGAAATGTTATGGCCAAAGGCATGCTTGTGCTGAATTTGCCAAATAAAATAATTGAAATTGAATTGGTAAAAAAGGATTTGGTTTTGACGACTTCCATTTCGCTGCAAACATAGATGATATTCAGAAGAAACTTGCTCTTAAATCTGTAAATTTGATTAATATCAATGTACTTTAGAAATAAAAATCTATGTCAAATGCGTATTCTTTGAGGACAAAACTATGATGCTATTAACAGGATAAAGGGTAAGGCACGTGTTGTGTGATGTACGGCGGTGTCTGGAATAGTGTCTCTGTGTTACGCGCGTCGCTCCCGTCTGGGGTAATAAAACTTGGCGTTTCATATATAGTAGACCAACAACCCGAAAGATGTAATATTCGATACTCCCCCTTTATAACATGCCCAAAGCTGTTTATATAGCTTATTTAAGCTTTTTGAATACTTCGTTTAAAAGACATAGCTGTTATCTATGTCTCTGATTTGTTTCCATTCGTGCTCGCCCAACCTGCAAACAGTATACTTTGAAATAGTTTCAAGATTTATACTTCAGATTAGACCCATACTGCAGATTTCTATAATTCAAGAAAATATCAAATTGAGAGTCCATTTTCCCATAGAATCGGCCATCAGAAATGATAAGCTAAAGGGTTTTTGTGTGGCTAAAGTTTCCATAAAAAAATTCTCTGATGGTTTGAGTGTTTTCTAGATTCTCGCAATAGAGTCACAAATATCTTTACTCAATGAATGAATATCTACGTATTCAATTGAAATCAACTGTTGCAATACTTTGGCAATTGACAAAATTCATATGAGGGAAAGGGCATCTCGGATTTAATGTAAATAGATATACATGTATATATATTCTACCAAACGAAAAGGAGCCGATATTATATTTTAGCCAGACTTTACCTGTAATTTTAACTCCGCCCCTTTCTACAGATTTCCCGACATGCACTACCTCGAAAAATCGATATCCGCTTGACGCGCTTTTATATCGAACGCATCCAGACGTAGAGTGAAATATCTACGTCTGGATCATTCGGACTAATGAAAACTCAGCTCACTAAAATACCCGGGTAGTTTTGATCTACGAAAACAGTGGTGTAAAACATGTTCTTTAAAAGGTGTCGTTAGCTAAAGCTTAAAGAATAATATAATTGTTTGACTATTTCATATAGTTGTATCCGTGGCTGTGACAGCCTGGTCGCTGCCACTATTTGTTTAATTCAATACAATTGATTTCCGCGTGAGATCGAGACCTGATATATATATTTTTTTTTTTTATTAAAGATACATGTTTTCATACGCTTTCTTTTAATTCTTATAATGTTATTGAATTTGTACATGCATGAATAGTCATGAAAAAGTTTAGGAACATTTATTCTTAGACCGGTCCTCATCTGAAGTTGGCCCCCCAATGTTGAAAACGCTCCTACGCCTATGGTTGATGCTAATGGAATCGAAAAGCTATTAAGTAAACTTAATCCACACAAAGCCTCAGGCCCTGACAATATAGGTGCGAGGATACTACACGAGTGCCGCAGGGAAGTTAGCCCAATATTGTCTATCATTTTTAATAAATCACTTCTTGAGGGTACAGTTCCTGACGACTGGCGGCTGGCCAATGTTGTACCAATATATAAAAGTGGCGAAAAGTACAACCCAGCCAACTACCGGCCTGTCTCTCTAACTTGCCTTTGCTGCAAGTCCCTTGAACATATACTGGTCAGTAAAATGATGAGACATATTGAGGCTAACAAAATCCTTGTGGACTCTCAGCATGGCTTCAGAAGTCGCAGGTCATGTGAATCCCAGCTAGTGCAATGTTTCCATGACCTAGCCACCAATTCAGACAGGGCTCATAGCGGTAAACTCAGACAGACAGATGTCGTTGTGATGGACTTTGCCAAAGCGTTTGACAAGGTCCCTCACAATAGACTTCTGTATAAACTTGATTATTACGGCATCAGAGGTCTTAACAACTATTGGATCCGCTCTTTTCTTTCAAACAGAACCCAGAAAGTGGTACTTGATGGAATATCCTCCGACTCTGCAGATGTTATCTCTAGAGTTCCCCAGGGCTCAGTTCTTGGACCTGTCTTATTTTTACTTTATATAAATGATTTACCAGACGACATATCCTCATCCGTCCGTCTTTTTGCGGATGACTGCGTTTTGTATAGAAGTATCAACTCGCAGGCTGACTGCATTGATCTCCAACACGATATTGATACTCTTGCTAGATGGGAGGAAACATGGCTCATGAAATTAAACGCCTCAAAGTGTCATTCCCTTAGGGTCTCCAGTAACCTCCCATCTAGAAGAATCTTGCATGATTATACACTGCATAATCATATTCTGGAAACTGTGTCCTCTGCAAAGTACCTGGGCCTGACATTCACAGAAAACCTATCCTGGAGTTCCCATGTAAACAATATAGCATCCAAAGCTACAAAAACCCTTGGTTTTCTTAGACGCAACTTAGCTTTTGCTCCAAAACAAACAAGGGTCATCGCTTACAAAACTTTGGTAAGACCACAACTAGAGTTTGCGTCAATCATATGGGACCCACATACTGCATCAGACATATATAAAGTAGAACGGGTCCAGCGGATAGCAGCTAGATGGTGTAGTAGGAGGTGGAGGAACCAGAGCCATGTTGGTGAAATGCTCCAAGATCTTCCATGGCCAACATTAGCAGAACGTAGACAGCGTTCTAGCCTCATCTTTTTCTTTAAGATACATGTGGGTCTGGTGATAATTGACAAGGACAACTATCTACATAAGTTACCACATCCCAGATCAACACGTTCTTCTACCAATCACCCTCACCAGTATCACAGACCTAATGCACATTCAGAAACACTGAAAAAATCCTTCTTTCCACGGACAATACAACTTTGGAACCGTCTGCCTGTCAGTGCTGTTTCTGCTGAAACAGTGCTCGACTTTAAATCTAAAATATAAAAAACAGCGTCTGCTACTAAAAGTAATAGTAGCAGACCACAACTTCTTGTAAATAGTTTGTAACCGCATATCTCTCAAGTTTTTAATCTGTATAAAACTGGGAAGTTAAATTCCTTCCCTTTATTTTCTTTTAAATCTTGCGCTTGATTGATGCAATTTTGCGACCACCTAACCTGTCATAATGCTCCAATGGAGCGAGAACAGTACCATGAGATAGATAGATAGATAGAGAACTGAGAACATTTGCAAAACCTTACAAAAAGTTGGTCTTTGATTGAATACGTCATTGGATAGATCTATTTATTTCTCGGGATCCATCTAATCTACGAGACAATACATTTTCTCGTATTAAAATTAATCTTTTTTACATAATTTTTTATTCATTAATTTGAAATATTTGTTTGATACACGGAAATCACTACAGCGACAACTCAATGAATAAAAACGCTAAGGACTGCAATATATAAAAGAGGCATCTTTCTTTCTTTGTGCTTTGGGTCTGCAACTTTTAGATCTATAAAAGTCTCTGTAACAATGATGTTTGGTCGAGTAAACATAAACGTTTAAAAAATCCTGTCTTCGGCGAACCGTCACTAACGATATATGAAGGACCAGCACAAGTTACACAAACCAGATGAACATTCTATTCCAAGTTGCACATAATTTGTTGTGGCATCTGCATGAACTGGATTGAAACATCGATTGAGACATCAATAAATACTTCGAATGTATTCACACATATCAAATTGGCTCGACTATTGTACACCCTGGACATCCTTTTGGTAAAACTAATATGTAGCATCACACAAGAGGGTTCGATAAAAAGCATAAACATTCCAAGTTTAAAAGGAAATTATGATTTTAAATTTCTTATAGGAATTTGCAGTTATTTTTCTGCAAGTAAAAATCCTACCGTTACATAGGTGGGACGTGCTTTGGCAAAGCTGTGTTGATGTTGGAGTTGGGGTTGATAGAGTTTCCGCTTTCAAGGTTTAAGACAGCACGTCAGTATCGAGTCGAGTATCAATGTACTTTTGTAGAGCTATCGAACTTCTGTTAACCCTTATAGTATTGGAACCGACTTCATGCTAATGAAAAAAAAACAAAAAAAAAACCACAAAAACCAAGTTACTTACTGCCATGCCACCAATCGGAACTACTCAGGCATTTCCGTGAGCTGTTTCCATTGGATAAACCCAATGTGTTCAGATTGCCATGCCACGTGTGCTGGTTAAGACGGGTAGATTCCTTGCCATTTCGTTAGATATATCCAAGAAATAATTTCAAGAAAACCATGAAATATAATCACTACGTGATTTGACATGCAGAGAGGTGTTTTGTGATTTCAAATACAGCACCCTAACCACTCTGTCACTGATAACGTGTTTTAAAACACTTGCAATGAAAACATTGTGCATAGTTGATTATAGAATTATACGTTGGAAAATAAAACAAGGGAGGCAACTGTACCAAAATATTTGAAAGGTAAACATGTATTTGTCTCCCTTAGTTAAACCGATCATGTACCTTTCCTAGTCTGGAAGCCTGGCCCATGCATACCCGCATTATGCTAGTTCGCAGTATACGAACGGACCAGGCTCCAGGCTAGCACCTTTCCAAACTCCGCGCAGGAATACTTCCCCTCGCTACGCTTCAGTACAGTACACCATTCCATTCTCCTATGCAGTTATCTCCCTTTTCATTTGGTTAGGGAGCGAGGTGTAGCAAAGGGAAGTAATCCTGCGCGGAGTTTGGCACCTTTCTCTACCAGAGAAACGTTCATATTTTCGAGGAACGAAGAATAACTTTGCAAGAGGTTGTTATATACCTATATATTGTTTCGCCAAACTCCTATTGTTACAGGTATAGAAAGGGAAGAAAGAGGTGGAATTGGGAAGAAAATGGTCAGTGGCCTTGCAAAGAATGCTGTTCAGGTTTGTAAACGAATGGTCCTATCTTAATAAATGGTTGTTAACTTTGCAATCCATAGGCACGAAACCCTTGGTAGCGATCCGGAAATATCAAAAGCATGGTCGGCCCACAATGATACTAGTGAAATACCGTTGAAAGCGAACCTCTAAACCAAAATCTTAATTGTAAATACATTCACCCGACTCTGAGTCAATCCACTAAATGTCGTCTAGACTATACCTTTCTTCGGGTTCTCTCAGGCATACTTAGATGGCTTTATAGAATTCAGTTGACATTATGTGGGTGTTATTTGCAATTGTTTTGCATATATCGCATCGACATTATTTCTGTTTTATTGTGATGTCCGACCATAAACCGAATGCATCTAAGCCGCATGAAAAGATGGTCAAGCCGAGCAGACCTACAAACATTTTTTTTTAAGTCAGCCGGGAGACTCTTTATCTCTCAAGCAAATTCAAATCTGCCTCTAGCGCGATTTGAACTCATACGGAGAGGGGTCATGTGAAATAAAGTTCCGTATTCTAATCACTTGGCGATGGAGGTCCCACCAAGCCGCAGTAGCACAGTAGGTTGAGTTGGATGTCGTCAAAAAGGGTGTGCCACAGTGTACTTTGTCATTTGTATCAGCAAAACTGATATAACATGTCAGCATCTTGCATGGTTTCATAGGTTAATATATAGATCGATATGCGTGTTTGTCTTGTTTCTATGGTTCTCGTCGAGACACAGTTTCATCTACCAACCATATACGACCGGACACGGAGATCATTCGGGGTCTTGACCAATACGGAGAAGATTTGGGAAACTCGGGTGGGAACGTGAGGGGGACCTGGCGTCACTTCACGGCACGGTCAAGATGTGAAATACAAGAGAGGTTTACAAAGAGATATACGGTTACGTCTTTGCTGGTTATTTACCAAAATAGGTACATCCCGTAACAGTAATGCAGGGAGCCTTTCTACTAGTTCTAATCATGGTTCAGACATAAATGTCAGTACAGTGATGACATTTGATGCTTATTTTCACAAACATGTGCTCTTAATTTAATGCATACTTTTTAAACGAGAATCGCATCATCATATATATTAATACTGATGTAAACCCCGTTTCTAAGAAGCATTCGTTGAAACACAAGAATTGTAAAAGTTATCAATTGTTTGTCTAGTTTTAGCTAAATACATGTATTTACAACTGGGAAAGCAGGAACGAGCTGAAATAAAACAGGTAGCCAAAGTCTATTCAGTTTGTTTTTTTTGGCTCGTGAAATATGACGAATGAACTGTCGCAAATTGGGTCGGACAGGATATGTGTACCGTTAATTGAAATCTAAAGCTTGCACCAACGTTCAAAAGTTATCGCTCATGTTCGCCCTATATAAATGGTGGTAGTTGTTGATATGGAAGCGTAGCATGAACGATAACCGTTCGAAGTGATTGAGCATATAAACGAAATTCCATTTTGATACAGACATCCCTATACCAAGAGCTGTACAAATCTCTAGAAATTGCTGCCTATCAAGAAGACTGTACCGAGAACATAGAAACGAAAAACTACATACATTGTTTAGGCATATTCTCTTAGAGGTACCCTGTTACATAGTTTGCGAGATTAATTGGTTACGGCTTATAAGGAGTTATATTTTCTTAAAGCCCAAGACGTCTTTTCATAGGCGTAGGAGCGTTTTCAACATTGGGGGCAACTTCAGATGAAGACCGGTCTCAGAATAAATGTTCCTAAACATTTTAATGACTCTTCATGCATTTACAAATTCATTAACATTATGAGAATTAAAAGAAAGCGTATGAAAATGTGTGTATCTTTAATAATAAAAAAAAGAAAAGGGATCTGCCAAGTCTCGATCTCACGCGGAAATCAAATGTATTGATGTAAACAAAAGGTCGCAGCGACCAGACTGTCACAGCCACTGACTCATCTACTCTGTTAATGAGAATATATTATTCTTCAAGCTTTAGCTAACAATTGAAGACAATATTGAGTCTGACTCTTTAAAAACAAATTCTATTACACCATTGTTTTTGTCAATCAAAACTTCCCGGGTATTTTAGTGAGATGAGTTTTCATTGGATAAACCCGATGTGTTCAGATTGTCATTTGCGATGATGATGTCAAAAAGATTTTGGTTATTGTTCGTTACAGAAGGTGATTTGGAATTAGATAAAGCACAAAAATACACATTTATTCTTATTCTACTGTTAAATTTCTTTTCTTTTTCTTTTCGAATATCTTCATTTGCCATTGTGAATATTGGGGGGGGGGGCAAAGTATAGTCTGCCCCCCCCGGTCTGGATATTGGGGGGCCGGGCCCCCTGGCCCCCCGGCTCCTACGCCTATGCTTTTATAGTCGTGTATTCTACAACATAATAGTTTTAGCATGGTTATTAATGTAATGATATATATGGGAGCGATTGGAATGGCACTGTTGATGAAATGGTAACCAAATTCTGGTGATGGAATATCTTCGGCGACGTATTGATTCTAAACCCTATAGGGTGACTAATATCGTAAACTACCCGATAAACCAGTAAAATTGGGGTACGTTCGGGGAAACCTTATTGGGGTCCTGTGTGACACAGTGTAGAATTGTGACACGGGGTCCTGTGTGACACAGTGGTGTACTGTAGAATTGTGACACGGGGTCCTGTGTGACACAATGGTGTACTGTAGAATTGTGACACGGGGTTCTGGGTCCTGTGTGACACAGTGGTGTACTGTAGAATTGTGACACGGGGTCCTGTGTGACACAGTGGTGTACTGTAGAATTGTGACACGGGGTCCTGTGTGACACAGTGGTGTACTGTAGAATTGTGACACGGGGTCCTGGGTTCATTCATCACCAACGACACTTGGACTGTTCGTGGGAGAATCCTTTATTTCTTTATATGTGTTTTACATCACATCAACATTATTTCAGTTATGTAGCGATGCCCGACTCTTAATGATGGAGGAAGACCCTATACTCAACTGCCCGTAAGCGCTGATCAAGGCGGGTAGAACCGGGAGAGTCCTTACCCATGACACTGTAGAATCTTGCCTAGTACTGATGAAAACTAGAAAAAAACCGTTAACATAACTATAATACTGTTGACACGGTATTTAACCCATACAAAAAAGGATTAACGATATAGGGAAAATATATGCCAATGTCAAAACTTATGTTCGTGAAAAGTGTTTTAAAATAAACGTTTACTGTTGTTATGTGGTACAACATTGGAAGCATCTCGGAGAGACGATCCAATGGCGTGTTACTTTGCAGTATTGTTTTATCTCAACAATGTTTTTAGCATAGTGCACTTAAAACGATACCCTGGTCTGAATTGAATTGTAACAGCAGACGACTTAAATAAGCATGAAAGAAGTGTTTTCTTTGTTAATCGTAGTGATCTAAAACATTGTGATAAATAAGACATTATTTGAGGTAAAACGTTAAACACTCTAAAAGCAATTTTCAAATCCTATCTCTACAAAAGGAAAGAAATATAAATGACATGCCTAGCACAACACAAATTTTCTTTTGCATACGCTTCAATTTAGACAAACCTCATAGTTGGGTAAATGTAAACAACACATTATCGAGCCATTAGTTTTTCTATGTTAAACAGCATTAAACACGCATTTACCTTTACTCAGCTCTTGTTCCGTGCTTGAACCATTGTCAAGCTTCATTCTTGGGTAACAAATGACGCTCAATGCTCCTTACCAATTCAGATAAAGATCGCACTATTTATCAAATCTTAATGGTGTTTCTTTCATGTTCATTCCTTCCCCATCGTTGCGTAGTCTTGTGTCTGCGATATGAAACCTGACATCTTAATTTAAACAAGTTCTTACAACTTGGGCAAATCTCTTGATTGTGCGTAGTGGATACATAGCCAGTACTCATGCCGAATGTGGATCAAGAAAACGTCGCAAGGTGGTCTCCGATTCTCAAGGGAATCGAACTTTCGACACCGTGTCCTGATGCCAAACCTCTACCCTAGTACCACTGCATCCTGTGTTCCAGTCTCCATACGATAACCGTATCAAAGACAAGGTGTCTTTGGAAAAGGCACCAACAACTGGTTGACGATCCAAGAAATGCTTTAAGCGTATAGTTTTTCTTGACCGATAAAAATGTCTGATGAGAGATTGCCAAGTGTCGTGCGCAGGTATGAAATACTAAAGCACCTTTCTCAATAATGACACACATTCAGCAGCAGTTTATTAACCCTTTACCAAACGCCAAATATCCGACTGTCCCAAATTGAAAGAGTTTGCAGACGACATTTTAAAATGTGATGAAATTGAAAACTGATAGGGCAGAAAACACTGAGGGAAAAGGAGTAATTTCTCGTTCCGAACAATTTCTCCTTTTCCCATGTTTTCAGGGTCGTCTGCAACAAAATGGTCAAATGTCGTTATTGTTTAGTAATGGGTTAAAGCAAACCATTATGACAAAAGGGAAAATTGCTCGTAACGAGCAGTTTTTCCTTTTGTCACGGTGTTTATAATCAATATCAACCACCAAATTGCCGGGTTTTTTTTATACGTTTTTTATAATTGTCATTTTTGTTTCATACAATTAATACCTAGTTCATCAAGAGACCATTTATATATGGAAATAACGGATTTAGAATTTAGATAATCCATGTAAAAAAGACAAAGTCTTCTCGTAAACAATCTATAGCAATTGCATTTTAATGTACAACATCAACTACAAACAACAAACGAAATAAATAAGAATTACAGAAATTACTAAGAAACGAAGTCTTGATAGATATGGACCAACTTTAACCCGTCTTTTCCGTGGCAGCCTCCTGGAAAAATAAAACTATCAGTTCACTTATCAAAAAGAAGGCAAAAACTTGTAATAATGATAAATAATTACTTAAAAGTTTCTAATGAATGCGATGATCAAGAGAACACTAAAAAAATAATTCCCAAAAGTACACCATGTCCCTTTTCTTTGTGGATATTACTGTTTTCCAGTCAGTAATGAGTTTACTGCTGATCTTACATATGCTTTGTATTGATGTGAGATGCTAAGTTATCCATATTTCCAATATGGTTGGTTGGAATGGGATTAAGCACTGTTTCAATAATATTTCAACCATATCACCAAAGGGAAACACCCAATGGAATAAACGGGCGCTACCTAGTCCGAATGATCCAGATATGAAATTTATACCCGATACAGCTTCGATCATCCGAGTAAGCTGCTATCGGGAATCGAACCTGTTCTAGTATTGAATTGTATCAGCATTAAATGTTCAGACTGGAGCGGTTTTTATTTTCACCGATAAGAACCAGCTAAACAATCCCGTGATCAAAGTGCCTACGTACGAGTACACATAGCAAGAGGATCAAAGTGAATAATAAAACGAATCCTTTTTTCTGTTGAATAAATCAACGGTAAGTGGCAATTAAACTAATAGCTACAGGAAGCTGTGAATCTTTTATTTCATTTAAGAAAAAAAAAAAGAACCAACCCAAAGTCTATATGAACACATCATAATCTTGGTAACAATACCATTCTTCCAGAAAATTGGGTGTATAAGCGTCATTTGTGCGCACTATTTCAACCTACTAGACATGCCGTATTGTGCTACTTTTTTATTTAAATCGTCCACCGTGACGATTTTAATGAGAACACAAAATGAATAATTAAGAGAAATGATAATAGCGTCAGATTCAGGAAATGCCGGACTTCTGTTTAAGGAGACTTTGCTCAACATGACAAGTATATCATTGTTCAGAATTTTTCTCTTGGGTTTGCTTTTAGTGCGTTTTAAGTGCCCAGTACGGAATTTTGAATGCTGTTTGATCACATGTTCATTCATATCACGGTTTTTACTATACATCTCCAAAATGTTCCTGTGAATTCTTGATCAAGGTACCGCTTTACAAAACGATTTATGGTAACTATTTGCATAAGTAAAAACTGATATACATGGAAAATATCTTAAATTAAAGTACAATATTGCAATGTGACACGTCATTAGAACGTTTTGTTAATATTTATGTTTCTATGAAATATCCCATTACCTGAGAATTACTTTGATGCATCAGTAGCAAAAAGCATAAGCAACCGCTGTGACAAAAGGAGACATTATCCACGAAGGATAATTTCTCCCTAAGTCACAATGGTATCTAACAAATGTCACAGAGAAAATTTTATTTTTCATTCTTTTAAATTGTCATCTACTGCTACTTTTTCAAATGTGTACTCCATGTAAGCATTTAATCATTCTGTCACGTTTAAATGCGCATTCATGTAAGCGTGTAATTATTCCGTGACGTTAAATTGTGCATTTTATCTCACTCCATTTATCTTACTTTATTTCTCAATAAACGATCGATGAGAAAAAGAACAGGATTTACCCCCTCCCCCCCCCGGCCCATATATCATGTTTCCATTGATTTGTATTTACTCATGCGTTGTATTTCAATCAATTTGAATAATAAACCGATTTGTTTTGTCTGTTTAGCCAAGAATGCACAAAAATATTTAAAAACAACTGAATACTTCCTCACATGTCATAGTCGTTAAGCTGCGAGATAAGCTGCCGCAATGACTTCATTTAACCTTATAGTGCTGGAACCGACTTCATGCTTAATTATGCAAACATGCAACGGTTAGATCAAGGCCAGCCACCAAGTGAATTGGCGGCTGGCCTGAGATCTAATCTGTTTGCTACTCTGAGAATCTTTCCTCAACAAGATGAAGCAGATTTTTAAGGTTTTGAAAAGCAGACGACACAAACATCTATTCATCTATTTTTAGAAAATTACCCAGCATTCATAGGGTTAACGGTCTGAAACTAAAGACATCTGAACATGAAGTCGGTTCCGATACCGTCTGAACTGATAGACATACATGTTCAACTTAAACGTATTTACTTTACATCGATCGTGAAATAAGTTCTTATAATTAATCACTCTCGATTCTGCTTCCAGGACATATAAGCAGTACTCGTGCCGATTTGTGAGCTAGTCCCGGCATTTTCACCTTGGTTTTAACATGGATCGAACACAGGACCCTCGGTACCAGTGGCCGACGCTCTACCACTGCACCACTGTCCGTTTACACATGCCTTAACAGAACAAGCAAAAGGGTAGGTAAACAGAAATCGATGTTTTCTATAATCATGCATTCGTGACCAAAGCTAATTAACACCGAGTCTGGATAAAACGTTCCTAATAAGGATTATTCGTTAGAAAGTCGACTTAACATATCTCTGTAGGTAGGATCTTGTGTCGGATCCGAATTGAGAGCAACAATGAAATGCAGTGTCAAAATACACCAAGGTAGGAAACACTTTGAAATAAGGATAGACCGCTCCTTTAACCCTTTACCAAACGCCAAATTTTCGAGGGTCCCAAATTGAAAGAGTTTGCAGAGGACATTTCAAAGATGTGATGAAATTGAAAAAGCAATTTTTCTGATTGGGCAGAAAACATTGTGTAAAAAGGAATAATTGCTCGTTGAGAGCAATTTCTCCTCTTCCCACAATGTTTTCCAGAGTCGTCTGCACAAACCGGTCAAATGTCGTTATTGTTTGGTAATGGGTTAAAGTTCATCATCTTGCCATGGTGTTTTACACTTCTAAAGCAGATGCGTCAAAGTGGTTATGGGCAACCGAATTAGAAAACATTTCGCTAAATCTCGGCTCAATGAAACGAATGCGTATTCTATAATTCATCGTGAGAATCACGTTTTAGCATCAAAGCACGGAAACTAGTAATGTAGGCTTGGTTAATGAATTTTTAAACACGGGAAACGTGAAAGAAATGTTGTTCTGCGCATGAGCAAGAATTTCAAACACGATCGAAATCTATGGCCTATTATGATTGTATGATTTATGAACCGCGGAAATTTCGAAAGCCGTTCAAAGTAGTTTGCCAAAAAATCGGTTTAATCAAGATCAGATGGGCATTTTGCACTAGGTCATCCCGAGACAACGAAGTCTAGCCTCGTGAATGTAGCAGCGTATATATCATTATATCATCAAGATAGAGTGGGGTCAAGGAATGGAGGCGAGAACCATACCGGGTCTACTTATTGGGGTAGCAGTAAACATGTAGAGCTGGGTTTTCTCTTGTCATACTTATCCTGTTCCTTTATATAACTCAGAGGACTACATCACCTATCCTTGGGTCAGTACTATGTTTATTGTTACATAGTACCGACACAAGATAACTATAGACCCCTGTGTCATATAGTACATACTAGTATTGGAAAAGCCTAGTATTCCTCGTCCGAATCGACTTTTAGAATACTTTGTAAATTTCTTAAAATAGATTTTTGTGTCATCTGCTTTTCAAAACCTTGAATTGCTGCTTAATTTTGATAAGGAAAGTTACTCAGAGTAGCAAATAGGTTGGATCACAGGCTAGTCGCCAATTTACTTGGCGGTTGGCCTGGATCTAACCTGTTTGCATAAACATGAAGTCGGTTCCAGCGCTATAAGAGTTCAAACCAACAAAACATGACAATTTAAAAGTATTAAAAATCTTTCTTTTTGATTCCAGAGACATGGATATCTATGTTTCCAGTAATGTAAAACCATTGAGACTGGAGGTATTCCTTATCATAAGTTATTTCTTTTGTCAAATGTTTCTCTCAAGTCATCTTAATCTGTGTTAAACGATTAATGGAGGAAATGGTTTACGATCACAGGTAAAGGTACATGTAGTTCAACATACATGAATGGATTTGTGTCAATGGGTCATAATGGGAATGATAGACTTCTACATTTACCTTTTCATAAGCTCCGAATTTTTAAGTCTATTACGTGCGACTTTAAACATTATTTTGGGGAAAAGTTAGATGATACTCGTATGAGCAATATCCTTTAATCCTTTACCAAACGCCAAATTTTCGACTGTCCCAACTTGAATTAACTTGCAGACGACATTTCAAAATGTGATAAAATTGCAAATTAATCTTCTAAAAGGGCAAAAAGATTGTGGGAAAAGGAGAAATTGCTCGTTAAGAACAAGTTTTCCTTTTCTCACAAAGTTTTCCGGAGTCGTCTTCAATAAATCGGTTAAATGTCGTTACTGTTTGGTAATGGGTTAAACTAATTATATTCCTACCCTTCTGTAAAATAACTTCATATATATCTTCATTAACATTTCATTTAGCGGAGTTCATTTGTTAATGAGTTTACATGTGGTGATCTTTTAGAACCTTTAGAAGCAAGTTGCCGGAAATGAATTTCTTTACATAAGATTTTAAGAGAATAGCGAAGATAAAGTATATTTGTAAGTTTATTTTGGGATCACCTTCTCGTTGGTTGGGTCATTTATTAAAGGTCACAGTTTGTTTATTCTCAAGTTACCCGTCTTTTGTAGTTGTTGTTATTATTTCCACAGAGGGAATATGGGTATTGACTATCATTGTTTTCAACCTTCATAACCAATTTCCCCATATGGAAATTTGAAACAGGTCCAAATCTTAAAAATAAACAACTTATTCTTTTGTCAAATGTTTGATACCTTTCATTTAGACATTTTAGACTAACAATTTATGCGTATGTACCAATCATTTAAATAATTGTTAGCATTTCTTTATGTTCCTGTGACCAAGCATTCAGCTGCTCGTAGCTAATCACTCAGTTACTTGTAACCATCATTCAGGCACTTGTAATAAATCATTCAAGCACTTGTAAAGAATTATTCAATCACTTGTAATAAATCATTCAGTCACGTATCCAATCGTTCAGTTGCTTGTGAACAATCATTCAGGCACTTGAAATAAACCATTTAGGCATTTGTAATAAATCATTCAGGCCACTGTAACCAATCATTCAAGCACCTCTAACCAATCATTTTGGCCAGTGTGACCAATCATTCAGGAAACTTTAACCAATTATTCAGGGACATGTGACCAATCATTTAGGCACTTGTAACCAATCATTCAGGCACTTGTTATCAATCATTCAGGCACTTGTGCCGAAACATCCATGTGCATGCAACAATCATGCAGGCACTTGTAACCAATCATTCAGGCATTTGTAACCAAACATTCAGGCATTTGTAATCAAACATTCAGGCATTTGTAAACAATCATTCATTTGTAAACAATCATTCAGGCACTTGTTACTCAACATTCAGGGACATGTACCAAACATTCAAGCATTTGTAACCAAACATTCAGGCACTTGTTACCAATCAATCAGGCACTTGTTACCAATCATTCAGGCACTTGTTACCAATCATTCAGGCACTTGTTACCAAACATTCAGGCATTTGTAAACAATCATTCATGTGCATGTATCCAATCATTCAGGCACTTGTAACCAATTATTCAGGCATGTGTAACCAAACATTCAGGCATTTGTAACCAAACATTCAGACATTTGTAAACAATCATTCAGGCACTTGTAACCAATCATTCAGGCACTTGTAACCAATCATTCAGCTACTTGTTACCAAACATTCAGGTACTTGTAACCAATCATTCAGGCACTTGTTACGAATCATTCAGCTACTTGTTACCAAACATTCAGGTACTTGTAACCAAACATTAAGCCATTTGTAAACAATCATTCAGGTGCTTGTAATCAATCATTCAGGCACTTGTTACCAAACATTCAGGCACTTATCAAGTTACTTGTAACAAAACATTCAGGCACTCGTTACCAAACATTCAGGCACTTATACCCAAACATTAAGTTACTTGTAACAAATCATTCAGGCACTTGTAACAAATCATTCAGGCACCTGTTACCAAACATTCAGGTACTTGTAACCAATCATTCAGGTACTTGTAACCAATCATTCAGGCATTTGTAACCAAACATTCAGGCATTTGTAAACAATCATTTAGGTGCTTGTTATCAATCATTCAGGCATTTGTTACCCAACATTCAGGCACTTGTACCCAAACATTAAGTTACTTGTAACCAAACATTCAGACACATGTAACTGATCATTCAAACACATGTAACCGATCATTCAGACACATGTAACCGATCATTCAGACACATGTAACCGATCATTCAGACACATGTAACTGATCATTCGGACTAGGGATGGGAACGAATAGTGAAATCACTATTCGAATATTCGACTAGAACTATTCGAATATATTCGAATATTCGATTTTAGAATTCGTTTTGATGTCCGAATGTCTGCATGTCCGAATACTAGTACACTAGTCCTCTGTTCAAATCTTTTGTGTATAGCCGATATCTGTATACATGTACGTGCATGCAATATCAAAGCAGTAATGACAAATCGGTGAGTTGACAAACAGGTTCATGGTCGTCTGTTTTACAGTTTCGGATGTCAAAACGGATGGATGCTTGCCATTCAAGAGATTCAGTAGGTTGGACGTTGTATTCTTGAATACAAAGTCCTGGTTACACAGGTTACAGGTCGCCTTCGACTTGTCGGCAGAACGTGTAAAGTAATTCCAGACACGTGATGGAGACATTGTGATGTTTATCGAATAGATGTTGAAATTAGAATGAAGACAAGTTTGACAAATTATTCTGAAGAAAAATATACTTTCTATCACATTATTTGATTGGTCTTCGTGCATATGCAATCATGATTACGATTGGTTATTGAAAGAGTAATTGTTTAATTTCACGACAAACAAGTTACGTGATTGGTTGACACTGACAATTGTCAATTAGCGTGATTGACTTGTTTTGGATAATAAGGTGCAAGTGCAGATCATTAAGGTGTTAGATTTAGCGGCTTAAAATCGACTATTTTCACACTTAATCTTTTTGCAAACTGCCAAAAGATGTGGTAATTTGTCACTGGTGTTTTACTGTGTGACATACGTTGTAAAAACATCGTAACTGCACCTGGGAGCTAGGCACCTTCTTCGATATTTGGGATCGGTTTAGAGGAAGAAAATGAATAAAACAACATTATTTTTGAATAAAATTTATGTCAACATACAGTAATATGGGTTCATTAAAATCGAATATTCGAATACTATTTTGCTATTCGAATATTCGACCCGCTATTCGAATATTCGTTCCCATCCCTAATTCAGACACATGTAACCGATCATTCAGACACATGTAACCGATCATTCAGACACTTGCTACCAATCATTTACAAGATTATAATCAATCTTTTAAGTTTGTCTGTGTAAACTATCATTCATTGATTTGTTACCAGTCATTTTGACATCTACAACCAATCAAACATTTCCTTTGACTTACCACTTATATGGCCAGGGAATCACTATCACTTAGGACATTTACATCTCTCTGCTTCCGGTACGTCCTTCAGGACTGCGTCTTTATGCTGCCCACACCCTAAATAGGGAAAACATCAGAGTGTCATGTGTTGTGTTGTTGAGTAAGTGGTTAAGTAAAAATTAACCCCTATCTAACTCGAGCATCATAGGACTTACGTTTGATGACAAACTCATGTTAAACTTCTATTTCCTTTCTCACAATGGTTTCTATCAAGAAACACAGATGTGTTCAATATGATTATTGATTGTAGTCGTTTTTAATTAAGACCTGTCACACAAATCCATATGAGAGAAACGTTAAGCAGACTTATCTTATTTAGGTAACGCACACATTTATACTTATAAACAATAAAAATCATGTAACTAATAATTAATTAGTTTATCCTGTATTATCCCTTGTTCCTAATACTGATGACATGAAACACCATGCAGCACATTATTTCATTAAAAATATATCAAAAGGATTAATTGGAAAACTATAATAGTATTAACAGTATCCTATATGGCCCAGTGGTTGGGATTGTGTTGTAACACAAGTTTCTGAGTTCAAGCCAGTTCTGCCCAGCTGGTTTCACAGCAGTTTTTACGATGACACTTCAAAGCCCTAGCTTTGTACTTGTGAATCCCAAAAAAGGTCTCATACATGGGAAATATTGTTGGTTCGGTATTATACCTCACTAAAATCGAATCCTTGAGTTTGCCATTTTTGAAATATCACACAATGATTTTATCATATGGTATATGGGTTTGTAACATCTGAATAACTCATACAATGGAATGGGTTAGAAAGTTAAATGATAGAGATAATGGGTTTGGAGCTAAAGTGTTTTCTGGATATTGCAAAAGAGAAAAAAGACTTTATTATTCAGAGGATGGAATGTTGATATGATAAACATGAAATAACCAATGAAGCTAGTTTTGGTCACCTTACTAAACAAGGTATGATTATAAACAGATATCAGGGGTTGCAAAATCAATTGATCGTAAAGCCCAGCTTGTACATAGTCCTAAGCAGACAAGTGAATTTTTACTAAATTCACTTTATAACCATCAAATGGACAAATGCAATTGAAGATTTGGCATTTACAATAAGGTAAATCAAAATCAGATTTTGCCACCCCTGGGCATGTTAGTTTGTGTAATACAGTAATATAAGGTTAGTAAAATGAACCCCCATATTTGGTTAAACTTGACCAAGATATTATTAAAACAAACATTGAGAGCAATATTGATGGAGCTTGGTTGAAAACTATGGCTTCTAGATAGTTAATAAGAATTTACTTAACCCTTATAGTGCTGGAACTGACTTCATGCTGATGCAAACAGGTTAGATCCAGGCCAGCCGCCAAGTAAATTGGCGGCTGGCCTGTGATCTTACCTGTTTGCTACTTTTAGTATCTTTCGTCAACAAAATTTAGCAGATATTTAAGGTTTTGGAAAGCAAATGTCAAAATCATATACTGGTCGTCTTTATAAACAATTAATCAAATAAATGGACTTCGACCATACAAGCAAGAACACGATTCTTCTGTTTTTTGGAATAATTAATACCGGTACACACTGTAAACCTTTAAATACAATAGGGGGGGAACATATTTGCATATAACATTGTGTGTATAAAAACACCTTGTTTTGTTAACATGAATCAAAATGTTAATCTGTAAAATCAATTCTCTAGTCAAAATATTTACCTGAACCCCATAATCTACTTATCTCTTTTGACACATTTGAAACAGATTAAGTATTGTATGTTTATCAAATTATCCTTTTGTCAGTGTAACAAAATCAAGTTTGGAAAGCTCACAGTCTCTTCTCAAACCTTACTTATTTCATTAAAGAAATATCACAAAATTATCATTAGAACTGGCAGGGTTGCAAGAAATATGAACAGTGATGGTCAAAATACTTTGTGGTTTAAAAGATCATTTATTGTTTGAGTTGATATATCAAATTGTTCAGAACCATTCCTTGAAATCCTTTTCTTGACTTAAACTTTATATCCATATGGAGAAAATGTCATAGGAGGGGAAAAAAGCAAAAAAGAGAGGAACATAATTTCCACATAGCTATCAATTTTTCATATATGACAATTATTTGCTCATATATTAACCTTTGTAATGCTGGGTACTTTTCTAAATATATTCATTGTATTTGTGTGTCATCTGCTCTCCAAAACCTTAAATATCTGCTTAATTTTGATGAGGAAAGATACTCATAGTTCTAAGCAAACAGGTTAGATGACAGGCCAACCACTATTTACTTGGCGGCTGGCCTGGATCTTACCTGTTTGCAAAAGCATGAAGTCGATTCCAGCATCATAAGGGTTAAAAGCTACAAAGACTGCAGTCAAATGATATTAGAGGCAGTGTCTTTTTCTATTAACACTTCTTTTTTTTAAAAACTAAAGGAAGTCTTCGATCTCTTTTTCACTTTCAATTACATATTCTTAACATTTATCTTTATAAATGGAAACCAAACACCTACAAGAAGTATATCAGGTCATCTTTACAAGTTTAACTCATTCTCCCATACAGAAATATGTGACATATAGACAATGAAAGCAATGGCAGATAGCAGAGAAATAGCACAGAAAAAAATAGTCACATTTTGTTGTGATACACTGTATTTGATAGAAACCATTGTTATAGAAGGATAAATTACTCACAAGGAGCAACTCATCTGTATGTCAAAGTGGTTTCAAAAGTCGTCTGCAGCATTTGTATTGGTGAGGTTTTACAGAGTTATCCCATAAAGTGCTGGAAACAACTTCATGCTTATAAAATTGCAAACAGATTAGATCCAGGCCAGCCGCCAAGGAAATTGGCGGCTGGCCTGTGATCTAACCTGTTTGTTACTCTGAGTATCTCTCCTCATCAAAATTAAGCAGATATTTTAGGTTTTGGAAAGCAGATGACAAACAATCTAATTCTTGAAAATTACCAAGCATTCTAAGGGTTAAAGGTTACTTCCTACAACAAAAACATAAAGAAAGTACAATGACAAGGAAAGAAAATGCCCATCATAGCCAGGGATTTTCATATTTATCACAATATATTCTAGCCAATTATTGATTTAAAAAAAGCTACTTCTCACATAATTATCATCTTTAACAGAATTCAAATAAGAAGGCTTTTAAAATTCCATATGAAGGAATGGAGTTAAAAGCTTTACTTAATTCATTCAAGAAAAAAATAATAGGTTCAGTGAAAAGCTAGCAAAATTCTTAAACATAACCCTTACACTATTTTTTCTTGCCTTGTACATATTATTATGTATACATGTAGGTTAATGAAAAGGGTGTATATTCACCTTAATTTGAAATAAATAATAAAAAAATAAACCTTACCCCTCCAAGTCGGCTTGCCACACTTATCGCATGTTACTTTCATACACATTATGTATAACTTCGTTACGGATCCTTAGTCAGCCAATAGTATGCTTCTCTAGATCGGGTAAACACCAACAAATGATCTAGTCCACTAGACACACACAGGCTTTATACTCTGTTCTCTGCCAATTAAATAGAAGGTGTACGTATCTGATCAATATTGTCTTGTGTTTGATTCATTAACATGCACACTTGAATGGTTCAGTGCTCACATATCAAGGGTTCGGTGTAACACTATAGTACGTGCTTCACATATTTGCAGGTCTTGCTGTAGTCTTGCATTGAACTCTTGATATATCAAAGGTTCAATGCAAGACTGTAGTAATTCCTTTATTTCTGTGAAAGACTATATTCTTTAATTGAAACCTTGCTATACCAAGGGTTTAATGCAAGACTATGGCAAGTCCTTCATATCCCCAAATTAAAAAGAATGTATATGTGTCTGTCTGATTTTGTGTTTGATTCACTATTTTGCACCTATATCAAGGGTTCAATGCAATAATACAGTAAGTGCTTCACATATGTGAAGGACTAATCATAGTATTGCATTAAACCCTTGATATATAAACAGGGCCTTTTTTACTTGAATTTTGAAGAGATGATGGCCTGTTAATTTTTGAAAATCACTTGGCTGAAAAAGCTGAATTGGGAAACCTAATTGCAGCTGTGACTTCGAATTTTTTGGAGAACTGCTTGATTTTAAAGAAAGTTCCAATTGGGAAGGTGCCTTTTACAGGCCCCTGTTATTCAATACAAAACAGCCCTGATCAAGGGTTCAAAGCAAGATTATAGCAGGTCCCTTATTTCTGTGAAAAAAAGAAAAAAACCTGCAGCAGTCTTACACTGAAACCTTAACAGTTTATATTAACCCTTGATGGTTGTTCTTGTTATTTTTTCATTGGGGTTTATAATCCCATCACATAAAAATATTTCAGTTGATATATATTGTGATGCCTGGCTTAATACCCTGGATGAAGGAAGAGCCCTAACGTAACTAGCCATAAGGGCTAGTGAAGCTGACTAGAACCATCAGCATTTCATTAGTCAGCAAGGAGATGACTTCTCGTGAAAATCTAAATACCTAAGGGGTGTAGTTAATCTAAAACCATAATGAAGGTGACATTAATATCAAGTGAAGACTATGGTTTCAATTATAGTTTGAGGTGACATGTAATTTAAAAGGTTTAGTTATTTTAGTTTATTTTCCTGAGATATATATAGTTTTATTTTGTCAACAAAGCAAGATTCAGTTTTTTTTCCAGCATAACTTTTTTAGAATTTGAATAGATAATTTTATCTCAAAATATTAAGAGATATTATCTCAACAAAATTCTTACGAACCACGGTCCTTAGATACTGTTATGAATTTTTCCATTCCTTTTTACAACCTTAAAAAGGAATGTGTGCACTTTTTATAAGCTTAACAGGGGTGGAGCCAGCTATAGGCACATAAACATTGTGTGTAGCATCAATTTAGAAGTGAAAAAAATTGATATCATGCATTGCCCTAAATCTCCAAATATATATGCCAAATCTCACCATTTTCTTAAAAAAAGAATTGCATATCATAAGTGATTCATGTGAAGGACTTTCTATAGCCTTGTGCTGAATACTTAATTTGTGAAATCTGAGAAAGAATGTTATTTTAACAAATTCATCGAGCAAGGCAAGGGTAATCATTGTAGCAAATCAGAAACAATAAGGACGCATTAAAGGTTCAAAGAACACATGAATACACATTATCTTCAAAGTCATCCAAAAAGTCATCTAAATAGGTGGAGGCCACTTGGAACAAAATTATGAAATGCATCAAGTTTGTTATCACATCAAAAGAGGAGTAGTTAGTAAACAAAGATAGATAGATGGCGCTAGGATGTGCGCCAGAAAAAAACACATCTATAGATCTATTTACTGAAGTTTCTTTATCGAAACACTAAAAGGCGAAAAACTTGTCTCACAATTTTTTGTAAGCAAAAATAATTCAACATGAAGATTGCTTTTTATTTTCTGATGGAGCATTCTTGAGATATTGCCCAAAGCAAAAATTTCTCAAAACTTCCTGATCGTATCAAAATAGTTTGACTAAATTTTTTTGTTAATGATAGCACAATCATGTTCTCTGAATGTTTAACCCTTTCCCAAACAACAAATTTTCGACTGTCCCAAATTGAAAGAGTTAGCAGACGACATTTCAAAATGTGATGAAATTGGAAAAATTATCTTCTGATATGCCAGAAAACATTGTGGGAAAAGGAAATATTGCTTGTCACAGACAATTTCTCCTTTTCCCTCAATGTTTTCTAAAGTTGTCTGCAACAAAGTGGTCAAATGTTGTAATTGTTTGGAAAAGGATTATGCTAAATGAATTAAAAACAGGGATTTGTTTATTGACAAGGATCTTAATCACAATATGGATGTTGGTGGATCACATAAAATCTGTGAAACCGAGTCCCTTTAAATGTAAAAATAAAGATAGACTAGCCATTACTCTACAAACATATCAAATATAATTTGAAAAATTACCTTTTATCATAAAACCCCAAATGATGTCATTTTTCTAAAGTTTCTGTAATCTTCAGAATTATGTTGAACACATTTTAAGCATCATAATTGTCCTTAGCAATAACATGACGTCACGACTGACGTTTATATTATGCACGTGCTCGTTTGCCTCTCAAATCTAAAGTGGCTCCGTTTGGCAAGAAAATAAACAAGAACTAGAGTCTATCTTTTTCTTTTTGGGGATTTAGTATTACATGTATTTTAGAAATAAAGTTACTAGATAAGAGGATATCGGTCTATTAAAATGGTGTTACCTTTCGGAATCTATGTAACCTCGAAAGCCGCAGTCACATCCATAAAACACAAGCCTTAAAATGAGCAAAACCTGAAAAGAAGTTTTCAAACTGAAAGTAGCATGGAGGTCATGAGTCACAATGCTCCAGGGCCGGGTACCATTTCTGTCGGAAATGAAAACTGGGGACAGGTATAAAACATGGCGCCTACCCAATCGTATCTACTCGGCAATCCCCGTAACAAGTCGGTAGATATACCTCGTAGGCAGTACATGAATACACCAGAAATCCTGGGGTAATTCGCCTTATTTCCGGCGGATAACTCAAAATGCACACAGGCACTAAATATGTATTTTAGATACACACAAATTGGCTATATATCACCATTGAATGTTGTTTTTACCCTTTTTATTAAAGATGATCATATCAACACATCTGTGTTTCATATTTTGTCAATCGGCTTTTCTCGTTAATCCCCGGCTTGTTCCGAGTAGATACGATTGCAAACGGACATGCCCTTCGTTGCTGACCTACTTTCAAAAATGGCTCCCCATTGCCTCCGAGGTTATTTTAAGAAATGGCCGAGGTGTTCCGATTGGGCGCCTACCCCGTTATAGCGCGATTACGGAAGAAAAACACCAAACCAAATACCAAGTTTGTTGAGATATACGTGTACTCACAAATAAAGAAGTTAACAGGGGGTGCCTTGTTTTTCTTCCGTAATCGCGCTATAACGGGGTTGTCGCCATGTTTTATACCTGCCTGAAAACTGGTACCATCGGTATAAACACTGACGAGGTTTTCCGGTTACATTGAAGAACCAAAAGTGAAAGAAATAATTCTTGTTTTAACGTTATAAGATCAATTTCATTAACTGTAAGTATATAGAAATTACTTTATTTGTTATTTACAAAACTCCCTCCAAGCAAAATGTCTTATTTTACCGCATGGCTTGTTTTATCTTACTAATTTATTACTCAAATCATCTCATCAAAACAATTTTTTACCCAATGAGGCCGAATATTGTAAATACTGTATTGCCTCAGAAATGTGTGCTTTTATTCAGAATATTTAGAATTTAGAATTTCTAACCCTTTTACGAAACTTTAAATTTTCGACTGTCCCAAATTGAAAGAGTTTGCAGATGACATTTCATAATACGATGAAATCAATAAGTAATCATCTGATAGGACAGAAAACATTGTGGGAAAAGGAGAAATTGCTCATTAAGAGTAACTTCTCCTTTTCCCACAATCTTTCCCAGAGTCGTCTGCAACAAACTGGTCAAATGTTATGTTGTGTGGTAATGGGTTAAATTAACTAGACCACTGACAATAGTCTTGAATTGAACTTTCAGTGTTAGTGCACTTAGTAGTCAAACTAATTTGACGCGAACGGAAAACATTAAGAAATGTTTTAATTGGGCAATATCTCCCATCACGTTAAACTTTCGAACCATTCATTTAATGGAGGACGCTGTGGCAAAAAAAAATTTCGCACCGTTTGAAGACCGATATTTCCATTATTAAAGTGAAATATCAAATGACAATACTCACAGTTATAGATTAATCCCTTTTCAATCGATCCAAACATGAAACTAGTTGGTGTCCCTCATATTTACCTTTTAAGAACAGTTTGATTGACGCTAGTGGACGATTTTTCTGCTCTAGATAAACTTCCATTGCGCATTCGCACTGGACTGTGAAAAACCTAATTCAGCGATTTCGAATGGTTTAACAGCAATTGATGCCATTATTTGGTGGTATGTAAGTTTATTTTACATATCTTGTCTTACCAATTGACCATTTTGTGCTTTTTAACCCAAACTCACTTTGATTTTTTCCTCCACTGTTTGGATCATTTGAAAAATTTCGACGTTAGATTACCCCATCAGTAAATAAAAGCAATCTTTTCATCGAATCATTTTAACTAGTGCACTTAGATCTCAGTGTTCCGGGTGTGAGCGCCATCTTTACCTATGGTTTTTATGGGTGTGTCCATTGGTAAGACACTTGCGTGCCAATCCAGAAACATTAAGCTTAGTTTAGTTTACCTTATTTGTTTTGCATTGATTGTGAAGGAAGCTTAAAGCTTGTTGAAAGCCATTCTGGATGACTGCTTCCTGGATACTCAATCAGTACTCACGCCTATTTGTGGGTTAGTCCCGAAAATATCCACCTCGTCTAATGGGAATTCGAACCAGGGACACTTGGTTGTAATATGATTGAACAATTGTTGACGTTAAACTCAATATAACCAAACCAATGAACCCTGCGTATTCTGTTTCAGGGTGTTGGAATACTAACTGTTGGTGATGGATGCGAGAACCCGCATTAGGTATGAGAGAACTCCGGGGTTTGCAGACAGGGTCTGTGAAAGCTGTGTAGGAATTCTGATAGGAGGGGTGTTAATAGTTGTAGCCACATGTTTACTGTTCTGGAATGAGGTATACATTTTTGATTACTTTAAATTTGAATTTTCAAAGATCAAAACTTTTTTGGTAAATATTTTGTTTTTCATAGATCTTGCTTACTCTTTGATTTACTTGTTACAAATCTTACTGAAAGGTTTTATCTTGTTTTATTTCAAGTGTTAGTAAGTCCTAAAACACAAACCTTTCTACTTGATTCCACGCACTAGGTTGAACATGATAGATGAAAATTAAACATCTGATATAGGCATAATTGGCTCCCTTTGCTTTCAAGGGCTGTCTCTTAAAACTGTGTTTGAAGTCATTCATAAAAGAAAAGTGTTAAACAAAATGTTTGTGGTGGATACTTAGGAAACTTTTTAGTGAAATGATTGTAATGAAATCAAGGGCTTGTCATGAAAAAGGAAGAGTCTTATTCTACTCGATGCTATTTTGGCCATATCAAAGGTTAACCATTTATCAAATAAATGTTTATCTATAATTTTAAAGAGATTGCAGACAACCATTGTCATTGAAATAGAATTGAAAGCTCTCCCAAAGGTAGGGTAGGAAAGTTTGTGGTAAAAGGAATACTTTGCTATCATATCAGAAATTCCATCCTGTTAAACAATAATATCAGAAGTCATGTATAACCTAGGCTTTCTGGTAAATTAATAGACATGGTTGGTTTAAGGAATAAAACCTAAATGAAATTCAATACCATTTGTCTCCAAATTTATAACATCAGTTTATTGTTTTCAGGGACGAGCAGTTCAGACAGCAAAGTCGCTAAATGAAGGTCTCTCTATGGTGGTCCCCTTACAATATCCATATATTGTGTCACAAGAAAACAATGGGAAGCTGGTTCATCTGTCGGGAACTTTACATACCTTTAAAGTAAGGTTCATTTTTTCTTAATTCAGACCAGAGATCCCTAGAGTAGTTTGCTTGAAGTGTTTCCAAATCTAAATTTGTACTATGAACTAATGACCTTTTTTTATGTGAATTCTCCGGTATCTGTATTCTGTTTTCAATGTTTTAAATTATTTAGTTAATCCTTTATTGTTGGAAATAATTAGAATCATCTCAAAGAGATGATTTTAATAAGTACCCACAATAAAGTTTTTAGATTAAAGACAGACTTATTAGCCAGGGAATTGCCTTACTCATGTGTATATATGGTATCCCCGTAGATAAAATTGGTTAAATGTATTCTTTTTTATCTAAAGGTTAGACCTTGCGTCGTAACTTTTGGTACCCATAAATAAGAATGGATTTATGAGAGGCAAATTTAATGAGAACCTACAATCTCTGTAACCATTGATATAAAGATATGACTTTGTGTTCTGTGTGCTGAAGGTGTCAGACAAAGGGTTCTGGGTTTAATATTCACTAGAGGCATCAAGATTCTTCATTGGAGTGTCCTTGGGCAAGACACTGGGGAGCACTGCCTAGTACTGATGAAATTCAGGAAAGCCGTATAATTGATATACCGTTGACACATCATTAAACCTTATATCAACATACAAATAAGATATTACTTGGGAAAGATACCAAATACTTTACCAAATTTGACACTCATTATTGAATCACCGATCAGCTAGCAGAAATGTGCAACTGAAAATGTGCAACTGAAAACACCAAATTTGAAATGCTCATTTTGTTGATATTTCTATTTGGAAAACAAAATATTTTAAAGTGAAGTGGTCATGTAGTCTTCTTAGATCTTTAGATAAAAAGTTGCAGTTCTTGTTATTGTTTTAGGTTTTAAGTGACCCTGTTTATAATGTGGCAATTGGTGCTGTAAAGCTAAAAAGAACGGTAGAGATGTATCAATGGATTGAGCACAGTTCAGAAAGGTAAGTGAATTTACATATAGCAAAGAATGTGATAGGTGCAAATCTGTAGCTTATCAGATAGCAGCAGAAAACTTGGTTATGTGATGTTTGAACATCAAGAAAAAGTCATTGTTACAAAAAGAGTCCTTTTTCTAAGCAGTAATGTGATTAGTATCCTGGTTTATGTTTGATTGAAGGGGCATCCAGAGGGTGCATATTACATTTGCACTACATTTTGCTCTGTATTTGACTTTTCATGCTGAATTTGCTTGTTTGAATGACATAAATCAAAAGATATAATATACAGAGGTACAGATAGTATGTGTTTTTCCTAAGGTTACTTCTGTATACACTTATCCCTATGATGCCTTCTCATAAAATCCTTTTGAAGAGATGATTCTAATGAGAGTACCAACAATATAGAAACAATTTGATAGTCCTTGAAATATCACTTGAAATAGACTATAAAATGCTGCCCCTTATCTAGACACCTGTGATGTAATTATATCCAATTATTCTTTCTTATACTAGTGTATTACTGATTTATTTTGCAGCAAGTATGATGAAGGGAATGGAAAAACTAGAGTTGAAACAACTTACTCCTATTGTAAGTTACTTTTTCTTAAGCAAAACAATTGAGTTATTATCTGACCATGGATGCTTTTTCTGGTTCCCTTGAAAAGATTTTGGACCTTTTAGATAAAAAAGCAACATCATACAACAATGGTTGTGATTCATAGACTTATTTTTGTTATATTTTTCACAAACCATTGCAACAAAATTGCTTTTTGTAAGAAATGGATTTCCTATTTAGTCAGTGCTTCTTTCAAATCTTTTCCTGCAGATGCTTTAAAAGATAATTAAGGAAAGGCTTAGTTACATTATCTCATTAAATTGATATGCAATTTAAGTAAAGGGTTTTTATTTAACTATGAAACTCAACTATAGAAAAGGCCATTCTAAATTGTTACTTTTAAAGAAATTCACAATGAATTAGAATGGTTTTAAAATGATTCTGATAAAACAATATTAAGCTTGGACTGTCAGTTACAAGTTGTTTGTTTTACACAACTTCAAGACCATTTTAGATCTATTACAATGGCCAGTCCACCAATTCATATATCCTGATCTTTCCACCAGCGAGTCTTCTGTGGTCTTGTGGTTAGAATACAGAACTTAAAATCACATGGCCCCTTTCCCCATGGGTTCAAATCTTGATGAAGGCATTTTTTGAGATGTAATCCTCCAACTGACTAACAGAATGCTTATAGAATCAACTTTATCAACATTAAAAGGCAGTATAGTATGGGGGCTTCCTCCATCATTAAGTGTCGGGCATTGTAACATAACTGAAATAATGTTGACACAATGTAAAAACCCTTATGAATCAATAAATAAAATTCTGTACCAAAGCTACACAATTCTTTCCGAAAGCCATCTACAGACTCCTTTGCTTTCTCAAATGAATAAACAACATTAGTTCTAGTAGTTGTCTTTCTATGATTGGCTTTCTTGTTACTTTTATTCAGTCAATACTGAGTTGTTTTCAATCGTCTTTTTATTGTGGTTATTTATTACAGCCCAGGAATGGAGGTCAAACCTCGTAAGCAGTCAAGGTTATGACGATTCCTTCAATCACAAAAATCCAGGGTAACTATCAATCTTAGTCAACTAGTAGTTAAAGGCCCATCTCATACATGAACTATGTACTGCATAACATAAAGAAATCATATTGATATTGTATTGTAACCATGTAGTTTCCATGCACTGCATGACATAAAGGTATCATATTGGTATATCAGTTTTATAGAATACCATGCTTTCTTGAAAGATTATCACCAAACAGTGTTTCAGACTCTCAGTTCTAAGTGATTTTGTGGGTGTTTCAGAAATGGTTCTATTTGTATTACTGCTCTTTCAGTACTTTGATTAAGTAAGCAATGATTGTAACGTCATAGATCCTTATTTAATGTCACATGATTATAAGCGCCACCTAATCCCTATTAGTTATATTTGTCAGCCAATCATTTAGTGAGTTTTACGCGGGATTTCTGTTACGTCATTACTTTTTTGTGTAGTTGTGTTTCCGCCATTAAACATGATGTCAGAAGTCTGACGAACGCCGTAATTTAAAGAAGAAATCCAGGGAAAACTCGAGATGTTTCGCCTAAATCCTCCGGAAAATTTCAACTTCCACAACCCAGCGGAGTGGCCTGACTGGAGACAACGTTTTGAACGGTTCAGGATGGCTTCGAAACTGAGCAAGGACGAAGGTGAAGTGCAGATCAGCGTGTACGCCATGGGGAAAGAAGCTGAACACGTGATAAAGACATTGTACGACGAAGACGAGGACAACACGGATTTCGATACAGTGTTACAGAAGTTTGAGGAATATTTTGTGCCTAAGAGGAATGTTATTCATGAACGCGCAAAGTTTCACCTGAGAGTGCAAAAAGAGGGCAAAAGCGTGGAAGGGTTCGTTCGGAATTTGTACGAGATCGCAGAGAGATCGCAGAGCACTGTGACTTTGCCAACAAGAATGAAGAAATCAGAGACAGGTTAGTCATTGGTATAACTGACAAGGAACTGTCTGAGAAATTGCAATTAAAGTCCGATCTGACGCTTGAAAAAGCTGTTGAAATGTCAAGACAGAATGAACTCGTAAAGTCCCAGATGAAAGATCAAGTCACTAACAAAACGTCCATTGATGCAGTTCACAAGGCGAAGCCCCATAGCAAACCACAAACAGGCAACACATTTCACAGTTCTGGTACAGGATATAAACATTCTCATGACTCTAGATCGTCTAGTGCCCAGTCCAGTAGTGGAAATCGTTGCAACAAGTGCAATCTACATCATGCAAATGGAAAATGCTTTGCAAAAGGGAAAAAGTGTAGAAACTGCCAGGGTTTCAATCATTTTGCTGTCTGCTGCTGGAAGAAATAGAACTTGAATGGGGTGCATCAAAGCACGGACACTGCTTTCCTTGGAGCAATTACCACATGTTCGGATAATTCACCACCATGGACAGTAAACTTGAAAATACATGGTAAGTCGGTGACTTTCAAGATTGACTCTGGAGCGGACACTTCTGTCATAATTTATGATACTTACCGTAGTCTCAGTCGGTCAGCATATTTGATGCCGGCACACATGCCACTTATGGGACCTGGTGGAAAGCTAGAGTGCGTAGGAATGTTTCGTGCAGAGACAAAAGTTAAGGGATCCTGGTATGTCTTTCCAATATATGTGATTAAAGGAAACACTGGAAATAACCTCCTAGGTAGAGCTGTTGCAGAACAGATGAAATTGATACAGAGAATAGATGGCATTGAGGTTGATCAAGGGATCTTTGGCTCATTTGGACTTGTCAAGTGTGAACCAGTGAAAATTACGTTGAAAGAAGATGCAGAGCCATACTGCTTGACAACAGCACGCAAAATTCCATTCCCATTACTCGATAAAGTGGAAGCAGAACTCAACAGTCTTGAAACAGAGTGTATAATTGAAAAAGTGACAAAACCCACATACTGGTGTGCGCCGATGGTACCTGTAGTGAAACGAAACGGCAATGTTCGTATTTGCGTAGACTTGAAGCGTTTGAATGATTCTGTGAAACGTGAACACTTCATGCTGCCAAATCTAGATGACATCGCGCCAGATTTGGAAGGGGCAACAGTGTTTTCCAAACTGGATGCCTCAAGCGGATTTTACCAGATACTCCTAGATGATGGGAGCCAGGAACTGACAACGTTCATAACTCCATTCGGTAGGTACTCGTTCCGTCGAGTCCCATTTGGGATCACCTCAGCTCCCGAAATTTTCCAAAGGAAAATGACAGAATTGCTGTGCGGATTGAAAGGAGTCAAAGTGATAATAGACGATATCTTGGTTCATGGCAAAAATGACAATGAACATGATGAACACTTGAAAGCAGCATTGAAACGTATCCACGAGTCGGGTCTAAAGCTCAATTCCGATATATGTGAGGTTACAAAATCCAAGATAGAGTACTTTGGCCACACAATTTCAAAGTTTGGAATTCAACCAAGTGTAGATAGGATCGCAGCCATTCAGGATATGGCAGCTCCCACAAATATCCAAGAGCTCAGACGCGTAATTGGGATGATAAACTATCTAGGTCGGTTTGTTCCAAGACTAGCATGTGTCATTAAGCCAATGACAGACTTGTTGAAGCAGTCCAATGCATGGATGTGGGGCGTGGCCCAGGATGAAGCGTTTGCTGAAGTGAAGAAACTGATAACGGAAGCTCCATGTTTGACATTCTATGATAAGACAAAACCCATCATAGTTAGTGCAGATGCTAGAAGTTACGGTTTAGGAGGAGCTCTGTTCACTGAGGACAATGGCAAGCTGAAGCCAGTTGCATTCTGTTCACGAAAATTAACAGCCGCAGAAGAAAATTACGCGCAAATAGAGAAAGAGTGTCTTGCGGCACTGTGGGCATGCGAAAAGTTCTCGAGATATTTAGTGGGTCTCGAATCATTTAGACTTCTAACAGATCACAAACCACTAGTGCCGTTGATAAATTCACAAGACTTGAACAACACACCACTCCGATGCCAGCGGATGCTGATGAAACTCAGAGGGTATAGTGCAAAAGCAGAGCATGTACCAGGCAAAAACATTGTTGTTCCAGATACGCTGTCAAGAAGTCCTATTGCGAAAGAAAAATTCGACTTCATAGAGGAAATTGAGTGCTATGCAGACTTGGTTGATATGCTGAGACCGATAGCAGATGTTCGACTGGAGCAAATCAGAGTTGCAACAGAGAGTGATCAACTGCTACAAGAGGCTATTGACTTCACACTGAAAGGTTGGCCAGAATATATGAACTCTGTACCTCCAGATCTACGAGACATGTTCGCATCCCGTAATGAACTTTCTGTGTATGCGGGACTTTTAATATATCGTGACCGGATCGTTATCCCAGAAAAACTTAAAGGGGACATACTAGAAAGTATTCATGAAGGACATTTAGGGCTGAACAAATGCCGGTCAAGAGCTCAAGCAACCGTGTGGTGCCCGGAAATCTCAAAAGACATTAAAACCAAGGTAGAAACCTGTGACTTTTGTCAACAGAACAGACCATCACAGCAGAAAGAACCAGTCATTATGAGTCCATTACCTAGTAGGCCTTGGCAAAAGGTTGCTGCAGACTTGTGTGAGTTAGACAGGAAACATTACCTGATAATTACAGACTACTATTCAAGATTCATTGAAATAGCTTACCTCCAGAATTTAACAAGTGACCAGGTAATAGGTAAAATGAAGAACATCTTTGCGAGATGGGGAATTCCAGAAGAGTGCGTTTCGGACAACGGTCCGCAGTTCAAATCAGAAACATTTCGTTCATTTGCGGAGAAGTATGGTTTCCGACAGATATTTTCCAGTCCGCATTACCCACAGTCAAACGGGGAAGCAGAGAGTGCCGTCAAGATAGCAAAGAAGATTTTACGACAAGATGAAGTATTCGTAGCATTGATGAAATACCGTGCTACTCCCATTGAGGCAACTGGTGTAAGTCCTACAGAGATGATGTTGGGAAGAAAAATCAGAACATTATTACCTTCTCTACCTTCTACGTTGACACCAGACTGGCTTGAGAGAGAAGATGTGCGCTTGAAAGACGCCAAGTACGAAGAAAGGGCCAGAATGAACTTTGACAAAGGGTCAAAACCATTACCACCACTCACACCAGGCGATCAGGTGAGAATAAAGACAGACTCCGACAAATCATGGACTACCACTGGCAGAGTCGTTGAGGGGGATGCAGACCACAGATCGTATGCTGTGCAGACCGGAGCAGGCCGATACAGGAGAAATCGCAGACATCTACAGTTCACAGGACGCGGGCAGCTGATAAATCGCGATGAAACGGGTCAGAACGTCAACGCGAAATCGCGCATACAGTATTAAACCTGGGGAACAAGGACACCGTGATTCACCGGTGCCATATCTTCGCGTTCGTGAAAGTGCCAAAGTTGATCGCGAACGTGCTAATGTTTATCGCGAAAGTGTTAACAGGCATCGTGAAAACCCGATGTCTTGTCAGGGAAGTGCCGAAAGTGAAATTCCAGTGCGAGATCGTGATCACAGTACGCGCGCTAGATCACATGGACACAGTGACACTCTTGTGCCAAATAAGGAATCCACAACAGAATTGTGCCATGACAGCACAAGCAAGCCTTCACAAGTTGTAACTTGGAGTGGACGGTCAGTCAGCAAGCCAAAGAAACTTGAGGACTTCATCACCTAGATTTTAGTTTAGTTAAGGTGCATGTGCACTATTAGAGTTAAGGTGCTTGTGCACAACTTCGAGTTATCTCTAAATCCAGAGATCTCTCTGAAGTTCAGTTGATGTAAATAGCTTATTTGAAAATGTTATGATTAACATGTTTAGTTAAACCATAGACTTTGATATTCTAGTCAAGCTGAAATGTTTGTAAAGTTACCACTAAAAGGGGGAGATCTTTCAGTAATGGATCTATTTGTATTACTGCTCTTTCAGTACTTTGGTTAAGTAAGCAATGATTGTAACGTCATAGATCCTTATTTAATGTCACATGATTATAAGCGCCACCTAATCCCTATTAGTTATATTTGTCAGCCAATCATTTAGTGAGTTTTACGCGGGATTTCTGTTACGTCATCACTTTTTTTGTGTAGTTGTGTTTCCTCCATTAAACAGTGGGGGATAATGTTTAAACCAGTTTACACAACTGGTATATTTGTTACTTTGGGTACATACAACGTACAGTGTGTGATGTCTAGATTATTGTAAATAAACTTTTCATAAATACCCTTTATTCTGGTCTGTCTGTCTATGTATGAAAAATAATCAAATGTGCTTGTTGCCTGCCTTGTAAATTCTGTTTCTTGTAAGAAAGAATTCAAAATGTGTATGCATTGACACATCAAAAGTTTTCTGTATCTGATCTGATTAGAAATTGCCTGTTATCAGTTATCAATTTGTCATAAATAGGTAACTCATTCCCTTATAATGAATTTTTTTACTTTTCCATATAAGAAGGCAACAGCAAATGATGATTATTTAAAAGGTTTTAAAAGCCTTTAATACGACTGTTAAGAACTGTTAACATAGAGGAAGAGGTTAGAGCAGGTATGCATGCAATAAGTTGAACTAGTCCCACCATTCTATATTGGTAAATGAAATATGTATCTTATGAATTTATGCCTGACTTTGCTCTTTGATGTCTGTATTTGATGTAATAAGAATTTTGTTGTCAAGATTTCTCAAATGGATTTTCATGTATGAAAATTCTGTTTCTTTCATGCTATTTTTAGTTGTCTGGTGTTGCTTTCATTTTCAATAAATGATAATCTACTATATAGGGGGATGGGTTAAATCAAGAATGATTGTATGTTATAAAGGGTAATTAATTAGTATCATTGTGGCTAATGCTGCTCTTTTATACATTTTCTAATAGATCTATGCCAGTTGAGTCAGTTTATTATGAAGCAGATGAAGTACTAGTTGGCGGATTTTTCTTGTCAAAAGGTAAGGCCACTTTGGACATTTTAGAAGGTTCTTTTCATTTGGACATTGAAAACATTATAATATTGTAACACATAGGCGTAGGAGCTGGGGGGGCCAGGGGGGGCCCGGCCCCCCCCAATATCCAGACTGGGGGGGCCAGAGTATACTTTGGCCCCCCCAATATTCACAATGGAAGATGAAGATTTTTGGAAAGAAAAAATGAAAGAAATGGAATTTAACAGCAAAATTAATATAAAAGTGCATTTTGTGCTTTATTTAATACCAATTTGCCTTTAGTTACGAACAATAACCAAAACATTTTGATGTCATCATCGCAAATGGCAATCTGAATACATCGGGTTTATCCAATGAAATCTCAGCTCACGGAAAGTAGTTTCGACTAACAAATAGTGATCCAAAACGTACTCTAAGCAGTCAGACTCTATATTGTATTTAAATATAAAGTCATTTTTTGTTAGGAATTGTAGGCGAAGTCGTGGCTGTGATAGCATGGTGGTTGTCACTCTAAGTTAGTATCAGTACAATATGCTTTCTGCGTGAGTTCGAGTCTTGGCCTATCCTATTTTCTTTTTCTTTTGGTTATTTTGTCTTAACTAAGATACGCATTTTCATACGCTTTCTTTTAATTCATTCAATGATCTTGAATTTATAGACGCATCATTAGTCATGAGAAAGTTTAGGAACATTTATTCTTAGACCAGTCCTCATCTGAAGTTGGCCCCCCCAATGTTGAAAACGCTCCTACGCCTATGTAACAGGAACGGGGAGCGGCGGGTAAAATTTGCCACGGACAATGTTTGGTCGTAATCTATTATTTGTAAAAGGAATAAAAAATATAGACTTCAGACAAGATTTCAAGTTCTTTAGGACAGGAATTATTTTATTATCAAGTTTAAATAAATTTAGAAAGATATTTCCGAAAGTGAGCTATTCTCGAGTAAAAGTATAATTACATTGTTTCCAAGTTGGGAGTTTCCGTTTGTTTCCTTTGGGTTGCGAGTCCGAATGAGAAAAAGCTGGCGTTCCTTTAACGCGCATAGTATTTATATTTCCCGCGTTGTGATACGTAGTCCAGCGTCTCGTGATGTCACTACATTCCATCCAATCAGATTCGAGGATTCCTTAGCAACATCCTCCTCAGCCAATCTTCTTCTTCTGCCATTACTGGTCACATTCAACATATTGAATATTTTACCAGGTATGTGTGTGCGCATGATAGAGGTAGTAAAAAAGTTAAAAGAGTGAAGTATATACAGGGTGAAGATAAAAGACAAAGATGAAGTTAGGCATAGGTGGTGGCTAGTTGGGCACGGAAGGCCTCAACTGAGCCTGCTGACTGGACTTCATATGGTAGTAAGTTCCAATCTCTGATGGTTCGAGGATAGAAGGACTGCTGGTGGGAGAGAGTGCTGGCGTAGGGGACTGCGTACGAGAGGGTGCTGTTAGTTCTGCTCTGTCTGGTTGGTTTCTGTAGGTTGTTTGCTGGGTCAATGGCTATTTTTTCACAGATGATTTTGTATAGTAGAATTAATCTAGATTGTTTTCTTCTATGTTCTAGGCTGTTCCAATTAAGTGATTGTATCATGTCGGAGACACTGGAGCGGTTGTGGTAGCGGTGGTTGACAAATCGAGCTCCTCGTCGTTGTACCATTTCTATTTTTTCTATGTCGCCTTTTTCGTATGGGTCCCAAATACAGCTTGCGTACTCTAATGTTGGTCTTACCATGGCTTTGTAGGCAGTTTCTTTGGTTTTTGTAGAGGCTATGTTTAGGTTTCTTCTTAGGAAGCCGATGGTGTTACTAGCTTTATATGTGATGTTTGAAATGTGTTGGCCCCAATCGAGTGTGCTGTTGAAGGTGCATCCTAGGTATTTAGCTGAGGTGACGTGTTTAAGGGTGTGGTTATGCAGGAGGTAGTTGTAGATGATTGGTTTCCTTTTTCGCGTGATGGATAGGACCTCGCATTTGTTGGGGTGAAATTCCATCTTCCACTTGGTCTCCCAGGAGGCGAGTTTGTCCAGATCCGCCTGGAGGCGGTGGCAGTCACTGTTTGATGCTACTGTCAGGTATGCTATGGTATCATCAGCAAATAGTCTAACAGTAGATCCTAGCCCTTCCTGGATGTCGTTTATGTAGAACAGGAACAGGGATGGCCCAAGTACAGAACCCTGGGGCACGCCGGACTCTACATTGACTGGGTCTGAAAGTTGTCCATCTAGTGCAACAGTCTGGCTTCGGTCCTGGAGGAATGCCTTGATCCATCTGTTTGCAATCAGGGGGTTTCTAGGGTTTGGACATAGGTCTTTCTCTGCAACAAGGAACTTAAGAAGTAGTTCTTTATAAAAAGAACTATTACAACTTCACTATAAGTCTTATATAATAAGAGGATTAATGTCTGTTTATAATAATAACTTCTTCCATGCCAGTCTTTGGGAACAGTAGGGTACATTTTACTATGGAACGTAATTAAAGCATAATGATAACACACCGTAACAAATACTCAATGAATGGGAATATAAAAAAATAAACAACATGAGCGTTGGACGAAGGAATCAACTCATGCAGGCACAATGCTTACAGCCTAGAAGAGGCATAGGACCATTTTGATAGTTTAACACTCAGGTTAGAACTACAGACGACATTTATGTTAATAAATACTTTGGAATTATATCAATATCGAATTGTCATGGGTTTTTGTGAGCTAACGTAAATAACATAGAGGTACTCAAATGACATACATTAAATTGATAAGCTTTTTACAATCTAACTACATTCAGACAAGTACCTCATGTTACACTAATATGAAAATAGGCAAAGCCTAAATCGGGCGGAAGATTTGTTTTTCAAATGTATGAACCGTGCTAATTCCAGATTATTATTACACATGTTTCCTTTGTAATGTATCGGTTAAAGGCAAGGAAATAGTGTCTCGTCAGAATGCACTCTACTGTGAAAGAAATGCATGTCCATTATCAAAATTCAAATTGGGTGTGTAATATATATATATTGTCTACGATACCAACCACTGTAATTTACCACTATGAATAAACAAGTTGCAAACCGCTTATGAATTGTACATCTTCATTGGACAGAACGTCACAGAAGTCTAGTTGGAATCAAGCTTGATATATCGATTTTGCATTTGATACCTCAGCTTTGGTGATATTCTTTCAAAAGTCATTTGACAATGGTTAATTGATTTCTAACAACAGAGCAACACTGTTTAGCAATCAAAGAGTTGAAGTATTAGCGGGGACTGTTGAGGAAACAATGGGAGTAGGGATATGTTCATTGATACATCATAGGCGTAGGAGCCGGGGGGCCATGGGGGCCCCCCCCAATATCCAGACTGGGGGGGGGCAGAGTATACTTTGGCCCCCCAATATTCACAATGGAAAATGAAGATATTTGAAAAGAAAAAAATAAAGAAACGAAATTTAAAGCAGAATCAATATAAATGTGTGTATTTTTTGTGCTTTATCTAATACCAATTTGCCTTTATAGTAACGAACAATAACCAAAACATTTTTGACACCATCATCGCAAATGGCAATCTTTATTCAATGAAAACTCAGCTCACAAAAATAACCGAGTAGTTTCGATTGACAAAAACAGTGATGTAAAACGTGTCCTATAAGTAGTAAGACCCAATATTTTGTATTCAATTGTTAGCTTAAGCTTAAAATTTAATAATTCAGTGGTAACTCTGTAAGTTGTACCCGGGTTGTGACAGTCTGATAGCAGTTTTTAGATGCAGCACTTTTAATTGCCTCGTGAGTTCGAGACCTGGCCTATCCATTTTTCTTTTTTTCACTTTTCTTTTGTATTAAGATACACATTTTCATACGCTTTCTTTTAATTCATTAAATGGTATTGAGTTTGTAGATGCATGAAAAGTTATGACAAAAGTTTTGGAACATTTATTCTTACCGGTACATTTACCAGTCCTCATCTGAAGTTGCCCCCCCCCAATATTGAAAATGCTCCTAATTCTATGTACATATGAAACTCTCTGTTGAAATTGTTGTTTAACCATCATCCAACAATAGCATCTAAGACTCACTACCATCTATGTATGGTTAGATGCTATCGATGGATACTTTATATCCCTCCTAAAACTCTCCCATTTAAAAAAGCTGCTTAACATCAAATTATTTTGACCAAAACACAGAGTAATGGGTTTCATGATTAGTGTCTTGGAAGATAAATTGGCAGGGACTGATGAGGTAATAATAGGAGCAGGGATATGTTCATTGATACAACTGATACATTCTGTTGAAAATGTTGTTAAACCATTGTGCAACAATAGCATCCAAGACTAAATATCATGTATGTATGGTTGGAGATACTCGCATGTTTTAGCTCTCCTACCCATATCAGTAATGAAATGAGAAATAGAAGACACTGTTCGAGCCATATCAAAACCACCAAACTATAGAATTTGAATCCAGTAGATTATCTCTGCATGCAAATTCAGGATCCAAGGCAAGACTTCAGTAAGTGCTTCACAAATGTGAACATTTACTATAGGTCTAGCATTGACACCTTGTCAATATGTAAAATTTACACTGCACCAAATTTTGTCGTAAGTACATGTATATGTTTTCCTCTGAGCCATTCGAAATTATAACCTTTGGCAACATTTGATTTAATTTTATTTCACATTAACTATTATGAAGGAAGTCCACAAATTCTTTAAAATAACTGCTGAAAAGGATTTGTTGATAGACCTTTAACATCTTTTTTAAAATTTAAACAGCACCAAAAGTCCTTCAATAAAAAGATGAAATAAACTTAAGTCAATTCTATAGATAAACAATTGACAATAATTAATCATATCAATAATCAGTTTACATACTTATCATTGTTTATTATTACTTTATCATCCATTCTTATCATTTAAAGTTTTAAATATGTCTTACATCCAATAGTTAAAGTATCTAAAGTATATACAAGCCAGAGAGTCCAACTGGGATTCGAACCCAGAATCTCCTCAGAAAAACTAAGATGCTCTAACCAGTTGAGCTATCAGACTTAATTCTGGCATTGTATAATTTTTAACGAATTCAATATACCTTTTTCAATTTCCATATTAGTCGGATTAAGACGCATACCGCCACTATATGTATAGTGTGTATTGAAATAGTACAGATATACTGTAGGCTGTTATCACGGATTATCTCCCGTCTCTCTTTGTCCGCCATTTGTATGGAGTTCCAGCGCTAATGTTGTTCGAGCAATAAATAAGCTTTACGTCTCGTCATAGTTGTTCCTTGTTTACTGGCTGGTGGCAGCGGCTTCATGAACCCTTCGCCCATCTCTACACAGCGAGAAATACCCAGTTCGATGCTCAAGAACGATTAACAACGGTAAATACAACAACCCACGTGCTCAGTGATTGACGAGGCAGCTTCTACTTATAGCTGTTATACGTAAACAACTAGTTAAACTCTGTATCAATAGACATCATGGCAGGCGCAAGAGCACCAAAACAATGGGCTTTAAGTAAAAATGAAAACATTACGACCTTTGAGGCCTGGCGACAGAACTTACAATACACCCTTTCTCTGGACCCAAATTTTGCCCCATTCCTTATTGACGATTTTACTTGGGGTAAGAAAACAAATGCTACTCCCCTTCGAGGACTTACCGACGATGGTGAAGCTGTCCATGAAGCGGCACGACGTTCTGCCGCCCAGAAGTGTACCCAACTTGAGCTTATGCTGGGTCAAATTGCGAATTACTGCCCAGTTATATCTCGTAATACCATTGTTAAGAGTTCAACATCAATAAAAGGGGTGTGGCAATCTATACATCTACATTACGGGTTTCAGACGTCAGGAAGCCATTTTCTTGATTTCAATAACATCCGGCTTGAACCCAATGAGAGACCAGAGGACCTTTACCAGAGACTTACCAGTTTTGTTGAAGATAACCTCCTGCATGCTGGTGGTACCATTAAGCACCATGGGAATGTACCTGAAGAAGACGAAGAACTTTCTCCTACCCTTGAAAACTTAGTTGTCCTTACATGGTTAAGGCTGATTCACCCAGAACTACCCTCCATTGTCAAACAAAGATATGGCACAGAGCTGCGCTCACAAACACTGGCATCCCTCAAGCCAGAAATTTCCATGGCTCTGGATAGCTTGTTAGATGAGGTTCACTCCATTGCCGATGCCAAAGTTCTTAGAACAGCATTTAAAAGTACTTAGCGTGGATCATCTCGAAGTAACGCATACCAAAAACGGCCACAAAAGACTTGTGTTTTATGTAAACAGGCTGGCAGGTCCTACCAACATTATCTCAGCACCTGTAAATTCTTACCTGAGGGAGATAGACTATACATGACGAAAGCACGACAGACGATACCCATTGATGATGATTCCGAGTCTGCCGAAGATGAATTCCCTTCACCAATTGACGAAATGGCTGACAATGAACCACATAAGTTACGCGTTGTTGCCTCTTTGCGCCGCGTCATTACAAAACAGTCCCCATTTTTTAAGGCATTTTACAAACATTACCCATTACAGCTTATACTCGATACTGGAGCAGAAGTTAGCATGATTCGAGAATCTACTGCACGATCGATAGGAGCAGTAATTACCAAAAGTAAACAAAGTGCCTTACAAGCAGATGGAGTAACACCCCTACAAATCGTTGGTGAAACTCGTATGACGCTATCGAGAGAGAACACCGATCTTTACCTAGAAGCTCTTGTTGTCAGTGACCTAGATGTTGACGTTTTAGCAGGCATTCCTTTCATGTCAAGTAACGACATATCAGTAAGACCAGCAATACAACAGATCAACATAGAAGGGTGTGATGTCATTAAGTATGGTTCTTCATCAGATCGAAAAGAAAACCGCATCCGTCGAACCCAAGCATTTGTATTAAGAGCAAAGTCTACCACTGTCTGGCCAGGTAGTTTTGTCGAACTTGACTCTCCCCTTGACTCCAAAGATGACTACACTCTCGCCATCGAGCCCCGAGTAGACGACACTCCAAAAGGTACTCGTGATTGGCCACGCCCACAAATCACTGAGACAATAGCGGGAAAGATCCGTCTCTACAATGACACATGTGAACCCCAACAACTCAGGAAGAATGACCATGTATGTCAAGTACTGTATACTCATTCTCCTGGGTTGAATGACTGCATAGCCCCACCTACAATGCTGAGTCCACAGGAGCAGCGAAGTCCTGTTAAAGATTATTTTTCAGGCAAAGTTACATTAGACCCTGACAATATCTTGCCGCTCGAGAATCGAAGCCAATTAAAGGAGCTTCTTAAGGAGTATGATCAAATTTTCAGCCCTGACCTACAAGGATACAACGGCGCAGCTGGTCCATTCGAAGCTGTTGTAAATATGGGCCCCGTTGAACCGCCACAAAGAAAAGGCCGCGTTCCTCAGTATTCTCGAAACAAGCTGGTTGAATTACAGGGGAAATTTGATGAACTAGAGGCACAGGGGGTTTTCAAGCGACCAGAGGATATTGGAATCACAGCAGAGTATCTTAATCCATCATTTCTTGTCAAGAAGTCTTCTGGAGGCTTCCGCCTAGTTACAGCCTTTGCTGAAGTTGGACAGTACAGTAAACCTCAGCCATCCCTCATGCCTGATGTTGATTCAATTCTACGAACTATTGGCCAGTGGAAATATATTATCGTGTCGGACTTGTCAAACGCGTTTTATCAGATACCATTGGCGCGTACATCAATAAAATATTGTGGTGTGGCTACTCCATTTCGAGGCGTTCGCGTATAAACCAAGTGTGCTATGGGCATGCCAGGGTCCGAAACAGCATTGGAGGAATTAATGTGCCGTGTCTTAGGTGACTGTTTGCAAGATGGCTGCGTTGCTAAATTGGCAGATGATCTCTATTGTGGGGGAAATACACCTGAGGAACTTGTTGCAAATTGGGCCCGCGTGTTACAGGCGTTGCAAGAATCGAACTTACATCTATCTCCATCAAAGACAATCATTTGTCCACGAACCACAACGATTCTTGGATGGGTTTGGACAGATGGCCAAATCTCAGCAAGCCCCCATAAGATTGCAGTGTTGTCTTCGTGTCCACCACCTGACACGGTTCATGGTATGCGATCCTTCATAGGTGCCTATAAGATGCTAGCAAGAGTCCTACCAAATTGTTCCAGTATTCTGTCTTCACTAGATCAAGCTATAGCTGGACTGGAATCCTGTGACAAGATCAATTGGACAGATACATTAATGACAGATTTCAAGACTGCCCAACAGTCGCTTCAATCAAACAAATCGATCACTATCCCAAAAGCGAGTGATAAACTATGGATCGTAACCGACGGATCAGTTTCGAAGCATGGCATCAGCGCAACATTATATGTGACCCGAAACACCAGGCTTCTCCTGGCTGGGTTCTTTAGTGCAAAGCTAAGGAAGCACCAAGTGACATGGCTACCTTGTGAGGTTGAAGCATTGTGCATCGCTGCAGCTGTGAAGCATTTTGCTCCATTTATTATCCAATCAGAACACCAAGCCTGTGTATTGACCGACAGTAAACCGTGTGTGCAAGCCATTTCGAAGTTATCTCGCGGTGAATTTTCAGCCAGTCCGAGAGTAACATCGTTCCTTTCCGTCGTAAGTCGATATCAAACAACCGTCAAACATCTTTCTGGCACCGCCAACATTCCTTCTGACTTCGCAAGCCGAAATGCCCCAGACTGTTACCAGCCAAAATGTCAAGTTTGCACATTTATTTGCACCCTAGAAGACTCGGTTGTTAGATCAGTAAGCATTCAGGACATAATAGACAATACCAGTAAACTACCTTTCACTTCGCGCGCGGCTTGGAAGGATGTACAGTCTGAATGTCCGGACTTGCGCCGGGTAATGGCACACTTAAAACAGGGTACACGTCCTTCAAAAAAGCTCACCAACATTAAAGACGTCAAAAGGTATCTAAGTGTCGCGTCTGTAGCAAGGGATGGATTACTCATTGTTCGCCGAAACGATCCTCTCCTTCCTCCAACGGACTTGATAGTAGTCCCAAGAAGCGTTTTAGACGGCCTGATCATGGCTTTACATATCCGATTGGATCACCCATCAAGGCATCAACTCCAGCTTGTCGTTAAGAGAAATTTCTTTGCTCTAGACTTGTCAAAGGCTATCGATCGATTACATGGTTCCTGTCATACGTGTGCTTCATTACAAAGCTTTCCAGACAACCTCATTAAGCAATCATCTGAGGATCCCCCAGAGGCAATAGGCATGAACTTTGCTGCAGATGTGTTGAAGCGCAACCGTCAATTGATTCTCTTAGTCAGGGAAACTGTGACATCTTATACATCGGCATGCTTAATAGAAGACGAGAAACGCAATACATTGCGCAATTCATTGATTCAGTTAATTGTAGGCCTACATCCACTTGATGGACCGGGTGCGGTTGTTCGAGTTGACCCGGCTCCTGGCTTCGCATCTTTGAGAGACGACGCGTCATTAAAACAATTTCACATATCACTTCAAATCGGGAGGATTAAAAACGCGAACAAAAACCCTGTCGCTGAAAAAGGGATTGCTGAACTCGAAACAGAGCTGCTCCGCCATGAACCCGGAGGTGGCACAGTATCGCCTTTGGAACTAGCTATTTGTGTTGCAAGGTTAAACTCGCGTATCCGCAATCAAGGACTGTCAGCACAAGAAATGTGGACTCAACGAAATCAGTTCACCCATGAACAACTCCCAATTTCGGATCAGGCCTTAATCATGAAACAACACACGATTCGTGAAAAGAACCACACATATAGCGAGAAATCGAAATGTCCGCAATATTCTCGATATTCCGAAAATATTAGTGTAGGAGATATTGTGTATCTGTATTCCGACAAACAGAAGACTCGTGCCAGGGACCGATATATTGTAGTTTCTATGGACGGAGAGTGGTGTTTCATAAAAAAAATTCGTCGGAAATCAGTTACGCGCGTCATCATACAAAGTGAAACAATCAGAATGTTATCGTGTCAACTCTGAGATAAATTCTAGCAGTTTAATACAGGACCAAATTATTTGTGAAAATGAAGAGGATATCGACACAACGCCTATGGACAATCTGGACCTAGATCAAACGACAATAGACATCCCACCAGCATTAATTGTCCCACCGAATGACACCCAGGAAGACGTTTTGAACGAACCCTTCGATTCGTTTCTTAATACACAAACTGTCGAAATGGCTGAAGAAACTTTCGACGATAGCCAACTACTTGACCAACAAGCTCCCCGCCGTATGTCTCATCGCAGTCGGAAACCACAGGAGTATTTGAAGGACTATGTCACATCTTGAGCTGTAGACTTTAACTGTGTCAATAATTTAACATTTAGTGTGTTGGGAATATCTAGTCTAAAAATTTTAGTTTCAATGATAAGTACTCAAAGTTTCGTATTATTAACAGAGTCATACATCAGAAAATAGTGATATGCACGTCTAGTCAATTTCATGCGCCTGAGGTACGTTCTTATAGCAATTTCATGTGCAGGAAATGTTTTGTTTTGTTCTTAAACATGATTAATCCACAAAGTAAGGTAAATATTCAATAGAGATATGGTTTCAGCGTTTTGGCACAAGTATGCTTTTTGCCTCTCTCTCTGTATATATATATATATATATTGTTTTCCATTGAGAATAGAAATGTTTTATTTTTTCAAGGGAAGAGAAAGAAGGAAGGTTGCGCCACTATATGTATAGTGTGTATTGAAATAGTACAGATATACTGTAGGCTGTTATCACGGATTATCTCCCCTCTCTCTTTGTCCGCCATTTGTATGGAGTTCCAGCGCTAATGTTGTTCGAGCAATAAATAAGCTTTACGTCTCGTCATAGTTGTTCCTTGTTTACTGGCGTACACTGACAGTCATCCTTTCTTCTTACAACACAAAAACAAATAACTAATAGTATTTATACAAATGTATTTATGGGTAGTCACAATTGTTTCTAATAGGTATTGGTAACAGATATTTGCTGTTGTTTCAATATTGGACCAATCACAAGTACCTAAATTTGATAAAATGATACTCCTTTTTCAAAACTTGTGTCATGCTTTCAATAGCATTATTAGTAAAATATATTTAAAACCAATTAGCTACAAAAAAAAGGAAAATGTCCATACTAAAACACTTCCTTCACAATATCCAGTGGTAACAATTTGGCAAGATGTTAACCCAGGCATTAATTGAGATATATCAGTACTACATCATTTTATCAAATCTGCTTCATAAATCAATACAGAAACCACTGTGAGAAAATGACAATAGAGCCCATAGAAGGCAATAAAAGGAAATTTCCTGTAAAATCATGCAGTCTTCTCAAAAATTCAAAGTCATACCAGCTTTTTGAGCTTCTCAATTCAGTAATTTCAGCTATGATTTTTTTCAAATTCAACAGGCTTGGGCCTCTTCCCAATTCAAGGGGGAAATGACCTGTAAGAAATGTCCTGATAAGCAAATCCCAGTTCTTGTAACAACAATCTCTGTTTTAAAAAGATGAACATTTAAATATCTTTTTCCTTTTAAATTTTAACTTGGACCCATTACATGGCTGATTTATCCCATTACATGGATTGGCTGATTTATAGCAATGTCTATGCTGCCTACATGTGAAACATTGTTACAAAATGGCTATGACAGGAGGAGACCTGTTAAACATAACACCACTTCAACAAAAATAACAAAGCAGAGATCTCTCAAAAAGGCAATCACTACTCCATTCCCTAATGGTTTGTGAATATGAATAGTGCAAGTCTCTTCCTTTGTTACAATCCACAGCCATTTAATTTGCATATTAAAAAAACATGCAGATGTAACACACATGTAACATACTCATTAAAACATTATTGGAATCAAGAATAGAACTGTATTTAAAACTACCCACTTGCTGAGAAATTCCTGTGTTCATCATTGGGTTTTGTGGTATTTCAAAGCAAACCATGATGTTATCTGCAAACATTCTAAAAATAAACACATGTTTACAGTGAACATAAAACAGTCTCAAATTCGTGCATGTAGATATTTACATCCTGTACCATTGTATGGTCATTTCATATTGGAAAGAATCTAATGCCAAATACAATCAAAGTCAACAAGAAACGACATATTCCATCGCTTTTATGTATGATATGAGACAGCTGAACTAGGCTATCATTTACCTTGTTGACATAATAACACTGGTTTAACATTTACACAACTCTCGGTGTTTGATTTATTGTTGACGGTGGTCAGTCATCATTGTTGTAAGTCTGTGAAATAACTTGCAAAACTAGACTATCTGGATTCGATAGATAATCATATTGAAAATGTGACGCTTGAATAGTCGTAATCGGAAAGAACAAACTTGTTCTCCGAATTCGAGCGTCACATTTTCGATATCAAATCCATTTGTTTATGCTCTAAGATCGATAGTTGGAGTTTACTAATACAATCTCGACACATAGAAATCTAAACGCGGTTACATAAAATCGATATTCGGTGTAAGACAGTGATCGTACGGCGCATAGTGTTTACATTAGACCTGGGTAGAATGGCTGTCCTGACATTGCCAGAGCTTCGATTTATTTATGTCGCTTTTTATGGGAAAAGGGCCCAATAAATTATGCCTAAGTTATATGAAAATGAAAGTGTACAAAAAGTTTTCTAACCTGCTATCATCGATGTTGGTATTCATTCAACAGGGTGATCAATTTATTCGATTTAAGATTTGAAGCGGTGACCTGATATTTTTGTAAATCCTGACTTGTCACGTGATATACAAAAGCAACAACAACAACAAATAAATATAGTGTAATACGTCACAGTTCTTGGTGTATGCATCATGTAAACATGTGTAGAATTGACTGGTTTTACGATGAGAGACGCTAACTTCACCTAAGAAACGGAAAAGAACGCAATGCAGACTAAATTTTACAAAATTATTTTTTTATTTAGATTTTTTAGAAAATATTTGGATGAAATTTTTCCTATTATATTTTTTTAAACTTTGATTTTCCACACCATTGTTTCCAAAAAAGCCAAATAAAAAAATGTTTGAGGCCACATGAAATTGAAGAAAATGCAAAACAGACATGGCCGAAAAAAGTCTTATGGGGTTTGAAGTAATTCGGAATATCCTTTGTTTTGTAGGTATATTCTTTGGTTTCGTGTACGTGTAACATATAGGCGGTCTCCAGACCGTGCCTTCGGCACGGTCTTCCGCCCGTATTACAATTTAACTGTGATATGGGAATTTGTGACTAGACCTAATCTAAAGAAACAGTAAACAACACCAAATTGCAAGACGTATGCATTAATTTATGATATTGGGAATAAATCATTTTGACAAAAGGATAAAGTTCTCCATGAAGAGTAATTGATCATTTTTGTCACAGTGGTTTTTAAAGTCTGCTGCATCAGATGTGGTAAATTGAGAGATTATGGAGTAGGTTGAATTTTTTACAGGTTCAAAAAGAAAGCAAAAGTAGACCAACAGACATTTTAACGTCTTTACATACAGAGCACAATCAGTGAGATAGTCTCTTTGAGGATTTAGTTTAAAGTTCATTGTCAAGGTTTGATAAAGAAATTTATGCCTTATGGATATGCTGTCTGGCAATTGTGATAACATCTAAAATGCTTGTTTCAACAAACAAATTAAGGTAACAATCACTTATTGAGGATGAATTTTTAACCCATAATCCACCATTTTGAAACTCATTCTGTCATAAGTTACCTTCGGTCGTTCTCTATTCGGTTTAATGCAAGTAGTTCCAGCCCTGACTGGTGTATACCGAGAAGTACAGAAGCAATCGGACAACAGAATGAGTTTTAAATGGAGGATTTTGGGTATTCTAGCTTAAGTTGATTTTATACTGTTTATTACAGGATTGATCTCCAAGGTGTCTGATTTCAAGCTTTGGCCAGCAACAGACACCTCAGCAGTCAAAGACCAAAATGTTCGTATTCATAACGGCATGTTTTATCATGGTCTAGATCCATTTCGACCACAGGTAAGTCCATCAAATATTTAGCAATTTTTCATTAAAATTATTTGCAAAAAAGTATTTGAGTTTGATAATCAGAAGCTGGAAACTTGAAAGAATGGATGATTATTTGGATTGGAAAAAGGAGATATTACTAATAACTATAACTATAACTATATTTTATTGCATAATAAACATAACATGTTATATAGCAATACAAAATTGTACATGACAAGCAATACTCAAAAATGATCCATGACTTATTCAAAATAATACATCATCTGGATTATTTTTTAAGAAATTACCTTTTTATTAGGAATTGGGAAGAAAAAATATTTTGAGTATAGAAAAAGCTTGTCAACATATTAGATAAAGTGGTTTTTCAAGGCTATGTTTGAAATAATCATTTAAAAGTTTCTGATGAAATTTTATAACTCTTTCTTTATTTCAAACATTCTGCAGCATAAATTCTTGGAAACTGTTTTAATGATTTGTTAACATCATTGTGAATCGAAACAACTTTGTTGTATGCAATCTTCCTTTGGTGGCAATGCTTTCAAATATTGTTTGTTGTAAAGATTTCTTAGATTATTTGTACTAGGGACAAAGTTAAGAAGATTTTAAACAAAAGTTGATCTAGAATGAATTCTCCCTATAGTACAGAGAATAATTTCTGTATGAACCTTTGAGAATTGTTTTGTTTTAGTATAAGATGCACAGAAATGGAATATTGTTCTTGTTGAGATTTTATTTCAAAACTGTTGTTTCAAGCTTATTTACATGATCGTTGATATTGTTTGAGGTTGGTGATTTACGTGTGAAATTTGAATATGCTGGTCTAAGTCAAGAATCACGCCTAGGACCCCCAGATGTGGTATGTAGCATGTCTGAATTATGTCTCATTTGTTGGAAGGATGTTTTGTATTTTGATTGAACAGGGAGACTGAGTTTGGTTATAGGAAGCCTATTGAGTGAATTGTTAAATACTGAATAGTAAAAACAGACAAAGTTTATCCTTAATAGATTTTAAAGTTGTTTGATTAAATATTTGTTCATGTGTAGCTGAGAGGGAACATTTCATTTCCTATTTCCATCTTTCTATGCACTTGATCAATTCTCAATTATTTCATCATTACATTATCTATAATAAGGTGGTCAAAAGTCAAAAATCCAATAATCAAGCAGTTTTTTATGTTTCTTTTTTTTTGTATCATGCAACAGATAGAAAACCAAAGTCTATAAATTATAAGGTCAAAAACTTTCTAACACTTCTTATAAGAATTAGTAAAGTTCAGATGATAAAAAGATCAATTTCCTTTTCTGACTCTCACTAGCCTATAACAAATGATGTTTTGGCATTTGAATAAAGATAAAGATATTGAAGGACTCTATAATAGCTAAATGCATGTGTTTATCAAAGAATAACTACTTTAAGGCCAGTTTAGATCATATAAATATATACCAAGATCTCACCTCTGTTAAGTCTTTCTCTCTCAATTGTCATGAATAAATCACAAGAAGACATACAGGAAATGTGTAAGTCTGTGAACTTAAACTGAAGTTCTTCTTTCAAGCACAAGAAACATGCTCTGAAAATGTCCAAAATGATGATACCAGAACCCATGATTCGGAATCTAGGAATTTATTGCCATGGGGATATTTTGCTAAGCCTTGAGCTTTAATGCACAGAATGTTTTTTGCAGTTCATGATTTGCCTCGGTATTTGCACAACAAACATATTCATATTGGTGTTTTACACATATCAAGGGTTCAGCACAATACTATAGTAAGTGCTTCATGTTTATGAAGCTCTTACTATAGACAATGCCAGAAATTAGTCAGTACAAGTTACTTCCCTTGATAGCTCTCTACGTCCGCCATTACTGTACTGCCAATATAGTAAACATACATACATGTCTGAGTTAATCGGTGTTTTAAAAAGTAAATAAATATGCCGTACGAGCGTAGCAGAGGTAAACAGTGCATAGTGGTTGGATGTAGCAACAACCAGAGAGACATTTACCAGTGGAAAACATCAATATGCGAGCTTCATGACGAAAAACACGAACTTTGTATTTGTATCGCCCCGTTTCGGTTTCACTGCCTACCAACGAATGTCAATCGGAGACGGGAGTGGTTAAAAGCCGTCAACAGGAAAGATTACAGCCCAAAGAGTCAAGCAATGGTAAGGAAAATGAAAACAAATTGCTTCTTGATTTTAATTCTGTATAAGATGATAGACAGTGTGAAAAACGAATCTTCGTATATTCAATGTTGTAACAGACATATTTGCCCAGAAGCAATATTAAGATGAATTGAATAAGCCTTTGTGGTATCAATCCATTTTCTTATTGTGTTTGATTAATTAAAGGAAGCTATATATGAAAAAGTCAAACCTATCTCTGTCAATGGAATTTGGCTGGTTTGTTTGTTTGATTTGTTTTACATTAATTGTGAAGGAAGCTTATTAACTTATCAAGTCACTCTTGATGACTGCTTCCTGTATTCTACACTAGTACTCGCACCGACTTGTCAGTTCGTCCTGGCAAATTACACCTCGCCTAACAGAGATTCGTACCCAGGACCCACATAACAAGTGGCAGACGCTCTACCACTGTACAACTGACACCCACCTTTAGTCGTCTGCAAAAGGTTAACAATTTGACTCACAATGTGTTTAACCCTTTCTCAAACAATAAGGACATTTGACCACGTTGTTGTAGATGCCTTTTGAAATTAATGTGGAAAAAGAGAAATTGCTCGTAACAAGCAATTCCTCCTTTTCCTACAATGCCTTCTGTCCTATCAGAAGATTATTTTCCAATTACATCACATTTTGGAATGTCGTCTGCAAACTCTTTTTATTTGGGACAGTTAAAAATTTGTTGTTTGGGAAAGGGTTAATGTCAGATCATAAAACGTTTGTTTAAGGCCAAAGATTTACATTGTTTTTTTAACTTTGTTGTGATTATTTTTTTATTTGTTCCTTCAGGTTTGTTCTAAACACTTCATTGATGGAAATCCATCTAAAGAAAACCCCTATCCCTCACTGCACATGGGCTATGAGAACATCGCAACACCCAAACAAAGGCGTCAGCTAGTGAGGAAACCCCTTTCACTGAAAATTGACAACACATCCGCTGAGAAAGTGTCATTCACTGCGACAAAGTTGGTTTTGGATGAAAACGCTAATGAATGTTACAATGAATCGGTCTTAGAACAGGAACAGTGTATATCTGTTTGTTGTCAACTCCATCCTGAAATGTGTCGGTATGTGCCTAAAAAGGTAAAAACGGCTGAGGTCAGCACACAGACAGAAGATTTTATAAAACTTGATCATCCATATGCTTATGACAAAACTGTGAAGAACGCATCAACCCAGCACACAACTTCAGAATTCAGCATGGAAGGGATCACAACTGATACTGATGCAAGGTTCTACACTGGGCTAAACTTGACAGTTTTGATGACATTAATGACAATACTCTCACCTTTTGGGAAATATTTATCATATAAATTAAGTGTTCCTGATCAGATATTGTCAGTGTTAGTGAGATTGAGACTTGGACTAAACTTTCATGACATTGGGAGACGATTCGGTATGTCAAGACAGTTGGCTGCATCCATTTTTCACTCATGGATTGAAATAATGGCAGATAAACTTAGTGACTGTATTGTGTGGCTGCCTAGGGAAACCATTCGTAGAACATTGCCATCATCCTTTTCGGAAATGTATCCAAAAACAACATGTATAGTTGACTGCACAGAAGTTTTTATTCAAAGACCATTCACATTAAAAGCCAGAAATCAGACATACAGTAATTACAAAAGTAAAAATACAGCCAAGTTTTTAGTAGCCATAGCTCCAAATGGGTATATAATGTTTATTTCTGAAGCTTATGGAGGGCGGGCTAGTGACAATTTCATATCAAAATCCTCTGGTTTTCTTAACTATCTTTTACCAGGCGATGAAGTAATGGCAGACCGGGGATTTACTATTGGTGAAGAACTTTGTGCAAGACAAGTTAAGTTGAATATTCCTGCATTCATGAAAGGCCGAAGCCAGCTGTCTGCCCAAGAGACAATAGAGTCAAGGCGTATCGCATCAGTGAGAATTCATGTTGAGAGAGCTATCAACCGCCTTAAGTGTTACAGAATTCTCAACACAACTTTAAACATAAAGTCAGTCACAAAAATAGACAAGAAAATGAGAGTCATTGCTGCCCTTTGTAACCTGCAAGGCTGTTTAATTAAGGAAGACATTTCTGAAGACGGACTATAATATTTATCTACAAAATGTTTAATAATTCATTATTTTTATATTGGAAAACATCAGGGAATGGCAATTTCAAAATATGAAAAATCGAAAAAAAAAATCTGCAGTGTATATTAGAAATCATTGTGACAAAAGGAGAAACTGCTTAGTATGTGCAATTCTCCTTTTGAAACAGTGAATTCTAAAATCATAAGCTAAATGTGCAGACAGGTTTTATGGAGTAAAATCAACAATGTAAAACATATGACAGAAAAATAAATATGATTTGCTTGAATTGATTAAAAATGAGTAAATCTTTGTTGAAACAAAGTAGTTTAATTTTTTTATATATATAAGAAAAGGCAGTATTTTGTTGTGATTTCAGTCTTCTGATTCAATAGAATAAGTACATTTTATGGTTAGATGTATCATGTATATGTACAGAGGCACAAATAAGAAGATTATTTTCCTTCATATTTTTTTTTATTTACTTTCACAACCCTACAGTGTGGGTACTTATTTAAATTTATGGAGCTTTGTAACTTGAATACCTTATTTCCAAGTGAGAAGAAGTATGTTCTTTTAACTAGTCTACATCTAATGAAACCTTGTTTAATACATGTATGTATTTCTAAATAAAACTTAAATTTCACAATATTGTTTGTATTCACCAGAAAGTTTCAATCTCTTGCAATGGTGCTCATCAACCAATCGAACCAACAAATGTCGAAAATAAAATTGTCAAACTCTGACTAGAGTGGCATTCACAAAAGTTACATCATAATCAACATCAACGATGACGCTTTTTTCTTTAGTCCAAACCACGAGTTTGCACTTTTTTCTTCCAGTACAGTGCATGGCCATCTGCACCTGGCTGTAATACCCATTCCTTCCTTTCGGGTTCAATGAAAGCTGCCCATTTCGAATCACTATATCATAGTTTCCACTTTTAAACAGCTCGTTCAACGGTTTAGTTGGACACTTTATTTCCAAAATAGTTTCGGCATCGATAATTCCGTCTGGACTTGCCGCAAGGTATGGCTCACGAGAGTCAATCACAACCCCAACCTGTGACACTGTCTGGTTTGTTTGGTTCTCGAACCAGGTTCTTGCCTCAGCTTCATGCTTCAGACCATGCTGAGTGGCACTGTTCCCCTTAAAACGTGGGTAAATCTGGTTCGTTACAAACTTATTTGGATCTGCGCGACTGGTTTTGGGGACAGAATTCACCCTACTTGATGATATCCTAAGCTTACGGACATCCTGCCACAGAACTGATGATTGGGTTGTTGTCGCCTCACAAATATCTTCTTTTTTCGATGCTGTAAAGTTGATTGTTGACTGGAAGAAGGTGTTGCAGGGCTCACATTCTATAATGTTCACAGCAGTATTTCCATCAATATCATGTTCTCCGTGCTTTAGTTCTACTGTTTCAATCACAGGCTTTTTCTTGGCATGTAGTATGCTATAGAGTAGAGTTCCCTTACAGGACCACAATTCTTCAGTGCATGATGTAAGAGCATGTTTCTGTAGATCTGAATGGTCAAGTAATGGTAATGGTTCTGGAAGTCGAGTCGCTTTGGCAGATTTCACGTTCTTCGCAAGTAATGGTGCTGCATCTGCCTTTGGTCTGGCAAAGTCGATATCCTCAAACTTCTCCTGCAGCATGGCTTTCCCAGCACCACGGCCCCACAGTCTTTCCTTATCTGTGCATGATTCACCTGCTACCCCATGGCTCCATGCAAGGGAAACAGCATACGCAATTGCTGAAATGTGACTGCAGCTCCTTCCTTTACCAGCTGGGCATGTACAGTAACCTGTAAGGATGGTACAGTCTTCTCCAACCGCAACCCAAGCGGAATAATCTGCACGTCCGGCACCTGGCTGTGATGGTGATACCTTAGCCTTCAAATAGTGAACACCATCAATTGTACACGATAAAATGTCCCCAAGCCAGCCATTCTGCACATAGTTGTAAGCGTACAGGGACCTAAATGACTTCATCGCCTTCCCATCATATGCCTTAGACTCCAATAGATAATCAACCAAATCTTCATAAGTCACTTTTGGCCATGTACGCGCATCATTAATGATCCATTTGGCATCATCATTTGGAAGTCCTGAAAAAATAATAAAAAGTTTTAAATACAAAGATTCATATTATGTTAACGTCATGTGAATGTCAAAATCAAATAAAAACATTGTCACTTTAAATTAATATCACAGTCCAACTTCAAAACAAAGCAGTTAAACTATCCTGTTTTGTTTAAAAATCTTTGACTAGATAGATCACTGATTGCCGCAGAAACGAGTTTGATATATTTCATACGATCTACGAGACTTATGCTTTGAAATATATAACTGTCACTACAGTTATTACCCTCAAAACGGCATATTGAAAAGTTAGCTGTATCACTGCAACCAAATTCGAATGGCATGTATTTTGTCCGGAATTGAAGGGTCGGCGGCAAGTAAAGTCAACGAAGGATGTTCCATTATCGCTAGAAGTACACCTAATTGTTTCTTTAAGAGACATGCATCCGTCTTACAATGGTTAAACGTTGTAACGATACCAAAGTTTCGCAATGTAATTGACACTCTATCGGATTTTTGAGGATAGCCATTTGAGAAAATCGTCTTTCTTATCGATTGACACGAGCTGTAAGGAATAAACTGTGTTTTAACGAGTCAATTTCTTTATAAAGACGTGGAAAATGAAATCATTGAAATTTTTACTCACGGATAGCTGGATCTGACGACATTTCCTGACACAGAAATACGATTGTTTGTAGATTATTGTTGATACTTGATTTCTTGGAAGTGATGCTAGTAGCAGAGACATAGATAACAGAGATTGGCAACTCCTTCTTTACCTATAGCCGGTTTCTGCGACATCTCGCATGACGCGTTATTTAGCGAGACCTTGCGAGATCTGTCTATCGACGCTATTTTCAACTAAACGCGAAATAGGCAACACACATTTAAGCGTGTTTTAAGTCATAATTAAATTATTTTCTTACCGAATTTACTATATTGTTATTGTTAGAAAGTTTCTCAATCCAACAAGACCAATCAGCAAGCGATTATCAAAGAAATAAACATGACATACTGCGACAAACTTGATTGAATTGTTCGCAATTTCGTGGTTGGGTGCGATGAACGTGATAATTGAGTAGTTTTAGATTCAAACTGTTCTAAAGGAGAGTTTTTCAAACATTTCCAATTCAAGTCCATTTTAAAGAAAGGGTTTGTTTTTCTACATTTCCAAATTTTCAGTTTGATATTCCTTGTCATTTAGAAGTTATTCCGTACTGAATATGTCCCTTTTACGACCCTAATGAGTTAAACCATCTTGATTTACAAGCAAAAATTAACAAAGTTGTGCACAGTAAAACTAAAAAACTATGCACTGGATCATATCATACTTGACATTTTCCTGAAGTGTTATTTTTGTTTTATGGTTGCCCGCATTTTTAAAGTAATCTTCGCTTCCATTACGAAGTTATGCCAGGTTTACTTAACCACACAAGCATGATCATGATTTCGGCCATTTTATTTTCAACCAAAATATTTCATACTTGTACAAAGTAAAATGTTTTAATGGAGGTTTATTCAAACATTTCTAATTTATGTCCATTTTAATGGGTTAATATGATTTTGTCGATTTCCAAATTTTCAGTCTAATATTCTTTGTCATTTAGAAGTTATTGCGTACTAAATATATCCCATTTACTACCTTAATGAGATCAGCCATCTTGATTTCCAACAAAAAATTAACAAAGTTGTGCACAGTAAAACTAAAAAACTATGCACTGGATCATATCATACTTGACATTTTCCTGAAGTGTTATTTTTGTTTTATGGTTGCCCGCATTTTTAAAGTAATCTTCGCTTCCATAACGAAGTTATACCAGGTTTACTTAACCACACAAGCATGATCGTGATTTCGGCCATTTTATTTCCAACGAAAATATTTCATACTTGTACAAAGTAAAATGTTTTAACAAAGGATTTATTCAAACATTTCTAATTTATGTCCATTTTAATGGGATAATATGATTTTGTGTATTTCCAAATTTTCAGTCTGTTATTCTTTGTCATTTAGAAGTTATTGCGTACTAAATATGTCCCATTTACTACCTTAATGAGTTCAGCCCTCTTGATATCCAACCAATATATAACAAAGTTGTAGCAAGTAAAACTAAAAAACTATGCACTGGATCATATCATACTTAACATTTTCCTGAAGTGTTATTTTTGTTTTATGGTTAACCGCTTTTTTATGGTGACTGTCGAGTTTATAACGAAGTTATACCAGGTTTACTTTACCACACAAGCATAATCATGATTTCAGGCATTTTATTTTCAATCAAAATCTTTCATTTTTGCATCAATTAAAACTTAAATTGTGTGACTTGGATTTCATCAAACGTGTTATTACTGAAAACGTCTGAATGAGTTTGAATTGATCCCGTATTAAATGCTAAGTTCTATAGTTTCCCGTATTTTCAAAGTGATATTCCTATATAAGAAGAAGAAAATCTATTCAATTAATGGACAAAAGGAATGGATAGATCTTCTTAATCAGAAACACCACGATATTTCCTTTTTCATCATACTTCTTAATTCCGATCGCTTGCAAATATGTCAAGTGAAATGTGTCATTTGAAGAACGAAGGGTGATAGAGTCAATCACGGTAGTGGACAATACAGGCTATGATTGTAAATTGCCACCCCATAAAATATGTAGTTTGATGTCATGAAACCTTTTGATGCTAGGGCGATTACACAAGGAGCGTGTGGCGCTAACCCTGTGTCCACTGTCTGACACCTCATTCAAATTTAATGACCTAAAGGTCCCGAAAACAAAATAGGGAGGATTTGTTCTGTTAAAAGCGTCTGTCTGGTTTTAAAAGTAGTGTGCTTTGACTTAATTTCTCGTTGAGAAATGATGATAAAAACGAAGGTGCAAGACACACTATTTGCTTTAGCTTAACATTAAAAAAGCTCACATTTCTTTTTTCTAAAATCATTTCGGTCAGCCTCATGGTAAGACCAGACCCTTACGTGTTTTAGAATAATTATGTACTAATTGATTTGCAATCAATATTAGAGGAATCTGCGGTAAAAGGTGTATGGAAAAACCTAGCACGTCAGTTTTTTCTTACGTGTCCTTTCGTTTACTAAAACCACCTTTACAAAAATTCTCATCACATGCATTTTAACATCATAAAATACTTTTAATATTCTTAACTTGAAACATTTGACTTGAAATATTGTCATGATGTATGTGTGGTTTTTTGACAAAATAAGCACTGCAAACAGTTTTGCGACACAGAATAAATGAAATGAAGTGAGAAAGCAATCTTTTAATATTGACAAAAACTATCATGTCTTAGTGGAAAGTTCATGCTTTGGTTATTAACTGCAACAAAATAGAGTCACTTGATTTATTACAAAATATTATTCAAACCTTTGCTTGAAAGACATTGTCGTTATAAGTACAATTCTTAATTGCATGGTAATCAAGCCTGTCATTGAAAAAGAAGGCCTACTGGAACTTTTTGTTTTGTTTTTAACATAAAATCAATTTAATAAAATGAAAATAAAACAAAATGTCCAGAAGTTGTTTCAGATAACCAATCAGATAACCAAAACATAGCTATTTTACTGTAATAAAGAAGTATCAATTTCGCTTGACATCTCCCGTGGCAACGGATAAACAGGTACGCACTTTCCTTATCTCGCAGAACCTCGCGTCACGCGAGAGTTTGGCGATAATTCCGGAGTTGCCAATCTCTGTTATCTATGTCTCTGCTAGTAGCTTTCCGACGCAGTACCGTAATGGCGGCCAGTCACGTGACAAACAAAATGGCGGCGCCCTACTATCTAAGAATTGGCATTGTCTATAGTCTTGCACTGAACCCTTGATATCAATGTGAGAAACAGGATAAGATATATACAACATATGACGAAATGTAGATCTTGGGAGACAAAAGGTGCCTCTGTATTTGCACAACAAACATATTCATATTGGTGTATTACACATATCAAGGGTTCAGCACAATACTATAGTAAGTGCTTCATGTTTATGAAGCTCTTACTATAGTCTTGCACTGAACCCTTGATATCAATGTGAGAAACAGGATAAGATATATACAATGTATGACAAAATGTAGATCTTGGGAGACAAAAGGTGGCGCAAGATTCAATGAAAGCGGGAATAATGAAAGGTTTTATATTCAGGTGAGCGTAGTTGCCAGGCAGGTGGGACCCAAACTGATGCCATATCAGACACTAGCGGGAGATCACCTGGAACTGTTGTATGGTGGAAAACTGTCAGCTCAGGTACTTCATAGTTGGAGATTTTCGATTCATTTATTTTTTCATACGCTATATTGAGACTGCAAATTAACCAATAAAGGTTTTCCAAAGTGACTAACTAAATACTTTGAAATACCAAATTTTTGAACAACACTCATTTTCTGTCTGTAGATGTATTGAGTAATTGCTTAGCTCACCCGTAGAGTTGCAACAGCAGATAACAAAATACAGCAAGAAAAAAATGCTACTTTTTCATTGTTATTGGGTAGAAATTGGAGACAATTGGAGAAAATTCTCATTATGGCGAATTCATTCTTCTGTTACAGTGGTTTCTAATGTCTATTATAGCAGATTCATTCCAGTCATGTATAATGTATTAACCCATTATCAAACAATAACCACATTTGACCACTTGTTTGTAGAAGACTCTGGAAAACATCGTGGGAAAAAGAGAAATTGCTCGTGACAAGCAGTTTTTCCTTTTCCCACAATGTTTTCTGTCCCTTCAGAAGATTGTTTTTCAATTTCATCCAATTTTAAAATTTCATCTGCAAACTCTTTCGATTCGGGACAGTTAAAAATGTGTCGTTTGGTAAAGGGTCAAGGGGTGAATGATAAATAATATTAAGAAAGAATACAGTTTATTTTTAGACAATTAACCATCCCTGTCATTTCAGGCCATTTTCAACAAGGAGAAGGATCAGAACATCATGCTTACCTGGGGTATACGATTTGTTGGATGGTTACTCATGTACATCGGATTTTCTGCCTTAACCAGTATCATACCAACTCTAGGTTAGTTTTGTTATAAAATGTTTGTAAAGGAAATAGAGGGGGAAATATTCATAGATAATTCCTCCTGTTACAACGGGTTCTGATGCTGTGTTCTGGAGGTGCTTCAAAATGAGGTTGAATAAAGTAAACAGTTACTCAAACTGCCTACACTGTAAAATGCAGAGGTAGGTCAGTCTCTGGTAGCAATGGTCCTGTGTTCAATTCCCTGTTAGGGGCAAAGCAGAATTTGAAGAACAAACCCTCATACTGGCCAAAATACTTGTCATGTATCAAGAAAGTAATCATTGATTAAATTAGCTTCAAACTTTTGTCACAATCGGTGCTACAGCAAACATTAAATAAATAATTTTCTCATTTATTGATAGATGAATGCCCAAAACTATTAGATTTTGCTAATAATCATTTGCATCAAATTAGAAAATTTTGAAACAGATGAAGAAATTTCTCAAGAATGATGAACAAAATTATCCTAAGCTAAATTGATTTCAGTATTTTGTTACGATGGTTTAGGCATAGCTGTATGAAGCCTGTTTTGGTTATGACTAAAACTTAATAGCTTATGAAAAGCTTATATCAAGGGTTAAATGCAAGACTAGTAAATGCTTCACTTTTGTGAAGCATTAACTATAGTTTTGCAACGAACCCTCGATATGTTTTTCACTGTTTCTTTTTACATTTAACAGTTGAATTATATTGTAATGTTTCTGGAACATTTATGCAAATTTGGGAACCTAATGCATTGCTTTAGAGAACATTCAGGTATATTTATGGATAACACCACCGAATATAGGATGACAGTAATTTTCAGTGACATCATGTGTTAGTGTCTTTGAGAGGTTTATTTGCTCAGTTTGTTACATTGGTGGCAGCGATGGAATGAAGACTTCTCCATATATTGGAGTTGCCTTTCCCTTGTATCTCACAAGGCCAAGACTCCGGATGAGTCAGCTTAGAGGTGTGAGTTATGTAACATTCATGGTGCGTTTATGCACATTAGGGAACCTAAATCATTGTTGAAGAGAACATGTAGGTATATTGATAGATAACACATCCAATCATTGGAATGCAGTGATTTGCACCAATGGGATGTCTTTGAGAGGTTCATTTGCTTGGTTTGCTTCTTTATTTTAGTAATGCCATTAATGACCATATCTGTTGATGCGCCTTTAACCACCATTCATTATATTTCAGTGAGCTGGGTACCGCTGGTGCGTGATTTAGTATCGATGGGAGTTTGTCTGATGAACATCGGGTTTGCCATCAGCTTGTCTTTGACCACTATAGCTGTGGGATGGATCTATTACCGAACTCTCCTCGGACTCGCCATTCTAGCCCTATCACTCACCCCATACCTAATGGCTAGGTTCAGACAAAATGGGTACTCAAGAAGCAGATTTGACTGAAATGTCATTACTGATATAGAGGAATGTATTAAATCAGCAAATACAAGCAATTTGTTGTTTTGAGTGTGGTTTTGTTTAAAAACGTAGAAACAGGGCTGTTGTGTAAATGAGGTTTTTGTTTAGAAATGTAGGAATTCTGTATTTGTTTTCTTTACTTGTATGTAAGAATCCTGTTAAGTATTTAATTGGAATGTTAAAGCAAAAGAAATTGTTGATCCAGTTCTACGTGCATCAATTTTTCACATGCTGCCAATAATAGACCAAACGTCTTCCATCATTAATTTATGATATCTGCAATAATGTTGATGTGATGTAAAACCTATATAAATCAGATAAAGCAGCTGACTACTTTGATATCTTGTAAAATTAAAGAATTAAATGCTCTTTGCGCTTTATGCTACATGGCTGATCCATGAAGTGAAAATGTGTCAAAGGTATACATATGTTGCTATGAGCACTCTGTACTATAGCAATATAGGTTTTAGATCTCCTCTATAGATTACGTATGAAATCTTTTCTATAGAAAAGTATGAATACACAATAATAAACCATGACATCTGAACTATTGATTTCAGCTACAGCTGTTGAAAATCAAGACACAATCTATCACATTAACTTCACCCATTTAATTATACAGCTTTTCAATTTTACTTTGATATTCAGTATACGTGTCAGTTTTTACAGTATTAGCAATTAGACTTGATTGATATATTTTGCAATATTTGAATGTAACCCAAATAAATCTATTTTTATATATTTTTACCTTCTTAATATTGTATCTTTTTGATGCCTTCATTGTAATAAGAAACAAGACTTGAAACTTTTCCCATGACACCAACTGTGTACGTCAAATTGAAGAGTGATTTGCTCATTCTTTGGTAAATTCCTAATTAATTCCCCTTTTCTGTTATACTAAGCAGTCCTATTTATGACTTAGTTTAATAGAACAAAATGTGACATGAAAGGAAGAAAGTTTTTTGTGACACCAGCATCATATAAGCCTTATCAAAGATGCTATTCAATCATTCCCACCTTTGTGTTGGACTTGTGAGATGGTGGTCCTGGGTTCAATCCTCACATTCCTATTACTGGTTAAATCCAGGCAAGTTGTAACATAACTGAAATACTATAGGGGTACTAAACCCCGTATAAAGTATGTATCATAGAAATGTTAAAAAGCCAATATATAAAGTGCGACCTTTGTTTGAAGATTATTTATTAGAAACATGATAACAAAACAGAAATGAATAGTTGTAACAACAATATCACAGACAAAATAAGAATGTTTTTTTTTGAAAAGTAAAGATAATGTTATAAGTGATAACTTCTTTCTTCCAATATATTTTCTAGAAATGTCTGAGGTTTCAGGAAACATTAGTGAAGGTATGTAAGTATAATGGGAATGAATACAAGCTTGTATATGCCAACAGTTCTTCAGATTTAGATGTAATTGTATTCTCTTGTTACACTTGCTCAAATGCACTTTCATGAAGAACTAAATCAATCAGTGAGACATTGATTCTACCAAGCAATTGGTTCTTTTGTAACAATTTAAAAAATTCAAAAATAATGTACATGTTTGTGTTTTTTATATGCTATAAAACATCAAATGTTTTTCTTAAGAATCCATTTGAACAAGTAAGTAGATGACAATTGAATTTTATAACAATTTCAACAAAATATAGCCTAGACATGATAGACCTTAATGTTTACAGACATATCAGAACTTTCTCCTTTATAACCCATCACCAAACAATAACAACATTTTACCACTTTGTTGCAGACGACTCTGGAAAACAATGTGGGAAAAGGAGAAATTGCTTGCTAAGAGCAATTTCTCCATTTCCCACAAGGTTTTCTGCTCTTTCTGAAGATTACTTTCCAATTCGTCACATTTTGAAAAGTCATCTACAAACTCTTTCAATTTGGGACAGTTGAAATTTTGGCGTTTGGTAAAGGGTAAAAGTAATTTAGAAAAGCTACATCAGATTATTCCCAAACTGTCATTTATATATATCACATCACGTCCCCTAAATTGAAACAGTTTGGTTATAAAGTTAGGAAGTTTAATGGTAGGATGGAAATAAGTCTCTGAAACAGGAGAAATGTCTTATTTGATTCAAAGTTTAAAAGTCGCCCCTGGAAATCTCGCAGGTGAGAATCCTAAAGCCTGAGCAAAAACAGTATGTTGTCAAATACAAAACTGATAATGAGTTTTGCAAATTGTTATCTGCCAGGCCCGTAGCAAAGATTATTTGAATAGCACACACTTGAACTGGGGGGTCAGGGGCATGCTGCTAGGAATTATGTTTTACATAGAAGCAATTATGTGCTTTTTATTACATTTTCAAGAAATATGTTGCTGATATATTTCAAGGATCACACTTTCTTCTATTCAGTTTAGACCCGACCTCATGAACACAAACAAATTGTAACACAAGATATCGGACCAAATATACTGCCATACATATTGATAATTCTCCAATAAAAGGACTTTCAAATAATCATATGCATTTGCGCACATGCGTAAGCCCAGCTATACACCTGTCGGATTCTATTTATGATTTAAGGCTTTAAAAGATATCAACATTAGGCAAAAGAAAAGGCAGGTACCAAAGGGATCACTCTTCCCCAATTTGGGTTTTATTCTTTTTTTATTGTTAACCATCAATTTGCCAAAGCTTGATGTATCAAATAATAGTACAGGTTGATGCTTTCGCTGCTTTCCTAAATTTGTCCCCAACTCTTTGTCTGTGTTTATTTATCACCTCCATCACTTCACGGTTTCCCTCTTCTTCAGCTACCTCATAGGCTGTCTTCCCTGACTGTAAAATAAGGAACCAGCCTTATTTGTATGAGGTTATGGATAAAAAAGACTGAACAGCAGAAGTCAAGAGTATCATTGTTTTTGTTTATATGGGGTTTGTTTAGCACCATGCCAACAATGTTTTAGTTATGTAATGGCTTTCCTGGATTAACCAGTACTAGTCTAGGGGTTGTATGTGTCTTGCCAAAGGACACTCCCACAAAACCAAAGGAACCGCAGAGTCTTGACCCAGGACACTCCCACAAAACCAGAGGAACCGCAGAGTCTTGCCAAAGGACACTCCCACAAAACCAGAGGAACCACAGAGTCTTGACTCAGGACCTGCAAGTTCTTAGACTGCTACCTTAACGACTTGGCCATGCTGGACCAAATACCATTGTAATACAAGGATGAAGGTATGATGATTAGTATTTCTCCTTATTTGTCACAATGTCCAGGTTTTGCATCAATCATTCCAATTCAATTTGGCTATAAGTATATCAGGACAGTTATATACCATATTGAATGGTTTGTACGAAGTCTCAATTAATCTTTTACCAGTTGAATAGTAATTTGCAATAGACATTAAAACCAATAATGAAGGAAAAGGGTAGATACACCATTATTGACTGACAACTGATGACATTATGACAAATAGGAAAAATCCTTGTGTCACAAGAATTTAAGATATCTCCTGATGCAAATGCATCACCAGTCTTGTTTTGATTTAAATTTCCAAAATATACAAGTTACCAAGAGGGGGTAATAGTTTTAGTTGTATGCTTCAGATGCATCAACATCTTGGCCATGATTCACCTGTATGTATCCAGTAACAGTTGAGTCACACGATCATAGAGTAAGGATGATATCTTGTTCATGTTGTAATTACACTCACATGTTCTTAATACAAGTTGAGCCACATGAACTAAGAGTAAGTATGTTGCCTTGTTTTTCATGTTGTAGTTATACTTATGTGTATCCAGTAACAGTTAAGTCCCATACACTTACAGTAAGTGTGTTACCTTGTTTTTCATGTTGTAGCTACACTTATGTGTATCCAGTAACAGTTGGGCCAAATGAACTTAGAGTAAGTATGTTACCTTGTTTTTCATTTTGTAGTTACACTTATGTGTATCGAGTAACGGTTGGGCCACATACACTTATAGTAAGTATGTTACCTTGTTTTTCATGTTGTAGTTACACTTATGTGTAACCAGTAACAGTTGGGCCACATGAACTTACAGTTAGTAGGTTACCTTGTTTTTCATGTTGTAGTTACACTTATGTGTATCCAGTAACAGTTGGGCCACATGAACTTACAGTAAGTATGTTACCTTGTTTTTCATGTTGTAGTTACACTTATGTGTATCCAGTAACAGTTGGGCCACCTGAACTTACAGTTGGTATGTTACCTTGTTTTTCATGTTGTAGTTACACTTATGTGTATCCAGTAACAGTTGGGCCACATGAACTTACAGGTAGTATGTTACCTTGTTTTTCATGTTGTAGTTACACTTATGTGTATCCAGTAACAGTTGGGCCACATAAACTTACAGTAAGTATGTTACCTTGTTTTCATGTTGTAGTTACACTTATGTGTATCCAGTAACAGTTGGGCCACATAAACTTACAGTAAGTATGTTACCTTGTTTTCATGTTGTAGTTACACTTATGTGTATCCAGTAACAGTTGGGCCACATGAACTTACAGTAAGTATGTTACCTTGTTTTTCATGTTGTAGTTACACATATGTGTATCCAGTAACAGTTGGGCCACATAAACTTACATTTAGTATGTTACCTTGTTTTTCATGTTGTAGTTACACTTATGTGTATCCAGTAACAGTTGGGCCACATGAACTTACAGTAAGTATGTTACCTTGTTTTTCATGTTGTAGTTACACTTATGTGTATCCAGTAACAGTTGGGCCACATGATCCTGGTTGTTGGTTGCTGTTATGTGAAGCGCTGTGCTGTTACTCTGGAAAGGGAGCATTAAAATTATGACTTAAATATGGGTTTGAATTGTTCTAAAAACCACTTTGATATAACTAGATCTTTGTCCACAATTTGTCATTTTTCTCTAGGTTGTGACAAAATAGAACTGTTCTTTGGCATTCAAATAGGACCCAGGATTGTCATTAAATTTTGGAGTAAGAGGCCAACTGTCGATTTGAGGAGGCCAATAAAGCAAACACCCAACAAAAATTAGGTGTTTTAAATACTTCTTATGACTATCTTCCATTATTTTTGTTATTTGAGACGACCAAAAAGTAATTTGGAGCAGTCAAATCGGCCGGCAAGTGACTCTTAATGACAACCATGGGACCAGTCAAATAATCAATATGGTTTCTTAATATCCTAAAGCATATCTAACCGTTTTGATGGTAAGCAAGAAATAGTGACGGTGTTGGAGCAAGGTGATTCATGACTCATCAGTTCTTGTCCTGAACAGATGAAGTGTAACAATAGCATTGAGGTTTGGGATAGGAATCCATTCCTCAGTCAAGAACACTCAAGTACAAAATAATTAAAATATGGATTCCCCAGTCAAGAATTCCTGTTGCTTACCACAAGACCACCATGTGGTGTTTTGTAATAAACAAGGAGGCTGACATATTGGAACTACTTCTAATATTCATACATCATCATATTATTGTACTTACACAGACTGCACATAGTGATTACAGCAACTATTATAGAATAACTAAATATATGACACACTATTGATATTCAAATAGAATTTATTAGCATGAATCATAACTTACGACTTGTGTTGGGACGTTCACATCTGCTCCGTTATCAAGTAGGAGTTTGATCATTTCTATCCGATCTTCTTCCCCATTTTCAAACTCATCTCGTGTGCAGCAGTAATGGAGAGCATATAGTCCTTTCTGTGAACCAGTATAGAGAAAATATAAAGAGGAACTGGTAATATGGAGAAGCATCAATCAACATCCTTTTTCTTTAAAGGCCCTTGTTCACATTTTAGAAATTTGTAAGTCAAAATAACATGTTGTTGAAACAATAGTTTTTGTATTGTTTCATATACAATTAAAGAAGCTATTGAAAAAATAATTGATTTAAGAAGCGTCATTCTTTCTTACTATGTATAGTTTGTGCAATAGATTTTAAAAGCGATGTCACCTTTTTGGATTTCAATTCATGTTCATCCACTGTATACACACTTTAAAAAGAATTAAAAACAATCTTATCCTTTCTCCAATGATTATTCTTCAGTGTGTATCATATATAAAACAGCTGTTGTGTAGTTTTAAAGAAATTGATTTTTAACTTCCAAATTTTGTCACATCTGTGAACAAGCATATTTGAATCATCTACATCATAAAGATGATTTTGGATACCATGGCAGTATATATCAAAGGTTCAATGCAAGAAAATTGAAAAACCTTTACAAGCCTTTAGCACTTAATATATCATTGCACTGAAACTTCAATATGGTATTTGAAAACAGAGCAACAAGAAGATAATCATCATGGCCAGTTATCCTTTGGTTACAGTGTTTTCAAAGGTGATTAAGCAATAACATTACTGTAAATGGAAATGGCCATTTTACTTTGTCAAAGAATTCAATATTTAAGAAATAGGTATATGATATTTTGCAATGTCAGACATTTTCTGTGCAAGAAACCCATTTCCGATATATAGGAGAAGTTCCATCCTCTCTGTGGTTAAACCGGTAAATAATTTGCATGAATAAAAGGGAATAGTTGTTATTGTAACGAACCGAGGAAATGAACCTCGCAAAGACAAAAACACATCCGATTAGTGAAAAACACTGTTGTACACTGAGCAGTTGTGTTGTCTATATATAAACCAGCATGTTCTCTACAACAATGCATTTGGTTCCCTTAAAACACTAATGCCAGTGAATCTTGCAGTATGAATACAAACAGATGCACAGATAGAGTCTTGTAAAGGTAGTATCGTAAAATATTCATGATAACACCTTTACTGTTATACTCATTAGATAATTAGCTCAACTAATTCTAGTGAGTGTTAAATGGGTTTAAAGAAGGGAAAAAAACAACAAGAAAAGAAATATGCCTATTCTGTAACATGTGTTTATGTAATGTTGAAGACATTACAAAACACAGGCAAATGTCAACAACAGCATTTTTCACAGATTGGATATGCTTGTTTTAATTGTTTATTTAATTGAGGTTTAACACAGTGTCAACAATTTTCCAGTTATGTTATATCATTGGCTAGGGCTCTAGAGTGTCTTGCCAAAAGTTTAATAAGACTCCCACTAAACCAGGTGTACTTATGGGGCTTGAACCCAGGATCTCTGAGATCTAAGACCACCACCTTTACCACTGGGTTAACCCATTAACAAACAATAAAGACATTTGACTAGTTTGTTGCAGACAACTCTGGAAAACATAATGGGAAAAGGAGAAACTGCTTTTTATGAGCCATGTCTCTTTTTCCCACAAAGTTCAAATTTCATCCCATTTTGAAATGTGGTCTGCAAACTCTTTCAATTTGGGACAGTCGAAAATTTGGCATTTGGTAAAGGGTTAAGCAGGAATCTCAATCTATTTATGGTTTTAAGAGTTTCTGTTCATGTATAGTTATAAAACAAACCACTTACATCATCAGCCTGGTTGGGGTCCACCCCGATACGAGACAAGGCATCGTTCACTTCATCCACCGTTCCCACTGTCACTGAACGAATTAAATAGTTCTGCAAAAGTATATATACAAACGCACTGTTAGAAATCTTGAATTTTGTTCAACGCTAATGGATAAAACTTGAACCAAGGAAAAGTGAAGCTTTGGAAATAGTCATGGATAGAAAATTCCATTTCTATTATTCATTTGATGATCTTGAAAATAGAAATGTGTAGGTCCATTTAAAACCATTGGTAGTATTCTTATGCAATTAGAACCAGACTACTATTTCATGTCTTTGGACAAACAGCTTCATCCTTTATCAAAATGTTCTGGAACTCTAACCTGTCTTGAATTACATCTTAAAGTTGTTATTTGAAAGGACTTAAGCTATTTGCGAACAATTATTTTTGAGATAATTACTTGAGAAGGAGAAATTGCTCACATAAGCAATTTCATCGTAAGATTTACACCAAAATGATTTCTATCTAAAAAGAGAAGTATTTAAACATGCTTTTTAAAAAATCAAGCAGGCAAGAATTAATCTAATCATATTCTTTTATTCATAGGAATTCAAAGAACATAATGCACAGGAAAAAAGTACCAGCCAGCAAAATATAACATACTACCTGAAAATGTCATTAATATCTTTACTGTGTTCTATCAGACAGATAGTTATTCAAAGAATGTAGTAGACATGACAATTGAAACCTGTTTGATCTCACCTCCAGTACTATAATAACTAAATCTAGTAATGTCACCTCTTTAGTGCCACTTAAAAATGATACAATTATACAATAATTCAATGATTGGTTATCTGTTATGCATTTTTCATATGTGTCATTATGATAAGTCATCAGTTTTGAGACATTGCCTCATCATGAAATGATTTTAATCGTAATTGCAGAAGGACATATTTTGTTTGTTCGTTGCTGTCATCTTTAAACTCCATTTTTGTTTATAAGCAGATGGTCATGTGACATTGGTGGTGGCAGTGATCAATTCAATAAAGCAAGATCACTGTGAGGAGTTTGAAACCTGACAAGGACACCAAGACTGATGATTTACTATGATTCTGAAGCATGCATATTATAAACAATGTGGCATCTTCAAAGCATTAATAACACATATAAAGACATAAAAAACGCTTGATATGAGTCTGTTAAAAAAGGTAAAAGTTACTGTCAGTGCTTGAAAGAAATACCTTTTTACTTACATAGAAATGTCAAATACAAAAATAAATCAAATGAATAAAGATATATGATAATAAAAGTGCTTTGAATGTACTCTTATTTCTTACATGATAAACAAATGTAAAACACAGCAAGAAGTCAATCAAATAAATAAAATTAATTGTTGAAAATTAAATGGCATAATTTTCATTGCATGAACTCATACATAAAGCTCAGAAGTAGATGAATAAAGAAGGATATATGAAATTGTTAGTGATAAAGTCGCATGCTTGCTAAAAATTAGCACACTCTAACATAATCCTAAAATTGATTGTGCATTTAACCCCAACTCAGGAATTTGTAAGTTAAATTGTGTCCGATTTGAAATGAATGCACCAGCATATATGAAAAACAAAACAAGAAAAAATAGCTTTTTCTTTAGGGTACAATCGTCATGCACATTGTAGAAAACATTGTGACAGATGAATAAGTCACTCATTAGGAGCAATTTGTTCATTTGTCACACTGGCTTCCAATATTTATTGCAGCAGATGTGTGAAAAAGAGGTTTAACCCATTACCAAACAATAACGACATTTAACCACTTTGTTAAAGATGACTCTGGAAAACCTTGTGGTTAAAGGAGAAGTTGCTCGTAATGAGCAATTTCTCCTTTTCCCACAATGTTTTCTGTCCTATCAGAAAATTACTTTCCCATTTCGTCACATTTTGAAATGTCGTCTGTAATCTCTTTCAATTTGGGACAGTCGAAAATTTGGTGGCGTTTGGGAAAGGGTTAATGGAGTAAAAGGTTGAGAAGAAACTCAATCAATATGATTCGAAGTGTGAAAACAAAACAAAAGAATATCCTAGATGGTCATTATCAGTCCTATAGGGCTTGAAGATAAAGACCTTTATCGCATTACCAAACAATAACGACATTTGACCACTTTGTTGCAGACCACTATGGAAAACATTGTGGGAAAAGGAGAAATTGCTCATAACGAGCAATTTTTCCTTTTCCCACAATGTTTTCTGAACTATCATAAGATTATATTCCAATTTCGTCACATTTTGAAATGTCGTCTACAAACTCTTTCAAATTGGGACCATAAAAAATTTGTTGTTTGGGAATGGGTTGTAAAAAAATCCAAAATTCGTATTTTTTATTTCTGTTGCAAAAACAAATATGTTTGTGGTAACATTGCATCTTCAGTATTTCAATTATGTTATGACACTTTGCAAAAAATAAAGATGGAGACCCAAATATAAGTACCCCATAAGGGTAAGTGAAGCCAGGTAAACATCTTTTATGAAAATCTATAATCTTCAATTTGAACCCATATACAACGCACACAACTCACCAGAAGAACTATATCAAGAATGCATCTTGATAAAACAAACAATATTCCTCAAACTCACCTTGGAGATTTAAGATCAAGAAAACTGGTAACAATGTCTTGAGGTTTAAAAGCACGACAATATGTGAATATGTGCAGTTCTTACTATAGTGTTCCATCGAACCCTAATTAATCTGCTATAATGATTAAACTCACAAGTAGAGAGGGATATTGTGATTATCAGTGGAAGATTCGAACCACTCAAGCACAATTTTCTGTTTCCAAATCTATCAACAGTCATTAACCCTTTCCCAAACAATAACGACATTTGACTAGTTTGTTGCAGATGACTTTAGAAAACATTATGGGAAAAGGAGAAATTGCTCGTGACGAGCATTTTTCCTTTTCCCACAAGGTTTTCTGCTCTATCTGAAGAATAATTTTAAATTCCACCACATTTTGAAATGTCGTCTGCAAACTCTTTCAATTTGGGAAAGTCGAAAATTTGTTGTTTTGGAAAGGGTTAAGGCTTATATTGGGACCTAAGTTCCAACATATTCCTCTTCGATGTGTGATATCAGCTTAAGTTGTGCATGAGACTGTCCACCAAAAAGCATACAAAAGGTCAAAAATGTTAGTACAAGCAAAATAACACTCTCTAAAGACATCCAGAAGACCTATTGTACTTTGCAGCAGATTTTCTTTTGTTATAATAAAGAAACATTTTCTCAACATGAGCAAACTTCTCTTTGTCATGTTGCTTTCTTTAGATACATTGAAAACTTAATAAGTCCCGAAACCTTACATGCATGTACACTTAACAATTTTGTCACTCCATTAGATATACATACTTAAATTCTTTTCATATTTCATAAACCATCATGTAAATTAAATACATGTCTAAACCTTACACTAATTAAGTACCACAAAATTCAATGTAATATTCATGGTACTGATATCCATACTGATATATTTTTTTTCTGTTTATACTACACGAATTTTCATCATATACCAGATGATTTTCCCAATATAAACATTTTGGTAATAAAAAAGAATCCATACCTTTCCCTTTAAACACTATACCACCTAACACCACATATTTGTGTCTTGCAGCAGACATCTTTCAAAAAGCATTGTGACAAGCAATTTCTCCTTTTACCACAATGCTTTTTCAATCTATTCACATATCACAACAGCAGAACTGAAAGGATTTTCACATGCTTACAAAGCTTTTTTAAAGTTGTCTGCTTCAAGAAAACACATGTCATCTGCAGGTCATAAATAGTTAATCATAATTATGTATTGAGCTTTTCACATGAATGCAATTAGTTTTCGTAAGTATGTCTCTCATGAACGAATGCTGGCAAAATAATTGTTTTACACCAACAAAATAAAACTTTAGAAATATTTGATAAAACTTGAACTATTAAAGGTTCTTGTTCACAGATATATGATCATTTAAACTTTATTTCTTTAGCCATTGGAGGTAAACTAGTTTTGTTCATAAATATTTGGAGCCTGTTAACAATGCGTGAGTATGTATTCAAATCCAAAACGTAAGGGTATTGAAATCCATTGCATAGTGTCTATATATTTTAAGATATTTTGACACATTTTCATTCAATTTTGTGTTCAGTAGCAATTCTTATTAAATAATACACTGCAATACAAAATCTGTATTGTGTCATTGACATTTACTTCTGACTTGCAAATTGTTTCAAATGTGAACAAGAACCTTTAACACAGACAAAAAATAATAATCTATGGAAAAAAGGCATGCTATGAATATTATTAGATTAGCTATCTGTTGCAGATATATAAAAAGTGTTTATTCATGCAAAAAAGGGTTAGTTTGCTTTTTTAAGTTGAAGCAGTCATAACAGAGACAAAGTAAGACAACATTTCCACATTCAAGATAAACAATAGTTTTGTAACCTCCCCATCTTCCGCCTCCACTTCCGATTCTTCTTCAACCTGGGAACAAAATAAAACATGTTAACTTTTATAATAAGGATAATTAAGTTTGAAAAGGAATGGGTCTATTTATTCTATAAACAAATGGACTATTAACACAATGAGTGAAACAACAATCAAAATGGATTAAACACAAACAGGGTTAAAGAAATAATATATTAATCATAGGCAGGAGAATCACTTGACATAGCTATGTTTATAATCTTATGTCTGAACAAGATGGCCACGTCCAGATATTTTTGCTTTTTTTTCACCTACTTTTGCCAATGATAGCAACATTGTGTACGCTGCATAAGTTGACCATCAATTTTCTGGTTCTGATGGCATATAATGATTAACCCATGCTTTATAACGGTGTTATGTCGCAGTCGACATGGGCGCATGTCCAAACAGTCTGTCTTTGACAGATATTTCTTTGCCGAGTATAAGGCGAAATGCCATTATAAGGTATGGGTTAGACAAGTTTCCATCACATTTCAGTATTCGTTTACCAACCTCTGAGAGAAAAAGGCATCCAAATTTCATGTTAAAATGTGGGATTCAATGGTACAAAACAGTGAAGAAATATGTTAAATTTGGGGAAAAAAAGCACTCTCAAACGTGACTTCAATCCAACTATCACCTCTTCAGTTCCGTCATCATCATCATAATCATCATCTGATGCTAACTCATCCCAACCATTTGGTTCATAGTGCTCACGAAACGTCAGAATGTCATCCATTATATACTTTTTGTTGGTAAAGAATAAAGATCAAATAAATATAGATAAGCTAATATCTTATTAATGCTTAAAGTATTGGAACCAACTTCATGCTTATGCAAATATCTGCTTAATTTCAATAAAGAAAGATACTCAGAGTAGCAAACAGATTAGATCACAGGCCAACCACCAAATTACTTGGCGGCTGGCCTTGATCCAACCTGTTTGCATAAGCATGAAGTCATTTCCAGCACTTTAAGGTTTAAAATGATCAAGGACTACATCTAGGTAAGTCCAGAAGACAAGTAGAAGCATGATCGATTTCATACTTTATTTGACCTGACCAATTTTTTCCTAATGTTTAATGAACTGAAAATATTAAGATTTTCTAACACTCACCATCTAGTACATTTGTAGTTGTTTTAATGCGGAAGAACAATATAGGTTTGAATGAATACTGTGTAGTACTGGTCGAGAAATGTCAAAAACATGGATAGGTGAACTGGTTTCTAAGATACAACTGATTCATGGTTGAAAACAGCCTAAAACTCAAATACAATTCAATGATTAGCCATCATGATATATGACCACACCCTGTATACATGTACATCTCACAAATCATTATCTATCCCATCCATCACCCTTCTTTTCCACCATCACCTTCATGCATATAATGAATTTGTTCATCAGTTGACCAATTGACAAAACCCTGCCCAAAATGTTGTTGATAATGCTGTTTTCACAATTAATGCTATTTAAAACCATATTCATGTGTACACATGCATTTGTATGTTGGAACTTTGTACAGGTCTAACGCAGTTCATGTATATGGCCGAGTTCAAAAATTGTAAACAGGTGATGAAGGCTTAATGCAGCAGTAGGTAACTCTGATCAGATATTCAAATAGCCTGGGTCCTGTGGGGTAAACGCATACACAAGGGTCAGGACCCCAGACTAATATTCTGATTACTCTTTTTTCTCAGGTATGGTAAAGGTCCAATGCAGTATATGGCTGAATTAGAAAATGTAAACAGGTGATAAATGCTTAATGCAATGGTAGATAACTCTAATCAGATATTCAAATTACCCCTTTTCTCAGAAATGGTATTGATTGATTGAAACATAAACATCACACAAGATGTGACCTATTGTACACACAATTTCATTGGTTAAATTGTAATGAAAATTTATCTTGAGGTGTATTGTCGACTAGTCAATTGACATATTTGACAAACAAAGGTGATTTCTAGATTTGTCAATTGATTTAAATGTCACCTGAAGCAAATTATTCAAAACACAGAAAAGGTTAAAACATTGTTATAAAAAGAACCATTGCTCAGTGGTATTTTCATATTCCTCAGCATTGTTCATAGAATTATTAGTTTTGAAATCCTGAATATCAAACAGCATTGTATATCTGACCCAAACATATTGAAGCAAATAAAACAAATCGTGCTGTTAGTAAAGGTTTTAGTGCATCAAACCCAAGCATTAAAATCTCTTTGTTTATTCAATTGTTTGTTTCATTGGGGCTTCGCATCGCATTAACAATTCTGAGTAAGATTGCGATATTTGGCTCATCATTGATTTAGGAAAACCCGTAACTTAACTGTCCATAAGGCGCAATCAAGACGGGTAGAATTATTGGTATTCCGTTCATCAGTGTGGAGACTACCTTCCATGAAAATTCTAGTCTACCGCTTTGGTGATTTGAACCAGCATAGACAGGAGCTTGATAATTTCAAGTTCAGTACTCCAACCACTAGACCATGTAGGCCACCAAGAACCACTTTATAAAGATTTGTTTGTTGGGAAGGGCGTCTATTTATTCAAACACCTTCTCATTTCATTTAGACCTAACTCAACTTATAAACATCTGTTCCTAAACCCCCAACAGGAGTCTGACACAACAACCAATCCTCAACGAGGAAAAGTCTTGTGTAAACTATTTCTTCCTTTATCTTAATTGGTTTTAACAGAGTTGCAGCAGAAAACCTGAGAAATCTCTGAAAACATAGAAATTGTTGTACAGGCAATTCTTCTTTTGCCATGACGGTTTTAATCAAGTTTCATAAAGCAGGTGTGATAAAACCAATTGTCAAAATTGCCTGGCTAATGTCTAATAGCCTTCACAGACAAGTGAATTTTTATTTAAATTTTCTATATAACCATTATACGAACAAGTGCTGCTGAGAAAAAGATTTGTCATTTACGGACAAGTAAAACAAAATCAGATTTCACCACCCCTATAAAGCAAACTGTTATTTCTCTTTAATTTTGAGTGCCGCCTGATTCTGCTTTCAAGTTGGCCTAGTTTTCTTATTTTGATCATTATGTCTCAGTTTGGAGAAAGCCGTGAAAACTAAAACTAAAATTCTAAACATGCAACATAATTAGAGTTCAAGCAAACAAAATTATTAAAGATGGTGCATCACAACATGCAAATTAGGTGTTGCCATGACAACCTGTGGAACTGGCTCCTCCTCTGGCTCCTCCTCTGACTCCTCCTCCGTCCCAGGAGGTCGAGAGCTTGCAATTGGTGGTGGGTGGGGCGAACTCGCATCTTGATCATCCCCAAATGGTAATGGGGGTAGGTTTGAGAGTTGTGTGACTGGATCAGCCTTTTTGTAGAGAAACCATTTTGTACAACTTAACTATGTCTGACACTATGAAATACAGCACTAATGTAAAGATATCCATTCAGGGCAAAAAGATTTACACTTAAAAAGATATAATAGTTATGATATACATATTATGATAAACATATTGTTTATTCCATAACGTGTTCATGATTAAAGTCCTAAAAAGTAAATACATGTATTCATGTGTACAGGTATATATGAGTATAGTAAAGAACAACAGGAAAAGAACCTAGAAGTCTTTATGCATATAAGTTTTTACGGTTTTGCATTGATATTTACATATAATTCTATAAGAAAGTTAGATACAGCCACATCACCATCATTATGTGTCTGTTGATAATTCATTTAATTTGTGATGGAAAACCTATTTTCATAGCTTACAAGTAATCAACAGTGAAAATGTTCACTGATAATTATCCTCTTGAGCCCTTTTGTTTAAACACAAGAAACATGTTTGTTTCACTCTTTTCTTTTCCCTTTAACCCTTATTATGCTGTGTTATTTTCCAAAAAATAGATTTTTGTGTAGTCTGCTTAATTTTGTTAAGGAAAGATACTCAGAGTAGCAAACAGGTTAGATCACAGGCCAGCCGCCAATTTACTTGGCGGCTGGCCTGGATCTAACCTGTTTGCATGAGCATGAAGTCGGTTCTTGCACTATAAGGGTTAATGATAAATGAGTCATATTTGTGCATATGATTTTCCATTTTTGTTATAATTAGTACCTGTATTATGTTCATAATCATTATTGTTGTTAGAACCATTATTATAACAATGTGTAGTATATATCCCTTCCAGCAGTGCACAGTGCTATTACCTCATCAGGAACAAAACCATAATGCAGATATAAAAACTCCTGAAACCAAAACTCTCTGATCTTATAAATGTTATAACTTAGAGCTTTTGTGCTAAATGTCTTAATGAAGTCTTCGAGAAAAAATCATCTCATGTTATAAAGCCACTCCTATGAAAAATGATTGGATTTTTGTTTTTTTCTACAAAAATCAGTAATAACTATTGTAGAATATTGTGATGGTTCATATGCTTGGCTCTATGATTGGCGCCATGAAAAGACATCGTGAAAGAAAGTTATATTGGTCATAATTCCTAGCAGTTGGATGCCTCTTTATAGGACCCTTTATACTGTCTTAAAATAAAATCCAAAGAAGAACTAGACTTATTGTACTGTTTCTGAGGAGCAGAAAAAGACTGGAATATCTATGAAAAGTTTGAAGGATCACTTGTAAAAATAGAATAAGAGAAAATACTATCTATGTGTTTGTAACATCTCTAAAAGTAGGTTTGTTCAGATTCAAACCTGAAAGGTGCTTATTTACAGAAGAGAATTTTGAGTGTCAGAATAAAATGTCTTTTAAATGATACAGTTTTTGTATTGTTGTTTGATATACATTAAAAATTAGCTATTGAAAGCATAGTTAATCAGGAAGCGTCAATCCATCTCCGTATGTACAATTAATAGCAGAAGATCTCAAATCTATGTCTTCATTAAATTACATGTTAATTTACTGTACATAGGTGTAGGAGCATTTTCAACATTGGGGGGGCCAACTACAGATGAGGACCAGTCTAAGAATAAATGTTCCTAACTTTTTCATGACTTTTAATGCATTTACAAATTCAATAACATTATGAGAATTATAAGAAAGTGTATGAAAATGTGTATCTTTAATAAAAAGGGATATGCCAGGTTTCGATCTCACGCGGAAATCAAATTTATTGATTTAAACAAAAAGTAGCAGCGATCAGACTGTCACAACCACGGATTCAACAATTGATTGATTAAGAATTAAATTATTCTTTAATCTTTTTGAGCTAACAATTGAAGATAATATTGAGTCTGACTCCTTAGAACACGTTTTACACCACTGTTGTTGTCAATCAAAACTTCCCGGGTATTTTCGTGAGCTGAGTTTTCATTGAATAAACCCGGTATGTTCAGATTACCATTTGCGATGATGACGTCAAAAAGATTTTGAATATTGTTCACAGCAAAGGCGAATTGGTATACGGTAAAGCACAAAAATACACATTTATGTTTATTCTGCTGTTAAATTTCGTTTCTTTTTTATTTCTTTTCAAATAATGCCATTGTGAATATTGGGGGGGCCAATGTATACTCTGGCCCCCCGGTCTGGATATTGGGGGGCCGGGCCCCCTGCCCCCCCAGCTCCTACGCCTATGCTGTATACCGGTACATACTTTAAAGAATTAAAAACAATCTGATTTTGATTTCAAGAACTATTCTTAAGTGCATATCATATAACAATTCCAGCTGTTGAATTGTGCAGCTATAAAGAAATCAATTTTTAACTGCCGAAGTTCCTCATATCTGTGATCAAGCACCTTTAAAAGGATCAATGAAACTGTCCAGATATTTTCCTACAAAGTGCTTTGTGCACATGACCCCTCTATAATATGTAAGTGCAAGAAATGTTAAGAGTAATAAATCAAAATAATTAATTTTAGGAAGCATTATTTGTTTGTTTATTTGGTTTTATAAATCACATCAAATATCGTTCAGTTATATGACAAAGACCACTAAGGTTACTTCCCATAGATGGATTAAAGAACCATCAGCATTCAATCAATCATACAGGAGACAATCTCTTGCCAAATTCCAAATCCAGTGCATCCTTAAACCAGGCAAGTTTAGGGATGCTATAAAATTTCTAAGTACTGATTAGATTTAGAATAAAGTATGAAATTAGGTAAGAGCATTTGTATAGCTCAGATTATATTCAAGAAATCACTTAGACATGCTGAAACTCTCAGAGAAGAGGACAGATTCAGAATGAATCATGAAAGATTAAAAGTGTAGAGTTAAAAATTGTTAACTACTATTCCAACTCTATAAACAACATATATATGAGATAAACTATCTAAGACCAAAAAGACAAATTGTTCTGCAAAAAGGAAGAGAGAGAAGAATAGGAAAGTACATGCACTACAGCCCTTCTCTACCCTCTACAAAACAGTAGGTATAAACTTGGTATAAAGCAATGCGTTTAAAATGAAAACTGAAATTAAAAAAGAACTTTAATATGTTCCTCCAAGGAAAGAAAACACATAGTTGAAAAGAGAAATTGTTCATAATGAGCCTTTTCCAGCCATCATTTCAAAGTTGTCTACTTTTCAAATACATAGTCAGTTTAGTAAAGGTGTAAAGAAGGAACTATCAAAAGATGATTCTGATTAATTAAATAAGCTATGAAAGAAGAATGAATTATCAAAGTAGATAAAAGTATGGAAGACAAAACTTGATTATTTATACCTCCTCCTCCTCTTCTTCCTCCTCCTCCTCTGGTTCTGGGGTGACCAGACGGATAGGGGGAGGGGGCAATGGGCGTGGGGTCTCCTATACATCATATATACACATCATACATTACAAAACATGATCGAGTACAGCGAAAATCATGATGTGCTTTATGTATACATGGAAAATCAGGATGCGTTAAATGTATGCATTGAAACTCATGAAAAATAAATTGTGTCCTAGGCACTATTATGCATTATATGTGTTCATGGTATACCATTATGCAAAATATGAATTCATGGCAAATAATGGTACATTTTTGTGTTCATGGCATATCATAATGGGTCATATGTGCTTATAAAAAATCATTATGCATTATATGCGTTCATGGAAATTTGTTTTTTATTGTATCCAAGTATAATCAATATTTATAACATGTGATCAGGAACAGGCTTATAGATTGTATCATGATATTTTGAAACATCAATAAAATGTAGAACAATTCATTGTTATGCAAACCCGAAAAGGCATGATGATCTGTGCATGGTTTTTGAATAAAATAAAGATCATTGCAAAACTTAGGTCGAAACAATCTAGCGTTAACACATAGCAGATATCTTTATTTGTATCAAACTACAAATAACAAGATACATACCCGGACATGTTGTTGCCTTGTTCCAGTCAGAAGACCTACTATATCTTGGTAATCTCTCTTTGTAGCCAGCTGTAAAGCATCATTGCCATCCTGAAATTTAAAAAAAAAAAAAAGATATTTCTGCCACAAATCAAAACCAAGAGTTATTATGACAAACATATCCATGAACTTCTATTTAATTGATAATAAATGATTAAAATCATTACAGGAAAGAAGAATATGCTAAATGTGTTTATGTAGTCATTTTAATCATGATATTTAGTAAAATGATGTTACACAAGTAGGAATTGTTATTACAAGCGATATCAGCTTATATGACGGTGGTTCCACTTTAGGCAAACTTACCTTATGAAGAAAGTTCAGTTTTGAATATTTGATATTTCCTGGCCTTTGGTTTATTATACTCATATCCTGATATTGCAAAGCTCTAATAGGATCTTCATTTTAGTGTTGGCTAAAAAGTGATATTTACATGGTTATCCGTATTGCCCAATTATCATGCAATATGATAAAGTGTTAATTGGATATAAAGTAAAAAGTTTCATACATCTGATATGAGAAACCAAATTTTGCAGATCTTGGAATGTTTATATATACATCCCCCAATACCCTAACTTTAATTAAATACCTATTTTAGTTTTGGATACAAACTAATCACCAGGGTACCGTTTTACTAAACAGTTTATGCTTAAGATTTGCGTAAGTCTAAAACAACAATTCCTCTTATTTCAATATTGGACGAAGCAATATTGCAAAGTGACACATCATTGGAATCGTCTCTCCGAGACGCTTTCAATGAAGTGCCACATTGCAACATTGTACTTTCATTGAAGATACTATCCATGTTTATCAATTATGACTTGCGCAAACATTTTCCGTAAGTTGTTTCGTAAAACGGGCCCCAGTACTCTGTATGGTAATACCCCTAAACGCCCTGACTGTTCAATTATAATTGAATACTCATTTTAGAAATTATACTAAGATATCAACATAATGTTTACCAGATCCCTGTATGTGGACAAAGCACCTTGGTTGACGAGTAATTCTGCACACTTGTACATCTCTCCAGAATTCCGCAGTCTTTCGCTCTTTATGACTAGATTCAGGGCTGTATCTCCTTCCTTTGAAATGATATACAAATAAATAATCTTCAATCAATAACATCAGATGGTTTAAGTAAGTCGGGGGACTCCTTGGCCTAGCGTTGACAAGAGTACTGAGCTTGAAATCACATGGCCCCGCCCTACATGGATTCAGACCTCATTTGGCATTTGGGTTTTCTTGAGAAGTGATCTCCCAACAGACTTATGGAGTGCCAATCATTCTATTTATTGGTTGGATTTATTGAATACGCTATTACAGACACAATTAACACAAACAAATGAAAATTTGAATGAATGGTCAGATGAACAAAAATATTGAGAGTGAATTATATGATCTAGTGCAGAAAATAGTACTTATCACGTCATAGGAGGAGTAATATAACTGTTTAAAACAGAAAGTTTGGCACAGTGGCCAATTAATCTTTTGACACAATTTCATCATGTAGTTGTCCAGCTTGATACTTTATAAATGCCATCTATCTTTTTACAACTAAGACAACTTTCAAAGTAACATATTGAGGGTTCAACTCAAGACTATTGAATGTATTTAAAAAATGTGACACACTTACTTTAGTCTTGCATTAAACCCTCTATATGGATTCATAAAAAAAAAATAAAAACACTAAAAGTTACTAAAATGAGCATAGTTACATCATCTTGTAAATTGACGTCAGCACTTTTGTCTATCAGCATCTTAAGTGTATTACTTGGTGGCAGCTTACAATGGGTGATTGCGTAGTGGATGGGAGCATTCTTGTGCTGAAAATGGAATAGAATTTAGAATTTACTTTTAAACAGGAGAACTATTTTTCTAACGTGCTTGTTCAATGAGGGATAAAAATTCTCTTTTTTTTTTAAAGTTAATGCATTATGTTCCTGAATAATATATTAAAACTTTTGTTGAGAAATAGGTAACACACTTTTCCAAGTGAAAGCATTTCTTGTAGTGAAATGTATCTGTGTCTTTTCCTCTTAAAAGAGAAATCATCTTTGAAAGAAGGAGATATATCCCTGGTATGGCCAGTCCCACCTCCTGTATATTGGTTGGATGTTGTTCGATGTTTGTGAATTCCCCTACATGGGGCCAACGTCTGTCAGATATCGGAATGCCAACTGTGATATGCTGGCATATGGCCATTGTTGGACCGATATGGGCATGTTTGCTGGGTTGGGAGATATGTGGGTAAAGCAACTCCGATATAAGAAGAAGTCTTAATTCATCCTGCTGTTGCCACTGATGTAACAAACTGAGCAAATAACCCTCTATAAGACACAATCACATCAAATCAGTCCAAAAACACAGTCATCCACTATTCGGTTGTGTTGCCTATTTATATACTCACATGTTCTTACAACAATGTAATAGGTTTGCTAATTTGCATAAAGGTTCCACGAGCATCACAACAAGCTGCTGCCCCCATTCCAACAGAACCATGATTGATTTGTGGTAGGAGAAAAATAACATATGTCACAGTAACTTGATTAGAGATCAGACCAAATGTTGGCCGAAACATATCTCAAACCCAGGACTCATATGTTCCAAGTCAAACATACTATTGACTGATCTGAGGAGGTTCTACTTTAAATCTATGTAAATTGTTTGGTAAAGAAATTAACAATTTTGTTAAATTTTTGTAAAAGAAAATAAATAAAAAATCCATAATGGTATAGTTTGTAAATCAAGAGGTTTTTTGGAACAAGATTCAACTTTAGCTATTAAGAAATTATTCAAAAATACCTACCTCGTTAACAAAGTTTGGGTCTGCACCAAGTTTTAAATACATTTCAATCTCAGATTCTTTACTCTTGATCACAGCTTCCAAAAGCATAGCCTGCAAAAAACAACAATAATATATTGAATTTAAAAGTTTAGATAATCATTCATAATGCAAAAATATTTAATTTAATTTTTCATCAGATTATTTGCTTCTGAACTTCAAAATTAAAGCATCAACTTTCACAAGTTATGGAACCAATTGGACCAATCATGATATACTAGAAAGCCCACATGGAAGAAACTTTAAATAAATAGGACAAAAAGACGTTCTTATTGATCAATTTCATCACAAATAATACCCCTAGATCTTAGTCATAAGGTACATTACCAGTAATCTCTTACTTTATATCAAGTTTCCTTTTTATACACCTTCAGCAAATCATTCAAGCAAAAGGCTGACAAAACAAAAATGCATACATGTATAAATATTCTTTTGTGCACAGATATTCTCTTTAGTTTTGATGGTTTCCCCCAATATCAACAAACATAAGAGTGAAAGCACTGAAATAAGGATGTGATGTCATTTCTAAGAAGATTGTTTCATGTATTGATGTAAAAAGAAAAATAAGGAATTATTACGGGTTTCAAAGAATAATTTAGTCCAGATGAGATGCAAACTAGTGACACAAAGAACTGTGAAGTGCAGAAGTTATGAAGTTAACGCCTTAACTGATTATTTCATACATCTTATACATTCATTGAAAAACCTAATATTGAGGATTGAATACAAGACTATAATAAGTGCTTCATGTTTATGAAGCACTTACTATAGTCTTGTATTAATCCTTCATAATGATGTATATCATATATCAATGTGTACAAATCATCGGCAAACTTTTCTGACAATCACCAAAACGTTCTTAACTAGTGGATTAATTACAAAAATATATGATTCCGCCCCTAATTAATCTTACTTTCTTTGGCTTAATTTGACTATGTACAGTTTAAATTGCATCTTATACATTTAAAAGTATGAATGATTATTGATGAACTTGACAGGTCAAAAACTGTTTAATCGTTTCCTAAAAAACAAATTTTCGACTGTCCCAAATTGAAAGATTTTGCAGACGACATTTCAAATTGTGATGAAAATGAAAAATATTCTTCAGGGAAAAGGAAAAATTGCGATCAATTTCTCCTTTTCCTACAACGTTTTCTAAAGTCGTCTGCAACAAAGTAGTCAAATGTTGTCATTGTTTTGGAAAGGGTTAAACTATCAAACTAATCTGTCTGTGTTTCAAAATTTCCATGCAATACTGTAGTAAGTCTATCACATTTGCTAAGTACTTGCTTAACACTTGCTCTGTATCAAAGGTGAAGTAAATTGTTAGGTTGTGCTATTTACTGAATGTGCCGGTAAAGGTGTAGCTCTATGTATATTACTTTGAGGAGTTTTCCGTTGAACAATTGGGGCTTTCATGGCCTTTTTGGGCTTGGAATTTTGGAACTTTTATGGGCTTTGGATCTGTTACCACTTTGTTGTCAATCCAAATGATACCACAAAAAGTTTGTTGTGACAAAAGGAGACTTATTTGCCAGAGCATTTCCTGCTTTGTCTAAGATTTATAAAGCCTTTTGTAGCAGTGTGATTGTTAGATCCATGTGCAATCTATAGTGCTAAGAATATTTTTCTAGCTGTAGGCAGTGCCAATTATAACATTTTTGTCTTTATAGATGTCTGCTGGAATCTGAAATAAAAAGTTGCTATCAGAAATATATATTCTTTCCTGATGCTGTCACCTTATAAAGAATGCCTCTGCTATCTGAATGAGTATTATTTAAATGACTTGTTGCAGTCTAATGTTTGTGCTCAAATCTGAAATTAGTCAATTATTCTAAAATTTACACTACAATATCAAATTCAGCAATGTGAAGAAAATACAGTACAATCATATGAATCTGCTATTTGAAATATACACTGAAATACTAATATATACTCTGCTGCTATTATCTGAAACAAAATTTCTCTTTATAAAATGTAATTTCTCTTTATAAAATGTAATTTCTCTTTATAAAATGTAATTTCTCTTTATAAAATCTGTGCTGCAAATGCTGCTACGTATAGTGTACATGAAACATAAAGCTGTCTAGAATATCTGCCTCTACATGTATATCTGAAAAAGTATATTGTTAATCAAAATATTTTCAAAGTATGTGCAATTACCTGCAACAGTTAGTATAAGCCTCTATCTGAAAAATGTGCTTTAAATTGGCATTATATACCGAAGGATCCATCAAAGTTCCATCTTCCGTTGTGTATTGTCTTGAAAGGCTTCCTGTTGAAGCACCATGCTGCCTGAGGGTGTTATAAGCTGACAACTTGATCGGTCTCCCATCCTGCCCTAAAACCTGATCCTGTTTGGTTAACACATTACCAAACAATACCGATATTTTACCAGTTTGTTGCAGACATCTTTGGAAAACATTGTGGGAAAAAGAGAAATTGCTCTTAACAAGCAATTTCTCCTTTTCCCACAATGTTTTCTATCCTAGTTTCAAATTTCATCACATTTTAAAATGTCGTCTGCAATTGAAAATTTGGCGTTAGGTAAAGGTTTAATCCTTTTTTTTCTTTTTAATTCTGGTAAACCAATATCAATTAATTCAGAGAAATATAAAGTGTCTTTTGTACAAAATGCAATGGAAAATTTGTTTAATACCGAAATAAATTGTGTACCAATAATAAAATGAATAATGGTGTTGAATTTGGATTATAAGATAAGTTAAATGGTTTTGCTAGTGCAATGTATCCCATTTAGAGGAGTCTTACCTTAGAGTATGAAGTCAGAATCTTCTTGAGATTTTTCACTTGAAGGAAATTAACTTGTTTATGTAAATTTTATAAATGACAATCGAAAGAAAAAGCAACATACAATAAATCCTATGCTCAAATCATGTCGCATCTATACAAGAGCAAGTTAGTTGATTTCAACAACAACTTTAGTTTAGTATACAACAATGCTCTTGGTGTCCGAAATAGGTACATATAATAGGCACAATGATTATTTGTGTCTAAAGTAATAGGGTGTCCGAATTTATGGGGTAATCATTGTATTCATGAAAAAAAAACAGAAGTTTAAGTCTTAACCCATTCCTCACCAGACAAGACTTACAAGGTGCAAAAACTGCAATTTTCTTTTTGAATACGAGTAAAAACACATTTTGACATAACGAGAATTTTTTCATTAAATGTGCTTTTTCACAGATGTATAGAAATTTGGAAGTAAAAAATCAATTACTTTGACACTGTGCATAAGCTGTACTTTAATACGATACACACTAGAGTATGGTTTTTGGAAGCAAACATTTTCAATTCTTTGAAGTGTGTATACATTAAATCAACATGTTTTTTAATCCAAATGTCTGACATTGCTCTAGAAATCTACTGTATATTATCTGTACATACTAAGATAAATTGACACTACCTGAATAGATCATGTTTTCAATAGCTACTTTTATTTGTCTATCAAACAACATTATAATAAATGATATAGAGAAACAAATAAATATAGTTTTCACTCTAGTGAAGATAGTGCAATAACCGCACACCAAAAGAAACAAGTCAACATAGGTATAGTCTATTGTTACAAAATATGGACCCCAGTATAATTGCAGACCCTATGTCTATCAAATGTGTGCATTCCCCTAAACCTTGCATGGTAACAGACACAATGAGAAAACAAATGTCCTCACTGGTGAAGATTCATACCTGAAAATACCTGAGCAGGGAAATAGGAAGCGGCTTTACCTCATTACCTAGCAACTATAAACAGTATAATACATGAAGTTTTACTAAGTTTCTGACTGTGTTAAAATGTAGAAACTCTTTACAACAACAAATATATGCAAAATCAAAGTGATATAACAGACAGAGATTTTTACAAATTATTAACAATTTAAATGAATGAGTACAGTTGTATAAAAAGTTTCAAATTTAAGAAAACTTTAACTGAAAACAATTGCTCATCGTCACGATACTTTCAAAACTCATCACCCTGAAAATGTAGAATTAATCTCCATGATCATAAAGAGTTCCTTGTTCATAAGCATAAAGGAGGAGATCAAACATTGGTTTCAACTAATCATAACTAATTACCAATAATCAACTATCCCATTGTAACAATAAGATGAGACTTTGATGATGGAATGTAGGTACCTACCCCATACAATGCTCCTATCTTATGTTTGTAGAAATCTCGTGCCTGGGCCAAACTCATGTTTCCTGCTAACACCTGGGCCAGTTCATAATGCCCCCGTGCTAAAGCAATGTCATATGGAGTTCGGAGTTTCTGAAAGACAAACAAAAGCAAACTTATAGTAGCATGTCGATATGTAGGGTTTATTGCCATGTCAACAACATTTCAGTTATGTTATGCCTTTCCTGGATACACCAGTACTAGGCTAGGTCTCTGAAGTGTCTTGCCAAAGGACATTCCAATGACATTGTAGTTTGTTATATGGTATCATCAATCAGATATCAGCAGCTGGTAAATCATTGAAAGAAAAATCAACTCATTCCTTCAGATGAAATTTGAATGCAAGTCTAATTCAAAAGCAACAGCATATAATTAAAGATTATTAAAAAATATATATGATTGGGATAATAAAAAGAGTTAATTGTGGCAAAAGGGGAAATTGTCATTGACGGTAAAATGCAAGATGTAAGTCTTTCGAGAATGTGAACCACTTACTTAGGTCTCAGCCTGAACCCTTGATATGAAGCAATGAGTTTACAGCCAATCTGTTATAGAACTCCATGAGGAAGTGAATAATTGTAGGAAACCTTAAAGCAAAATAAAGCCTGCAATTGTTTGGTTAACTAATAGGGATTAAACAAGTTTCAAGTTTGAAAATCATAGTAAACATAACAAGAAATGTGTTATTCATGTACTTGCTTAAAATCAAGTTTATACCTTGCACTGAATACATACCCTGTTTCTGATAGTAAGATCAGGATTGTATTCCATGATCTTCAGGACAAGTGGGAAAGAATCCCGGAGTTCTACATGTTCCACAATCAGATGTACCACCGTGTCCTCACTCCATTTTGTCTGAGCGTTGACGTCAAATCCATTCTCCAACATCATCTGTAGTATAGCCTCGGCGTCAGATCTGCCTGCAATAGCTACAATGTGCATGGGGTTCATCCCATCCTGAAAGGAAGAATGGGAACCAAATAAAATGTGCATAAGCAGAGGCTTCAATGCAAACCTATATATCAAGTGCTTCACAAATTGCTACATAGGTTTGCATTGAATCCTCAAATGCATAATGTAGAAAACATGTTTATCATTTGAATTTTGTTTGGGGTCTGACATCATTTTCAATATGAATTCTGAAAGTTCAGTATGGATTATTTATATTCTAAGAATCATATATGTCACATTAAATCTTTTAAGTCAATATTATTGGTCCAATCATTTTTGTGGATTTTACTGAGTTGTGAATTTCTCATGTTTAATTTTGTTTGATAAGATGAGATAGGGCAGTTAAAAGCAGATAAAGACATTTATCTGCACACATTTTTAGACAGCTAACATTTAAAGAGTAGCAGCTTATTGTGTAGAACTTGTAGCAACACTTCATACGACCCAAAACCAAGTGAATGACAGCTAGAAAATACATTCCTGAAGACATATAAAACCTCCATGTAGTTTAACAAATGTTTTAACAAATGTGTCGTCAGTCAGAATTAAAAGTTTTCAAGAAAATTCAATGAACAAGGGTTACTTAGGGAAATAACCCATACTCGGCATACATCTGCCAAAAAAGATGGTGTTAGTTTTTGTCAATGATGTGTGACATTCTTCCGATGTCAGCCAATTCAACATTTATATAGTAGTAAGTTAATTTACACATTTCAGATAGAAAAGAAAACATATTTCTTTCATAATGATTCCAAACCAGCCACACGAATAACATTATTCACTGTCGTGATTTTATTGTTGAGTATGGAGTCTGATCTAGATCAAGTCCAATTAAAAAAAAGAAAAACATTGTGGTGGTGTAAACCTTTTTCGAGAATCACTGACCTCACCAGATTTCAAGAAAAGATTGGACTTTGTCCTGTTAGTGCAGATAAACAGAGACATAGGTAACATCTTTGTTTCTGTGTCTCTAAGATAAAAAGGCACAATTTAAAAACGTATACCATTTTGAAAGCTTTACTCAACAAAATTATAGATATCTCCTTTTTGAAGAGCTAATGAGCAACGCAACACCATATCTGATTGGTGGTTCAATTCTCGATATATCGGCATGCTTGGAAACTTAGAAAAAATATCTTTACGAAAGGTGGAAAAGGGGAATTAGCTCAAGTGGTAGAGCGCTCGCTTAGCATGTGAGAGGTACCGGGATCGATACCCGGATTCTCCAGTGATTTTATTGGTAAATGCTCACTTTCATCTTCAAAAACTTTTAAACTCGCCTGACGCAGAAGATTTTGGAAATTATTATGAGGAAAGAAAAAAATCAACTTTAGCAAGTTTGCCTTTAGTCACTATGTTTTTGTCCAATATCTCCAAAAGTTTTTTTTACTGTAGAGTCTATGATTATCGCCAGCCATAAATCATAGCATTTGGTAATGGTTTTCTCCTTTTGAGTCAAAATAACTGTCAAAATAATGCAACTGCTTCAGACGTATTTAGTAAGTTAGTAACCACTGTGAAAAAGGAATATCAATCATAATTGGTTTAGAGTAATTCCCGTCTGACGTTAATTGCACATTTTCAGTACCTTGATGAACATGGATTGGATTGCCCCATCCTGACAATAGCTGCGCAGTTCTTCACGACTTCCTTTTAGACAGGTCTCGTACAGTCGTATCTGCAAACATAAAACAATAACAATGATTAATATAATTATTATTTGGTGAACGACAAACAAGCTGTCCCGTTCTTGATCCACGAGTATAACGCTGGGACAGGGGCAGAGCGTCGGTCATAGGGCACGAGGGTTGTAGGTTCGATACCTTGAAGTAGCGGAATAAGTAATGCGACCGTTCATTGATCCCCATTCATTGTGAATATTGGCTATAGAATCAAGGGTGAGTAGGCATAACTAACACCCCATTATTCTCGTCGTCCTTGTTAATATCAACTGAGGTACAATATGCAGTAGTTATAGAATTCCTGGTTAGACCGGGTCGATCTTGATCTAAATGTTTGTAATTAGCATACAGATCAAATGTTATAATGTTTTAACATTTCACTTATCTTTTACAAACGCCATGTTATTGTTTGAAGTAAATGTCTTTATGAAAACATCTGCAGAGACCTCCCTCATTATTTCACATTTTGTCAGTTTTCTCCTGCGTTTTCTGTGAAGAAAACAGCCACACCAACAGATAGCCTTCAACCTTATATGATGGCTTGAAGATATCGAACTCAGGCATTACTGAAGATGCAGCAAAATATTGTATAAATCATTGTTATAAGGAGAAACTGCTGGTCACAAACCTTTCCTTTTTTATGATAATATTTAGTTCATATCACAAAGAATTTCTCTCTTTCACACATTATGTATTTTCATTTTCTTATGATTTAAGTTAAGACCAGTCAACAACAGAATTCACATGAAGGTATTAGGTATGTGTCACAAATTCAACACGCCCATCAATGAGAAACCCCCTTTCATAAAGATGTAGCTCGATTTAGATGTAAATTCAATACATTCGATACGTTCAATATGACTTCGTATACATCGCTATAAAAAGAATGTTTGAGTATTGAAACTCGTTGAATAGAGATAAATTGAAGGCAGTTTTTCTTGAAATCTGATATATGTTAATTATATGCTAGTTTTCATTAAACCCTTTGCTTCAGTTGACCTATTGTCGCGCACCTGCATTATATGACACATGGAACCTTTGTGGGAAAAATGATAAGTTGCTCTTAACAAGCAATTTCTGCATAAAAAAAATTGTTTCGCTGGATGGACCTTGCTTTGACAAGTACAGAAGTTGCTTTTTAAAATCAACTGATCATTTTTCTCACAAAGGCTCCCTGTGTCTTATAAGTCTACGATGGGCAACATGATAACAAATAACTATATAGTTTTAGACGACAAATGAACTAGACAACAGAGTTATAGACACGCATCTCAACCCGGTTCGTAACCGTTTGGTAATGATTATGACGGCATTTATCTTTCAAATATATTAAACTGTTTATACGGTTTATATATATATATATTCCCATCCTGCGAAGTCGAAACGGTAAGTGTATCGGGATACCACTTTTAAATGACTTGACACAAGCAAGCACATGGGTCGGTATTTATCCCATGGGTACTTGACACAAGCAATCACATGGGTCGGTATTTATCCCATGGGTACTTGACACAAGCAATCACATGGGTCGGTATTTATCCCATGGGTACTTGACACAAGCAAGCACATGGGTCGGTATTTATCCCATGGGTACTTGACACAAGCAATCACATGGGTCGGTATTTATCCCATGGGTACTTGACACAAGCAAGCACATGGGTCGGTATTTATCCCATGGGTACTTGACACAAGCAAGTACATGGGTCGGTATTTATCCCATGGGTACTTGACACAAGCAAGCACATGGGTCGGTATTTATCCCATGGGTACTTGACACAAGCAAGCACATGGGTCTGTATTTATCCCATGGGTACTTGACACAAGCAAGCACATGGGTCGGTATCTATCCCATGGGTACTTGACACAAGCAAGCACATGGGTCTGTATTTATCCCATGGGTACTTGACACAAGCAAGCACATGGGTCGGTATTTATCCCATGGGTACTTGACACAAGCAAGCACATGGGTCGGTATTTATCCCATGGGTACTTGACACAAGCAAGCACATGGGTCTGTATTTATCCCATGGGTACTTGACACAAGCAAGCACATGGGTCGGTATCTATCCCATGGGTACTTGACACAAGCAAACACATGGGTCTGTATTTATCCCATGGGTACTTGACACAAGCAAGCACATGGGTCTGTATTTATCCCATGGGTCAATACTGTGTTATGTAATAACAAAACGCAAATCAACAGAATCTGTCTGCCCTCACTCAATAAAACCTCACTTGCGACATTTACCACAGGAGTCGTTCGAAATCACGCTGGAAAAGGGAATAGATATGAAAAATCCCTTTGTCACAATGGTTTCTACCGAATACCATAATGAACATATTTGTTATTGACTGTGGACCGCTGATGATTTGAATTTGGACAAGTCACAAACTCTGATAAATGAGAATTTGTTAAACAATATAAACGAATCGATGTTTGCGTGAGAAATCTGAAGATAGCCAGGTGTAAGGTGATGGTAAATCGATAGGAAAGACTAATTAACAAACAGGTTACATCTCGGCCCTTGAACTTCATTCGCGTTTATGAGGCCTTTATGTTAATAGGTTCCACAGAAAAACTTTAAGCTTGCTGGGATTTCCCTAAACGGGGCCCCTCGACATAACATGAGACATTCTGTGTACTGCTGGTTGGTGGATGTGGGTTGGGATGGTCCTTTCAGAATCTGATTCCGATCGGCTTTTCCATGGTACGGGTTCCTAAGGCAATGTTTGCCTGGCTGAAAGTTCCGCATTTATGTATGAATGTCTAAAGGCACCTTTGTTTATGATAGCCCTTATGTCTGTGCATATGTTTGTATAGTTTTCTGAGTCATGATATATTTGTGTGAACGTTTCTATGTTTGTCTGTCTAAAAGTCTGAGTTTTTTGTCTTTGCGAGAGTCTGTGATTGTATGTTTGTCTTTGTGTATTTATTCTTTATTTTGTTTAAATGCCCAGACCCATGTATTTGTCTTCTAACCTTTGTATTCATTAAACTCGCCACATTTGCGGAAAAATAGGATCAATCAAAAACCTTTTGTTATCGAGTTTATCACCATTGACTGGCTCCTGATCAATATGTATCACCTTACCAGTACCGCACAATATTCCTTCCATGCTGCTGGCTGTTTTCCCACCTACATATTATCGATAAGTTGTGAGAGACGATTAAACCATATTGTAATGACTTCCGTTAGCGTCTGAGAAGGTATTGGACAAGTCGAGTATGAAACCCAAGGCATTTGCATTCATAGTCCGGCAACTCGATCTTCTTTCTGGGGTCTATTGATTGTAGACCATATGCGCTATTCCCCACAAGTGTATGACACCATTGTTAAATTACAATATAAGAACTCATTTTTGACAATTAGACATGCTGCATTACATGCCTTTTTGACTAATTTTGATGTTTTCAGTGTATTGACAAAAACGTAAAACCTATATTTTGCTGTTTATTCCCTACATGCGTTGTCTATAAGATGAACCAAAGATGACGATTAACTGTGCCGACTTTGTATTTCGGTGAATGAAAACGAGGATGGTAAGGGATTACCATGCCCTGTTTTCTTTAGTATCTAATTACTGCTTATGGATTGTGCATTAATGGAGAAATTGGGATCAAGAATGAATCTTTTTATCGAAGGCACTGTAAAGGGACAAAAATGACTATTTTCGTACAGAACAAAGAGGATGTGCCAAACTGTGAGCCAAAACCACGCACAGTTCTCGTTTCCATACAGAGCTAAACTTGGGGCGCTCAACAAAATGTATTTAGTGAATATATCATTTACGAAGATAGATAGTTTAACTCATGTTCTAGCTATTGAGAAAAAAGATCCCAGTCTACGGGAATATGTACTATTATATTGACTCATGAACCAAAGAAAATAACACGATCCAGTCACGGAAAGCTGTACAAATCGAGGGTTTTTCAAAGTTTGTTCATCTACTTAATTCATATTAAATCAATCGGACGCACCGACAAAAGAAAAAATAATATAAGTCAATACTGTGACAAATTGTCCCACTGCTTGTTGCGGTGACTTGTCCTTATGAAGCAGAGGTATCTACTCGGTAATACATGTTTTTTTATACTTGATAATAGTCGTCTGCTATTGCTTTCATTTTGAACCACCCACCCGGAATCCTTTAAGAGGGCCAAGGTTTAAATCACTAGTTCAAATAATTCGTTATCGTAAATCCCTGGAGTGTCACGATTTCCCTCGTTCACAATGTATGGACTGTTCATAAAGATAATCACGCCTAATCCTTCACCAAACTGTTTACGATTTATACGAAGTTTTTGCAGCCGACCTTTGAAATAAGTGTTGTAAAGAATAATTTTGCTTTCTTTTTTTCCATTTTCTATCAATCGTCTCATTCTTACCAGAGTTATATTTTCAAATGTGATTTTCTTTTCATTTGTTGTCTGCTAAAATCTGTTATTTGACGTTGCAAAAAGACGTATCGTGTGATTAAAAGATACTTTGTTTAAAGTTAATGTTAACCCAGGTAGATTTTAGGTTTGTCAAAATTTAGACTAATAGCAGACAATTGTAAAATAAACACGAATGTAATTACATGTGGTATTAGATGGGAACCACTGGACAAAAGCGGAAATAGCTTGTCAAAAGTAGTTTCTTCTTATTTAATCATAGCTCTGGACTAAAATGTTTTCTGGTGTAACTGCGTTAACATTAGTAACCGATTATATGTTCGGATGTCACACGATCATTCTATGAAAACTTTCTGTCAATTTGAAAAAAGTAATCTATAACAAATTATTCCGAATCTCCGAATAGAGAAATAATAAATCAAGCAAAGAAATGACCTCCTACAGTCGATACTGTTTTAGCGACCACGTTGAAGATTGCAGCAACGGTATGAATAAGACTTTAACCCATTACCAAACAATAACGACATTTGACCAGTTTGTTTCAGACGACTCTGGAAATCATTGTGGGAAAAAGAGGAATTGCTCTAAAACGAGCAAGTTCTCCTTTTCCCACAATGTTTTCTGTCCTATCAGAAGATAATTTTCCAATTTCATCACATTTTGAAATGTCGTCTGCAAACTCTTTCAATTTGGAAGAGTCAAAAGTTTTGCGTTTGGTAAAGGATTAACTGACTGAATATTAAACACAAGTCGAATAGAGAGCTCCTCTTATTGGAACTTTATGCATATGTTGCGTCCTGTATCAAGATGATATACGATTCTACAGTTTTTCATGCATTATTTAGAAATAATTACATATAACACATTCCCCGTAACACACCATGTGACTTATCATAATTGAAAACAACAACCGAGAGTTAAAGAAAAAAGGCACAATATATATTTTCTTTATGTTATTCGGTGGAAACCGTTGTGACAAACTGTTCTTTATTAGCAGGTTAGTATTTCATCACAGTTTTTTTTTATAATAAAACACTATGACACCAGGATAAATTTCTCAAAGAACACAGTTTGTCTCAATCATTTTCTTAAAATTCTTCCGCAATACAATATCATTCCCGCATCTCCCTGGTTATCCCTTTCTTTAAAGTATCAATAAACCCTTGTTGTGCCTGTCAGAGAAGGGATGAGGGAAATGTGTGAGCGTCAGTTTTAAAATGAGTGAATAGTCAAAATTGAAAGCAACAGCAGACGACATAAAAGTATAACCGCACTTGTTTACATGTATACGATATGACGTAGAAACCATGGTGCAGAAAGTAGAAATTGCTTGTCTCAAGCAATTTCTCCTTTAGTCACCATGGTTTCTTAAGTCGGTTACTGCAGGTATTGCAATTACCATACTGTAAGACTTTGCTAAACTCAAGTATGCCTTTAAGATCAGACATAACTGTTCCAATATGACCATATAATTGTGTAAGTATTGCAATCATAGATGACTTTCTCCCAGAATTCTAAAAATAATGTTTAGTATCATGTAACATTGTTGGTATATATTTTTCTATATGTAGCTGTATAAGCTGTACAAGTTCAATAAAATGGTCGTTCTCTAGAAATTTTCTTGATGTGAGACTATCTGGAATAAACTACTTTACCTCGTCCTGCGATTCTATCCCTCGTGTATCTAGCTCTAACGCCATCATGATTATGTAAAACACTTTCCCAAGGTCAAGGTCAACGTAGCTCCATCTTGGTAAATCCGATATAAACACAAATCACTACATGTTCCACAACCCACGTTAGAGTAGGCTAATGTTTGAATTTATGAATTCAAAACGTTTTTCGTCCACAAACTATATATTGTTCATGTATGTATTTGGCTTAAATGGTATCTGATAATAAAAAAGAATCAAACGTTGAAATATGATTGAATGGCGGGATACGTACATGAATTGAACCACAGGCTTCTTACATGTAACCAGTACTCAGTGTTTTGTCCCATTTCATAAGTCCAACAAATATTAATTTGGTTTATTCTTGAAAATAATATCTACATAATCCAATTTTATCAATAAACACAAACATCGTCAGATTCCCAACTGCTATGATGTGGATGTCGGAGAGTTTGGCTTATAGTTTGCTGGTCATTAATGGGTACATTGGGATGGTAGTTATATTTACGGACAATCATTGCTCTAAGATTTGAGTCCGTTATTGGAAGAATGGGTTGAGAAAAGCGAAATAAATCTGTACTTGTCCGGCTATGATTAGGAATTTCTGAGTTGGTTGCATTTTCACATTGTATAATCACATTTTCCGGACAGATGGCAATGCTGAACATTCCATTCTTATTAATTGATATAATACTGATGCTGCAAGTATGTTTAAAGAATACATATGAGGATGTGTCTATGGAAGGCAGAGGGGTAGGACCATGCGCCCTTCGCCTGTGATATGGAGAAGGGTGACACACATAGAATTACATGTATATGTGAAACGGTGGATACCAAAAAGATAGCGAGTTTGGTGCATGGTTCACACAAGTTGCCTGATCAATGCAGCAGACTGGCCCGAGTTTGATCAGTAAGGACTAATCAAGGGCGACACATTCTACTACTTCATATTACATCATTTTCATGAACTGAATCACAAAACACTTGAGTTGGTGGTATTCATGAGGGATATGATTAACAAATTGTTCAAAAACATTGATGTGGTGCTACCAAAATGTTAATTTGATATGAATGAAGACGCCTTCATATGAAAGAAGCATATCCTTATAAAGATGTGTCTCATCATTTAAACATAGTATATCGCCATATAAATGATGTATATCATCATTATATAAACATTGTACGTCACAATATAAATGGTGAAACTCATCATATAAGTATAGTGTTTATCTATTTAAATGATGTATATCATTATATAAACATTGTATGTCACAATATAAATGGTGAAACTCATCATATAAGTATAGTGTGTATCTATATAAATGATGTATATCATTATATAAATATTGTTTGTCACAGTATAAATGGTGAAACTCATCATATAAGAGTAGTGTGTATCTATATAAATGATGTATATCATTATATAAACATTGTGTGTCACAATATAAATGGTGAAAATCATCATATAAGTATAGTGTGTATCTATATAAATGATATATATCATTATATTAACATTGTATGTCACAATATAAATGGTGAAACTCATCATATAAGTATAGTGTGTATCTATATAAATGATGTTTCTCATCATTTAAACATAGTACGTCACAATTTAGATGATGCATCTCATCGTATAAATATAGTTCATATATGTTAACATATAAATGACGTATCTCATTATATAAATATAGTAAAGTTATGTTACCATATAAATGACGTAGCTAATCATATAAATATAGTATGTCACCATATAAATGATGTATGTCATTATATAAATATAGTATGTTTCCATATAAATGATGTATGTCATTATATAAATATAGCATGTCACCATATAAATGATGTATGTCATTATATAAATATAGTATGTCACCATATAAATGATGTATGTCATTATATAAATATAGTATGTTTCCATATAAATGATGTATGTCATTATATAGATATAGTATGTCACCATATAAATGATGTATGTCATTATATAAATATAATATGTCACCATATAAATGATGTATGCCATTATATAAATATAGTATGTTTCCATATAAATGATGCTTGTCATTATATAAATATAGTATGTCACCATATAAATGATGTATGCCATTATATAAATATAGTAAAGTTATGTTACCATATAAATGACGTAGCTAATCATATAAATATAGTATGTCACCATATAAATGACGTATCTCATTATATAAATATAGTAAAGTTAGGTTACCATATAAATGACGTAGCTTATCATATAAATATAGTATGTCACCATATAAATGATGTATGCCATTATATAAATATAGTAAAGTTATGTTACCATATAAATGACGTAGCTAATCATATAAATATAGTATGTTTCCATATAAATGATGTACGCCATTATATAAATATAGTATGTTTCCATATAAATGATGTATGTCATTATATAAATATAGTATGTCACCATATAAATGATGTATGTCATTATATAAATATAGTATGTTTCCATATAAATGAACGAGATAGGATATTTTGATTGAACAACAGAGATACATGTATGTAAAACCTCACGTTTGTCGTAAATCCACACCCATTCAATATAAATCCATATACAAACAGCAACGCACTATCAGATAAGATTCACTTTCTAAACTATCTAAATCTTAAATTTACGTTTTACTTTTTCTCCCCTTTCACGAACAAATAAATCCGTCGTTTTACCAATAGGATATTCTGATTTTATTTGCTGATCGTCTTACATTGGTTGCCTTTTTACATATGTAATGAAGTGCAAACACACGCCATATTGTTTTTAATACCAAATATATCCATATGTACATAACATAAGTCTTCAAATATTGGAATTTCTGTTTACCCTTTCCTGGTATGGTCTTATTAACGTTCTTAAGCCGAAACATTCAAAATGAAAATGCTAAATGCATTATGAAGATATCATTTAGGAGATATTTTCTAAAGAGAATTTTGATACTATTTTGTCAGAATACCTAAATGAGTTCTTCGGACTGGCATCTAGAACTTTTCACCATTCATCATTTGTCGAAAGATCTTTCGTAGACTCTTAAGCATGGACCCTTTCCTTGGTATGAAACCCTTCATTATTTATTTTTCACGATTAGCAAATCTATGGTATTCCATAATAAACCTAATTAACGAATAATGAGGTACTTTTAGACGAATTAATGAAATAATAACACGTTGTGTAAATGTTATGCTGTCGTCTAGAAAAAATTACTCTAAAGCAACAAAAGGGTTAAGATAAAAACTTCTTACGCTATCTACACCGGACCACTTAGCAGACTTTGATTAACCCTTCACTAACACTAATATAGCACATTTGCTTTTTTTTTACTGAGAGAACATGATAAAAAGCAAAACCAGAAATAATCCTCGTCCATGCAAGTAACTGTACTCGGGATAAGAAATGATATAAAGTCAAAAACTGTACCCGGTCACTAGATTACGGGCTAACGTTACGCACAGAGATGGAACACTCTGTTTATGGGTTTACCCTTTACCAAACACCAAATTTTCGACTGTCCATAATTGAGCGTGATTGCAGACGACATTTCAAAATGTGATGAAATTGGAAAAATAATCTTTTGATAGGGTAGAAAACATTGTGGGAAAAGGGGAAATTGCTCGTCACGAGTAATTTCTCATTTTCCCGCAATGATTTCCTGAGTCGTCTGCAACAAAGTCGTTAACTGTCGTTATTGTTAAGTACAGGGTTAAGATAGCCAAGAATAGCACAGGGCAGATATATACAGGTAAAACTTTACCCCTATTGAATTAATCATTAAACCCTTTGGTCCGGCCGCACCTTTACAGAATCGATGTAATTACATCTGCGTGGAATGAACGCATTTGCCCATATCTCCTTACATGTTCTTGTTTTAACGTGGTGATTGCTGGTAAAAGTAGAAGAAACCACTATGACAATTTTCTTACCCTATACCTAAATAAACGGGTAAATTTTCTAAGTTTAAAGCGTATGTTTGAAGTTTCTTTGAATTTGGATCTGTCACGAATTCCTGTGTGAGGGAATGGTATACTGAATTTACTACACTGTTCTTTATATTTTACGGGAAGAAGAGCATTCCAATTGTAATTCAATTAGGGCTGTATTCAGTAAAACCTTACTTGACTAAAAAACAAAAAGTTAATTTGTAAATTTTAACAGTTGGGATGACTCATTGCACAATATTTTTTGCACTTACATGTTCTAAAAAGGCTCCAAATATATAACTTGTCCCCAAATAAGGGGATCCATATATAAGTAGGAAAAGAATTTTCTGTGAACCTTTATTCTGTAATTGTCCTATACATGTGGTTACGTTAAACTTGGACCATTTTCAATACCTCGTATGGAATAATACGACCAGAAGTCAATCGCTTCATATGGAGTATTCCTCTTTTGGAAACCTAAATCAAGGTATTTTACCTTTAGGTATACTCGTTTTGTAGTACACTCCCTTCGGGTATCTGGGTTTTGTATATTTCCTTTGGATATACTTGTTTTGGTACATAACCTTTTATGTATACGTGTATTCGATTTGGATACATTCCCTTTAAGTACAAGTTAACTCCATTTTGGTATACTCGTTTTTGGGCCACTCTCTTTGGGTATACTCTTTTTGGATATCTTCTCCTTTGCTTTCGATATTCGATAAGGATATACTCCATTTAGGTTTCTCGTTTTTTGTGTGTACTCCCTTTGTGTATACTCGTTTAATGGCTACTCCTTTTGGGTATACTATTTTTGGGTAAATTCTCATTTGGTGTACAATGTATTCGTGAGAATATATTCCCTTTAGATTTACTCGTTTTGGGTGTACTTCCCTTGGGTAAACTCATTTTGTGGCTACCCCTTTTGGGAATAGTCATTTTAAGGATACTCCTTTATGGTATAGATGTACTCGCTTTGAGGCTACTCTTTTTGGGTATACTCATTTTGAGGCTACTCTCTTTTGGGTATACTCATTGTGAGGCTACTCCCTTTGGGTATACTCATTTTGCGGCTACTCCCTGTGGGTATACTCGTTTTGCGGCTACTCCCTGTGGGTATACTCATTTTGCGGCTACTCCATTCGGGTATACTCATTTTGCGGCTACTCCCTTTGGGTATACTCGTTTTAAGGCTACTCCCTTTTGGGTGTACTCATTTTGAGGCTACTCCCTTTGCGTATACTCGTTTTGAGGCTACTCCCTTTGCGTATACTCATTTTGAGGCTACTCCTTTTGGGTGTACTCATTTTGCGGCTACTCCCTTTGGGTATACTCATTTTGCGGCTACTCTCTTTTGGGTATACTCGTTTTGCGGCTACTCCCTGTGGGTATACTCATTTTGCGGCTACTCCATTTGGGTATACTCATTTTGCGGCTACTCCCTTTGGGTATACTCGTTTTAAGGCTACTCCCTTTTGGGTGTACTCATTTTGAGGCTACTCCCTTTGCGTATACTCGTTTTGAGGCTACTCCCTTTGCGTATACTCATTTTGAGGCTACTCCTTTTGGGTGTACTCATTTTGCGGCTACTCCCTTTGGGTATACTCATTTTGCGGCTACTCTCTTTTGGGTATACTCGTTTTGCGGCTACTCCCTGTGGGTATACTCATTTTGCGGCTACTCCATTTGGGTATACTCATTTTGCGGCTACTCCCTTTGGGTATACTCGTTTTAAGGCTACTCCCTTTTGGGTGTACTCATTTTGAGGCTACTCCCTTTGCGTATACTCGTTTTGAGGCTACTCCCTTTGCGTATACTCATTTTGAGGCTACTCCTTTTGGGTGTACTCATTTTGCGGCTACTCCCTTTGGGTATACTCGTTTTAAGGCTACTCCCTTTGCGTATACTCGTTTTGAGGCTACTCCCTTTGCGTATACTCGTTTTAATGCTACTCCCTTTTGGGTATACTCATTTTGAGGCTACTCCCTTTGCGTATACTCGTTTTGAGGCTACTTCCTTTCCGTATACTCGTTTTGAGGCTACTCCTTTTGGGTGTACTCATTGGGTAAAGTCATTTTGAAGCTACTCCCTTTGCGTTTACTCATCTTGAGGCTACCCCTTTTGGAAATTCTCATTTTGAGACTACTCCCTTTGCGTATACTCGTTTTATGGCTACTCCTTTTGGGTATACTCATTTCGAGGCTACTCCCTTTGGGTATACTCATTTTGAGGCTACTCCCTTTGCGTACACTCATATTGAGGTTATTCCCTTTGGGTATTCTCATTTTGAGGCTACTCCCTTTTTTGGTATACTCATTTTACGGCTACTCCCTTTGGGTATTCTCGTTTTGAAGCTACTCCCTTTCGCATACTCGTTTTGAGTCTACCCCTTTTGGGTATACTCATTTTGAGGCTACTCCCTTTGGGTATACTCGTTTTGAGGCTACTCCATTTGGGTATACTCATTTTGAGGCTACTCCATTTGGGTATACTCATTTTGAGGCTACTCCATTTGGGTATACTCATTTTGAGGCTACTCCATTTGGGTATACTGGTTTTGAGGCTACTCCATTTGGGTATACTCGTTTTGAGGCTACCCTATTTGGGTATACTCATTTTGAGGCTACTCCATTTGGGTATTCTCGTTTTGAAGCTACTCCCTTTGCGTATACTCGTTTTGAGGCTACTCCCTTTGGGCATAGTCGTTTTGTTGTATACTCCCTTTATTTATACTCGTTTGTTTATACTCTTAGTATACTCCTCTTGGGTATGGTTAAAATTTCGTATAGTTCCTTTGGTATATCCTTTAGCAAACCTACCGGTGGTTTTTTTCTGTTTTGGATATGCCTTCTTTCAGGTAGAGTCCCTTAGTTTGCATATGTAAATTCATTTGACTGTACACGCGCTGCCCACTGAAGCTTGTAGGGTTTCGATACATTAAACATGAAAATAACTGGGTTTTCATTTGTTTAAATTGTCTTTGAATTTGTTGAATTTCAGATAATGTATTATAAATGATTCAGCTACTAAGATGTCTGCTTATGCCAAGAACAGCACTTTAATATAGACACATGTTTCTAATTGATATAACACGACTAACCATATGAAACATTAAAGTCGTAATAACCAATATCAGCTCGTTCAAGAATGCTTTTGGTAGATAGAAATAACTAATGTAATCAACTTATGAAGACCAGCAAATATCTCAGCTACTATGCATGACATGGACCAGACATTCATAGAAAACACAATTCGATTCATGACTGAATCTTAATTATCCCCTCATTTGAACCCATGTGTCAAGATCTTGTATACTTACTATACAAACTACAAATTTCCCATAAAGTGTTCGAAATTGTACAGACATAGGTAACTTAATAATGGTGTGAGTGTTAAAGATCAGACAACACTTCTAAAAACACGGCAGTTATAGGAAGCAGGGGTCTATATCGCGTGGTAATTAATCGTAAATTAAAGGGAGATAATGCTTGCTGGCTTAAACATAGACCTAACTCGGATGATCCAAGCTGTAACTGTGTCACATAGAATGAAATATCTATGTTTGGATCATTCGGGGACTAAAACCAGGCCTAAAGAAATACGTTTTCCGTCTCAGTTATGCGCATTGACATCGTTACCTTTAACCCTTTACCAAACGCAAAAATTTCTACTGTCCCAAATTGAAAGAGTTTGCAGACGACATTTCAAAATGTGATGAATTTGAAAAATAATCTTCTGACAGGGCAGAACACATTGTGGGAAAAGGAGAAATTGCTCATCACGAGCAATTTCTCCTTTTCCCACAGTGTTTTCCAGAGTCGTCTTTAATAAAGTGGTCAAATGTCGTTATTTTTTGGTAATGGGTTAAAAACCAATAGACGAAACCTCATTTTAAGATGTCAAGCAAAGTATTTTAAGAATTCAGACAACTCTTGGAGAGGCATGATGTCACGGACACTCTCCTTTTTGGTACACCTCCATATCAGTATACAGGTACCTCTTTTTGGTACACCTCCATATCAGTATGTACAGGTACCTCTTTTTGGTACATCTCCATATCAGTATACATGTACCTCTTTTTGGTACACCTCCATATCAGTATGTACAGGTATCTCTTTTTGGTACACCTCCATATCAGTATACAGGTACCTCTTTTTGGTACACGTCCATATCAGTATGTACAGGTACCTCTTTTTGGTACACCTCCATATCAGTATACAGGTACCTCTTTTTGGTACACCTTCATATCAGTATACAGGTACCTCTTTTTGGTACACCTCCATATCAGTATACAGGTACCTCTTTTTGGTACACCTCCATATCAGTATGTACAGGTACCTCTTTTTGGTACACCTCCATATCAGTATACAGGTACCTCTTTTTGGTACACCTCCATATCAGTATACAGGTACCTCTTTTTGGTACACCTCCATATCAGTATACAGGTACCTCTTTTTGGTACACCTCCATATCAGTATGTACAGGTACCTCTTTTTGGTACACCTCCATATCAGTATACAGGTACCTCTTTTTGGTACACCTCATATCAGTATACAGGTACCTCTTTTTGGTACACCTCATATCAGTATACAGGTACCTCTTTTTGGTACACCTCCATATCAGTATACAGGTACCTCTTTTTTGGTACACCTCCATATCAGTATACAGGTACCTCTTTTTGGTACACCTCCATATCAGTATACAGGTACCTCTTTTTGATACACCTCCATATCAGTATACAGGTACCTCTTTTTTGGTACACCTCCATATCAGTATACAGGTACCTCTTTTTGGTACACCTCCATATCAGTATACAGGTACCTCTTTTTGGTACCCACCCGCCCCAACTTTTGGGTATACCCATACCCTCATTTTTTGTATGCATTTTATTGGTATACATTAAGGGATAAATATAACTGTTGGTTAATATCGAAAGCATCTATTATACATACACAGATTGAGAAACAATTTCTTCAATTTTGTTGATTCGCAAAATGTGACCCGCTCACTTTGGGTCTTTACTGTTCTTCCTTAGCATATACGATGTACTCCTTCTAAAAGAAAACAATGGAAAACCTGGTATTTGGGCATGGTCCCTTTGGATATACCCATTTTGGTATGCTTTCATTGGGTATACGTTCGTGTGCTGATGCATCACATGCATAAAAGTTTGTACGGAAGATATTGACAAAGAAATAAAAATGTCAGTCATTAGAGTGATCCGGCAGGATTGTTAAGAAATGAGACTGAACGCCCCATCGTCTTCAGTTGGCTAGCTTGCCGGAGGTAGGTGTATAGACACATCATTATATATTATATTGGGTCCGAGGTTTTCTCACCTACCCTTAGAAATTTGCCCTCTAAGGCCATTAAGTTGCTTTCTAACATGTATTTGGGCCAAATGCTATGCACCTACGTTTATGAAAACCAACGCTTTAAGAAGCCCTTGGAAAAAGCATTAAAGTCAATGTTTTGCACCTATGTCTATGAAATTATTGGTTTTAGGAAGCCCTTGGAAAACTAAGCTGCATGATGAACCGTATTTCATGTTAAATATCTGTCCTTTGAGATTCCTGAAATAAACTTACAATCCGTTGCCTGAACCCTTAGAATGTTGGGTAATGTTCTTAAAAAAGATTTTGTGTCGTCTGCTTTCCAAAACAATAAATATCTGCTTAATTTTGATGAGAAAAGATACTCAGAGTAGCAAACGGATTATATTCACAGGCCAGTCGCCAATTTACTTGGAAACTGGTCTGGATCCAACCTGTTTGCATAAGCATGAAGTCGGTTTCATGACTATAAAGGTTAATAAAGTTGTTTCACTAGGCATCCTATGTACAGAGATGTAAACTTTTTTATTTCACAATCTGTATGAGAAACAGACCACCTTTTAATCGTGTCTCAGACGCCGTGGAATAACACCGTGGCATATTGAGTTGTCTGTAACATTACAAGGCATAAGTTCATCGAGACATTGAGCACACAATCGTGACAAAGGGGATCAATAAACAGTGACGGACATTTTTCCCCAATTTGTACTTAGGCGGGACCTGCTTAAGCTGATTAGTTTTTACGATATATGTGCGTTTAAATGAGTTTACAATATGAAATGGGGTGGGTACAGTTTGGGGCTGGCTTCCACCCCCTAATGGTTAAAGCAACAGAAATTGAAATCAAACTGTTCCTCTCTGCGTGGGTTTAAATCATCAAAGTTGTAAATTTAGACTTTCAAGAGAAATGGTTTCCAGGCAGACGTACAGATTGTCGCGGATTTTTCCACAATCAATACAGTCGTAGCTCATATTCATTAATTCATATATATACGCAGATGTGAGAATAAAACTTGTTCAAATATACACAATATACTAGAAGTGAAAATAATATGTATGTTATTTATTATTGCTATTAATATACCTCATATTATAAACAAGGCAAATCATGAAAATAAATCCTTCGTAAGTAAATTATTTGAAAAATAAATGCCATGTCCGCAGACTGATTTCCATATCTACTGTTTAGCTTAACCGGTTTTGATCAGTCCTTGTGGGCCGTTGGGAACTTCCAGCACCAATTATGAACGTTGCATCGCAAAATGAATGAAATACCGTTGAGGTGACGTAATAGCATAACAAACAAAAACAAACAAAAATGATCCAGCTTAAAAGCGACAGCCTTAAACTGGCGATGAACACTTAGTCATTATTAACAATTTCAAACATTTTATTAGCATAACATTTACATGTTTTTGCTACATACATACATACATATATACATTTACATAAACATACACATACAATCTATAAACATTATTATTATCATTTATATTATTATTATTATCATGATTATAATTAAGTAAGGTAATTTTATTAATAATCATACAATCATGGAGGCTTGTGTGACATTGCTGTATTCTGAGTCACGTATAGTATTAGCTAAGTAAATAAATTTTCCAAAGTTGCTTAAAACATTCTTGTTTTGGCTGTTCATTAAAAATCTAAATTTAACAACGAACTTCTTATCCCATAACGTCTTATTTTTGGCTAATCTACTGCTGAAGACTTCACTGAACCCAATGTACCTAAATGGATAAATTGCATCTTATAGACAAATACCGTTTGGTCGCATGGCTTGCAACAAAATTCCATCGAAAATGTATTGTTTTTGTCTGCTGTTGTTTTCCATTTCAGCCGTTCAAAAATTAAGGCTATATAAGGAAATGTTATTAACAGCGATCTGTCAATTTTTAGTATTTTTCGTGGACGAGGGAACACTCTAATTGATGGGGATACTCTAATTGATAGTCGTCTGACGTTTGTCCCAGCGTGATGTTGCGATACACAAAAATCGTCAATACACGTCGCATATGTCATATATCAATTATACAGGTAAATATTTACGCTTGACCCAGATAACGGTCATGTTGTAAGCGTAGGTAAACATGGCTGCTTGCCCGCCCCATTACTCTATACTTACACAGGTAACCAGCCAGGTGCGTTCTAATTTTGTCAATAAAAGGAATGTTCGGTTATTTTTAGAACGCGTGTGATATTACTAACATAGTGGGTATTTCTCCTTTCAAACATGGCGGCTTAGGACAGTGTTTAACCTCAAAATACGGATATTTTAATTAGTTCCTCACACAGGTAAGTTTTGTGATTGTTTCCGAATTCTGACATCGTCTCCCTTAACCTACGTAGTTTGTGATTGAGTAAACAAACTCGATCTTGTCATCATCGAGTAAACACTGTAAAATTTAGCCAAGAGGAATATAAACGCAACGATTGAAAGCTTTATTGTTCTGTTATGTCATTTTAGTGATTCTAATCTTGAGATAAAGGATCCTGCCCTTGAATAACGGTAAGTTTTCACACCTATAGTTAACAGGAAGGCGTGTCAATTTGGCCGCAGGGTCGAAATTGACCAGTGTAATTTCAAAGTCTATTGAAATGCAAAACCACAAGTGACCTTTCAGTCAACACGAACGAGACAAAAATTCATTAGGGGTTTTTAAGGGAAGTGTTAACTAGATGTAATTGTTCAATATCGTTGCTAAAACTTGTATACATTTTTTTCATCTTTAGTTCAAATTGTAGTTTATCGTTCAAATATTGTGTATAATTTGTGAGTTTGCGAGACAAGTTCAAACTAAAAATGGCTAACACATCGGAGACTAACATCACTACAGAGACATCGTTAACAAATGAGTCTTACTGGATTATTCTAAACGGTATGTAGATCTACAGGTCAAAATATTTGTTATATCTTCGTATACATACGTATAAAACGGTTTTAACCATTATTTTTAGATTTTACCTCTAAAAAGCATCTGCAATATAATATGAGAAACCATAATAGCAATAAAACAAACAAAGAAAAAACGTTTCCTTTGTTTCAATAGTTATCTACCAAGTTTCTAAAGAAGATGTCATTCAATTCTGTTAAGACATATGTATATTTCTGCTGTTGTTCTCAGTTAGGACAAGTCATAGATTTTAGCATGCTAAGCGTTATGGTTAAAAATAGAAGCCTGGTTTTGATATAAAAATGATATCAACAAACTGGGTGAGAGACAAAAACTCCATGTCACAATCGTTATTTAAAAAACATTTAATGCCCGATACACAGAGGAGTCATCGCTCAATATCTAGTCTGTATCAAGTTGACAATGTTAAATTCTTTTTTTGAGAAATTGTTATGCCAAATATCATAATGTGACAAGATTTTTAGTATGGGAGATATCCAACTTATCTTCAACCAATCCTGTCGACGAGCAAATTAACACTCACACCCAAAAATATATAATCCTGCGTTTATGAAATGTGATACGTATAGTATGAAAAGACTAAATATTTCTTGTCCAAATGACGTTGACGTTTTCATATCAAAATACATTTCACAAAAGACATGTGTACATTGAAAATGGGTCACTGCTTAATGTATTCAATGAGCTACCTTTCCATTTCGCATCATTTCTTTGAGTCACATAAAAGGTTGTTTGAGGTTTCCATGTTATTTCATCTGGCTTCACAGTTTCTTCGCTCACGTGTGGAGTGAGGAAAGAGTATCTACGAAGATTGTGAGGGGATTGGTCATGCACAATTATGTACATACTAAAAGGATGTGTGAAGCAGATGTTTTTCTCCAGGTTAGACACTCACTCCTTACAACCTTTCAATATGACGTACTTGCTGCTGAAGTCGTTGATTAGCGCTAAGACGTAAAGATAGAATTTTTCTTTATGGGAATTTTCTTCGTTTGTCACAGTGGTGTCCCCCAAATACCATGATGTTATCGTTTATTTTCTCCATGTTAGTTATGTAAATTATATTGCCTGTTGATTTCAAATTTAGAACAACCATATATATTATCTATACGACGCTATGAAGTAAATGGGTACTTTCTTGGGACGCGCTGTGTCACATCCGTCCTTCAATTAAAACAGGAAAATAATTACTAAATTCGACTGTGTAATATATTTTCAATCATGGTGCATATAATGTAATCCCCTTAAAAAGGGTATCTTTCTTATGCATACACAGCTTCTGAACTTAGTGGGTTGCTCCAAACATTGAAGAAAACATGGGAGAAAAAGTGCGCCTAGTGTGGGGTACAACTACCTCAACACTAAAACTGTGCTCTAGAAATTGAGCTAACTGGGTAGCTTAGTCTTGCCTCACACACTACACAACAGTACAGCAATGGACTGTTGCTGGAGTAGTGTGTCCACCTCGTAAATGGAAGGCTGGGGGCTCAATACCCCGACGGGTAATACCAGCCCAAAACAGTAACGGTAACAACCTCTGCTCATGGTTCTCTGGATAGTGTACAAAGGATAAAAAGATGATATAAATTTTTATAAGACTGGTATGTGTGAACAGAGTAAAATTACATACATGAATATTTGAATCATGCCCAGCCCATTGCGCATATTAGCCACTTAAACGGAAAAACGCTCCCAGAAAAACGCTCCCGGAAAAACCTATATTTTAAATAAGGTACAACAGGCTACTATGAACAGGTTTTACTGTGTATGAGAATAATAGCTGGATTGCAACGGCGAAAAAGATGCGTGCTTTATTTGTTTGTAATCTGGGACCGCCGTAATATCACATACTAACAATAACAACATAATCTTGAAATCCCGTACGTGAGATATACGTAATCGAACAAATAAACAACACGACATCAGCCGATCCTTTCTACAAGGATCTAGTATTCACTCCCATTTTACACTGATTTATGATACATGTTCCAGTCGAAATATAATTTATCATGTTTAACTCTTTATCAAACAATGACGAAATTTAACCACTTTGTTGCAGACAACTCTGGAAAACATTGTTGAAAAAGGAGAAATTGCTCGTAACGAGCAATTTCTCCTTTTCCCACAATGTTTTCTGTCCTATCAGAGGATTATTTTCCGAACCATCACATTTTGAAATGTCGTCTGCAAACTCTTTCAATTTGGGACAGTTGAAAATTAGGCGTTTGGTAATGGGTTAAGAGATGTCGTTTGCTTGTTTTGGGGTCTGTCATATATTCCATACACCCCTATACAACTCATAGACGAAGAGACCAGCGTAAACAAGGTACACGGGGTACAATCTATTGTGAACGGTTAAAATTTAAATACATACGTATGTTTTAAAATGAATAACTGTAACTTGGATGTAAAACGCACAGCGTTTTAGCGTGTACATATATTGGTATAAGCAAATCATTATCAATCATGTACAATGACGAATGTTCGAGTCGTTTGTAACATGAATACAACGTTAGGGTATCAAACATGTTTACAAATACCGCCCCAACTTTATTTTCGAACTTTTTCAAACGATTGCCAACACGTTTGAAAACAAAGTATATAGAATGAGAGGTCAAAAACGGACATATTCACCTTTTGACACTATTGAACCTGTTGTCCTAAAAAGTCCTATAGGACCGGTACAAATTCAAAGCAACATCAGACGACAATTATCGCGTATGGTAAACGTCGTTTTAACTGGTTATCAGTGAAGACAAAACCGTTGTGAAAAGAGGTGTTCCCTTTCGAATATTATTTTCCCCATTTATAATAGTTTCTTAACGGGAACATACGGAATCAAGGGTTAACCCATCATTTACATTGGCCAGTCGACAAAACCTCGCCCCAATGTCTGTCGGAGGTTACTTTACATTACGAATGGCAGTTTAACTGTCCTCAAATGTAACATTATAACTGTGGTAATTTCATCTTTCGTCTAATACGGGAGTGTGTGTCTTATTGAAGTAGAATGCAACTTCATACGTCAACCATTCACAGACACACAACCGACACCCTGTTAACCGGGTTTGGGTTGACGCTCCTGAATGTGCGTTAGAACTTATACATGTTTTACCTACCCGTACTAAATAGTAAAGAATAAAGATCAAATGCAGGCATTAATCACACAACATAAAAATTTAATTGTTTGCAATTCGCTGAAATCACTGTGACATTAACATTTTTCTTGTTTTGTCGTAACGTGTACCATAGTATTGTAGTAGACACGACTATACAATGCATGTGTTCTAAAATGGACTTGGTTTATTACAAAGACAATAATGCAATCTTTTTATTACCTTACCACCTCACAGGACCGTATCGAAGACAAAACCACTTCCATTACATAGACGAGAATACACTATAATGTTTTTTTTAAACTGGATAGAAAGCATTTTGACAAAATGATAAAATGCTTAATACGAGTAACTTCTCATTTTGTTACAGCGGTAACTTTAGCAGATGCGGTAAAGTGATGTATTGTGCTATCTGACGAAGTCTGAATGTATTTCGGAGACCTCTGCAAGTGTCATTTTAGCGATTCTTCTTCCGAATTTCTCCGAAACCGCTACACGGGTATCATCTTTGCAACATACCACGTGTATCTAACAGTGGTGATGGAAAAGATGGTATTTCAAAGAAAAGTTATCCTCGTAGTAGGTTCAAGCCTTTTGAGCAGATATACATATAAGAGACACATAACATGATAGTCGGAGTATGTGTCACAAACACGATTTTTCTCTCGAGTTTTATACTATGCAAATAATCCATAAATATAGTCATCCCTGTCTGTAGATAATGGAAGTTCATTCAGCATATGCGCTGTCTGATATATGATAGGGTGGGTAGTCATGAAACCGCTCACACTTTTTACAACTAACTCGACTATAAAATGGTTTATTGGAGCAAATGCTAGATCGTTGGCTCAGTCGATTCCGTATCTGAAATGGAGTACAAGGGCCTTTCGGTGGAGACACGGTTCGACTAATTGTGTTTTCAAATTTTAATGAATTAAAGTGACAACATTATTTAGTCTTGCAAGACGGAAAACAGACAATGTATTATGTATGGTATTGTACAATACGGATGAGTTAATACCCTGATCATTTGTACAATGGCCAATGCGATTTGGTGGAAACCATGTTGAAAACGACATAAAACTCTAAAAACAATCATTCTACATACAACAGTTGCAATCATTGGTCAAACGATGGTATATGTAAACTAAAATCGACAATTCGTCCACAGTTCACACTCATTTCTATCATATCAGAGGCAGATATGCCGATTCTATTTTGATTCAGGTGTTGTCCAAAAGAACATTTTGGGACGATGTAATATACTTGTTGCTCGGTAAATAGATAATCCAATTTATAATGTGCTTATTGTACGCGTTTAAACACATGGCATCATGAGGCTAGACAAACCGTCCCGTCAAATTTATATGGTTATCGTTGCTGTGAGTTATATTTGATTCTGTGATAATGAACCCTAGAATGTCCTATGTCATACCCCCGAAGTAGCCTTGTCATTTGTTCAAACTTTCAAGTTGGTTGACATATGATGGCATGATGGAATAGGTTTAATGACCCTTCCAGCTATGGTATGAACAGGTTATTACATATTCACATCAAGGAAAGTTCGAAATTTGTAATACTGTATGAGTTCATATTGCCCGCTCTAGTAAGCACTTTTTACATGGCTCAACACATTTAAACACCTCGTGGTTTCGAGTGAATTATGAAATGGATAATAAAATGCACCCCTTGTGTTTTTATTCACTGTCTTAAAACTAGAACCATTCCCTAACTCAATGACGTTTTATCTATAGCATTGGACAAAACTATTCCAAAACGGGAACTACTATCCATAATCCGATCCTTTTTTCAGGACGTTATCAAACTTCAAACGATTTTTGCGTAGCTTTAATGTACTCATATCGATAATTTCGTCAGTGTCCTACTTCTTGTACCTGCTTTGAAAGACTAAAATGAGTCATCGGATTACGTGGCACTTCGTCTGCTGGGAGAACGGGGTAGAATAGACAAGATTCAATGATATCATAGGATTGAATACCATCGCTTTAGGACATAGGGTCATGAAGTGTTTATGTAGATCAATTTAGAAAAGATGAAACAATCATTAAGATTAACATGTACGTTTAAAAGTGCATATTCTACATCGTTATAAACAATTTAATCCCTTTCAAGAAAACGATTTTAACTTTAAAACAGTATTTATAACCCAACGTTAAAAGCACAGTGGCAATGAAGACAATGTTTCTAATTGTGTGGAATTCGTCTTTTTTATCAAGGCGGACAGCTTTAAAAAACAGCACATCGACATTTTGAGTGTTTAAAGCTCGTATAACCCGTAATTATATTTAGTGGATTGCTCCATTCACCTTTGGATGGTGAGCCAGTCGTTACGATTTTAAAAACATGGTCAACTGAAAAGAACATAGTGTAAAAAATATTTCCTAACTCATTAGGGACATGGGTACCGTTTTACTAAACAGTTTACGCTTAAGATTTGCGTAAGTCTAAAACAACAATTTCTCTTAATTCAATATTGGATTAAGCAGTATTGCAAAGTAACACATCAATGGAATCGCCTCTCCGAGACGCTGCCAATGACGTGTAACATTGCAACATTGTACTTTCATTGAAGATACTATCCATGTGTATATCAGTTATGACATACGCAAACTTTTTCCTTAAGTTATTTAATTTAACGGTACCCTGCTCATTATGGGTGAAATTTCCATTTGTATCGGTGACAACAGTGGTGATACACCATGACGAACCAAACTTTGGGTTGGCAACGATGAAAAAGGACGGGGATAACGACTCATCGGATAATCTCATCTCTATTGTTTATTGGCTTCGTCACTCGGTTTAGTAAGAATAACTCGACATGAAATACAACATGATTTGTATATCTCTGCTGCATGTGGGGTTTAACAACACTGGAAAAACAAAATTAATTACCTTCCATGTAATCATTCGCAATAATGTTATCGTTTCGGCCTTAACATGTCATTAGTCACACACATTGACCAAACATTGTGGGTTAACCCTAAGAAGGCTGGGTAACTTTCTAATATGTTTTTTTGTGTCGTCTGATTTCCTAAACCTGAAATATCTGCTTCATTTAGATGAAGAAAGAAACTCAAAGTAGCAAACAGGTTAGATCACAGGCCAGCCGCCAATTCATTTGGCGGCTGGCCTGGATCTTACCTGTTTGCATACGCATGAGGTCGGTTCCAGCACTATAAGGGTTAAGAAGTAAAAAGAGGTGATCCATAACGGTCATTAACCTTTACATACTTTTACCATTCATTTCAAATACACAAAAGGTTCAGTGAAAATCTACAGTAAGTCCCTAATTTATGTAAATGACTTACTATAGTCTTTAATTACCCTCCCTCTCTCTCCACGTGTAGTATATAGCAAATATACACAACGCATCAATTCATCTAACATGAATAATTAAACATCTGAATGAATCATTTCGGATTACATCACATACATTTTGCAATGGTTGATTTTTGCCCGGACGTAATATATCGTTTGAGCTAGGATGTGTTGTCAATATCGGTTTAACCCTTTATCAAATGACGATTCATTAATCGTATCTGATTAAACACATTAACACCTAACGCATCACCTTTGTGTTTTTCAGTAGACAACTTTCAAAACACGTTGTGACAAAAGGATTATCACAAGAAATTTCTCCTTTTGCCACTATGCTTTTTCAATCTATTCACATACAACATCAAAAGAACTGAAAGGTTTTTCACATGTTTACAAAGCTTTTCTTAAGTCGTCTGCTTCAAGTAAAAGAATGTCGTCTGCAGGTGTTAAGAGTTAAAGGCATTGTAGTCCAGAATTCAAATCAAGATAGAAGTGGACATTATTTCTATGAACCAAAGTAAAGCTTGCATGTCATATATCTGATACAAAATGCACTGGTCTGATTTATCCGAATGATCCATACGTTCATTCTACTGTAAGACACAGTTTGGACCATCCGAGTTATGGTCTGATATGCGTCTTGAAGACCGAGATTTGTCAGCTGTTAGATTAGCCCCTCTGTCTCAAATAAGCTCTCCGAGGGGCGACTTAAAAGCATAAAAACTTTCAAACTTGCTCTGACAATCGCAATATGACTAGGATACATTTGTAAAACGACATGCAACCAAGTTTGAATCCATATGCACGGCAAATCCTCGCCCAAAAAACAGTCTAGACTTAATTGACACTTTTATATCAGTACACATGCTAGACAGGTCTAATATATTTCATTCAACCAACATACGGTGGAGTTGGTTTGTAAGGTACACATGTTGTCAAATGTTCAACACAGTCGCCATGTCTTCAGCTGACAGTAGTACTCATTCGCTAAGGGAAACTATCATAGCCATTTTAGTTGGTCCTTTCACTTTCAGAACAGATGGAACAGAACAATTGAGACAAAATGGTGATATTTGGCAGATACCTTTGTGACGAGTAATTTCTCCCTAGTTGTAATGGTCGTGATTCATGTTTTAGTTCCTTACATTGTACATTGTAAGGAACCAACGCATGAATCACACCCATTACAATTAAAAGGGAAATTGCTCGTCACACGACGCAGTTATATAGTGGCTAACCAAAGCAATGCAATATGCTCAATACAATTTTAAAGGGTTTGTAAAACAAACATTTTTTGGAATTGTAAAATTTCTTTCATTGTAATTGTCGCGTATCTCGGTAATATACTATTTGTTTATTCTATGCATGAATTTTGAATACACCAAGTGCATGTTACTGTATGTAATGTTCTACCATTTTCCTCATGTAAATGAACTCGAATATGTACGCACCAATAGGCTTAAGAGCCGATTTTTGGACAGAATAAGGACTAGTGAATGAACAGTTTCTACTTTTGTCACAAAGGTTCTGTTTACCCAATGTCTCGATCTTATCTCTTTTGCCGTCTCCTATTTGTTCTAAAAGGACCAGCTGAAATGTCAATATAAAAAAATGAATCAATGCTAACTACATATCGATCTGTATATCAGACTCTCTTCTCCCAGGCATTGCTAAATGTCTTGTGACAAGACATTGGCAGTCTTTCAGGTAAAATTTCACCCAAATTCATCTTAAAGGAGATAATAACAAACTTTGATAAACAGTAGTAAACCTTGCTTACGTAATTTTGTAGACAATAATGAACATTATTGATTATCTATATATCGGTAACACCTGTATGCTCAATACAAAACTGCACTAGCTACTAGTAGCTTGACTTGTCTAGCTGATCAATACTAAGATTGTTTCTCTAGCTATGTAATAAAATTACTGCTTGGATGACCTCCAAGTTATAGCTAGACACATGTAAATCAACAACACGCTTTGAGAAGTAAAAATCGAAAACCAATACATTTAACAATCATTTATATTTATACCAGACGCTTTCTTGTGCTTCTAATCCATGATTTTCACAAGTTGAAAGTTAATGAATATGAGAAACTACTTAGACTTCAAATTGATGAAGATTGTTTCCGTTGAAGCATGTTTGATGTTTATGTCAATGTTGGCAGTATAAGCTGTACGGGAATGACATACACACCACCATCATACCGGAGATAAAAAAAACTATGTGGAATAAAGACAATCAACCATAAAATGTAGGAACTATATTTTATCATTTCAGGACGCAACATGTCTGAAGAAGGCGGTGGTTCGGCCGGCGTATTTATTGGGGCTGGAGTTGGTGGATGTGCTGTTGTTGTTGTCGTCATAGCCATTGTCATCTACTGCTATCTGAAAGCGCGCAAGGAGAAAGCGCACACAAATATGACAAAATCTACAGACGTCTTTACCACGGGTTCGTTCTTTATATGAGTTGTTCTAGAAATTAGCTTGACAAATGTGTCAATCTTGCGACGTGCTAGTCATTGAACCTGACGAATTAGGATATCTCATCAAGAATGCACGAGTAACGAAAAAGTTAAAATTCGTAATACCAAAGCAAGCCTTATTTATGTGGCACGCTCATGATCTAGGTAAAAAAAAAGAAAGAAAGAAAATACACACAGACACAGGCTTTTCATTTGATTGCGGTCACAGAGTTTTAAATATGACACCATACTGAGGCTTTAGAAAAAGTATATCTTGATTCTTGAATTATCGTCAAGGGATGAAAGCAACAATGGGTAAACTTGGTTAAAGGACAGCATGATAAACGTATCAAGACTTGACTTATGCTTGTCAGAAAAATTATTTAAATATGCATGTTTACGCATTTTACCGTACCTAAAAAGTGTTTAGCCCTTTTAGGGATGAAATGCTGTTTTTGAAATTTTGTCTCGCAAAGGCCGAGAGTGTCTTGTTTGAGTACATTGTTTAGGTGATAACCAATACTTTCTGATCCACAATACTTCTATCTTTGCTCTTTAGGGAAGTATTCGCCAATCTTCGTGTTGTATTGTGGTAACATGTTACTCATATCATAAACCCACATCTGCTTTGCTCAAGGCTTCCAAACTCTAACACACGAAAGCATTTTTTTCTGATTCATTTAAGAAAACTTGTTGATGAAATTTCATTTTTTCCATTCAAACAGTGTATGTCTTTATACCTCTTCTCCAAAAAGCTTTGTTATGTCGTTTTAATTTCATTCTTTTACCCGTTTTTCAGGCGCGTCAAACACCCAAGTCAACTACCCTTCTCGGTCTAAAGTGAACCAGTTCCCGGACCCTAAAGCGGCCCGGGATGCGCGCCGGGCCAACAGACGGGCAGAACAAGGTCATTCCAATCCCGCGTACGAACGTCACGGGTCCGAGAGTTCAACGTCAAGTGACGTTGAAGGGCGAGATTTGTCCCCACCACGCGTACGCAGACCACGTGGGGGACACATTAACGAGGCTTTCTCGAGCGCGTCGTCATGTGATGAGTCGTCAAGTATCGGGGATGATGAAGTTCCGGGATTCCAGTTGGAAAACGAGGAACGAAACGAAAATAAACGACGTTCGTACAAGCGAGCGAACCACCATGACATGATGGATAGCACAAGACCTAATGGTACAGGGAGTCGGGGCGAACCGCAGAGAAGGTCTCGTAGGGATCAGTTCAAACGAAATCCACGCAGTGATTCTCCGCTCACAATAGAAACTCTGACTAAACACGAAGAGAGAACCAGGCAGGATAAAGATACCTGGGGTAAGAAGGAACGTTCAAAGAGAAGGGAACCGTCCCCGTCGAGGAGTTACGAGGGATCAACCGCCACTGGTACCTCACTCGTAACGGAGGGGACAGAGTTCACGGCCACAACTCAATCATCAGGGGCGAGGTTCGCAAAGAATCCAAGTCTACGCCGAAATTCGCCATCGCGCTCCAGCTCACATCGTAGGTATCATAAGGAACACGATAAAGACAGCACCGGAAGGAGAAAACCTCGGCGCACGCGCAGTCGCGACCGCAGTAGTGATGGCGGGGAAAGTAGGTCTTCTTCAAGGTCACATGGAGAGAGACGCTCGCGAAGTGGCAGTACGGGAAGTAGTGGTGGAGGTAGCACGCGTAGCAGTAGATCGAAGGTAGCCGAATTAAAGAAAATGAACAAAGAACAAGCCATGTTGCCGATATTTACTTCGAAGAACTCTGCCGTTTGATGAAATATTCGAATTCATGCATAGCTTTAGGAGAATTCATTTATGTAGGCAACTTACAGGTGCATTCCTATGAGTTTGGTATAAACCTTTGTTACGCGGCAGTGGGTTGCTTCAGAACAGATGGTTCCAAGAGGTTTGGTGAAATGTAGTGCTTCATCAAAGAAAAGAATATACGGAGTTTTTGGATAAACAGCGACATTTTTCTGCTTCTTCGGGATAATGAGTATTAATCTTATCAAGCATGGTAAGGGAATACCGGTGTAATCATTTCGCATGATTTCTGATGTACAATTGCGCACCAAGTTTGCAAAGGTGTTCGAATGTTTCGGACCATTTATTTCTTCAATGAGCGAGTGTATGCCAGAAATTTTGCGGGATCAGGTACAGCTTGCAGAAACGGGTACATCCTACAGAAAGTAAATCAACAAGCGAAAAACTTAACGTCCTTTCCTTAGCTAACCATTCCCCAAACAATAGCGACATTTGACGACTTTGTTACAGACGACTTTAGAAAACTGGTGGGGAAATGAGAAATTGCTCGTGACGAGCAATTTTTCCTTTTCCCTCAAGGTTTCTGCTCTTTCTGAAGAATATTGTTTAATTTCATCACATTTTGAAATGTCGTCTGCAAACTCTGTTAATTTGGGACAGTCGAAAATTTGTTTTTTGGAAAACGGTTAAAAACACTATGTAATCCATGACAAATTACACCCCTTACATATGTTAGCAAGCATTCTGCAGAGACTCGTCACTGGTAGCTGTCTGCAGGTTTTAAAAAAAGAGATCCCTAATTGTTCTGACTTCTGATTGGTTGATATTTAACGGAGTCGAATCCTGACCAATGAGAAGCCCAAATATCTAAGCCGAACCTAACACTGACCAAGACGAATACAACGATAACAGGGCGATCATTGTACTTGCATGTCTGATTTTTTTATATGAGGCCATACTTTTTGTAGTTTTTTCATTTAACACTCGTTGTGTGAAATGTAGTTCATTTCAAAGGCACTTTACAATGCCTCCATCTGCTTAATCTTTACTAACATGATTAAGGTGTTAGCAGTAGACTAATATACCTTTGATGCTGTCTTGAATGGTCCTTCTTAACATTACATGTTAAATGTTTGTTTTAACATTTCTCTTAAATGCTAATACAAACTTTTTAAATGGCTTATAAATAGGACCAGTCGAAATAACGCCAAAGTTGTATTGGTATTAATGATTTTAGTATTGTCAGACCTCAATATCTTGTTGAAAAACTTTCACCGGAAGCAGGTTTCTAATGACGGCGATTTTCTTGCCTTTTCTTATATGTCGAAACTTGCATTAACCAATGACCCCTCATTTTATCGCATCTAATACAGACGACTTTTAATACCAATGTAACAGAAAACGGATTGCTTTTTAACAAGATATTTCTCCTCTTGTCAAAATTTCTTTTTTTAAACTTCAATACAAAAAATAAATTATTTCTTCTCGCATATTTTTTTTCTTCAACTGCTGCTTTCAAATTGGATCAGTCACATAGTCCAACATTGGGAAATGGTTGATTGACCAATTTCTCAGATGTTTGAAATATCATTTACGCAATCAATATCTAAATACAGGATGGAAGTCATACGGAAAGCTCCTATCAGAGCTTTGATCGGGTTATATCAATATCAAACGTCTTATAGACGATGTTTAGATCATGTCTAATGTAACCATTATGTGTTAGATTGTTTTAAGAAATGGTCATCCATTTCAAATTCGGGGTTTTAATGTCAATGTCTAAAAATTAATTGTTATATGTGTTTTTAGTGATTTTAAGTTAGTGTTGAAGGTCGCTTTATGATGCTTCGTATTCCAAACAAATACGATACGTTGATGTTTCAAAATGCTTTTACCTCTCAATACATATCTGATTATGTACTTTATGACCAAAAAGTCGCTGTGTATAATTTTTCCTTTTTTTCCTCAAAAACGTGTTCTCGGAAGCATAGCCATGCCGATTTTAGTGCACCAAATCTGTTTGCAAGTACTCAAGCATTTCTTAATTTCATTTAATCAACAGCTCTCAGGAATACATAAGCCTATTTTGCTTTTACTCATCTAAAACCCAGAATATGCATTACAACGACAGCAGATCGAGGATTCAATACAAGACTATAGTACGTGCTTCATGGTTTTGAAGCACTTACTATAGTCTTGTATTGAAACCTCGAGACTGTTTTACATTTTATTTAGTTTTCTGGTATAATCCTAATGATTTAATTCCCTTGGCAAATAAAACTGGATTATGTTATTCAGTCATTTAGATTAAAACCTTTTGCGTATGTAATCGAAATGCTCCAGGATAAATGTTATAGATCGGATCTGTTTGAAACCATTTCGGGAATGAGCGTAAATCTTTGTTTTATTCTTCAGTTTTATTGAGGATTTACTATAGTCTTGCACCGAGCCTTTTGGCCTAATGTACGAGCTTTGTCATATTCACAATGTACATAAGAATATGTGTAAGATCGCACCGAAATATTTCTGAAAATTACATTAAGTGTCATTGGACTCTGTGATTGCCAATCCAAATAATCACGTACAAACAACAAAGGGTGACCCGACATGTCACTTTGCGAAAATGATCTTTAATCTTCGTTGGAAAGCATTACCGAATAGTGAACAAATTCGAATATAATCTACACGACGGTTTTGGACAGTCTTGTGAAAATGTGACCAATGAAAATGCGCTTCTTCCATGAGCAAATTTTGAAATAAATAAATTCCATTGGTCACTGCTTTTATTCTATACCAATAACACATTTAACAGTTTCAAATCAAAACATTGTTTTTGTATAAAGACTCTCATAATTCATTAATTACAATCCGTACATTTGTGTAACAAGTCGCAATCAAAATATTTAATTTTAGAATAATTGCATAATTTGCATTCGTTTTGTGCGTTTATACTTAATTTTCACCAAACTTTATTTGTAAGAGGCATCAATATGAAAAGTGTTATAGAGAGTCTTTTATTCGAAAGGGAATTCCGCGTTCGATTCGAATTGACTGCATTGCCATATTCTATTTGAGTAATTCATTGATCTAGGAAATGTGTTCTTTACGAAAACTTGTCAGACACTGTCGCGAAAAAGGAGAAATTGAATGATAAGCTGTTAGCATTTTCCCTTAAGTAGATGATTCAATTATTTTTCGCACTTTCCCTTAAGTAGATGATTCAATTATTTTTCGCACTGAATAATTTCTGATAAATGTAGTTTTTTTTTCTTTTTAGCTTTTTCTTCAAGTCATGATACTTGGCCTTAAGAATATATAATCTAGGAGTGTACTCAATTTAAAGTGAGCTCACTGAGTTTGTGCTCTGATTGGTCTGTTTTTCGACCAATTCTTAGCTAATAACGGCCATTTAGATTCCAGAATCATAGACCACCATAGGAATAAACGTTAACTTATCCGGATTTGATGGTAAACAATTACACGAGACAGTCATTAAGTTTGATACGACTAATGTATGCAGTAGATGGATGAACAGAACCAATATACGTGTACATGGACAGATTTATATGTGTGTACCAACAGAAATAAGGAAATATTTGTAATACTATTAATATATATGTATATGAAAAATGATTTTTTATACAATGCGTAATCGTGCTACATGTTAAATTGTACATATTCGCCAGAAAAATAAGAAGCGCATATTATATCTATATTTGTACTCGAATTGTCTCTCTTTTCATTGCTTTGTCCGTACATATTACATCGTAGTCCGAATGTGTTCTATTACTCTTCTACACAAAAACCCGCCAGCCCATCGCATGATATCGTAAATTTTTCACTTATTCACCAATAGGTTTTTCGTAAACCGTTTGGATAGTGATTTTTCGTCGCTTTCAACAGTGTTTTGGTAAAACCATGTTGATGACTGCACCTATCCATGTTATGATATTTCATGAGCAATACCCCTCCTTTTACTATTTTTACTGACCACTGGCTACTGGTTATTTCTGCTCGGTGTCACAAAGTGAACACCAATACTCGGACATTACTCTTGTCCTTTGTAGCTATTGATTTAGACCAGACACACAAAAAAATCTAATGTTCTCATTATCCATACACCGGGGCGCATTTGCCCTCTTTACTGGTCATCAGGCGGGGTGAATTCTGATTATTATTGACGTTTTTTGCTAAATGCTTTCAACTTGAACGTTTTACTCCAATCCCAAATGAGGAGAATGGCATCGTCACCGGAGTGATTGGCCGCTTGATACCGTACTTGGACCACAGGTGTGGTAGACCAAGGGTTCGATATACGCTCGAGGGATGCCATATGATACTAGTATCAATAGTTTGCTTCAATTTCACTATGGTAATGTGAAAAGCATTGTGAAAGAAGTTGGTTTGAATCTAATCAACTCAAGAAGGAAGAGAATACTGCAAGACCATGGAATCGCCACTATGTCTAAATATGTACAGTTTTAGTGCAGTAGATCTCAAAACCCTTGAAATGCTTTTTGATCTAAATAAAAATTCATCACTGCATACAGGTTCTAAAATCTAGAATAAACATTAAGCTACCAAAGTCTTTTCTCTAGTGCGTATCATACAGCAGTAAAACTGTTGTAGTTTTAGGTTTCAAATGTTCTCCAATCTGCGAACAAATTGAAAAGAATGAGGGTTGTGATATCCTTTCGTCAATACATGGAGGAATTCCGATTCCAAAATCTTCTGTTCCGTTATTTTATTGATATGCAGTTCCAAATGCAACGTTCATATAAGCGTCCACTAACAGAAAGCTGAATTTCTCGAGACCTTACCATTTTTATTTTTCCATTAAAGTCTACCTGCGCGGGTCAAAAATAAAATACCCCAGGTATATGTCTAGATAGTTATTGAGTTGGGGTCGATGGTTAAACATTTGATTTTCATGCCAGATTTCGAGAAATATGTACATGTACTCATGTATCAAATGTCTGTTCAAGATAGCAGATAATACGCACAAAGAGTTCCATGCAAGTCGTTTAGAAACGTCTTGCATTGAACCTTCGCCATGTAAGTCGTTCAGAAACGTCTTGCATTGAACCTTCGCCATGTAGTAAATGTCTAGCAAAATTCTGGAGTATCATCACACACGGAGTCTCCAAAGGTTTCCGAATGCTTTTTTTTTTATCTTTTCGAAATTTATGAACGTCTTAAATGTCACTCACAATGCTAAGATAGGTGTCCGAGTTTGCGTACATGTACAAAGAATGAATGATACATTTTCTTTAGAACGTTTGGTAAAAAATAATAAATTAAGTTTTCTTTGCCACAGGGGCTTGTAAATCTCCCCAAGCACATACAGTATACATAAACAGGTTGGACAAAGACAGTGCGGGTAATTGCTTCATATACCACAATTGTCATAAAACAAATAAATGTGCGTATAAAGGATATATCTAGATGGGATACAAGTTATTTAACAGGATTTCCGTTATATAACAGCATTCAATTGGGTATATCCTCAACAGAACCATTTTCGAAGAACTGACTTTCTAAGGCAAGTTTATTTAACTGGGAAAGATAAATAACATCAACTTAAAAACAATAGACGAAATCGCCACATTTAACATTTCCCCCACATAAGCACAGCAAATGCACTAGACAAGAAACAACTTGTTTTGGACCAGCTACAAAACCCGCATGAAAGGTGTCTATCATTTATAGGGGCCAATACTATACAGTTATCAAATTATTCTTATATGAATAAAGATGTTCAAATTAATTCCATTGCCGATTGGAGCTCGCTTTTTACTCCTCCTGTGTTCTTAAAAAGCCCTTGTGCTATCAAAGTCACCAGTTATCAAAACACAAAAGGGGTTTAACACAGGATCCCTTGTCAAAACTGCCATGTTGATGGCAACATTTGTGATAAGTAAACAAAAGATATAAAAGAAAAACAAATAAAACAACTGAGCATTGTTTTTAAACAATTTAATATATACTAAATCCACATTGGCCAATGTTACTGAAAACTGATCAAAAACCAACCCCTCTCACCACTTCAAACCTGTAAGGGTCTTGTTTCTCTCCTGAAGAGTTACAAAAATCTATCATATCTCAAACATAATTTGCTGCAACATCTAGATTAAGTTCCATGTCATAAAACCTGTCTAAAACACACCAAACCCATAACTGTTTTTAAGTTAAAAAGATGTAGCTACACCTCAACATTGTCAACAAAGACAGAAAGACATTTAGGATGCTCCCTAAAGGGAACAATTTAAATGTCTTTCCATCTTTGTTTACCAACTCTTAGTTGTTTATCTGTGTAAAATATCAACCTCAGTTCCAGGAAAGCTGCCTAGGCCAGGTTTTATTAAACATGATGATGGTACTCAGAGTAAATGTTCTTCTATGTCAGAGTTGGATTAGAGAGCAGCAGCTCCTGAGATGATTTCTATCAATTCCCTTGTGATGACAGCTTGACGAGTTCTGTTGAAGGTCAGGGTCAGTTTGCCAATCATCTCACCTGAAACAGACAGTATACTCTCCATACAGTCAAAACTCTCAATTTACACAAGTTAATTTAGTCTTATAACTTTAACCCTTAGAATGCTGGGTAATTTTCTAAAAATATATATTTTTGTGTCGTCTGCTTTCCAAAACCTTAAATATCTGCTTAATTTTGATGAGGAAAGATATCAAGAGTAGTAAACAGGTTAGATCACAGGCCAAACGCCACTTTACTTGGCGGCAGGCCTGGATCTAACCTGTTTGCATAAGCATGAAGTTGGATCCAGCACTATAAGGTTTAACAATCAAAATCCCAGATGCATTACCTTCTTTCTTATTTCTCTTTGGAGAATGAAAACTTATTTGGGAGTTTCTGTCTTTTCCAGCAAATGTTTCTCTTTCCCAAGAAAATTATCATCAAATGTTTAACATGAAATGCATTTAATTTAAGAAAAACTGCAATCTTGCATGAAAAAACTATATAAACTATTTAAAATTCATATATCTAAAAATATCTAAAAAACAAAAGCAATGTCATACAATCTTTTAGCAAGGATATCAAAATGCATCGAAATCATGAAATAGACATATTTTCATAGTGCCAGGTAAACATGTTTTATTTCATTTGGGTATATAGATGAGAAGTAAGCTGCGAGAGCCGAGTCAAATTCTCTTGTAGATCTGATGACCTTAAGGTTCAGAGATAAAAACCGGAAAACCCACACAGCCAAGAACAAAAACAATACTCAGAAGGGGGAAGAATATTGAAGTAAAATAACCAAATATTTTGCAATTGAGGCCCAAGCATAATTTTTAGACTTTAATATTTAGAATGTATTAAACATCATTGATTTTCCAGGGCAAATACATTTCATGTGGATCAACCCACATCTGTGTTGCATTGCAAGCAAATATTGTATTGGGAGAACTGAATTAGTTTGTTTATCCACCATTCATGAATCAAAACCATTAAAATAAGTTTATTTCTTTATGATTGTTATTATTTCAAACAATAAATGAATGAATGAATGAATGAATGAACGAATGTATGAATGTATGAATGAATGAATGAATGGTGTTTTAAGGCCCATTGACAGTTAAGGTCATTTAGCGTGCATTATGTCGATGTGGATAAACTTATATATTGAACTATTTACAGATTAAAATGTATTTGGTTTCAAACAATAAATGTAGTTGAAAGAAACTGCAGCATAATATTCTGTAGATATTTATCCTGAGAATCAAACCCAAGTATCATACCTGCGTTCTTGGAAGCAGCGTCCATAGCTGTCATTCTGGAGCTCTGTTCACTGCAGGCTGCCTCCTTCAGACAGTAGTAAATACTGCTCACCATCAGAAACTCATTGTAACTCTGGAGAACATCATCGTCCACGCTGTCATAGGCATTCATGTTCTTGGCCTGACGCAGGGAGTCCTCCTTGAAGAAGGGCAGCATTGTGGTTGTGTAAGATATGACAGATCTTAAAAAAATAAGAATCAGTCATTAATGTTCTATTATACAAACAAATCTTAAATTTTTGACAATCTTTTTCAAAACACTACAGGATATTTCATTCAATTGGGAAGAGGCCCAAGCCTGTTGAATTTGGAATTTTTTTTTGCTGAAAATGATGAATTGGGAAGCCTAAAAGCTGGTATGACTGAGTTTTGGGGAAAACTACATAATTTAAAGAAATTTCCAATTGGAAAGGTGTCTTTTATGCGAGTCTGTAATATAATGCAAAATAGCCCTGTACCATAAGAAACATCTGCCATGGACATCAATAAGTCTGTAGCAGAAATTTGAAATAAGCAACATCTGTTTTTGCATTGTTTTTCATCTTTATCTAATCCTTCCAAATTTTTTTTGTATAGACATGTTTTAATTTATCTGCATATTTCTATACACAGGGGAAGGCTTTAAAGCATCTCTCTTCATTATTTCTGGGTTTAGTATAGAATATTAAACAAATTCAACAATTGTTTATATTTGATCCCACACTATAAGTTAAGTTGAGAGTGGCATTCCACTTAAAGTTAAAGTGCAATATAGTCATGACTTGGATAACATAGACTCAATAATAATCACCAACAGCACCAGTAAATAGCCATTAACTCTGTCAACCTATGAGTCAATGCCCTGTGAGTGATTTAACCCTTTCTCAAACAACAAATTTTGGACTGTCCCAAATTGAAAGAGTTTGCAGACGACATTTCAAAATGTGATGAAATTGGAAAATAATCTTCTGATAGGCCAGAAAACATTGTGGGAAAAAAAAATTGTTTGTCACAAGCAATTTCTCCTTTTCCCTCAATGTTTTTTAGAGTCTCTGCAACAAAGTGGTCAAATGCCGTTATTGTTTGGGAAAGAGTTAATGTTCACTTTAAACACTGTTACTGCTGTTGAAGTGACTGATGTACACTGTATATCAACTAAAATGAAAGTTGCGATCTACTTTCCAATCCTTTCTTGGCCTGGTGCAGTATCAACCTAAAATTTTAAAATTTGTTTTCAAATTGAAATTTTATGAATGGAGTTGTTAACTTACCATATGAAAAGGATTACTCCTAATGTATATTTCGTATGGTAAGTTAACAACAGAATGAAAAGTTGCCCATATTGCCCAGCTTGCCAAAAAGGATTTACAGAAATTTACTATAAGACGATTATATGGACAAGTGCAGAAAGATTTTTGGTATTTACAGACCAAGTCAAAATCAGATTTTGCCCTGGAGTATATTTCTTAATACTGGAAGAATCCTTCATTTTTGTCTCGCTGCTGACAAATGGAATGCCAATATTTGCTAACTCTTATCATTTAAGAGCCTGGTATAACAGTATTACTAAAAATACTTTTGACCCCATGTTAAAACAAAATTAATAACTCTCCCAAAATAAAATATCGCTTTCAGTCTAAAATGATCAAAATTCAAATTACCAGTAATTGAAGTTGACTCTGGCACAAATTTCAAACTTATAAACAAAAGAACAGCTTACTTAAATACATTGAAATAAAGATTTCCCACATCATATGGTACACCAGAATTCTGGATGTTTTCTGCAATGAATCCAGCATCAACAAATGAGGGGGGCTGTTTGCCAATATTGTTGAAACTCATTACAATGTCTTTAGGTTGATACCTGAAACAGAGAAACTAAGAATTTAAAGAAACTAAAACTGTATGTCAACCTTTTCCAGGCAGGGTCAAAATTGAAATCAATAGGTGTAAAACAAAAACAAAAAAAGTACAAAATTTTCTCTTTACTACGAGGAAGAATCAATAAATCATAACAGTCCCCTCAACAGTTTCTATCAAAGTAATTTAATATTAAGATGCATGATAGTTCAAAACCAAAAAAGAAACCGTAAACCCTTAGAATGCTGGATAGTTTTCCAAAAATAAGATTTTTGTGTTGTCTGCTATCCAAAACTTTAAACATCTGCTTAATATTGACGGGGAAAGATACATTGAGTAGCAAACAGGTTAGATCACAGGCCTGCCGTCAATTTATTTTGCGGCTGGATGGATCTTACCTGTTTGCATAAGCATGAAGTCGGTTTTAGCGCTATAAGGGTTAGTTTCCAGTTTTTCATTGCACCTTTTAAGGAATTTTTAATTCAATTAAACTATTCTCTTAAATAATTTATATAAATAGCAGAATATAAATCTTTAATGTAGTTGTAAAAGAGGAGCCCCTATTAATATCAAACTAAAAATCTCACCCTTTATCAATTCTCACAAAAAACTTCAGTATTTTTCCATTTTTGACACTTTGTGTAATTATATTTTCTCTTCTTATTTCCTTTAAAAAAATGGAGGGATAGTGATATAAAGAGATAGTGATATATGAGAGATGGATAGAGAGGTAGACATAGAGCAGTAGACATAGAGCAGTAGACATAGAGCAGTAGACATAGAGAGGTAGACATAGAGAGGTAGACAGAGAGGTAGGCAAAGAGAGGTAGACATAGAGAGGTAGACATAGAGAGGTAGACAGAGAGAGGTAAGCAAAGAGAGGTAGACATAGAGAGGTAGACATAGAGGTAGGCATAGAGAGGTAGACATAGAGAGGTAGACAGAGAGGTAGACAGAGAGAGGTAGACAGAGAGAGGTAGACATAGAGAGGTAAGCATAAAGAGGTAGACATAGAGAGGTAGACATAGAGAGGTAGACATAGAGAGGTAGACATAGAAAGGTAGGCATAGAGAGGTAGACATAGAGAGGTAGACATAGAAAGGTAGACATAGAGAGGTAGGCATAGAGAGGTAGACATAGAAAGGTAGAGATCAGTGAGAGTTACAAATCAAATGCCTCGTTGACATTTTGTGTTTTGTTCATTTATCCTCATGTCTTCTGTAAAAGGAATTGCATGAAATAAAGATTTTGTATTAGCATTGTATTTGTATTTTCAAATTTTATGAAAATATCTTATTTCTGAAACACATACTTATCAAGGGAAGCAAATAATCAGATTTCTCTTTACCTCTGAAATACAGCTTTGGACTTGTCCCCAACGAGCACTAGTTTCATATCCCCCCCTGCACCCTCACTGACTTTGGCCTTGATAGCTTTACATACAGATGAGTGAATGGCCCCACACAGCCCTCTATCTGAGGTCATAGCAACAACCAGCTTGTTCTGTTTGGGGTTCTCTTCAGTCTCAATCTGAGACTTGTCATAAAACTCTGAAAATAAACAAAGGATTCATTTTGAGGAATGTATACCTGTTGGAAGTACATGGGGATAATTCTTTTACAAAAAGGCAGGTCAGTTCATTCATGATCACCATTTCCATCTATAGGTTTATTCTACATAAAGGTAGCATGACATAATGTACCCAATTTGTTTATAAGGTAATTGACGCCATGGCAACATTATTTCAGTTATTTCACAGCTTTCCAAGATTTCACCATTACTAGGCAACGAATTTCGGTTTAAAACAGAATTAATTTGAACATGAGAAAAATATTTTTTTTATAATGGCGAGATCTCTCCCATAAATGAGTTATTTCTTATCATTATGCGAAACTTTTCGTTCACAAAATCATTACACATTTTACCTTTCCTACATAAGGGAGGGAATGTGTAAATATCAAGAAAAAGGATCACTCAAAGACTGAAATCTCTTAAAATATCCTCTTACTTAAACAATTTTTTTTGTTTGGTTTTCATTATGCAAACAGAACAAACTGTAAGGTTCGAGAAAAAACAAAGGAACAATCATCTAAAATAGACAATAAATAAAATGTACTATCAATAAATCACTGTTAATACTGTACATTGTGACAGAAGAGGAAAAGGCCTTTTCCTTTTTATGTTCTCTGAAACATTCTAATCCAGGAATCCAAAGTAATATCTATCTGGCAAGAAGAATAGTCTCACCTCTGACTGATGCCCCGAAATTCCTGGCAGGTTTAAGTTCTCGTTCTGCCTTCGAATATTTAGCTGCCGACACCATCTTCATGGACTTGGTAATCTTCTGGATATTCGTCACAGACTTCAACCTCAGTCTGACTGTTAATTAACAAATCAATTAAATTGAATTAAAAAATAAATGCAGCCAAACTTGTGTTAAACCACCATAGACAAATCCTTAAAACACTGGCTTAAAGTGATGAGTAATATTGACTCACCTATGTACAAAATCTTTTTTGAACAGTATTATAGTAACAATGCACACAGCTGGGCGTCAAGAATTAAACGGTTATTGGACAGTCTAGGTTTTAATGATATCTTAAATAGCTATGATAACAATATGAATTACTATCCAATACTTAAACAGCGCCTAAGAGATCAATATATTCAGAACTGGAATAGTTCCAATACAATCGATGTCTAAACTAGATTTTTATAAACGTTTTAAAACTGAATTTTGTTGTGAAAGCTATATTGATGTTATCAAGGGTGATATGTTAAGAAAGTACATGAGTCGTTTTAGATTAAGTTCCCATTCATTAGCAATTGAAACTGGAAGGTATAATGGAACTGAAAGACAACATAGAGTTTGTAATTTATGTAATCATAACCAAATAGAGTCTGAATATCACTTTTTACTATGTTGTCCAGCTTATTCAATATAAGGATTATGTACTTTGTAAATATACCATGGCCTAATATGCATATCTTTATAAACATAATGTCGTCTAAAGGCAGAAAGGCTATTTTTAAACTTTTTCATTATTTAAAGGAAGCTTTTGAATTACGCAATACAATGTTAATAGAATACTCTTCTTTTCGGAGGGAGTTAATAAATATGTATGTTTGTATGTTTATATGTGTATTGATTGAATATTCTTGTAGATAGATTGAAACTGTATTTTTATTTTGTATACATAGTCAACTGAAATGTTATGGCCAAAGGCATGATTGTGCTGAATTTGCCAAATAAAATAATTGAAAATTGAAATTGAAATTGATAAAGGAAACAAAAACTGGATATATAAGGACAGCTTAATACCGACACCAGATTGCTGATAGATATAAGCATTATCTTGATCTGTTACACTGGTCACTTTAGATCATTTGTTGAATGTCTGTTAAAAGACGTACCCATACAGTGATTTTTTTCTAAATTACATCAATGCCCTTTTTTGACCAAAACTTTAAAATCAATGGGTTTTTCTATAGAAAAATGATAAAAATTCATAAAAGTAATGAGTTTTTTGGAAATTAAATTATCACTGCCCATATTACGTCAAATTCAATACTGAATTAAAAGACCAATCACAAGAGAAACAAAAAATGGTCTTATAAAAACTTATGTCTGCCTTACGGAAATCTGCAATGCATATCATCTTTTTAAAGATATGTTTATGTATAAATAAAAGAACAAACAACTGATTGATAAATATGTTTTGCTTTTGTTTCATTTCTAAAGGAATCACTAAACATCAGGAAGTTACCTATATTTAATAAACCATGGCAATGCCATCTTTTTCACTTGAGCCATACAGAAAAGTTTATTGAACCATGTCATAATCATAAAACAGATAAATATTATGGTCACAGAAACATTATTTTCAAATCGGTTTATTGCTCAAGATAATGTGGTAGTCACTTTGTGAAGGATTTGCTAGAAGCTTGCATTGAACCATCAATTGAAAATCCCTTATGGTAATAACTGAAAAAAAAAACAATGTCAGTATTTCTTTTTTTTTTGAGAAAGCAATATTTAATGATAAGCTTATTGATAGTGTCAAATAACCCTCTGAAATTATACATACTCTCTTTCAGTGTGGCCATACCACGCACCTGAGTGCTGAAAATAAAAAAAGAATACAATATAAGTCTTAAAGAGTCAGTAAAAATTTAGACATCAACCCCAAAGTTTTCAAAGGTCAAATTGTTGTGTCATGTCAAACCCATAAAAGCCTTGATCCATTACAAGTCTATCTTGATGTACTGAGGTCCCAAAAACATTTCCAGATAAAAAGCAGAAATTGCCAGTAAAACTTAATTTCAAAAGGAAGTAAATGTTTTCTACAGCTAAGTACTACAGTTAGTCTGGCAGTAACTGCTCTTAGTGAATAGCGGATAACGCTGACTTTGAGCTGAGATAAGTCAACCAAAATGAACTACCATAATGTTTTGAGTTTACCATTTGATGAAATGGTCTTTCAGCTGCAATATTGTGAAATTCACGTTAAACTTGCAATGAAAAGGAGACTTGAATTGACCTAGTTTCCGATCGAGGTCATTTCTGGTTTCGCAATTCAACAACGTATCTGCAACAGGCAGATTTATTTTCATGATCATTTCTTTTTCCGAGAAGATAATCTCACCATTTTTTCACTATGTACCAATGATCAGTTGTCATTTCTATCACAGTCATGAAGCATGTGCAGAAACGGATAGCGCAAAAAAATAACAAGAGGACAAAATCAACAATGATCAAATTTGGCCTTTTTTGGCAAGGGAAACTCGTCATTTATGTGAACTAAACGATTTTAAGGAAATTCGGCATCTCTTGCACAAACAATAAGTAAGCTGTGAAAATAACAAATTTAAAGTTCAACCAAACACAGCTTTTTTTTAAAGGCAGCAATTGACAAAATTACCATTTTCATCACCCGTAATGAGTTTGCAGACGTATTTCTTACTTTTGAACAAATAACTGATTTGAAAGGGTCAAATATACGAATATAATATGTTTAGACAGCTTGAGAATATCCCCCTAATATGGGGACAGTGTCAAAATTCGCTACACCTGGAATCTATCCGGTACTGCCATACAATGTTTAAGTCGAAAACTCATTTGTGTAAGAAAACTAATGATAACACATGAGGAAGGTTTACATATTCTTGAAGTAAACACTTTTTCCTATCAAAAGGTATGATGCTTCGATTCATTTAAATACTTTAAAGACGCATAAATCGCCCATGTTCTTAGCGATCCGTTTCTGCCTGACTAACTTTATCAAACTTATTGCCATATATTTACAATAGAAAATCACAATGATAGTAAAAGCTTGCACAACAACCTGTGCGGACAAGTCACTTACCCATTTTCTTCGTTAACAACCAGTAATAAAAATTGGCACTTTTGTACACCACCATTTTACAAATGAAAATATTTCCGATTTGCGTCAATCTAATTTTTTTCGCTATCAGCGTAAAATGATGGTCAAATAGTTTAGAATAAGTCTTAATTGTCAAGTTTCAGAAAAACTTTGGTGCAAGATAAATTAACATCAATATTTCAAAACTCTGAAAGTTGTCCAAATATTTTTTGCTGAACATTTAACAATGGGACAGCGAGATTGCTAAATGAAACAAGAAATGATTTCAATATCGTCTTTTCCGAAAGGGTCTTACTAGCCATTATTTGGAAGATAAGTATCTTATGTGCAGCAGTCACAGGGGCTATTTGATGTTAAGAGAAGGTTAAGTAGCAAGGGGCTTTCAATTCATACCCCACCCACTTCGAAACTATGATGACCTTGACTGCAGTTTATCACTAAGTATAAAAATGAACATAATGTGAATGAGATATGCAGAATACAACTAGCTTCCTCTATCAATGCATGGTATACAATTATGTTGTTAATGTTTGGTTCTTACCGTGGGGCCACAAATACCAACGCTTTTTTGGAGAACATGTCGGCGAATTGACGTTCTCAAACCGAGGCTGTGCAACAACAAAGGGAAGTAACTTGAGATTTGTGTTATTTTCCGGTTCCTTTTGGACAGAAAGGTTTGAATTCAACCCGCTTTGGATCTTTTTTGTTTGTCCTCCTCCTCCTCCTCCTCCTCCTCCTCCTCCTCCTCCTCCTCCTCCTCCTCCTCCTCCTCCTCCTCCTCCTCCTCCTCCTCCTCCTCCTCCTCCTCCTCCTCCTCCTCCTCCTCCTCCTCCTCCTCCTCCTCCTCCTCCTCCTCCTCCTCCTCCTCCTCCTCCTCCTCCTCCTCCTCCTCCTCCTCCTCCTCCTCTCCTCTCCTCCTCCTCCTCCTCCTCCTCCTCCTCCTCCTCCTCCTCCTCCTCCTCCTCCTCCTCCTCATCATCATCATCGTCGTCGTCCTCCTCCTCCTCCTCCTCCTCCTCCTCCTCCTCCTCCTCCTCCTCCTCCTCCTCCTCCTCCTCCTCCTCCTCCTCCTCCTCCTCCTCCTCCTCCTCCTTCTCCTCCTCCTCCTCCTCCTCCTCCTCCTCCTCCTCCTCCTCCTCCTCCTCCTCCTCCTCCTCCTCCTCCTCCTTCTCCTCCTCCTCCTTCTTCTTCTTCTTCTTCTTCTTCTTCTTCTTCTTCTTCTTCTTCTTCTCCTTCTTCTACTTCTTCTTAGTCTTCATCTTCTCCTGATGTTCCTAAGGTATCCTTCTTCTTCTACTTCTTTTTCTCAGCCTTCTACTTATCCTTCATCGTCTTCTTCACATGGATAACTATTCAGTATTTGAAGACAAAGAAGTTGCAGGGCTTATCTAATTTGAGATGACTAGGGCCAACCAAGGAGTTGCCAATGTTAACGCTGGGCTTGCTCTTTGAAATACCAAAACAAAAAAAGATGTTTAGATGTATAAGGTGCAATACGGATGTTAAAGGCACATCAAAGGAGAGGAGTATAAATAAATTACTGAAAAAATGTTTGGAGTTCTTTTTAATTATTTTCATAACAGTCATGAGAACTAATTTACAAATGCATTGAGACCCTTTTTGATAAACTACTTTAACATAAGTTACTTTGTGCTTGAATTAATCAAACCTGTTTATCAACAACCTGTTTGTTAACTGATTGGTCGGTTAAAAAAAGTTGAGTATTAACTTACAAGGTCAAAGGTTAACAATCAGGCAATCTGAATTATTAGACTTGCTAATATGGGTTATTTCTCGTTGGCTTTCACGTTTAAATTGTGCTGATGGTTTTTCTTTGTGAAAAGTATTTGAATCTGACCAAAAGTTTACCAAATAGTATAGTTTGATATAGCATTGATCTCCTTTTATGAGCCTTTAATGCGTGAAAAAATACTTAGACTAAGGCTATCTTAAATACAGGCCACATGTTATTCGGAAAGCCCCTACTGGATTTTCTGAATATCTGCGTCCGTTATGAGCCCTCACGTGTATTTTGCATCACGATTCTATTTTCTTTTACTATTCATTTAACCCTTTACCAAAAGCCAAATTTTCGACTCTCCAAAATTGAAAGAGTTTGCAGTCGACAATTCAAAATGTGATGATATTGAAAAATAATCTTCTGATAGGACAGAAAGCATTGTGGGAAAAGGAGAAATTGTTCATTAAGAGCAATTTCTTCTTTTTCCACAATGTTTTCCAGAGTCGTCTGCAATAAACTGGTCAAATGTCGTTATTGTTTGGTGATGGGTTAAGACACGGTTTACTGTAGTCGCTGCAGACAGTCCGTAACTCCATAGAAATCCCAGGAGGAGAGGGAGAGTCATGGGCACCGTTTTACTAAACAAATTAAGGAAGATAGTTGTGTAATTTAAAACCGATAAGCATGGATAGAATATTAACCCTTTGCCAAACGCCAATTTTCGACTAGCCCAAATGGAAAGAGTTTGCAGACAGCGCTTCAAAGTGTGTTGAAATTGAAAAATATTTTTTCTGATAGGGCAGAAAACATTATGGGAAAAGGAGAAATTGCTCTTAACGAGAAATTTCTACTTTTCCCACAATGATTTCCAAAGTGGTATTCAACAAACTGGTCAAAAGACGTATTGTTTGGTAATGGGTTAAACAAAAACACAGTACTACAATGTGGCAGGTCGTTGAAAGCGCCTCGGAGAGACGATTCCAATGACGTGCTTCTTTGCAATATTACCCAGCCCAATATTGAAATAAGAGGGAATGCTGTTTTGAACTTTCCCAAGATTTTTCCTAAAGTGCTTAGTCAAACGGTACCCAGGTCTTTACTTACCAATTGAAATGGAAGGCCACCAATGCGATGAGATGCAAATTTTGTAAGGGATGATTTTGATATGAAGTACATTTAATCTCGAATCAGTTTGCCAATAATTTCCCTTAGAACAAGTGACATTGAAGCATAAATACAAAACGATAAAAAATCAAGAACAACTTGAAGTTACAACCCCTCTGACTAATTCAAATAACGATAGTGGCAGATTCAAACTTTCATGAGAGTCAATCTCTTGACTGAATAAGGAGGTGACATATTGACTGACCAGTCCTTCTGGACAATTAAGATTGGGTTTTCAATCCCATGATGAGCCGGACAACGCAATATAGTAGATAAACAGTATGGCGTGATTCTACGTAAGCCCCAAAAGCGTACACAAAAGAAACATCCCTTTGGTTGGACGAACTGTGATGACTGCGTTTATACGAGTACTTTACCTTTATACCGTCTGTGACCAATGTAACTTGAATGAAATATCTCTTCTCATTATTAAAATTCACTGTATCAAATGACATAATGAAGATAGTGTTTTGAAGGTACAACATAACTCACAAATAAACTCTTCCCTTTGAATTGGAAATGATTAATTAAAACAATAGTGAGTGTATGACTTCCTGATGTGTGAATGACTCACGTCCTATCTTTTTACGGGGTACCCATTTATATTGTTCCGCAGCATGTTGTAGGTATAAAACCGCTCAAGAAGTTTGCAGTGGTTTTCAAACTGCATTTGGTAACCTCTGCTTAGTTAGTGAATGATTGCTCGTCTAAAGTTTTTCTGAATATTACACGGATACCACCTTAATGTAGACCAAAGCATTACAGCTGCTTCAGTTCTTATGCTCTCATCTGTACTGATATGGCATTGTACTGTAATCGCTCTTTCTCATCGTTGGATAATGCCAATACGATTCTTGTTTTTCTTCTTTGTTTAGCCTTTTGCCTTGCTTCTGCCCTTTTGCCTTTCTCCAATGAAATTGAACTATGTTCGTACATGGGAAAACGTCATTTCCATTGAGAGATATTGTCGTATACTGGTTCTCAATCATAAGGGTAGTGGTCTTTTGTAACTTGAAATATGGGTTAAAATATGGGTTGAACACGCTTACAGTTTCAATCCTAATAATAACGAGTTAGACGTTTCGAAAACATATTTTTGGCACCATATATTCAGTGATCATATAAACTGTTTGAAACGATTACTCTGTCCATTTAATTATTGGAATTTTTGATAGCTTAAACATCGTCAAAAATCGAACAAGTCACCGAATCCTTCACGGGAAAATGGGTTTTAATCGTCAGTAATATTAAAAATGAAAACATGTTCGGCTGCATGTGCATTATAGTATCGGCTAGGAAATTTACAAGAAGCAAACCAATCTATTTATAAAATATATAAACTTCAAAGCCGATATGGAACGAGATTTGCACGATGGATCGTCCATATCAGATGTCAAAAGTTTTTAAAACAAAGAAGAAATGAATTCATTCTGTTTAATTATAATGATACATCTTTTATGCAGGTACTAGTATGTTACATATCAACAGAAAATGTCTTTTTTGGTCGATAATTGACTATTGATTTCAAAACAAGTCTTCTTCATTATAGCAAAAACTAATCCACACATTATAGTTTGTTTAATGTCATTTGCTTGAAGTTAGAAAAAAATTACTGACTTCACTGAACCAAATTTATCATATGGGGATATGAAAGCAACAACAGAAAACTGGAAATGGGGAAGAGTTTATCCATTTGACACAGTGGTTTCTCGCTTCTTCTGTAGCAAATGGAGTGGAAAAATGTATCATACGTTATCAGTTAAACAATTACTTTACATGTTTAACAATCACGAAGCAGACAATTCCTGAATACTGAGACGTAACGAAAAATTCTCAAATTAAGGATTTGCTCCATTTGCGAAAATAGTTTTCACATTAACAAATAAGGTATTGTTTCTAACAGATTATTATTGCTGTATTTTGGTGTTTTTAAAGTAATTCAATGATAAAATCCCTCATGAGACAATTGTTCAAGCGATGGGATAGCACAACTTTTAAACCAAGCTAAACATTAAATAATTCCAGCAATCGCAACTGTTCGGCAAACTCCGGAAAGCCGGTTCCCATCTGAGTGTGTGCAGTACATCACAGAGAGGGTCCAATCGCGATTCCGGAACCAAAGCTCTATACGGGCCTTATCTTCATCTCCGTCCTCTTCAGCACGTACATGGACCAGTCCTTAAAGGACCCCCAAATAATCCCCTTGGCCCCTGCCACGCCCCACTGTCCGCTGATGTTACTCTTAAAGCAGCTCGAATACCAGTAACCTCCATGCTGTTTCTCCGCACAGTTCTGTGTGCTTGCCCCGTCGTTGTCAGCATCGTGGGTGGAGAATGGTTTTCCATCGTGGTCAAACATCAGGGAATCGCCTGTAATTATTATGGTAATCATTGGTCAAATATCAAACTTGTATAACGATGCTTCCTTAACCCATTACCAAACAATTATGACATTTGACCAGTTTGTTGCGGCGACTCTGGAAAACATTGTGGGGGAAGGAGAAATGGAGAAAATTCTCCTTTTCCCACAATGTTTTCTGACCTTCCAGGAGATTGTTTTTTAATCTTATTTTTGAAATGTCGTCTGCATACTCTTTCAATTTGGGACAGTTGAGAGTTTGGTGTTTGGTAAGGGGTTAAAACATAAATTAACCTGGCACCCGGTAAGTGACGAGCTAGTCCCGCATCATCTGGATGAGTCAAAATATCCAGTTGTGCATTAAGTTAAACTTGGACCCTGTGGCCTGTCCCACAGAGAAGTTTAATTTTACGCTTACGTTTGCGTGTAACACGGTTTTACGAATTGTCCTTCCGTGTGTCTCACAAATATATAAAAAAAACCTGGCCAAATCAAATGTCGCTTTTAATTTGAACCGATCTCAGCATAGCAACTTGTCGAGTGTTACAGATATTGACTAAAACTGCTTGTTCCGACCAACAGTCTAGGAACAAGTCGCGGCCTGTGACCGAGCTCTACGCAATACCCCGTTTCTCTTCACAGGGAAACAATTCACATCCGCATACATATGTGGGTTGAAATAGGCCGAGATTCTTGAAACAAATTGGCCTTGCACCCGGTTGTTAGAAAAAACAACTACCCCTAAAGTGCTTAGTCAAACGGTACCCAGGTCTTTACTTACCAATTGAAATGGAAGGCCACCAATGCGATGAGATGCAAATTTTGTAAGGGATGATTTTGATATGAAGTACATTTAATCTCGAATCAGTTTGCCAATAATTTCCCTTAGAACAAGTGACATTGAAGCATAAATACAAAACGATAAAAAATCAAGAACAACTTGAAGTTACAACCCCTCTGACTAATTCAAATAACGATAGTGGCAGATTCAAACTTTCATGAGAGTCAATCTCTTGACTGAATAAGGAGGTGACATATTGACTGACCAGTCCTTCTGGACAATTAAGATTGGGTTTTCAATCCCATGATGAGCCGGACAACGCAATATAGTAGATAAACAGTATGGCGTGACTCTACGTAAGCCCCAAAAGCGTACACAAAAGAAACATCCCTTTGGTTGGACGAACTGTGATGACTGCGTTTATACGAGTACTTTACCTTTATACCGTCTGTGACCAATGTAACTTGAATGAAATATCTCTTCTCATTATTAAAAATCACTGTATCAAATGACATAATGAAGATAGTGTTTTGAAGGTACAACATAACTCACAAATAAACTCTTCCCTTTGAATTGGAAATGATTAATTAAAACAATAGTGAGTGTATGACTTCCTGATGTGTGAATGACTCACGTCCTATCTTTTTACGGGGTACCCATTTATATTGTTCCGCAGCATGTTGTAGGTATAAAACCGCTCAAGAAGTTTGCAGTGGTTTTCAAACTGCATTTGGTAACCTCTGCTTAGTTAGTGAATGATTGCTCGTCTAAAGTTTTTCTGAATATTACACGGATACCACCTTAATGTAGACCAAAGCATTACAGCTGCTTCAGTTCTTATGCTCTCATCTGTACTGATATGGCATTGTACTGTAATCGCTCTTTCTCATCGTTGGATAATGCCAATACGATTCTTGTTTTTCTTCTTTGTTTAGCCTTTTGCCTTGCTTCTGCCCTTTTGCCTTTCTCCAATGAAATTGAACTATGTTCGTACATGGGAAAACGTCATTTCCATTGAGAGATATTGTCGTATACTGGTTCTCAATCATAAGGGTAGTGGTCTTTTGTAACTTGAAATATGGGTTAAAATATGGGTTGAACACGCTTACAGTTTCAATCCTAATAATAACGAGTTAGACGTTTCGAAAACATATTTTTGGCACCATATATTCAGTGATCATATAAACTGTTTGAAACGATTACTCTGTCCATTTAATTATTGGAATTTTTGATAGCTTAAACATCGTCAAAAATCGAACAAGTCACCGAATCCTTCACGGGAAAATGGGTTTTAATCGTCAGTAATATTAAAAATGAAAACATGTTCGGCTGCATGTGCATTATAGTATCGGCTAGGAAATTTACAAGAAGCAAACCAATCTATTTATAAAATATATAAACTTCAAAGCCGATATGGAACGAGATTTGCACGATGGATCGTCCATATCAGATGTCAAAAGTTTTTAAAACAAAGAAGAAATGAATTCATTCTGTTTAATTATAATGATACATCTTTTATGCAGGTACTAGTATGTTACATATCAACAGAAAATGTCTTTTTTGGTCGATAATTGACTATTGATTTCAAAACAAGTCTTCTTCATTATAGCAAAAACTAATCCACACATTATAGTTTGTTTAATGTCATTTGCTTGAAGTTAGAAAAAAATTACTGACTTCACTGAACCAAATTTATCATATGGGGATATGAAAGCAACAACAGAAAACTGGAAATGGGGAAGAGTTTATCCATTTGACACAGTGGTTTCTCGCTTCTTCTGTAGCAAATGGAGTGGAAAAATGTATCATACGTTATCAGTTAAACAATTACTTTACATGTTTAACAATCACGAAGCAGACAATTCCTGAATACTGAGACGTAACGAAAAATTCTCAAATTAAGGATTTGCTCCATTTGCGAAAATAGTTTTCACATTAACAAATAAGGTATTGTTTCTAACAGATTATTATTGCTGTATTTTGGTGTTTTTAAAGTAATTCAATGATAAAATCCCTCATGAGACAATTGTTCAAGCGATGGGATAGCACAACTTTTAAACCAAGCTAAACATTAAATAATTCCAGCAATCGCAACTGTTCGGCAAACTCCGGAAAGCCGGTTCCCATCTGAGTGTGTGCAGTACATCACAGAGAGGGTCCAATCGCGATTCCGGAACCAAAGCTCTATACGGGCCTTATCTTCATCTCCGTCCTCTTCAGCACGTACATGGACCAGTCCTTAAAGGACCCCCAAATAATCCCCTTGGCCCCTGCCACGCCCCACTGTCCGTTGATGTTACTCTTAAAGCAGCTCGAATACCAGTAACCTCCATGCTGTTTCTCCGCACAGTTCTGTGTGCTTGCCCCGTCGTTGTCAGCATCGTGGGTGGAGAATGGTTTTCCATCGTGGTCAAACATCAGGGAATCGCCTGTAATTATTATGGTAATCATTGGTCAAATATCAAACTTGTATAACGATGCTTCCTTGACCCATTACCAAACAATTATGACATTTGACCAGTTTGTTGCGGCGACTCTGGAAAACATTGTGGGGGAAGGAGAAATGGAGAAAATTCTCCTTTTCCCACAATGTTTTCTGACCTTCCAGGAGATTGTTTTTTAATCTTATTTTTGAAATGTCGTCTGCATACTCTTTCAATTTGGGACAGTTGAGAGTTTGGTGTTTGGTAAGGGGTTAAAACATAAATTAACCTGGCACCCGGTAAGTGACGAGCTAGTCCCGCATCATCTGGATGAGTCAAAATATCCAGTTGTGCATTAAGTTAAACTTGGACCCTGTGGCCTGTCCCACAGAGAAGTTTAATTTTAGGCTTACGTTTGCGTGTAACACGGTTTTACGAATTGTCCTTCCGTGTGTCTCACAAATATATAAAAAAAACCTGGCCAAATCAAATGTCGCTTTTAATTTGAACCGATCTCAGCATAGCAACTTGTCGAGTGTTACAGATATTGACTAAAACTGCTTGTTCCGACCAACAGTCTAGGAACAAGTCGCGGCCTGTGACCGAGCTCTACGCAATACCCCGTTTCTCTTCACAGGGAAACAATTCACATCCGCATACATATGTGGGTTGAAATAGGCCGAGATTCTTGAAACAAATTGGCCTTGCACCCGGTTGTTAGAAAAAACAACTACCAACCACACAACTACTACAGTTTTGATATCATGAGCTCTGAGTTCCGTTCAAGACACAATATGCTCGCTATCGCTCGTTTAATGGTACTCTGGCCACCATTATTTCGAGAGACCGCGCGACAGAGGACCAACAATCGAGCGCCCGCTAGCACCTTACATCTTGAACGAGATTCCGGCAGGTAACCAGTCATTTGAGTGTCTATCAAAAGCCCCCTATCGAAAGGAAAAGACATCCAATCAACAGACCCACTTAATATAATTTTATTCCATAAGTTTCAAGTAAGTGAATAATGTCGAATTTTGCTGGCAGTTAAGAATACTTCAAGTATTTAATGTAAAACATCAGAAGAAAAATATATTTATTTATAGAGAGCTTTTGAAACCCTTGACCATTTTGAGCTTTTTTTTGGGGGGGGGAGGGGGAGGGTTTGATAATGGGGGCTTTTGATAGTGGGTGCTTTAAGTGTATCACAACCACCTAGCGAACGTATACATCTAGACGCTCGAAAGTCTTACCCGCTGTGCCGTTAGGTCCTGTCACATGCAGCTGATACTTGGAGGTGGAATCACCCACGGAGAACTCGGCATAATGTTCTGTTTTCACCGTTTTCTGGAAGTCCTCTAGCTCTATGAGCAGTTCGTATTTCCCAGAACTTGTAATCTCGTGGATCAGTTGGTTTCCTACGAGTACATTTGGACGCAGTTGGGTAATTTTTCTGTGAGGAGTTTCTTTAACCCTTTCCCAAACAATAACGACATTTGACCACTTTGTTGCAGACGACTCAAAGTGATCAATTTTTTTCTTTTCCCACAATGTTTTCTGCCCTATCAGAAGATTATTTTCCAATTTCATAACATTTTGAAATGTCGTCTGCAAACTCCCTTCAATTTGGGACAGTCGAAAATTTGTTCTTTGGGAAAGGGTCTAAGAGAGTTCATATCATTCCTGCCAGGCACAAGGACCAATGCCGTTTGATTTGTCTATATTATCGATTGGTGATATAGGCATGTCAAACGACATTGGTTCATGTGATGCCACGTTGTAAATGTTAGCCCATCGACGAGTACAATGAACTAAATGTATATTTGTCCGACAAATACTTTTTGGCTTAATTGTGCTCTGCGTATGGTATCATTGGCTGTTCATGACGTGGACAATCATTGAAGGAATGCACACATGAAAGAGCATGATGTGATGTATTTATTGAAATAATTTGTCCAACCGTTTTTATCTTGAAAAGTGGACCAGTTGACTCCCTGCGAATAAGAACGTGGCACACTTTTTCTCTGTGAAATGTACCTATCGTAACACATTTTTAATACCAACTATGATGGGTCGTGAATAGTTATATCATCGACGGATATTAACAATTACAGTTGGCTAAATCTTGCCTTGCCTTTGGTACTAGCAACTTTGCGTTCAAGAGGACACCAACGAAAGAGGTGATACTTTCATTGACATGAAAACTACTGAAGTTATCGGTTGTTGTTGTTTTTTTTATCTTGAAAAGAGTTTGCAGGAAGCGAAAAGCAACCACAAGCATGATATTTTGCAAAAGAAATGTGTTTTTCGGAACCCCAAACCATCTTAACCGCAATACGTAAAAAGATAGAATTCGTCAAAAGTCTACAGCATGTTTAAAATCTTCATCTACATTTCGATTAAACAAAGGATATAGAAGACAGTCTATGTCACAGTGTGTTATTATATTAGGTACAATGCCTGAGTCCCAGCATGTAGTATAAGCAGAGTGTGCTAAAGTCGTCAAAAACAGAGCACAAAATGGCGCCTCCATTTTTGAGTAGACGTCTTTAATGTCATGAGCAAATTATTAATTCCACAAATGTTACATTGTTTTCATAATTGAAATGAAAGGTGTATTAGATGTTTTGACGTTTGCAAATGAAAGTAATGCGTTTTCGATTTCCGTAGCTTAATATTTCATCTGATAATGATGTAGCACTATCAAGGTTCACACCAAGTATCACCGATTCACTATGCGTGTTATGTTATTAGCAAATTAATCAATATGCTCGTGTTTTTTTTTTAGAGATTAAAGAAACCGTTGTGAGAAGGGAAGAACCTGCTAGACATTAGCAAATTCTCATTTTGTCCCAGTTGTTTTGACCGTATACCTTGCCCTTTACCAAACGGCAAACTTTCGACTGTCCCAAATTGAAAGAGTTTGCAGACGACATTTCAAAGTTTGGTGAAATTGGAAAATAAACTTCTGGTAGGGTAGAAAACATTGTAGGAAAAGGAGAAATTGTTCGTCACAGCAATTTCTCCTTTTCCCATAATGTTTTCCATAGTCGTCTGCAACAAAGTGGTCGTGTATCTATTGTTTGGTAATGGGTTAAGGGAAAAGTTATTTTTTCCGCCGTTTTGATCGGTCACGAAATTACAGACGAGGGGATGGGTAAATTCCTACCTAGGTAATATTCCCCGGTCTTGTTACCAAACCCTGCCTCATATTCCGCGTAAGTCCGGTAAAAATCCTCAGACCCGTCAAACCGCCTTTGAATGACCTGCGGGGAAAAAACGTGCGTATTTGATTGGGTATGGTCAATTGAATTAACAGTTTACAGATTATTAACCCTTTAGGCACCCTATATGATAATAATTATTTGGATAGCGTTTTACTGCACGATTTAGGGGAAATACTTGCGTAAGTCAAAAACTGATTTACATGGAAAACAAACACTATTGTCATGTAATAGGTCATTGGAAGCGTCTCGGAGAGACGGTTCAAATATTTTTTTTGCAATAGTGTTGATCTCAATATTGAAATTAAAGGGAAAGTGGTTTTTGAAGAAACGCACACCTTTAGCATCATATGTTTAGTAAGAAAAAAACTACCCAGACCCGTAATGATGAAACGATGTTTAAAAAGTTAACTATGGACAATGATTGGTAGAAATATTGGTGATAGAGGAAGAAATTATAACTGTTAGGCACAAGCCGATTCTAGAGTGATTAATCTAAATTGTAAGAATCTGATTAACAATCGATGTAAAATAAATAATTTTTAACTAAAATCAATAAGATAAACCCATCTTATCATATTTTGGTACAGGATAAAGGCCTAAGCCTGTGACTCCTACAGCTTTCCTGGATCCACCAGTACTGGGCTACGGCTCTGAAGTGATTTGCCAAAGGCCACTTCCACGAAACCAGAGGTCTCCAATGTCTTTACATGACCCTATATATCAACATACCGTCCATCCCCCTCCGTCCGTCGTCATATCACAGTAAACTTGTGTGCCCGCGGTCCCGCCAGGGGGTTGTATGGTATAAACCCCGGATGTGGTGTTACCAGCATCCTGGACGGCCTTACAGTCCTTCGGAATGGCGGGTGATGAGGCGTTTCCTGGAACAGAGAAATGGTGTTTTGATTATTTACTCCATGTTTTAAACCTACATTGAGGGATTGACCAATAAAGGCAAGAGCAAACTGCTAAAGTTGTTATAACTTGGGGTACAATCCATTCGCAATTGATTGTTTGCATTTCATATTTTTTATTTAAATACATGTTTATATGTTTTGTAAATACATGTATGACAATAACGCGATTTAGAACGAATGCAATAAGATATGACAAGACTAAACTAAACGTGCATTAAAAGAGAAACCAGTTTGACATGACACTGTCTATTCTAGAAACTCTGAGCCAGTTATAATCTGTTAGAGAAGAAGGAATCGTTAGGTACATCTACATTTGATTACTTGAGGTTCCATTTCCTATATTTGGTATAAATTTTGATAAAAAGAAAATTGAATGAACTGGATTACCAGGGGGATAACGAAGTAAAAGAATGAAGAATGGGTTTTAAGGAATTGGCTGTGAGTGATAGCTCCGCAGTAACTCGGATGTAAATTTGCTCACGTAGTTTGTAGAGGTGTCCGAAATTATTTATGAAGCGACTGCACGTTCGAAATGTTGCGGAAACATTATACAGGAACCATCTTCTAAAAGGAGAAACTTCTTCTCAGATAGACAAGTCTCGTCTTCACTCATCTATATAGGCCTATGCCACGCAAAGAAACGTTTTTTGAATTGACCCTTTACCAAACGCCATATTTTCGACTGTCTCAAATTGAAAGAGTTTGCAGACGACATTTCTAAATGTGATGAAATTGGAAATAATCTTCTGATAGGGCAGAAAACATTGTGGGGAAATGAGAAACTGCTCGTTAAGAGCAATTCTTTCTTTTCCCAGAATGATTTCCAGAGTCGTCTTTAACAAACTAGTCAAATGTCGTTATTGTTTGGTAATGGGTTAAATACTTGATAAAATGTTATTATTTTGTTCTTACCTAACTTGTTGGTAATTTTTTTACACACATCCTCTATGTTGAGCGTCTGTTGTGTTAGAAGGGTACTGTGTACAGCGGCCACCTGTTGTTGTAAGGTCTGTACCATCTGTCTTAGTTCGGAGACAGTGGCCGTTATATCCACAGCCTGTGTCGGGGACTGGCCGCTCACGGCAGAACACAGATATAATACACCTAGTACTGTTCTATACTCCATCTTTAATGTCCAGGGTGGAATTTCTTTTAGATCAAGATATTCGGTCAAGATATTCTATTTACACTGTTGGTGAAAAATTAGGAACAGACGAGTGAAGATAATGTATTTCATGTCTCCGAAAGGTAAGTGCGTTTTCCCCACAACGCAAATGGGAAAGTGTACGCCTTAACCCACAAATTCTTAGTACTTATACGCAAACGGTCCTATGGTATTGACGGAGATATTCTTGTAGAATTAGTTATAGGAATTCTGGACGATAACCTTTGCAAGAGACATGTAAACAAAATCTAATGGGAATCTGAAACAAACATTTAGGTGAACAGTTACGATTAGATGTCAGGCGGGCCCATGTCAATTTAGATGAGATGACGGATGCAATCAAGTTCGTTATAAGCAATCATAGTAAAATGAGACTAACTTGGGGTTTATAAGACAACTGATAAGCTCTCTGTGTGTTCAAGACAAGGAGTTACATGTACACTTCTCTATTTGCCGGCTTTAATATGATTATATGATGGATGAGGTTACAGAAAGCTAGAAAGCTAGATTTCGTTTCACTCAATAAAGGTTATTTAAAATGTGCCCAATGAACACGAACATATACTCTTATACTTTGCAATATCGCCAAGAGCAGCAAATGTGGCTAAAAATAAAAAAAAAAGAGTCCATTGACTTACTGCGCAGTCACTGAATAATATATGGCGGTAAATTGGACAAGTTATCATCCATTACTAAATTAGAAAGATTAACATGAATTATCAAACAGGTTCATATTGGGTATTTATTTGTTTACTTCTGTGTCCGACTTGTGTCATTGTTTCTTGTACTTTTTTCTTGTCAAAACTATCATAATCTGACCATTCGACCTTTAATGTCGTTTATAGGAGTACTTTCCACTTTTAATGGGTCTTTAAAACCCAAATCAAAACACTAAGTTGTATCTTTTTCAGGTAGACTTGTGCCACAAAACCACAGAATTGGAATCTTAGAAAGACACCATCAGAATTTCACTGTACAAATGCCTAATTTTTGGCCATGTTTAGCCATGTCATGGTATCTAAGCATAAATGATATTTGGTCACTCGGGTCATAACCCTTGCTCTTACTTGGATGCATCTAAACTCTTTTAATGGAGAAACAGTTCATAACAGAGTGATAAAAGCAGAATTTGTGTATTTTTGGTATTAATCTCCTTTGTCAAAATGACCATAACAGTTATCAGTATATTTTGCATTGTCTTATTGATATCTAGATATTGTACGAAATTGGTATAGAGGTCTTCAGCTGTTCAAATCTGATCCCAAATAAAGAACAGAGTTGACCAATTTAAAAATGTGGGGACTTAAATAAGTGTTCAAAATTGAAACCAATAGCAGACGACAAAATATAAATAAAAGAAAATAAATAGATAAATAAATAAACAAATAAAACACTAAAAAAAAACATATTCGCTGTGATGCTTAGTAACTATTTTGATAAAAGGATTAATTGCTCTTAAGGAGCAATCCATACGTTTATCAAAGTGATATAAATATTCCGGGTAAAATACATCCATTTGTAAAGTATGGTATTCCGAAAAAGGGAATTTATGTATGCCTCCTTTTTATACTTCAAAACATTTCTTTTCTTTTAGTTTGAGATAGACATCGTAAGTCAAGGTAGGTATCTAACTCGGATAATGCAAGGTGTAACTCCAAAATGGAGCATCTCCGTCTGGACCATCTGGGCTATTGGAGATATCCCTCTATATAACAATAATAATGCGTGGGGCTCATCTAAAAGGTTGTTGTAACGGAAACTTTTCTATTTCGGAATAGTTCACGGAAAGACCACTGTCTTCTGAGGTTGGAAATGGAAGAAACCTGGTAGTGGATGGATTATCAACAAGCCATATGCTGGATAGCTGTTACTTATTGCTGGCAATGAATGCATCTCCCATCTTTTTCATCTTTTTCAGCATATATCAAATATAACTGCAACGTTCTTTGAGTGTGTTCTTTGTTATATTATCTAGCACGCAACAATTCATTAACCCACTTTCGGTTTGAGTACTGGTTATGTTTGGACCCAATTAGAAGCAGAATCGTCGTTATTGATTTAGATTGTAGGAACTTGTTTAAAAATCGTTTTTTATTTCTCCTATGAATAGGTATACGAAAAAAGGTTGATACAATAAACTCACTAGTTTTTGTAACTATAACCGAGCAAACAAACTTCTAAAAGATACATTCACATCCGAACAGTGAAAATCGCTGTCGATCACCGATCGATTATGCTGTCTTTCTATCTATCTATCTATATACGAGCTCTTTCTCTACATAACAATGCTTAATGTTCTCAAATTTGCATAAACGTTTCACAAACGGGGTCCCCCACGAACGCCTACCTCCGAGAAGCATTCATCCCACCGGATCCACCAATTTAACCATCCGAGAGAAAAAAAATCTCTAATAGACACAGTTACATCTGATCAGTAAAAACTACTGTTTCAATGCGTGCATGTTCTTTAAAACAAACAGTCAGGTTCTCAAAATGCACAATGATGTCATATGAGTTTTGATAATCTTGATTAAAACGTCTTAGTAAACTATCTAAACGGTCCATTTTGTAAAAGATGATCTGATATGTCCTTCCTACCAAGTCGTCTTGGATCTCAACTACTGAAATTGCCATCATTACTACCATGTGACACTAGCATGGTGCGACAGAGATGAAACGAATGTCCATATAATGTATATTATACAGACCAAATGTTCCATCAAAGCACTAAAAGATGCGACTATAAGTTTAACAATATTTAAATATAAAAACAGGTTTTGTGCATCTTTTAAACAAAGAAATGAAATACTGTTATCCAGGGGGCGTAGCCAGCCACAAATCAATTTCACGTCCCGACGGGGGAGGCTAGCTGCAGGAAATGGTGTATCCACCCTCTTGGGGTCGATGGGGGCGATCTTTTATAAGTAGAAGTGAAAATGGTGAGATTTGACGTATATTAGGAGATTTAGGGCAAAGCATAATGTCATATATTTTTTCCCTTTTGAAATTGATGTTACGCAAGTGCGTACGTACGTAACACAGGCTACGCCCCTGTTATCTATTTAGTGACGACGATTGTTTAGATCAACTTTCTAATGATTATTTCTCACTTACCACAAACTGCACTGGAGATGGACCCTTGAATAATGATAACTTCATTCAAGAAAACAATGGTTGACAATTAGTATAATTAGATTGAGAAATAGTTGTGTTCATGGAAAGACTCTCGTTGTATCAATTGTTTCATTTGGGATATCAACATGGCTGTACAGTTGATTGAATTATATATTAATGAAAAATAAAATATTCACAAAATATTACAGTGACTATCATATTTTCTCGTAATGCAGAAAAAAAGGTACAAAATTGGACGCAGCACTTGATTATGAATGCATTAGAGCAAAGACCTAATAAATGTTTATTAGGTCTTTGATTAGAGTCTTTAAAAAAAAGCTAAATAACTAAAGCCCGTTGTACACGTGTTGAACGTGTCTTTACATTTTGAAACGAAGGAGTTCATTTGCCTTTTCAATCTCTACATGAGTAAATTGGTTCCCGCTAGCAGCTACGCTCAATATCCTGTGTTGTACGAACGATTACTCTGCACAGATTGGTGCTTTTTCTGACGCTTTGATTAAACTATTCACTACCACTTATGCAAATGAGTCCGCCATCTTAAATAATTTTGGACAGAAGATCTGGAAAAAGCTTCACATAATTGCCAAAATATCGCGTATTTCCTTGTGAAAAAGGTACATTTATTCACTATAATCAGTCATCATGTAATACTCATTCGTTGCATTCGGTCAAAATATGTCTATCAGATTTCGAAGATAACAATCAAAGGAAAAAATCTCTGGTTTATCAACAGTCTCCATGACTGACGAGTATCATACGTTCAAATGTATCGTTGCAGTACATTTTTGAACGCTTTCCGCACTGTTTCATTAAGTGCATATTTTGATTTTAGTGATTTTACTCGGCTCATTGATGACCATATGAAGAAATAGACGGGAACGTGGGGTCTCCACCTTGGCGCTGGGACAGCCGTCTTGTCCATGTCGATACAGTGTCGCACAGAATAAAACAAATTACCGAATAAACGAACAGTTGTTGTGAAACATGATGTCTCCAAAAACAAGCTCATACAGGCTATACAGGCTATATGCTTGAGACTTTCAAAATAATTGCCATATAAACATTTGAATTTCGATAGACTGCATTTTGTTTGATTACAGAAGAACCAATAGTTGAAACTCTAAATCTGGACAGCATCTGTTACATTTGATTAATAAATTGTAACCTTTACAAAGAAGTTTATTTGTTGTGTTACATGAATAGCTAGCCATGAGTGCGTTTTACTGAACAGATTGTGTTAATGATTTATAACAATGCCATATTTTAAGTTCTGTTTGATCTAGAGTTGTTTTAACACAAATGTTCTCTGTTTCAGATTACTTAGATGTTCCCTTTCCAACATCATGATGAGTCCAATGACTGAGTACCCCAACCCGTACCTCACTACAGAATACTCTGACTACCAGGATCCATACTCAAGTAGCTCAAGCTATGACAACTACTACAATGAAACAGACACAACAATAAACTCACAGAGTTATCCCACAGACAATTTCAGGGAAGCCAGAACTAGTGATTATAGTGAGAAGTATGACACTGATCGATACAGCAACTCTGGGAGGTATGATGATGCCCAGCACTACGATGCTGATAGACCATTTGCAGGTTTATATGATAGTTCACAGGATGAAAGAGATCGATATACAGAATCACAGGAGGACAGGGAAAGGTGAGATTCATAGCGAAATAGTTATATAGGGAAGTTGTTATTTACCCACTTATATACAAAATTTAGTGCACCAACATTACATGATTTAAGAAACCATTGTGACAAAAAGGTATTACTCATATCAATATTATCCCCAAATCTCCAATTAAATATGAAATCAGTTAGGTCTTGCATATGCTAAATGTAGATAAAGTAGAATTTAAGGAAATCTGAATGAATTAAATTAATTTCTCTTATTTTGTTCATAGACAAAGCAGAAGGAATAGATCTGAAAGAAGGAGACACATGAGAAGAGATTCGAGAGAAGATGGGATACGTGAAGACAGAAGAGAGGAGCGGCGTGATGAACGAGGTCGTGATCGTGACCGTGAAGACAGAGGTAGAGACAGGGACCGCGAGGAAAGAAGCAGAGGTAGAGACAGAGATGATAGTTACACCAGAGATAGAGAATCCCTACGAAGCAGAGACCACAGTCGTGATAGTGATAGAAGTAGTCATTCAGATGTAAGTTGTGATGTTAAATATCTTGAATATTTAGGAGATTGCAATGATATGAATGATTTCTTTCAGCTTAAACATACCTCTTATATATAAAAGCATTTGATTGATGCAAACACAGTTGTTCAAACTTAAAGACTGGTTCAAATTTTAAGACTGTTTGATAAAAGTTCTAATAAAAGACATTCATTTTCTATTTACTTAGGGTTTACTAACCTATGTTGACTTAACAGTTATGTATTTTATCAGTAAAACGGCAGTTATTCATTAAATTGTTATTTAAGAATAGGTTGTTTTTTTTTGTGGTTAATGACAAACATTTATGGATCACTTAAAGTATCATCTGCCAGTGAGTTATAATTTTCATCCCTTTATTTACATGTGTATATCAAAACTTTGAAATATTTCATATACATTTGTTGTCTGCAACTTTTTTATTGTTTTAAACGTTTCAGAGAGATAGGGAAAGGGACAGAGATAGGGATAGAGAGAGGGAAAGAGAGAGGGATAGTAGAGAGGATGAAAGAGCCGGGGAGAAATGGGTGACATCAACACCAACCAACACCATCCTGCTTCGGGGCTTACCAACCTTTATTGAGGAAAAAGATGTAAGTCTTCACAAAAGCTTTCAATACATATTAAACCTTCTCAACATTAATGCAAATTTTGCTAAAGAGGGGTGCCCAAATCTGTATTGTCTGTATTGCCCAGCTTTTCCAAAAGCCTCAACAGGCAAGTGAATCTTTACTGAAATTTACTATTTAACCATTATAAGGACAAGTGCAGAAACATATTTTGCATTTAGGGACAAATAAGTCAAAATCAGATTTCACCACCCCTGCAGTGAGTATTTGTTAGTTTTGAATCTATTTTGTTTTCTTTCAGTTAGCAACTTATTGTTATTTATTTTTTTAAAGTATTTAAAAGGGATTTAAGATTTAACCAGGTATATGATATGCTTCAGCAATAAAGCCTGCTATGATTGTAGAAAGACAGCATTTGTTAATATAGGAAGAAAAATAACACCTTTTGTCTTTAAGGAATTCCATAACATTACCTTCATCAGTGCTTTAATTAGTTTAAAGAAATATTTACAATAGACTTAAAACAAAAAGGAATATAACAATCTGTGATTTTCCTATTATGTAAAAATCTGTTGTTGTTTTTTAATTGTGACAAGTCACAAGATGATAATCGAGGGAATGCAGTTTGAAATGAAAGGGGACAAATGTTAGAATAAAGCTGGTCTTATGACAAAATATATATGATTGTATATTTAAATTTCAGATTCGAGCTGAGTTAATGTTATTTGGAGCACCAATTAAAGATGTCCGGTTGATGAGGAAAAGTTCAGGTTAGTAAAAAATGAAACAGTACTGTGTGTCTGAAATCACATTCAGGGTTCATATTTCTCATGACTACCATCTATTTAAGGATATGAAAGCCTCACTAAAGATCTGGAGATTCATTTAGGATATACTCTTTAAGATAATTGACTGAATCGATATTTCAGTATTATGAAAAATACCTGAAATATGTCGTACCTTTAATATGTGTACAGTGTTTCATGTGCATGCCACTTAAGTGACTGATTTGATGATGAAACGTAAATGGATTGAATTAGATATTCCACTTGCCGAGGGAAGAATGCCCATGTGCTTCATTTCAGCCTTCTTCTTTGGGGGCTACTGTTGTATGGAGAAAAGGAGAGAACACTTTGGATGAACAGATGGAAGTGGAAACTAAATACTGATACTTCTTTGTAATAACACTTAACTACAATTAATAAAACATTTGTTTACAGTCTTTTAGAGTAATGGTTGTCAAAGATGGGAATTTAACAAAGTTTGAATGGAAAAGGAAGGAATTCATTTATAGGGTCATTGCAAAAAGTGGAACATTTTTATATCAGGAATTTCACATAAATTATAGGGATGGTTATGTTAAAGTGTTGATTTTGATAAAAGTTTTCTATTTTCTAAGTAATCTTAGAATCATTTGTACATTCATTGAATGCGTTAATATGTTTAAACGCAATAATATTCCAATTAAAAACAAGAAAAATGGAAACAGATGTTCACAAGAAAAGTACACAGTGTTGATTATTGTTACAAAGAATATCAAGTGTGAAGTATCAGGTAAAGAAATCATCAAGTGTGAAGTATCAGGTAAAGAAATCATCAAGAAAGAAAATGGAAACAGGTGTGTGTAAAATTAGGAGTAATCAATTCACTTTTTTTTTTAAATATTGCAAGAATTTTCATTATTGGGTAGTACTTAAAATGCGTTTGTGTAGCCAAACTCCAGTGGTCTTTAGTGAGGCAAAGAAACCAAATAAACTATGCAATCACAGAGAAACACTCTAAATGTGTTGGGAGAACTGTTTCGCGAACAGTACACTGTGTTATATTCAATCCTACATATGTTGTGGGGGACTTTGAAATCACTAACACGACCAATTATAATTATGTACAGGTGCTTCAAGAGGATTTGCATTCGTCGAGTTTCAGAGCATAGAGGATGCCCTCCGCTGGATGGACACCAATCAGGTTTATTGATGAGAATTACTACAGTCTTATGTTATCTGCCATAAACCGTACACCGAGAAACATGTAGGGAACATGGGAAAGGGCTGGCCTAATGATACAGGCCCGTTATAGGTTTCATGGGATCTTCAAAGGAAACAAGGGTTGGATAGGGGCTTTTGTTTTGATTTTCTCTTGGGAGGGAAAAAGAGGACACTCATTTTTTTGGCCATTTTTGTATAGTCTTTGAAGGAATGTTATTATAAGGTCAGTTTTTGGGTGGGTCTTACATTTTTTTGGAAAGGAACAATCAGGAATGATGTGAAGCACAGATTAAAACATCACATGCTAAACAGGTTAGTCATCCTGAAGTAGAAAGAGTTTATAAAGTGAATTATACGATTCGACTTACCAAAGGGACAGACAGACTTATAGACATGAAGATATTAGAAAGACACAGATAGACATTAAAACATGAAAGTATGAGAAAAACACAGACAGATGTTTAAACATGAAAAGTGTGAGATTGTGAAGAAGTGAGATTTGAATGAAAGATTCAGAATGTTTTTTTCAGGGTTGAACTATAAAATAATTCATTAATTGTAAAAGTGTATGATTTGTTCATGATTTGATTATTCTATTGCATTCTCTGATATTTACTGTTCGGTTTTGCCTTGCTTTATTGAACTGAAGTGTAAAAAAGGTGGAATTTTTTAAGTGTTCTTTTCTCTACTAGAGGTTCTATACCTTTTATACCATGATAAGGAACAAATATCATGGATTAGTTGTGTCTTCATTTTTTAGGTTGTCTGGTAGAAATCGATACTGCTTTGGTTTTTTTGATTGATTATAAGTTAGACACCATAGCCTGTGTTAATGACAAAGGAAAAAACACTTCACATTTTTTCTTTACCCGGCTTATTATGGAACCAAATAAGAAGGCTTCGTTTATTCAATAATGCAACAACAACAGTATTTCCTTCTTTTGTTACAAAGTTTAAGTTGTAACTGCATTTGTATTTGTATGCATATTCATTGTAATAGTCTGTAATTTGAAAAAAAAAAACCTTTGTGACTAGAGAAGGCATTGTAGAAGGTTGCTGAGATAGGTTTTCTTGTGGTCATCAACTCGGTTGTCTTCAAGAGCCAACTTTTTTTTATGTGCATTGGCTTTTAGGCAATATACTTTAAATGTCTTAATAGAGAAAAGAACATCTTGTAAAATTAAACCAGCTCTCTATCTTTAAATCGAAATTTTCAACATTTGCTCATTTCTTCCCCACAAATCAAAGGACCTTGTGAAGAGTCTAATCAGGGAGAATGGTCTTGTAACAGCATTTATCACAAAATCTGAGTCTATTATAACTCACATGGTCACCAACCTGGTGGGGAACACTTCATTGTGGTTATAATGATTTCAGGGTTTTTTCTTTTATTAGCAATCTGCTGTTAACTACTCAAACCATTTAGGCACCATTTAAAAAGAAATGGTTGTGATATGGCTTTTAACATCATCTTCATGTAAAATATCGACAATGTTAGTTATTGCAAGTTTTCATAACTAGCAGGCTTGATAAATATGGCAAAAAGGCGTATTGGGTTTGTACTTGAACCCTGACAGCTTTATTTGATCATGTGAAGAACCATCATTGTCATATTAAGCATTTTCTGTTATACTAATAATTTGATTGTTATTCCAGAGAAAACTGCTGCTCCAAAACCAATACAGTTGTACGATGAACTTCAGTACGCCAAAAGATCGCCATGACAAGTCTATTGTTCACAAAATGGATTGGAATTGTGCCAAGGTAAATATCAAGGTGTGATGATCACAGGAATATTGAGATTAGTTTCATTTAGAATAAATAGACCCATCAGTATTACACATGTATAAAGAGACATTCAACACAATGTCAAGTATGGTCTTGCAAAATGTTCTTAATCCTTAGAATGCTTGGTAATTTTCTAAAAATAGATTTTTGTGTTATCTGCTTTCCAAATCATTAAATATCTGCTTGATTTTAATAAAGAAAAATATTCAGAGTAGCAAACAGGTTAGATCACAGGCCAGGTGCCAATTTACTCGCGACTGGCCTGGATCTAACCTGTTTGCATTAGTATGAAGTGGGTACCAGCACTATAAGGGTTACATTTGTCTGGACCTGAAATTGACTTTGTTGCTTTTATCAAATTGAGCTAAGTGCCGATAGTCTAAATCAATTTTGAGTATTCAGTTCATGTAGAAATTGATTCCAAAACTGAGTATTTCAAAGCAACCATTTCATACAGTTGTCTTAAACGATAAATAGAGTATGTTTAATTGAACATAAAAGCCTGAAATTTCATGAAGAATCAGATGTCCTCATTTTTTTTTCATGATTTGGTGAAATAAGGACACATAGTTTTGATTGGCCGAACATAACCACATCATAATGTTGCAGTGTTCTTCTAAAGAAATGATTAGAAACGATGTTTTCAGGGCTAAACCCAAACATTTCTTTTTTACGGGATTTCCATAAGCAACTTTCTCACAAAGAAGTTCATGAATGGTCAAAAGTGAAAGCAACAACACAATTATAAAGTATTGAACATGTTATTGTCTGTTTGGTATTCGACCATCATGACAAAGGGAGAAATGGCTTGTTACAAGCAATTTCTCTTTTTTTCACTGTTAAGTCCAATGGACATATAAAAGAAACCCTCAGGTTTAAGACTGATTGTGATATCTTCTGATTATCAAAAGAAATATACCTTTCATTCAACAAAACTTCGCAAGAAATAGAAAACACATGGGGTTGAAACCAAGTCATGGGTCTTCAAATTAATCTAGTGTCCTGCAGAATAAAATAAATGGACATTGGGCTATGGAATATTTAAATTAGCTTATTTGTTAAAATACTTGTACCTTACAGTGTGGCGCACATAATTTCAAGCGAAGAGATCACTGTTTTGGGTGCAATTTATCCAGATACGGTAAGACGGTGCTGTCCGCAAAAACCTTTGTCATCACAAAGTGTTCCAAGGAAATGTGCACAAAATATTTTAGTTTGTCTTCCTTGTTTTTATAAGGAACTTTTTTTTTTACCATTACCTTCGAAATATATACAGCAGGTTTCAGTAGATTTGAAAAGGAAAAAACCCAAACCTTTAAGCCATTTTAGTCTTTGAAGGCTGATCTTTGTTCATGCGGTAGAAAGCAAACAAAACAAAATTTGCAATTTTTCCTTTTCTTACAGTTTTTCTTTGTTAAGCCTACTTAAAAAATTACTCATTTCCTTCATTTATGTAGAATCTTTTTGAACCAGTCATAGCCTGAAATGTAGAGTAATGGGTTAACTTAATATAAACTTTTGTAAGAAAACATTGTGAAGAAGAAAATAATTACAAAGTTTTTCTGTAACAACTCCATGTTGTCTGCTGTGAAACTTATTAAATCTAAAGGCGGTGTAAGATGTCGGTGAGCTGTGTTGGCTGTGTAGTATGTGAATGACATGAAGTGAAGGATGGATGGTGGGGGGTCACAAAGAGTATAGTGCTTGGGATGATACAATAAAAGACACTTTATCATGTTAATGAGGTTAGGTCTTTTGGTCAGATTTTGACACTCAAATAAAAGAACAGATTCTTTACTCATCATGTCAATATTTGGATTGTAACAATGAAAATTCATTTAACTTTCATGAAATTATTGTTTCAAAAGCGAGAGTAAAATGAAAAAAAAAAAATTCTAGGTTGAATATTTTCTTCATTTTTTTTGCAATTACTGTGTGAATGTGAATAATTTAAAACAAACAAAAATTTTTATCATGAATAAAAAGCACAAAATTATTTTTGTAGAACCCATTTTTGTCAATAATATTAGAGAGATAAGTTTTGTAAGATATACCTCTGAAAGAAAGTTTCATCTCAATTAAATCCACATATAATTTCAAGAGTTACTGTCACTAATCAAAACTTACTAATGGTAGAAAGTCATCAAGAAAGAGTTTTGACAAAAAGAAACTTTTTATGAGGGTTATTATGATATCTTGCTTCTTACACATGTTTGGACAATTGTGAATGTTGGAAAGGGTCACATTTTTGTTAAAATCCAAATAGCAACGTTTTGTGAGTATTATTTGCCCGTTGCATTAGTCTTTCCATCAATCAAAGTTAAGATATGGACTAGTATGTCATCCAAATGGTTGTTGAAAGCTCCAGACTGGTTTAAAGATCAAGTGGACTACCTTAAAGAAATTGTTCTTCAAAGTTGTACATATCGCAACAATGGTGCTAATAGTGCTAATAGAGTGTAAGAGAAAAGTTCAACCTTACCGAACTGGATGTTAGATAGACAGAGAGAATGAGAGATAAACAGTGAAATTTTTGTGCTAGAAGTGTTATATCAAACAAAATCAAGCGTCAAGAATAATATACATTATGATGCAATAAGATATTAAGGGGGGTGTTATTACACTATACTGTTTCAGTAGTTTAAAACTAGAAAAAGTTAAATCATTGGAATAATACCAGTAGTCATTAAATACATCTTGTCTTGCGAATGTTGTATAATTGTAGATAATTAAATCGCAATTTGACTTTAATTTTATGAATGAATGTTAAGATAGTAAGCCATGTAGAAATCAACTCTGAGCTACTTGCAAAGTATTTGTTGACAGAGCTGATAGTACATGACTTGATTCTTGTTCCAAGTTCTACCTTTCATTCATGCTTCACTATAATGTGTTAGGTGGAACTCTTCTTAAATCGAGGATTCAATGCAAAACTATAGTAAGTGCTCCACAAATGTGAAGCACTTACTATAGTCTTGGATTGAATCCTCAAAATAAAGGGAATTGGGGCAGCAGTTGGGGTAGGGAAGGGAGGGGGTTGTTGGCTTGTCAATGTCTCCTCTTATCATGGACCCGTGTCTACAAGTGGGGTGGGTCTTGTCTTCATGTGACCTGTCAATTAATCAATCAGGGGAAGTCTAAAGGTATCTACTGTTTGATGAACAAAGTTATAACTGTATTGATTGACTGTCTTTCAGAATCGGGTAAATCACAAGCTGATGGTTACGACCATGTAGGAACCAACCCATGCAACAGTAAGTAAACATAGCTGTTTAACAATTTTGATAAATTCTAGAGTTTTGATAGCATTCTTTCAAAATGATAAATCCTTTTGAGGAATTCTCCTTTGATTTCAAAAATATTTTAAGGCTTGCCATATCTTGGAAATCAATGAGAGGTAGTTTCCCAGTTGACTTTTAGAATGCCAATTCTAACCAGCTTGATCAGACCCTATGTGCAGTCAAATTTTGGGTCTTCCTTAATTATTTTGAACAGGGCATGGCATCATAACTGATATACTTTATATGTGATGTAGAAATCATATGAATATATGTCTTGAAAACGGAATCAAGTTTTACTTTTGATAATTGCTTTAATATTTTAGATATTATTGTTTTGTTTAGTCACAATGTGTTAGTTAAGTATATTTATTTGATATGATAAGCACTGTAAAACTCTTTATCTATTCAATACATGAATAGGAAAAAAACAAAAATATTCGCAATTCACTAAATGCTGTTAACATGTTATACCTGTACAATGCATTTATGATATCAATTTAGATTTTCTCTCCATACAATTACTTTTGTCAAGATTATTTTCATTGGTCAATCTTGGAATTCTTTGCATTTGTGTCAAGAATTTAAATGTATATTGTAAACATTTCAGCCCTCCTATTCCGAGGTTTGGATGCTTTAACAACAGAAGAAAAGATCCTGCGTTCTTTGACAGATTTTATTGAACATACCTGTAAGAATGTGAAGGTGATACGCCATCCCACAACCCAGATATCAGCTGGTTATGCTTTTGTGGAGCTGTCATCGGTTGCAGAATCAATGAATATATTGGAACTTATAAAGAATATGAAGCCAGGCTTTGAAATAGATGGGAAACAGATACTTGTTTCATTTGCCAAAAATACTTTCAATACATCGTAAGTCTAGTTCTTCTAAGTTATATTTTGTATGAATTGCTTGTTTCCTGTAAACATGAAACTTTTTAGCCCTAAAATGGTTATCAAATTTGCTTTTAATCAAGTATAATTATTTTAAGACACTATGAACTAGAAATCAAAGTTTGAAACAAAAGTGAGCCAATCTTGGGTTTCAGTAAATAATTTGAAAAAATCTGCTTTTGAAAGAAGTTATTTCTGTATAAAGTAAATACAAAACAAAAAGTTATCCATGAACCAGTAATAATGCCCCTGAAGCCAACTAAGAGTGAAAAAGAACTTAGACCTAAAGATTTTATATGTGCAAAATTGTAGACACAGACGGCCCAGTCAGGGCATATGGATTTCCATTAAGGCAGACTCCCAACTGACCCACTAGTTTCGGGTCTACGTCCTTCGTCATGAGTCAGGCTTTGCAATATAACTCAAATAATGTTAATGTGATGTAAAACTATGAATAAAAAACCAAAAATTGACAAACCAAAATATGCTAGTAGCTTTGGATAATTTGATCTGGAGGCCAAAGGATTATTATCTGAAAGACGGTTAACCCTTGGAATGCGGAGTAATTTTCTAAAAGAAAGATATATGTTGTCTGCTTTCCAAAACCTTAAATATCTGTTTAATTATGTTGAGGAAAGATACTAAGAGTAGCAAACAGGGTAGATCACAGGCCAGCTGCCAATTTACGTGGCATCTTGCCTAGATCTAACTTGTTTGCATAAGCATGAAGATGGTTCCAGCGCTATAAAGGTTAAATTGAATTGGAATAATCAGCAGTTTGCATTTTGATTCTTAAATTTGTTTCAATCTACTACAAAGAAAACGGCAATGATTTTGTGAACATATCCATTTTACTGAACATAAAGGACATTATATATATATTTATATATATATATAGCTTTGAAGGTGACCATATTTGTTAACATTTAACCCATGGTGAATATATGTGCAACCTTTCATAGATAGATGTTTATTCCTCTTGCTGATTGGTTTGAATGTCATGTGCTGCAATTTACTTAGGGCAGAGACTGGGTTAAGAGATAGTGTGAACACATGTATGTCAATTTCTGTTTCAGGATTGCAACTATTGCGGCTGCAGCTGCTAGTCAGCAACAACAGGTATGTTTGAATTGATCTCTGTAAACTTTTGATATCAGAGAGACAAACATTCTAAATTGTTAGCCAACAAAGTTCATGAACAGAAATCATTGTTTACGAAGTGTTTCGAATTTCATTAGAAAAAATGCGATATCTTTAGAGACAGTTTTTATAGTAACCACAGTATAATGTTATAGCTTTTAGGTTTTTAGAAATCACATGATATTAAAGACTCCTTTGAGCTCCTAAATCTGATTTTGATTTACTTGTCTGTGAATGATAAATTATTTTTTGCACTTGTCCGTAAAATAGTTATATAGATTAGTGAATTTTAGTAAAAGTTCACTTGTTCGTTAAGCCTTTTGGACAAGCTGGGCAATATGACAAATTGATTTTTGCCACCCCTGTTCTCATGGGATCTCTGCATGCAAGGATGGGCTTTGTTGATGTTGTTTTTTCTCATATATAATTTTTCTCCCTTTAGGCGTGGGACCAGTCAGGTTCTATGGATTACTATCCGGGATATGACTACAGTCAGACTGGATATGATCAGTCCGGGTACTATACTGGGCAATACTATGATGGGCAGAATTATGATTACTCAGGTTACTACGACATGACATCCGCCACCACAACATCTGTGTCTACTCCCACAGTAACAGCCAATGTTAATACCTCTAGTACTAGCACAGGTTAGTCATATAAATGGCACTAGATACTATCTCAATTTTTTTTTTTTTTTGAAGAGGTTCAATGAAAAGCTTATATTGTTACAAATTACAAATAAGTCACTTAAAAGAGCACAATGTTCTTGTAAGAAATGTAAAACAAAGGTGAATGAAAAGCTAAGAAGAATTGTTAAAAATGTGAAACAGGCAGTTAAACAGTTAAAAGTACTTCTTTATCATGTAATGCTGTCTGTTTGTAGAAAACTTCAGCCCTCTGCTGATAATGAAATTGTTTTACGGTTGTTGTAAAATGTCTGCACCAAGTTGGTTGTTGCTAAGACTAACAATCTTTTTTTTACCCGTTTGTATCGATAATTGCAATCGAAACAGGGAATCTAAACCTAAGACTATAACATACAGAGGTTGTATTTTACAGATGCTACAAACGCTGCAGCAGCTGTTGCCCAAGCTGCCATTCAGCAAGCCCAAGCAGCAAAGAATTACCAAAAACAAGTAAGTTATTTATACCCAACTAAGAGAAAGGTGCTTTATTAACATCTATCTTAAGTGCTATTATTAATCCGCTCAGTCTGCATAGATTTGTAATAGTATTTGGCTGTTTCCTTTAAGTAAGTTGTTTGGAAAATGAGAATGACTTATGCAAATTGTCTGAAATCCTGTCGTAACGTATGGGTGCTTAAACAGGATTCAAGTCTCATGGTGTCTAAAGCACTAGGCTTCTTTGCAGGAATGTGCCATTCTTAGTTGTCAGCAGTTGCTAGAACTCTTTAGCAAAGACAAATAAACATGGTATAAACCAATGTAAACTAATGTCTTAAAACTGTATCGTATAAAAATGGGTGTAAATATATGGTTGTTGTTTGTAGGTGCAAAAGCAGAAGAAAATAGCCGAGATGACAAAGGAGGAGCGACTAGCCCACCAGGCTCAGGAATGGACACAAAAAACTCAAGATCATTCCCCGCCATCAGCAGAAACAAAGAAATATCGTAAGTTTACAAGTATGTGACTTCGAGAACTTACTGATGCTTTTGAAGGCTACTCTTGTATTACTTTAGTTTTTACAAATGCATTCCTTGCAGGAATGTATACTCAACTGAATAATAATATAGTATCGTTAAAATAAAGATATTTTCTTGATTAACACATTAAATTGGTCTTAAACCATAACTTTATTTACAATTTTACTGGTGTGTTGCTTGCAGTGAAAGCAGTCTATTGATTTTTTAATGATGATTTCCTGGGGAATAATTCATTTCTGTTTCAATTTTTGTGCACACTGGCTTAATATTGGATAATATGAAACATTCACTTTGGAGGAACTGCGCAATGTACTATATACCACACTAGACAGTCATGATAGCTGTGATGCACATTATTTACCATCCTATCCAAACTTTGTCCACAGCACCCCCTGATGTATCCTTGTATCAGTATGATGAAACCTCGGGCTACTACTATGATCCTGTCTCCACTCTCTATTATGATGCCAGTTCACAGGTAATACTTATTTCTGAAACATTGATGCTGCTACACATGGTTTGGGTGGCTGTAAAATCAAATTTTGATTGAAGTCAAACAGTAGTATTAACATCGTTTCTTATGTGTATGGTATCTTTTCTAAAAGCCAACACCTCTGTTGTTCATTCTTTAAGTATATTGCATGGACACATGGGCAAGGAACATGAAAGTGGTAGAATTCAGGTTTTTACCCTCAATCTTCTTACGTTTTCAAGTTTCATTGCAAGAAATGTAGCAAGTCCTTAAAGGCCTAGTCTTTGGAATGTCTGGTATCTTATCTCCCACTGGGCACCCTACAGGGCAACATACAGTTTCACAGCATGGTGCAAATTTCCTGTATATTACTTGATAAGGAATGGGGCATTTAGTGGTAAGATTACGTAATACCCCAACCCTTCGGTTTCTCATAATAAACTGATAAGAGATATGAACAAAATAATGAGTTAGTTATTTAATGAATAAGCACTTGTTATAATTATATAAATGGGTGATGATGGTGATAATGATGATATTCTACAGAGGATCTATAATATTCCCTGCTGCAAGTCATTCTTACATAAATAAATCTTTATATAAGGTGCAAATTAAAAGAAAGATACCTTAGTCATCTAAAAATACATCCAATATTAAAGAATATATATTTGAAGTCTTATATAAAAAAAATGTCATTCTGCTTCGGTTTTCACAATGTGGAATATTGATTAGAAATACGTGTTAAAGTCTTGAATTTTTTATTTAAAACAATGATTTACAAGATAAGTAGATTTTTCTTAATAAACTGTTAAGAAATGTGAAGAAAATGAGTTAGTTATTCAATAAATTATCACTTGTTATAATTATAACATTGATGATGATGATGATGTAGTTGATGATGATAAACTACAGAGGAACTATAACCATGCTGCAAGTCATAATTGCATAAATTATCTTTATATAAGGCACCAATTAAACAAACCTTTCCATCTTTTTAAAGCCTTATTGAAAAAAAAAAATCAATTCTGGTGCTTAAATGTCCTCTATAAAAAAAATTGGAAACCTTTCAGTTTGACACAGTGCTATACGTGGTATGACGTAATCCCCGTTAATTATCACAGCTGGTCATCACACCGGGTGGGCGTCTGGTTTTATTGGTTTGGGGGGTCAATTAAAGAAGGACTAAACTAGGCCTTTAACAGAGTGAAGGAATTTCTATAATCTCGCACTGAACCCTCAATTTACTATAATATATAGTGTGGAAGATGTCCAAAACAACATGCTGTATACCCTCAAAATAATTTGGAATTCAATGAGTGTGGCATATTCTCTTTTAATTGAACACAACCTAAAACATAATGCAATAATCAAACTCAAATATTCAACTCCTATCACTTAAGCTTTACTAGCCTGCTTATATAGGCAGTTGGTACCAATGTTGTTCTAATGCAGAACAGTTTTTATAACACCAACAGTGTATATAATCTTTGATCCATGAAAAAATAACAAGTAAAACAGAGTGTTAAGTAAAAGCAACATTACTTGACAGTGGTCCTGATGGTGACTGACTTTAAGGTTGACGGGGCCGTTATCTACATGTAGGAAATATCACAATCTTTGCAACAATGAGATTTATCAGCAATCTTTCAGAGGCATCTCTCTAATATGTTGTACTTTGTTTCCCCAACAGTACTACTACAACGGGACTACTGGTCAGTTTATGTACTGGGATGCAGAACAATCAACCTACCTTCCTGCACCCACAACCATTGAGGAGGGAAATACGGACAATAAACCTCAGACAAAGGAGGAGAAGAAAGAGGCCAAAGATAAGAAAGAGAAAGTGAAAGTAGCCAAAAAGATAGCAAAGGTATGAGTTGTGTTTCTCTTGCTAATTTATAGAAAATAAAAAGAATAAAAAGGAAGCACCAGTTATGTTTATCTCTTGTTGAAATGCTGCTTCATTCTGGTCTTTTTTTGCCTCTTCATATTTCTTGGCATTTTCAAAAGACGACTTTCAAAGCAATTACCCAAGGGACAAAAGAAGTACCTTTTAACCCTTTACCAAATGCCAAATTCTCAACCGTCCCAAATTGAAAGAGTTTGCAGACGGCATTTCAAAATGTTTCAAAACATGATGAAATTGAGAAATAAGCTTCTGATAGGGAAGAAAACTTTGTGGGAAAAGGAGAAATTGCTGGTTAAGAGCAATTTCTTCTTTTCCCTCAATGTTTTCCAATCATCTGCAACAAGCTGGTCAAATGTGGTCACTGTATGGTAATGAGTTAAGCAATGTAACCGCCCAAAAGTTTGGTCAAAAATAGAAATGTCATCAGTGGGGTCCTGAAAGTTGAACATGTATACCTTTGGTCTCAAGTAAACTTGAAGAGATGCTAAGACATATAAAGAAAAAGAAACATGTTGTAGTTGAAAGCATAGGCATTACAATATGTCTTACTTTATAATTACAGGATATGGAAAAATGGGCGAAGTCAATGAATGCTCAGAAAGAGGCAGTTAAGGATGGAATTAAGAAGATCAATTTACCAAATATGGGAAGGAAGGAATCTGCAACAGCAGATGCTGGATTTGCAATCTTGGAGAAAGCAGTAAGTAGAATCTGACAATTTCCTTTGTGATGCTACATTGCTTTTAATAGTTGAGAGATAGATAATTTTGAATTAATTTAAAACAAATAGATCAACATATTGTTTTGACTATCTTCACTTTGTAATGTTAGAAATGAATTGGATGGAAATAATTGCTTTGTTCATTTGTAATAAACTTGTATGGCATGTTAAGTATCAGTATTAATTAATAGCACTCGCATATCACATTTCATTCTTATCTTGTAGAAGACTGTACCAGGAGAAGATAAGAAGTTGATGCCACCTCCTCCACCTGTTGTAAGTATTGTTTTCTAAGGGAATTGAAATGAAGCAGGGTCCTGTGTGGCTCGATGGTTACGTTGTAGGACTTGTTTCAAGAGGTTTCAATTATCCCTAGGATTAGTTGGAGTGCCCTTGGGCAAGACACAGCAAAGCCAGTCCAGTAATTGGGAAATCCAGTCAAGCCAAAACAACTGAAATACTTTTGAACCTGCATTAAACCCCATTTAAACATACGAAAACCCAAACCCTAGTCGATGGATTTAAACTGCATGTCTGTTTGGCATGCAGTCTGGTGAAAATACATCTGTTGTAGCTATCTCCCCTTTTTTCAACACTGGATGAAGATGTCATGACAGCTTTCTAAGGTGAACCTTCTTAAAAAAATTCAACAATTTTATTACCACCAAAAACAAACTGCTTTTAAGGGAATAGAGAAAAATATAAAATAGATGGGTAAATTCTTTACAAGTGTGATAGGATTTTGAGCTCAAATTAAAATCTGACCAAAGCAAGTTAGCTTTTCTTTTTTGTTCACTTAGTAATAAAGTGGGGAAGTCATCATATTTTTGCAGGTTTGAAACTATTATGTTGATAGGAGAAATTACTTGTGAACATTTTCGGTATTATCACAATGCTGTTATTGCATTATTACGAGATTATGATCGTTACCTGCCTAGTACTGATGAAATCCAGGAAAGCCATTCAACTGAAATACTTTTGATATTGCATTAAATCCCTATATGGATAAATTGAAATATGAATTAAATTGTTTACAGGGAGGTAGTGAGACTGACAAATTAAAGGCGGGTCTTGTTGCGTCCTATGGTGGTGACTCTGATGATGACGATGATGAGGGATCTCCTGGAGACAAGGCTTTTGATGAGACAAAGCTGTTAGACTTTGATAAAATGGCATGTTTACTCTGTAAACGACAGTTCCAGAGTAAAGATCAACTCATGCGACATGCTCAGATGTCTGATCTACACAAGGTATGGAAATAACATTGTTGGATATTGAATAAGTAGAAGATCTCTGATTGGAAATCTATTGATGTGGGGTACTAATGTTTGAAATGTAAAGTAAAATGAGCAGATACGGTAGTGAAAAAAGCATTATTGCAAAAGTTGCTGTTCAGTGGTCAAAACAACACTGCTTATTGGGATACAAACAGCATTTCTAAAGCTATAATCTAGATAGACAAATCTGAAATGTCATTGAGACTTACTTCTCTTATGAGTACTAACCATATTGGGGTTAAAAGAGCAATAAGAAAGAATAAGCATAGGAAATACATCTCTTACCATGACCATTAACAGGTGTTTTTTCACATAATTTCTTCAAAATTTAATTGTTGTGATGTCAAAAAATTCCTAACATTATGATGAATAGACATTTATGTTTGAGTCAATTGTTTATCTCAAATACTACTTAAGAATTGTATATATGAGCTTGTGTTGTATAACAATCTTGAATGAAATGCGTTTCCCAAATATTTTATATAAATGAATTTTGTGGTTAATTGAGAACATAAGTTATAAGTGAAAGCAATTTGTCTGTAGTCCAAAGGTTTGATGGCATATCTGCTGTAAATTCATGAAACAAATTTCTAAAAGGATGGTAGATATTGTCTGATTCTGCAGTTAAATATTGGTTTTAAATTTCAGCAAAATATGGAGACCTTAAAACAATCCCAGTCTTCTGGTGGTGGTTCCTCAGGACTTCAGGTGAGTCTTAAGCTTGGCTTATTGATGGATTGATTCATTTATGTATTGGCATTTACCCACAAAAATGTTTTTGGCCATTTGCAAATGGTAGAAATATTGCTTTGACAAATAATAACTACAGAAATCATATTTACAACAAAAGAACCCATTTATATCATACCAGAATGTGAAAATATGTCATATTTATGCTACTTTTGTAATGATTTGGCTAAAAAGCCTATGAATTTTGATTATTTTATATTCCTTATATATATGTAAGTGTTAAATGAAGTTCTCACACAATTAGCTATAACTGATTCTTTAGTACTTTCCTTTTCATTATCATTGACGGTATTTTCAACAACAACAAAAATAATTTTTTCAATACATGTATAAAAGAAAATGAGCAACTGTAATGTTTGATATAGAAAACATTTTGGTATTATAATCTGGGATTTTCTCTTCAGTACCGTGATCGGGCCAAAGAAAGAAGGGAAAAGATTGGATCTACTGCCCCACCTCCTAGAAAACGTCCTGCTATTCCTGAAGCGTAAGTTTGAATTAATAACCTAATATCTCAACTTATCTAATAACGTGGAATTAGGTGTCATTCAATTGCCAGTATGCTCCTATTAACATTTGTAATTGTTTAAGGATTTGTTGTCTATGAAGAATAAGTTCATTTTGGTGACAGTTTACCTGTTGGAACTTGAAGGGATATTGATTATTACTTAAATGCCAGAAGGTTACAAAGTAACAGCATTAAGGAATGTATATTAAAACTTGGTGCTGTTAATGTTGGCTAAGCTGAAATGATAGCTACACCTGAATTGCATTCATGACTCTGATAGAAAATCAGCTACATGCCAAAACAGTATCATTTTGGAGTTTCACAGTCTGACCTACGAACTTGTAGCATATTATTGAATGGGCCGCCCTTCATATCATTGCTCACTTTATCAAAAATCCAAATCATCAATGATCTTCAAAAACTTATGAAGTAAATAAGATTGATGTTTTCATGTTGATTACAAAGTCTGGATACTGTGACTATTCTAACATGATGCACTTATCATTACAGGTATGAACAGCCCACCAAGGCTGGTATCGGGGATGACAATATAGGTAGTAAGATGTTACAAAAGATGGGCTGGTCTTCAGGGCAGGGGCTCGGCAAGGAAAAACAGGGAATTGTGAAGCCAATACAGGTATGAATGGCCTTGCTGTATAATTGTTGCTTTTGTAAATTTGAATGGGCTTTGCTTTGAAACAAAGAACCGACTACTAGTGAAATATCTCATACTTTAATCCATTTTCCTGTCTGTGAACTTTTAACTGGACCAAATAGAAGCACCAACAGACAACATCGAAAAACAGGAACAGAAGATTTCTGTCTGATGTTGATAGGAACCATGGGGATAAATGGTTGAAATGCTCATTATAAGCAAGCATCCATGATGTTAATAAGGGGAATGTGTTAATCGATTAACGTATTGTAGTTAAGTGACATCAAGGATTTTTCTTTAATTTGATTATCATGGATGCTCGCTCTTGACTTTGACTATCAAGAATGTTTTTGTCATTGATTATCATGGTTTTTTTTGTCGATGGTTAACATGGAGGTTTATGTGGCCAAAAATTGACCTTCTGTTGTTTGCTGCAATAACCTAGAAAAGGGATGAATTTATTGCTGCAAGGTTATTGGTAAAAAGTTACATTTTTCTGTTTAAGGCTGAGAGGAGAAGTGCAACTGCTGGGTTAGGAATGCGAGGAGCAAACTACAACATCGAAGACACAGATAACTACAAGGATGCCCTCAGAAAAACAATGTTTGCCAGATATCAGGAATTTGAATGAAGCAATATTAATTCATAGTGTGATATCCATATGATTTTGTACGTTTGCAGAGAGCGTAGATCAAAATCTAACTGTAAAGAAGTGTCATCTCAATCATGGTCCTTTGGACTTAACCTGTTGTAATTTACTGTCAAAAGTGGCAACTGTGGAACAATCTGTTCAGTTTCAAAATCATTTGATCAGATCATTTAAAAAACCAGAGGCAAGCTTAAGGGGGATGAATAAGGTGTTTTAATTACCTAAATAAAGATCATGAAAAAGGACGTTCAGATGTTGCCCTTAATGGAAGACTAGTAGTAAATATGTCTACAGGTTAAGTTTTTGACAGCCTTGAAAAGAACAATGAGCTGAATATTTACAAAGATTCCAATGATGTTGATGTTTACATATAGCCCAAAAGTAAACAGGTGCGATGTGTCAACAAAGTCGCTAATTTGTTGTTCATACACAGAATGAAGACTGGGAAGATGTTTGTGGATGAAGTTTGAAGAGGTCCGGTGAATCTGTCTGGCAGTCGAGGTTTGAAGCAGCTAGTTGCCTTGTAGACTGGCTTTGTGCTTGCCAAGTACAATGACTGGCTTTGTGCTGGCCAAGTACAATGACAATAGTGGACAGATAGAGGGGCGACATGGATGCCGACCTGAAACTCAGAGTGTGTAGGTGTTGGCACTGAGTGTTAAAACCTTTGGATGTAGAAAAGGACTATCCAACATGTGTCAGTGTTAGGTGAAGAAGACAGACTATTATCCTTTGTATGACTTCAGTGAAGTATTAAGTGACATAAATATTGTGTGATGTTATTGAAAGGGAAGTGAGAATTTTTTTCAGCAGAGCAGTGATGTTAACGTCTGTACAAAATGTGTATGATACATGTGAGCTGTTATGTTTTTTATAATTGAAAAAGAATTGAAGATTAAAATAACTTAAATTCTATATGTCTATATCTTGTTTTTTAACAACTGTAACATGTATCGGGTCCCTCTTGGAGTAAAGCCATCGTGGGTCACCCATCCAGGTACTAACACTTAGTATGTTGCTTAACTTTGAAAGAAAGCCAACCACTTTACTTCCGGCTTCCACAGTGAGACTGTAGAAGTAGTATTTATACATAAACCCTATTTCTGTCACACAACCATCTATAAACATATCACAAATCACCCTTGTGTAATGACTGGATCTTAAAACATATTTCTATAACTATGAAATGTGGGTTTTGGGCTGTCTGCTTTACTTTTGTGGCAAATTACCCAGTACTTTCCACACTTGTGAGCAATGATTTTCTTTGTTAGCCTTTGGATAATCTCCATCAGTGAAAATGAACATCATTACATGATCACCCAGAGAAGATAAAGAATGAATAATAGTCCTTTGTAAATGTGATTAACAACTTACGAACCAAATACTTACTTAAACAGATAAATTACAGAGGGTTTCAGAAACCACAAATTCATCATATAAGGATCTGGCTAAAAAGCCTTGTCCAGCAGGAATGTATTGCCCAAATGAAACATTGAGTTTCATTTGGTTATCTAAATATCTATTAAAGAACTCAATTGGAAAGGTATTACATTGCCTATGCATAGCTCTCTTTTGTGTCAAACACGAAACAAAAGCTTACACCATGAACCCAAGTTTCCATTCTAACTTGACGTCACAAAAGAAAACCACTGCAGTGGTACTGAGGTAGTCTGTCTTGTGTGATGTTAGTTTCTGGTTTGGATTCTAGCTGGCTATCATCATCAACCGAATAACAATACATGCATTATGATAGGGTTTAAACTTATTTATTTTACACTGATTGTGACAGATCCCTGAAGCTTATTAAATTCACTCTTGATAACTGCATCCTGTATACTTAACCGGTACAAGCGCAGATTTGTGGGCTAGTCCTGGTATTTTCACCTCACTGCAAACAGGGTGAAACCTGCCACCCTAGTTGAGTTAGACCAACACGCTAGCACTGGACCACTTTCGCCCTGTATCATGGTAGAAATGGTGTACTCCAATGGCAGTTCTAATAACAGAAAGTATTGCAATGACAGGTTAGAAAAAAGATAATGGTATTTTGGGTCTAAGAAACTGAGCCATAAAACTACAATTGTTGAAAGAGGTAAAAAAAAACCCTCTCAAAATGAATCGGGATCAATTAAGAATTAAGTTGGGTTTGTCACTTGGCAACATTTCGCGTTTAACGGATTAATTGGTTTTTATATGTTTCATTGCCTATTCCATATTTCATTTATCATGTAAGACAAACCTTTTTATTAATGAAAGAAGAGCACAAATATGAATCAGTCTAAGGTGGTTGACTAGATTGCCCAGTTCTGCCAATACTTATTCTAACCTTTAATGAGGTCAACTCGACATGAAATATTTGGCTCTCATCAGTGATGGGGGAAACTGTCAGTGACCTTTTACAAAATTTTTGAGTGTCCCAAATTGAAAGTTTCCAGACGACATTCCAAAATGTGTTGGAAAATAACTAATGTGTTAGAAACCATTGTGGGAAAAGGGAAATTGCTCATCACGAGCAATTTCTACTGTTCCCACAATGTTTCCCAGAGTCGTCTGCAACAAAGTGGTAAAATATTGTTATTGTTTGGTTATGGGTTAAAAGATAATGTGATCCTGGTGAGGTCACAAAAACAAAGTATTAGCTCAAACTACTGTGATTCAATCAAATTACTGTTGAAAACAGCATTGACCCCCAATCATATCATCCAACCAAAGCAGTATAACGAAGCTTTTGAAGAGAATCACATGCATTCTGTAAGCTATTATGGGTGTTGCCCATGTTGGAGAGAACCACATACATTCTGTAAGCTATTATGGGTGTTGCCCATGTTGGAGAGAACCACATGCATTCTGTAAGCTATTATGGGTGTTGCCCATGTTGGAGAGAACCACATGCATTCTGTAAGCTATTATGGGTGTTGCCCATGTTGGAGAGAACCACATACATTCTGTAAGCTATTATGGGTGTTGCCCATGTTGGAGAGAACCACATGCATTCTGTTAGCTATTATGGGTGTTGCCCATGTTGGAGAGAACCACATACATTCTGTAAGCTATTATGGGTGTTGCCCATGTGACAACAAAAACCAAGCACAGAGAACCAGTCATGTGAAGATATGACTGATAATTAATCTAACCATTCAACGAAGGGTATTACCCTTATAATGCTGGGTAGTTTTATACAAATAGATTTTTATGTCTTCTGCCTTCCAAAACCTTTGATATCTGATTAATTTTGTTGAGGAAAGATACCCAGAGTAGCTAACAGGTTATATCACAGGCCAGCTGCCAATTTACTTGACAACTGGCCTGGATCTAACCTGTTTGCAGAAGCATGAAGTTGGTTTTAGCCCTATAGGAGTTAAACTACACGCGACAAACAGGTTATAACATTTGCAAAATAGACTATAACAACATGTTATTAATAATGTATCAATTTTATAACACTTTCAGGTACATGCATGTGCATTATAATAATTAATTTTGTAACTTGAAAATAATCAGAAATTCAGACAAGACGGAACAAGAGACCAAAAAAGCATGAGCCGCAACAATTTGGTCATCGTTTCCAATACATGCATTTTCTTTATTTGGGGCTGCATCATACTAGTGTTAACAGATAAAAGCTTCAATGCATTACTAATATAAGCATGTAGCATTTACTATAGTATTGCATTGAACCCTGGAGACAAAAGATTTCAGGTCTTTTCAAAATGCCTTACAATTCCATAACCCTTCTTAAAACCACTGATGAAGTTAAACTATGTTGATTAAGATTAACTGTTTTAGCACAACACAACCAGGAAATAATCTAATAAATCTTTAAGAGAGACAATGACATTGGGTTGGAATTTTTTTCTAAATCAGCAAATATTTTTTTACCCACACCTCCATATAAAATTATGTGACTTGTCCAAATTAAAAAAAAAGAAGAAAGGTGAAAAATTATAGCTTGAATGAAATGTTTTCTTTACATTTGGTAAAAAAACCCATCTCAACAATATGGTCAATTACTCATTATAAACAACTCATCTTTGTGTCACATTGGTTTCTTAAACTAGGCAGCAGACATGTCAAATCAAGAAATAATGCGCTTAGGGTTAATTAGATAATAATTGAAAATATCTTAAAAAAAAACAATGAGTTTATTTTTTAAACCTACATTAAAAGTATGTGTAAGTCTCTGAATCTTGTTGCCACATGGCAGTGTAAACAATTAATGGCAATCATTTAACGCATAACAAGTACAAGATTTAAAAACATATTGACAAAAGAAGTTGCCTCTAGATAATACTACACCTTTTTTATGTTTCAATTTTTAAGTTCAGCCCAGATTCATCAGATTTAGGTTTTGGCTTTATATTAAATTGTAATTGTTCAAAAGCCAGAGTTTTATTTACTTGGCAACCAAATAACGAGATAGAATAAAGACAAAGAACACAACTTTTTCAATATTCATGCTGTAGAGATGAACGGAATCTGTTAAGCCCGTGGTTGGACAAATATAGTTTCTTGCGTATTAAGGCCAATCTCCTTTAGCGATGAGTCAAAGTCAAGTTTGGATAGCTGCCTCACTGGATAATGAGCGACCAATTTGTACCTCTCATTGGAGAAACCTTTAGAGTTGGCAAAAAGTACAACGGCCTGAAACAAAACAATGGATAATTTAAGTATGGACAGCTTGCCAGGGTGAACAAAAACTGTCTAGTATAAAACACCAACCAAATCTTTAATCATAGTTTCACCCATCTCCAAAAAAGATGAAAAAAAGTCAAGATAAAAATTTATTACATTTCTGAGGGTCTCCATTTTACCTATGTGTGAATAATCATAATCACATTTTACAACAAATCATCATGGGTGAAATAACAAATAGTTTGCCTTGCTATTTCAAGCTTTTATCATATCTATTCAATTATGCAATTAATGCCCTTTCTGCAGAATATCTATCAACAACATCAAGATTAAACAAAACAAATTTTGAATTTAAGGAAAACGCAACATTCATTCAGTTTGCTCACAATAGTTTGGAAATATTATGTTTGCTTCAGGCAATATCACATAAGGGGTTTTTCTCATTAAATTACAGGGGCCTATGGAATGCATCTTTCCAAACGTACATTCCTTTAAAATCATATAGTTTGTTCAGAAATTCAAAGTCACACCAGCTTTTTGGTTTCCCAATTCAACTATTTAAGAAGAAAAACTTTCCAAAATCAATAAGCCTATGCCTCTTCCCAAATCAAGGGAAAAAGGCCCTGCACATACAGAAAAAGATGAGATGTTTTAAAAGGGAAAAAGGCCCTGCACATACAGAAAAAGATGAGATGTTTTAAAAAGTCCCATAGGTTGAAATGATTTTCATATCTTACCAATAATTTTGATGAATTTGGAATAGATAATTTCTCTCTTTCACCACTTGGAAATCGTAGCATCAGAGTAAATGTCTCATCTAAAAAAAATATATCATAATAAAAGCACAACATAAATCATACTTTCACAGATAAACACAATCATCAATTTATCTGAAGATAGATTGTTTGGGGATCATGACAAAAACTATAATACAAATTTGACAAACTTTCCCAACATTGTCATCCATCTTAGAAATCCTCAAAAAGATGGATTGTTTTGAGATCATGATGAAAGCTGTAATACAGATTTGACAAATATCTCCAACATTGTTTTCCACAGACTGTTCCATGAAGGTATAAATAGTTATCTACAAATTGTCTTTGTAGTGTGTCATCTTTTGGCTCCATTTGTCATGGCTTTATAAAATATAGCTACAAAGGTTAAAACCCAGGGGGAACCTGAAAAATATGAAAAAGTGCCATCACTGATGACTCTTGCAAACTCCTCACGCTGAAAGGAATTCAAACTTAACCCAAATGTCAATTCTTGTATATTGGATTTTTACATTGAATCAACGTTTCAGCTGTTTTGTGATGCCCTGCTCATCATTAATGGAGGAACATCCCCCTCCCCCCTTTCCACTAAACTGCTCATTAGGGCCAGTCAATATGAGAAGAACCATTTGCATTGTGTAAGTCAGGCAGTAGGTTACCTCTCATAAAAATCTATTGTTAAATATTGCGATTTGAACCAGCACAGAGAAGAGTTTTGTAATTTCAAGATTTGAACCACTTGGCCACCAAGGCCTCCAAATGAAATGCTTGTATTGCATTTTTCTTATGATTTTCCTAATACCAAATCTTGCTATACTAATTACCTGTTTCCTTCCCTAAGTAAGTTTTATAATCCCTGGTATCCTTGGAGAAGCTATCATCTACACTCACAACACTGTCACTGGTATTGCATTCCTCACTTCCAGATTTGTCAGAATGATCACTGTCTTTACTCCCACCTGGCTCCATGCATTTTTTCACATTTTCTATCACCGATGGATGCACTTCATTATGAATACTAACAGACTTCTTTACAGGACTAGATGTAGAAGGCAGCATTGGTGAACAACTTCTCTTTGGAGAAGATTTAGCTGCTCTCTTTGGTGTTAAGTCTTTAGCTGCTCCTAGAGTTTTTGCAGGTGAGGAACTTGTCTTTCCTCGTTTCCTCTTGTTCCCATCACTATCACTGTTATGACTAGGCGAATCTCGTCCAGATAAACTACCTTTTCTACTGCTGGAAGGGGAACTCTTTCTCAGAGATTGAGCAACAGTGTCTGTTTTTTTTGACTTAACTGGAGACATTTGAACATTGTCGTCGGAGTCTGTGAATGTTTCTAAGTCACTATCTGAGTCTACCTCACTGTCTCCTGGACTATTGTCATTCTTTGGCTTTTGTACATCAGTTAACGAAGCCTGAATAGCTGCCTCTAATTGGTCATTTTCTGATGCATCAACTATACTGTCCTCCTACAAACAATGAGTAAAGTTAAAGTATTCCCTTACACATTCATTTACATACAGATCTCAAGATATGAAGTGTATTTCCTATTCTAACTTCTTATTTCATGGTTAAACTGTTAATAATGGGAATCTAAACGATTCAAACAGGTACCAAACTGTAATTTTTGTAAATAGTTTTTGAAACATTGCAAATTGCTGATTTGCCAAAGAATATGTCGCCAATTTTACTGTAACTTGGCATTAAACCTATTAAGTCCAATAAAAACTATCATGATGCTTACTTTTCAGTCACCAGTCTCACTAATAGAATGAAACAATGAAACAAGGATGTTTGTAACATAAGGAGTTACCCACAGATCAAAATGCTACAAAACCTATGATGGTTTTACACTGTATGGTCATTTAAAGCTGCTTGTTTACAGATAGTTTATATTAGCAATGAGAGTATTGATAATTACGCTTTTAATCTATTTCTGACTCCCAAGGTGATTGGGAAATAGTATAGTTAATGAAGACTCGATCTCCTAGAGTGAGCATGTAGAGAACAACAAAACAACATATATATGGGAAACAGCCTGGCAGTGCACGTCTACGCCAAACTTAGAAAAAGGTAGTATCAACTTAATAAAGGGTTATTTTATGATAATTTACAAATGTTTGATTGCAAAACATTGAGGACATTTGTCCATCTCTCTACCTCCTCCTTTGTTGATGTTTTTGAAGCTGTAGCACAGAGAACAGTGCTTCCTTTATTTCCTCTTTCTGAATTCTTTGGTTCAGACATGTTAGAGATTGCTGATTTGAAAACAATGCATGCACATTGTCTAAAAAGTTTACTCTTGTGTCTTTTAACCTAGTAAGCTTTCAATAGTGGTTTCACATTTTACAGAAATTGTAATGTTTCAAATTCAACTTGTGTTAAGAGGTCAGCCTATGGGAGAGAGTAAATTGGCTGTTTAAGACAGGTTGGCTGCTTAACACAATTTGATTTACACCATAAATCTAACAATGGGACTTTCTGTAGTGGCTGTGTAAGGCAGGTTGGCTGCTTAACACAAGTTAGACTGTACTTAATTCTATTTTCTTGTCTGTGAACAAGCAGCTTTAAAGGTTATTTGTTCTTATTACAATCCACTTTAAATTCAAACTACACAGGATTTGGGATATTCTTGAGTCACTTACCAAAATACCAATAGACACAACTACTATAATCAGAAGGCTACTATACTCATTACAGAACATTCAAAATACTGATAATTCCTTGAGGATTCACAAATCTATGTTTACATACTCTCTTGGTCCTTTTTGATGCTGGAGATCGGCTTTCCATTGTTGGATATGTGGATAAAAATTCTGTCACTGAAAAAGTAAAATGGGCAAAGTTTAATCTGAGAATACTCTATACACAGCTGAAGAACAAAAAGAGGATTAAACCTTTTTCAAACATTCGAAAAAAGGTTAAAAGATAAGGACTGGTTCCTGGTTGAAAATCTTCATTCCACAAAACGTGTCAACACTATTCTTGTAGCTCAAATTCATACAAGGTTTAAGGTTACTTGTTCACATATGAGAAAATGTTAAAGTCAAACTAAAATGTCTTTCTAACAATACAGTTTTTGTGACATGAATGATTTACAATTAAAAGCAGCTATCTAAAAGATAATTAATTCAGAAAGCATCAATATATTTTACTATGTACAGTCTATATGCCGGTTATCTCTGAACCATTGCAAGGCTTGTGGATTTAGATACTATTGATACACAGTATACAGATTCTTAAAACTTTGATACATATGATTTTGCATCCAATGCCTATTCTCCTGTGCCTACCATACAACAGAACAGCTGCAGCTGAAGAGTTTTTTTAATATCCAAATTTTCTCATATCTGTGAACAAGCATCTTCAAAAGAATAAGTAAAATAAAGAAAACATTGTTGTTCTTTAAAGCAATAGCACATCAGCTGCAGGTTAATGGAAGCTTCCACCACATACTGAGGGTTGAAAATGACATATTTATTAAGCCCTTTACAAAAGAGAAAGACTAACTACAGTATTGCACAGAGCCTCTTGATAAATGTTAATGTTTACCTAGATCACAGAATGTAATGGAGTCGATGTTGGACCATGTGACGAGTTTTTCTCCTGTTTGCGGGTCTAGAACTGCTACATACGGCCATTCCTCAACCTTGTAGAACTGTGTATACTTCTGTCCTTCCTCACTATCATGGTACACCTAAAATGGAGACAAATCTAATTCATCCAATCATGGACCTCAGAAAATCGATAAAGACTTGGTTAAAATTGACTTCTAATAGAAACTTGAAAATGTTCATCTTCCATCAGAATATATATCAACAATAATAAACATTTACATATAAACATACACTTTTACAATAATAGTTCATAACCTGGATGCTAAATAATAAATATAGGACTGGGTAAACACTTTTTCATGCTTTGTATCAAGTTTCAATGATTTGACGTGGTGGAAATTCTGTAGTCATTAAAAGAAATGTGTAACGTAACTTTTCATGTTTTCAAAAAATTATTTTGATCACTTCTATAATTGGTTATGTAATCATATTTAGATAAACAAATCAAGGGTTCAATGTAATACTATAGTAAGTGCTTCATGTTTATGAAGCACTTACTATATTCTTGCATTGAACCATCGAAATGGTCTTTTGATAGGCAAAAAAAGAACACTGTAGTTTATCAATTTAGAAAATGCAACTTACCTGCCAAAAGATGAAGTTTTCTTTGACTATAGCTTTAACGGCAGAGTTACTCCACACATCCCTGTTCAAGGCCTGACAGTTAAATTCCTGAACATTCTGTATGTTAACCATCAACCATTTACCACGGGAAATACCAGTGTCTCGAGCCTGAAGGAATACAAGATTATAAGAAAATACTGTTTTGAGCTTGTAGAAATACTAGATCATTGAAATATCTTCTCTTTGAAACTTAAAGTACACACAACATGTCTTTCAAATTTTCATTGAAATGTGAGTTCATACAGGGTGCATGCGTTGAAATGGTCCCAAAGGGTTTGCATTTTGCAAGTTGCCATGTGGCTAACAAAACTACCATGATCATCTTGACTCAGCATCATGAAAATGGGTGCCTTTTGAAAAAAAAAACCAAAAAAACCCCATGATGCCAGTATATGTATACATTTATGTATGATGAATCATTTGGTCAATGAGAGAGGTATTGGTACTTGATATTCATATGATATTAGCATATTCACTGAAACATAACAGTCTTTGCAATTATCCATTAATTCCTAAAAAAAAATAAGATACAATGTTCTTCCTTTAATCATATGCTTTATCAAGGCTAAATGAGCAGGAATATAGCGAGACCCTCACAAGATCTTTAATATTTTAAGTATCTGACAGTTACACCAATCAAGTTTTTAAGTGTTTAATATTATTGCACAGGCACAAAAAGTAGAAAACATTCAGACAAAAGGAGACTTTTATATTTAAGAACAATTTTCTTCTTAGTTCCGACAGTATATCAAGTTCTTTCCCAGATTAAATATAAATATGTGAAGAAGTGAAATATAATCAAGTTATCCTTACATTTGCAAAAGTCCCCTTGTATGTTATATCTATGGGAGGTCTAAACAGATCCTGGAGAGTTTTAGTTTTCCGAGATACTCTAGAACTTGATGTTCCAGCCGTCATCTGGGCCTCCTGTTGTCCTACATCAACAGAACATAGTATAATTACAGTGTGTATATCACAAGTTGTCCTATCCCTGTCCTAAACAATAACGACATTTGACGACTTTGTTGCAGACAACTTTAGAAAACATTGAGGGAAAAGGAGAAATTGCTCGTAACGAGCAATTTTTCCTTACCCCACAAGGTTTTCTGCTCTTTCTGAAGATTATAGTTCAATTTCATCACATTTTGAAATGTCCTCTGCAAACTCTTTCAATTTGGGACAGTCTAAAATTTGTTGCTTGGGAAAGGGCTATATCAACAGAATGTAGTTAAATGAAAGCATGCATATCACATGTCCTATATCAACAAAATATATTATAATTACAGTGTGTACATCAGTCTTTTCCATGCATAATTATAAATCAACAAGAAAAATCATCTCAATACCTTTCTAATGAACACACACAATATAGTTTTTCACATAGAACAGCAATGTACATGGAATTAAATCTACTGACTGCCAAAATAGATAATTCTGTCTAATTTCATAAAATATTTTTATTTACAGACAATGTTAATCCTGCTTGGTTTGTGTACAAACAATTTTTTTCTTTTGTACTGTAAGTTAAACAAGAAAATTCTAAAAATCTATTAAGTTTTAACATTTTGATTAACATTGTAGAATAAAAAAAACCCTGTAAACAAAGAACAACCAGATAAAACATACAAAATCACAATTTCATGTTTTAAATAAAACATTTCTTAAATAATATATTTTCAAGTGGGTTGTAAACATAAATGCATATCCAATTCCAAGTTACTCGCACAAGACATATTTTGGAAGTTGGGAAGAACTGTTACACAAATACCATTTTATGGAACAGTCTTTTCAAAGCTTTTCCTCATGATTAAAATTTTGATTCTAATAATTCTACAGATTCTTTTGATAAGACATGTAATGTCTTGGTATCTACCATCTATATTTCAAAAACCTAAGGGACATTCAAGAAGAATAAAGATGACAAACTTAATGGTTACATGGAAATCATATTGTAAACATAACATCATAAATCAGAAAAGACTCCCATAACTGATACATAAAAAAACCATGACAACACATTTGCTTTCATTATTTTTTCTCTCATTTAAGTTTTACACCATTAAAAAAAAAAAAAAAAAAAAGAAGTTTACAGAGTCAGCAGACTCAGCCTTTCATTAAATCTAAAATCCAAGTGAATGTTTGAGAATACTTGAGAATACTGAATTAGGAAACTAACAAAAAATGACACTGGGCATATCCTTACATTGAATTATCTTTTTAATTAAATCAATCTTTCATCAAAACAAGTGTACAACTGATAAAACCAATACTTAAATGAAAATGTTTTCCTGCTTAAAATAGAAGCAGTATATAAACAAAATCAATTTCCTGCTAAAAAGGAGCAGTACATAAATTCAAACAATCAACTGAGGAACACTTTACTCTGCTGATATCTTGTGTTATACTTCTCTCCACCGGTTCCTAACAAAACATGAATCAATCATATGATAAAATTCATCCACTTTGATTGTTTTTGTTTTCCATCTTGATATAAAAAGCAGTCAGCGTTTATACCCCTCATATCAAATCAGTCTGCTTGAGTCATAATACAGACAATCAATATTAGAGACAAACAATCAGAGAAAAAAGATAAAAAAAATATATACATAAGAGAAATATGCAGCAAAAAAAAAAAAATTCCCATATGGGAATTCGTGACTTATCAAAATTTCAAGCAACATCAGAACACAATTATAAAGTATTCTGAGACATTACATTTTCTTAATGATATAGGGTACAGCTCAACCGTGAATAAAGGGTAAACTGCTATTTATGAGCAATAATTGTTATGGGCATAAGGTTTTAATCCAATTACTAAAGTGAAATTTGAAGTTTTCTGTACTAAGAAAAGGATAAAATCTTTATAAAAAGAACTAAACTAAGGAAGTTTTAAATACTTCTAAATATTAATGGAATCACACATCTTGTACAATCATATATTAAAGGCACCACATATCATCTGCCAGTCATAAGTCATAGAGGTAACATTTACATAAATAATTTATAAATTAAATTGAACTTGAAATGAAGATCAGTAGTGTTTACTGATCTAAGCTAAACCATAAATAGCTTTGCACTTTCTTATTATTTAATTCACTAATTATGTTTCAGAAAAACTAGATTTGTTTGAGAATAGTTTTTTCATGCCTCCTTTTTTTAGGTACCTGGTAATGTTACTCAGATTCAATCACAATATCTTTCTGTAATGTAGCAAAAGTAAAACACCCTTACTTGCTTCTTCCTGGAAATCTCGAAAACCATCAAACACTGATCTAGCCTTCCTCTTTCTTCCCCTGAAATTGACTGCTGCAATAGATATAGTAAACCAAGTATCATAGATAGCATACATTTCTTACAACCACTCTCGATTTAGCCAATAGTTAATGTTCTAAAGTATTCAAAGGTTGTATTTGACTCATAAACTCTAAAACTAGGCAATTTTATTCATATATGGAAGCACTTTATGAAATTTTCAAATTCTTTATAAAGTTTCATCAGTTAAGAGTAATCTAAATGATGAGAGCACTATCCTTAACCTTAATTAAAAAGTCAAGGTGACAAAAGTATTTAATTGTTTCTGTATTCTAAATTATTTGAAATACATCATTTGTATAAGGAAGTGCTTAATAAATATTCCAATCAGTATGACCAGAGGATAACGCATCATCAAACCGTTTTTCTTTTGGCAAAGCTTACTTCAAATGTAAGCTTTGTTTAATGAATTGGGTTATCAACAGATATGCTTTAATGGGGTTAATTAAATATTGACTCTATCAGAAAAATGGTCAAGACTCGAAAGTTCTTTATTGTTAAATAGAGAGAAAAAGATGAATCACTGGATGGCCCATCCAGTCTAAATAATACACCCCTCTCAGCGGGTGATTTATGACTGATAAAATCCTTTGTGTATACACTGGCCCCAGTAAGTGCAATTCTTGTCATAATTGTCTGCAGCACGTGTAAAACTAGTTCTTCTGTATACACTTACTTGTAAATTGTGAAAATGTGTGCGATCTTCGAAAAAAATAGGGCGATATTGAAATTGGGAAAGGTCCGGTCCTGTGATTGGGAAGACTCAGGTAGGCTTTTGGAATGGTGCCGTCCCCCGGTAACAGTTAAAGAAGGGAAAAAAAACGCTGTTGGGAACGGGTTATTTCTGTTTCTTGGAAGGTGATTTGTTGCCAGCTTTTAGGCATTAAACATGTTCCCTCACAACCTTAGATTTTAATGAGATCACAGCACATAATTTAAGAAACAAGAATGACAAATGAAGAAAACGCTTAAAACACACAATGGCTCCTTTTGTCACAATGGTTTCTCCCATGTATCACAAAAACTGGTACTTTTCATGTCATAATTATAACCTGCTGTCACTTTTAATTTGGACCAGTCACAAAAACACATTAAAGGAAATGGGTTTAATATCATTACTACAGAAGGCTGGATGAAATGATAAGATATAGGCTATATCTTATACAGTAGTCAATAAACAATGCAGCAGAATCATTCTATTTGCAATACAATACAAAGTACAAACCATAGACAGGATCATCCACCAGTATTTCTTGTGTTTGAGGAATAGGAGCACGTACATGGTCTCTGTAAACAGTCAAGCACTTGGTTTACTTTTTGGTTTATAGATAATGTGGCAGTTAACATTATAATATTTCAGTTAGTTTGACAAGGCATGGCTCTCACAAGATGGAATTAAACCTTCAAGCTTAACTGTACATTAGGAATGTGTCAAGTTAGCTGGATACCGACATACCAGTAGTCTGCTAGAGGATGACATATCACGAAAATCTAGTATAGCTTAACCAGTAGAGGACTACTTCCCGATTTAACTGGAACAAAATTTAAGAATTTGATGTTGCTGATTCCTTATCATAAGAAATGGTTGGTTGAATGTAGATCTGACAATGTATTCAATGTATAACATTTTACAGTCATTTTACAGCAGTCAGCACACCTATCCATGTATACCCTAACCAGCACTCAACAATATTCTTTCTAAGCTGCTAAAGGTTTTCCAACATGACCATAATTAATGAGTGATTAGAGAGGAAAGTTTCATGAAGCATCAACTTTATACAAAGTTTGAAAGAAAATCGGTCCAAGTCAAGTGTCAAACCTGAGACTTCTGTATTGCAACTTTGCATGCTACCCACTGAACTAATAGGTAAGCTCATAAGGAAAAGGTAAGGGCACATCAACCTGTAACATTGATGGTCCAATACTTACTCTTGCTGAAGACTGGTGCTGGCCCCACCTTCCATATGCATATCCACAGCCAGCTGTAAGTTTCCATCACAAGCCTCCAAAAGTTGCTTTCCAACATCTCTGCCTGCCCCTTGAATAAAATTAGATGTCCAGAGGTGAAGAAAAGAGGTCTCTAGGTCAAGTGAAAGCATAATTAACCCACATCTCTTTAACTAAACTAAAGGAACATCTGAAGACAATTATGAAGTATTGAATATAACTTTCTCATTTGATACTGGGTAGGAACCACTGTGAGAAAAGCATAACTTTCTCATTCCGAGCAGTATACTGGGTATACCAAACACCGTTGGCCTAGGAAGCAAATCTCGAGTATATTAATTCCAACCATAGGTATCTTAATATTTTAAGGTTTATATGAATATTCATTCATATTTTTGTTAATAACTATCATAAATAAGTAAAATAATCTAGTTGTCACCGTACAAATTATATTTTAAGTTTGCAATATTGAGGCTAAGAAAAAGCACAAGAACTCCCAATTACCGATGATTGTATAAATTCACCTTGTTTTATCATCTGAAAAAAAAATGGTCAGAGGTCAATTCATAAGCAAGAGCTGTCCCCGATGTCATTTGGAACATTTTTTTTAAAATTTGTTTATTCAGTTTCTACACATAAATCAAACTTATAATCAGATAAAGAAATATACCTTGAAAATTAACATTTCCATGCCTTTATCATAAGTATTATGTAATACTGTTATTGATCCAATAAAAAGACATTGTGCAATGGTCCGTAAAAACAACAAACTAATCACAGCGGAAACTATCTTATCGGTGGGTGCATGTGCCAGAAGTCTGAAAAATTATGGAATCGTTGGTAATACATTATGACGGTAATAGGTATATGCACCATACATGTTTTGAAACAGTGGTGTCTCAAGACTTCGGCAGCAGATGTCGCTAAGTTGCTTGCAGATAAACTTCTGTTGCACATGCGCAATGGAGTGTGAAAACCTAATTTAGCGGTTTTCAAGTGTTTAACGGCAATGCTAATTGATGCTATTATTTGGTGGTATGTTACTATGTAAGCTTATTTTACATGACTAATCACAGCAGAAGTTATCTGATCGGGGGGTGTATGTGCCAGAAATCTGGAAATTCCTTGAATCGTCGGTAATACATATACGACGGTAATAGGTATACGCACTATAAAACTCAAACCTTAAAAAAAATCCAAAATTAGTTCGGTCTACCAATTCAGTTCAATTGTCAACATGCACTGTTTGTTCTCTATCTATAATAAGAAAGATTATCAAACCACAATAAAAGACATATAGGCAGTGCATAAATCTGAACTTTTTAGTAAAATCATCAGCATCATCGGTCATTAGTCTCAATAATGATCCGTGAACGAAGCTTTTTTCGTCATTTGGACATTTATCGTGCTTCGCTACGTCTCAAGTCCAACGTGATTTTTATGTTACAAAATTTCGAACGACCGACTCAGTGCTTTTAACTTGCGATTTTTCGTTTTCAAAGGGACCAAAAAATAAACGGAAACTTGAAATACATACATAAATCATTTATGAATCGTCTCAGCCCACACAAGTATCCAGTACACCTCTTATATGCGAGTTATCTATCAAGGAACATCGACGATTCTCAAAAATAAACAATCGCCGTCCATGTTGTTTACCACCGGCCGCGAGATTCCCACGGATATCTTGCGGGTCAAAGGTCATCGCATTATGTATACAGTTTGGGATGAAGTACGCGTCACATACAGATTCGGAGAAGATATGCTTGGATAAGATGTCTTTTACAAACCAGCATTTGAAGCATAGTCCGTTATGGTTCTTCTAAAATAACATCCTTGTTTTTGTTATCTATTAATTCGCTTATTTTGTTGTAGGCCTATTACGTGATTGTAGTGTAATATATATACTTTTTTTTTTCAAAATGAACGGAAATCATTTCATGTTTTGTTTTGAATCGAATCTAACAGGAATAAGGATCATTTAACCCTTTCCCAAACAACAACTGTTCCTAATTGAAAGAGTTTGCAGACGACATTTCAAAATATGATGAAATTGGAAAATAATCTTCTGATAGGGCAGAAAACATTGTGGGAAAAGGACAAACTGCTCTTCACAATCAATTGCTCCTTTTCCCACAATGTTTTGCACAGTATCTGCAACAAACTGGTCAAATGTCGTTATTGTTTGGGAAAGGGTTAAAAGTTCGATTTATAAAATTGTGATTGGAGCGATATTTACGCCTAGCGTAAAACGCCTGACGTCGGACCGATAAAACTTGTAGTTGATTTCCTTGAAACTATAACAAACTATTTCCTTCACCTGTGTTGGATCGGTGATGTTCAGTCCTATGAACACCAAACATATACCTACTGCAACTAGTGGTTAAAAAGTTACTAATGAAGTATTACGTTGGGTGTTCATCGGGTACATGCTATCAGCGACCTGCATGTGAAAACCGCGTAACCAGAGCCTATCTATCACGTATTTACACAGTAGATTTAATGTCAAAGGAATAAAACAACACATTTTGACATAATGAATATTTTACTTAACACCTTCATAACAATATGTCGTTGCACAGTGTTTATAGTGCTTGAAGAAGGGGTGGGGATAAATAGTTCAAGCTTATTATCATCAATCCTTTACCAGACAACAAGAGGAATCTTTGGGTTTGTTTTGCAGACGACGTTATATACATGTGTCGTAAACCTCGCCTCGGGTAACGAGTTTTATCGGGTTCGAGCTCTGGATAAAAATTGTCTAACTCGGGTTAAACAATTAGTTAGTCAGGATCACACCGCTAGCTTTTAAATTAAATGAAAATTATGGTAGCTAGAGCCTAACAAGAAAAATAACAAAATCTTAAAAGGAAATAATAAAGATTTTAATCCCTTAAAGTTACAAAGTCAAGTTATTAAACCAAAATGAAACAAAGTGTTTTTCTCACAATGTTTCAAGTTCGGACATAAAGTGTTCAATAAAGTTCAATCAAATTATAAAGGATAAATTCACAAAGTCAAAACGATTGACTCTGTTCAAGCCTATCCATTATCATCAATTCCTCATCAGACACCATGAACAAGGAGGATCTGGGGTTTTTTTGCAGACGACATTATACGCATGCAATATTGGTATATTAGGAGCAAGTGGTGCGCTGTGTTTCAAATGATATCAATTCTACAATTCATTCAAATTACGAACCTATAATGTCAACCTATTTACCAAATGTAGGACCTTTATACATGTACTTGAATCAGGCTTCTGTACCGAAATGAAATGTTGCTCATAAGAAGCGAATTTTCAATTAGTTACATTTATTTCAACTCCTTTTTAATTAATAACTTTAATCTGTTGTTAGAACAATTTGTTCCGCCTGTTGATCGCTGAAATTTGGACTTCTAACAGGTGTTCAATGGAAGTATTCTTTTGGAAAAACTGCTCCTTTACAGACCGTTTCCCTGTGAATTCACATAACTTCCTACAAATACTACAACGAGTACACGCAGTGCATTCACAAACGGGACACTCCTTTGCAAAACAATAATTTGAACTCTGTATTTCACACTTGTCCATTCGATGCGTTAGCAATTGACTTAAATCTTTCTCTCCACAAGATCTCTCATATAGTCGTCTGTGATTGATTTCATAAGGGATCTTCCATATGGAAACAGAATTCTGTCCTACACGTCCACTACGCCTAACGTCTTGCCAGTACGAAAGTACACTTTTGGAAGCCCTCAATGAACGATCACTTCAATATCGGGTACGTTGACCCCAATTACCTACAGAACACAAATGGAGGAGGCAGGCGAACAGAATTCCTTTATTATCCATTTTTTGTTTGTTTCTTAGTCCTAGAACTGTAAAACATTTCCACGATCCTTCCCCTTGTGGCCTTAATACTGTCTTTGTATACTTGAATCAACAAACACCTTTCAAAGGAGGTCACACTTACCCAATTTGTCACTCGAGGCAAACCACCCAAACAAAGAAGACCAAATGTATTTCAATATGTGTCAGTATGACAATCAAAGACCATCACATTTGATTATTAAGTAAGAGAGAACAAATTTTGCCGAAAATAAGAAAATTAACGTCAAAACAAGTTTCACGGCATAATTGACCAAGTGCCATCGGCGTAATAGAGCAAAATTGACAGGTTAGTCTGATCAGAGACATAGATGTTATGATTGTAATTTATGTCTCTGGTCTGATAAAATATATTATCTCCATTTAAGTTTTTATTGAAATATAACGGAATACTATCATAATATATCAAGGTAACTTACAAAAGATTGATATGAGGGGACAAATGTGCGCCTAAACCCATTACTAAACAATAACCAAATTTACCGGTTTGTTGCAGACGACTCTAGAAAACATTGTGGAACATGGATAAATTGTTCTTAACGAGCAATTTATCCTTTTACCACAATGTTTTCTACCTAATAGAGAGGTCATTTCCAATAACATCACATTTTGAAATGTCGCCTGCAAACCCTTTCAATTTGGGACGATTGAACATTTAACGTTTGGTAAAGAGTTATACAAAAATGGTGGCAAATGTTCGTGGGGGGGTGGGGGGCAACTTCCCGTATATCATTTCGCAAGTTTCAGCCAATGCGTTGAACTAAGTCTGCAAGAAGGGCAATTTAACTTTCCATGTATTTGGTTTCAATTAGGAAAAATGACGGCCTCAACTTTGTCTGGACTTCTCATTTTTAAAACAAGATAGTTAACACCGTCGAATACCATAAATGAATCCATTGTTTCAATAGAAGTAACAAAAACATATATAATCAGATGATGAAAATACTGTGGGAATTATTTTAGTCGAAGTGCAGTATCAAGTGCTCACAAATAATGCACTCCCGCCAAACGCGTACAACGTTACTAACAGTGATCGAGTGTAAATCGAGTGTTGACATGTATATCGGACCGTGTAACATAACCCAGAGCGAGACTTAGCATCCGGATGTTTCGGACTTTTACCTCAACGTTTGAAAGCAGGTTTTATGTGTGTGATTTAAATCAAAGTTTTGGATATTTATACAAAAGTGACACTTTTGAGACTTCACACATCGACAGATAAAAGGTTGATCTCCAAATCGGTATGTTTGATTTCATAATCCATTGCATAGTTATGGAATGATAGGTGGTTAAACATGCGCAGAAAATCTGTGCGCAAAAATCTAACGTAATAATCACGATTGACTCTGGACTCGAAGGCGTCAGTCAAAATAGCAATAGCCTTCGAGACCAGTTATCTGGACTACATCGGTCATCAAACGTCGGGTCCGACGTTATTTTGACGTCATGTTTGTAAACAAAGGCAGTCTGTGTCAAAAATTGAAGGCAACCGATTTTACAATCCTTGGATTATGTTTACCAGTTGATCATTACATGGTTGAGTTACGTATGTACCTGTCACATTACAGAATTGATCAAGTAATTCCTTCATTTTCTTTCTTGACGTTTCCATTTCATCAACTGATTTGGTTTCCCGGTCGAGGCTTCCATTTACGGTGAATCATAGAAATATTGAATATCGTAATAGTTACTCCTTAGCTGACGAAAAAAATCCGGCAACATCCAGAAGCAGTTTCAGGAAATTTTAGCCCAAAGTGTTCTGGAGGCACGTCAATCCAGACAGAGAGACACATTAGCTGTGTCTTCAATGAGTAAGAACGGCATGACTAGCTGCTTAGCTTAGACAAAAACTTTGTATCTGCTTTTTTCTTCTAAGAAAGCTACCGCAAACGACCATTGGCAATGATTATCAGAATGACTCTTGTTCAACATTCTTGGAAAATGCGAGGTAACTTATCAATGCAACAATTAAAAACATTCATTCAATTTCATTCATTTCACGCATATGTAGCCCACTTAAATCAACCACATATTGTGGGTCATCAGGTCTATAACACCAAATCGTAACAGGAACACCAACGTTGATAACGTCCATAGGAAAGCCAACTCGATCAGGGCCTTTCTCTGGATGAACGTTTATGCCTGTTCCCATAAAGGAAAAGACACAGTCTTCAAAACCTATGTCTACAAAAGAGTTGAGTTAACACCAACCGTCCCGGCGCCATGCAAATAGTCCCACTCCAGCAAGGATGAGATGGTAAATTGCCGGGCAGCAAGGTTAGTCAAGGAGAGCTTACAAAACAACTAGCTCCATCGGTGTCATGTAACGTCGTCTAACTTTGGGTACTCTCTCACGAGGACAAACATATGCCAGAATCACTCTATTGATAAGAATCAACAGCAACCTTCCATGGAAAAATTCCAATACGTCTTTCGAAATCTAATTGACACCATAAACACTAAACAGCTCTTCAACTGCTCCGTCATGACATCATTCGGGCGACAGTTGGCTAGTTGAGAGACATATGTTCTCCATAAAATGAGTTGTATCATACAATCACTAGTGCAGTCAGAGACACAAGGCATTGTTAATACACATTCGACATTATTGGACAGTGGAAAATAAAGTATGCTCTAATACATGGAATTCATTTTACCTTTATTTACAAAAAAGCAATGGGGTACAGATACAAGTGTATACATGTCGTTTTGTTAGGAGTATAAAACACACTGGTCGATGTTCATTGATAGATTAGTTTTGTTCACTCAATTCCATAAAGTTGATATCACCCATTTTTGCTAGGATTCGAGGGTGGTTTAATCTTCTTTATACAACCATATCTTAACCCTTTCCCAAACAACACATTGTTGACTGTAAATTGAAAGAGTTTGCAGACGACATTTCAAAATGTGATGAAATTGGAAATTAATCCTCTGATAGGGCAGAAAACATTGTGGGAAAAGGAAAAATTGCTCGTTGCGTGCAATTTCTCCTTTTCCCACAATGTTTTCTAAAGTCGTCTGCATCAAAGTGGTCAAATGTCGTTATTGTTTGGGAAAGGGTTAAACCAATACCATTATGCACCCGACACTCATTGCAGTTCAGATTCGTTTATCACAATCGTAAACGATAACAAGCACTTTAAAAACGTAACAACGACTTACAAAATAAGACCGACAGCAATGTTTTACATTCGAATGACCCTATAACCCAAACGCATATACTGATGTCCGGTTACAGAAACTTTGAGTGTCTCTAATAAAGTCTGTGGATACATGAGCTTAAACGATGGTGTCCATATGTACAATCCCAATTATGCCACTCCATCGTTTGCTTGTGGGACTTTATTATTTCTTCAATCCACATTCAGCTTCAATATCGCTGGTGAAAATGCTTTGGTCTCGGATATAAACAAAGTTTTTTTTTGTCATCATTTTGAGAAAATAATCATGAAAACTTTGGAAACTGTTGGTCATATCGATTGCTTTGTGTCGGCGTTGTTGACAAAGGGGAAGCATTTCTCGACATGTATGGATGACTCGTCGACGTCATTGGAGACAAAGGCGTTGTATATGGCATTGTCGCTGACGACATTGATGAAAACGACAGCGCGTTTCTCGAAGCGTGAGACGGCATTGTTTGTTGAGTCGGTCCAGGAAAGTGTTGTGCTACCGAAGACGCTACTGGATAGCCCATTGGAACTCTGGACCCTGCACTGTTTGGTGACAAAGAGTTTGTTTGTGTCTGTATAGCAGCGTAGTTATAGTAGCCGGGATACATCATGGGAGTTGGTGATGACGTCATCATTTGTCCCGGTGGCATAAAGCCATACGGGTTCATCGGTGAGAACATCGGAGACATTGGCATAAATGGTTGTGGGAAAGAAGCAGCGTTGTTGGCGTTGTTAACACGTCGGCGCCATCTTGCTCTCTTATTTTGGAACCAAATCTGAAAGTTGAAATATTGACGGTAGATATAAACAAACTATACTTGATTAAAGAAAGGCATCAAACAAATCAACAATACCAATTGCTGCTATGGATCTCACACCGTTTAAACACTATCAGTCACGTTATGGTTGTTAGCGCCCATATACATGTTCCTGGTATTTCTTCACCAGTAATGGACCACGTACTGTAACTCTTATAGATATGTATCAATTCATTACGACAGAGAGTATAGGAACACATTAGTATGATGAAGGTTTTAATAGTCCTAGAATTAAATATAGCTTGACAAGCTTTTATTATTTGCAAAGAGTTTGAGAAGGGATATTGCTCCTTGGACGTTCGTTGATTACATATTAGAAAGTCTCCTCGCATTAATGTACATTAATGCGCTGTTTCATGCGAGGTCATTTTCCCCTAGGCCACGTAAAAAGGTCTGTGTGTAACGTTTATTCTTCTCAGTTATGATTTATCGATTACATCTACAGCCAAAATGCATAGATTTTGGAGTCCTTCATAAAGAATAAGTGTACATTTCGAAATTGTACAATTCTTTAACGACGTTACTACTTCTATACGATGTTGAATTAATGTATATCTTACCTTAATCTTGCTTTCTGGAACTCCAAGGTCATGACCGATGGTTTCCATCATCTCAGAGTCCGGGTACGGGTTCTCGTGGAATATCTTCAACAGTTTCTGTATCTGTTCGTTTGTGTAACTTGTCCTTGAGTTCTTTTTGGTTTGTTTCGAGTCAGAATCCGGAGTTGAGACAGGTTCCCCGGATGTTGAAGGCGGGGATTTCTCAGAACCGGAAGGAGATAAAAGGGGACCAGTTGATTTTGGAGAGATGGATCCGGGAGATGAGTCTGTAAAACTGGACGTGTCGCTGGACTGGAGGCGTTCGTTACTGTCGTTCTCAATATCAATGGCCGAGTCGTCTGGAAATTAAAGAAAGCAAGATGTCGATATGAAATCGGAGCGTTGGTGGCTTAAATTTGGGAAGGACATTATGTTGAAGTCAATTAATGGTAACAATGTTTTCTGTTCATTAACTTGATTAAACGGAATCACTGTTGCCACCGTCTCCTTCATTTTTAAAGATGTTTATGCGGAAAACGTTATCATATAGGTCATCTATGGATACTTTCAGTTTCACATTTACACTGTTCGCAAGCGCAAATGTTTCGAATGATTGAAGCAAATTAAGAAATATTATTTATAACACTGTATACGTATATTCATTCATACCTGCTGTTTTCAATGATTTATTGGACTCAGTGCTGTTTAAGTGTTTCTTCAGTTTGTTGTCCACATATTTGTTGGCTGTATACTGAATATCAGAATCACCAAGTAACTCTGAGCCATCTTGGTTGACATGTGTTAACCTACTGGATACAAAGTTGTTCCCGGATCCGGGTAGCACAGGGGAAATGTTGAGTGGCTGGTATGACGTCACATTTGGCTTGTCCGGTGTTCCGGTGGTTTTATATTGTGACTGAACATCTACCGGTGTATGGTGGTAACTGTACGGACTCTGGTAGTGCCCATAATGTTGCAGAATCTGAAAGTTAAAATGAATCAATACAAATTAACAGATCATGTTGCTAAAAACACATAGCATTTACACCATTTGAAGCATTTGTCGTTATATGTAGGGTTCTATGTTTGCAGTGTGCGCTTGCAACTTTAAATTTGCACGTATGGTCTGTTCTACTACATGCCAATTTTCCAAAATGAATTCGATTAAATATGATTCACTTACAGTATTATGCATTTTCCACTCTCCTAGTATACGCTATTCTGAAATTGTATTGTCGTTTCTTAATTCTTTTCGAATTTGATATCTTTTCTAATTCAGAAACAGTTTTATAGGCGATACGAATCTGTTCTGCTCGAATGACACTTCTCGTTAGACGACATGTTTGGTTAAACCTTCGCGTCATAATTGAATGCAAACTCACGCAAACATAACCAAACATAGACGATGTGAATTTTGCAATTACAAAATGAGTTCAGATTGATTGAAATCATCAAAGTTGATCGGTTTGACACTGCAGGGTTATTATTCACACGTTAATCTTCAATCAGAAACACTGATCAACTTGCTAAAACTTCGTGTACTATGTCAATTAGGTCAGATACTCGACTCAAAAGTTGGGCGATTTTTGTCATTGACATCGTCATAATTATTATTATCATTTCATTTTTAATCATTATTTCATCATTATCATTTACATCATCACCATTACCTACATCAATGTTAATTTCACCATCAGTATTACCAATATTTTTGTTATTTTCCTTTTGTACTGATTATCATCTTTTCTCCGTAGAAGCCTTTGGATTTTTTTAAATCAGAAAAAATATACACGTACACGGTGTTTCATTTATTGAGTGATCTGGGATTTCAGTACTTACAGAGGAGTAATGTTGTAAATGCCGGTCATTTGTCTGCTATTAAACAGCGGCTATATGACCAACATTTACAACAGTGTTTTAGTGATATCAACTCACAAAGTAAACTCGAAACTTATTCACTTGTAAAGAATTCAATTTATCTCGAACCATATCTCCTTGTAGTATCTAATCCTCTTAATAGACAGGCTTTAAGTAAGCTTAGACGTAAGTAAGCTTAGAAGCTCAAATCACTCACTTACAATATAGAGATAAGTCGACATAGTAATATTGCAAGGGAAAACAGGAAATGCGTAAAATGTTTTATTAATGTAATTGAAAACGAATTTCATTTTGTTTTGGTATGTCCATTTTATAGACATATATATAAGAAACGAGATTTTGCCAAAGTATTATTGTAGATGGCCTACGCAACAGAAGTTTATCAGTCTTTTGAGTACGCAATCGACAGTATTATTACAACAACTCGCAAAGTACTTATACACAGCTTTCAAACTCCTCAGATTGATAATTAAGACACTATTGTTTAGTCAGATGCTGATCGATAAGAAACACATATTGCATACATCTTTCATTTTGTCCTAAATTCTTGTTTGTTTGTTTGTTTTTCATACTTTTCTCTTTCTGTATGTTGTATGTTTTATTTTTTTTTTTATTTTTTTTTTATTTATTAAATATTTTCCAATAGCCATGAAGAATAACAGCATCAATATTGTGTTTGCACAAAGAGCCTAAACTAACATTAATAAAAACAAAACACATACGTTTTCTAATCCATTACTAAGCAAATATAAAGTCAATTCCGTCATTGCAATAAATTTGAGAGAGAAGACGAAATTGTTCAGATTTTGATTAAATTATCCCCTTCTCTCAATGAAATTTTCCCTAACAGAGCTACCACTTCATTATTTTTACTTTAATTATCCTCTGCAAACTTTCCCTAATCTGAGCAGTGAATTATGTCTTGTTTGGTACAGTCAAACTTGTGTTAAGAGGCCAGGCTATGGGACAGAGTAAATTGGCTGTTTAAGACAGGTTGGCTGCTTAACACAAATTGAAGAACAATATAAATCTGGCAATGGGACTTTCTGTAGTGGTTGTTTAAGGCAGGTTGGCTGCTGAAAAGGGTGGTTGCCTAACACAAGTTGGACTGTATATGCATATAATGGTTGAGTCAGATTTTACATAAGCAAGTAATATATAAATATCAAATAGTTGCAGGAAACACTCATTCAATATGTCTTTTGTGTTTTTATGTATGTTATATGTAATACTTACCCTTTTGTACCGCCTTTATGGCTTGATTTGCGCAAATAAGATAGTTTTGACTTTGACTTGACATCCATCGTCGTTTAATTTGAATGCAGGCAATTTGTATCAATCTATTTGTGTCATTATGAATACACTATTAAAAAAATAACAAAGTTAAATAAGTAAACCGTTTATTATAGTGCTATGTACATGTATCATACCAAACAATCCTTTAAACACAATTCATTACACTTGGCCCTTAAGGCCTATCTATCAATTTCTATGATAAGAATGACATGAATGCAAATATATAGGTGATGATTGTAGCGGAGTAAAAAAGCAGCATTTATATTAAAAAGAACAGTAGAAATTGAATGTTATTTATGTAGAATAACAATAATGATTACGATAATAATAAGATTCTGATAATAATAATGATTACGATACTTATAATGATTCTGAAACTAATAATGAATACGAAAATTATTATTCAGATACTAATAATGATTACGATACTAATAATGATTACGATACTAATAATGATTACGATACAAATAATGATTACGATACTAATAATGATTCTGATACTGATAATGATTACAATACTAATAATGATTACGATACTAATAATGATAACGATACTAATAATGATTACGATACTAATAATGATAACGATACTAATAATGATTACGATACTTATACAGGTTCTGATACTAAAAATGATTACGATACTAATAATGATTACGATACTTATACAGGTTCTGATACTAAAAATGATTACGATACTAATATCGATAACGATACTAATAAAGATTCTTATACTTATAATGATTCTGATACTAATAATGATTACGATACTAATAATGATTACGATACTAATAATGATAACGATACTAATAAAGATTCTGGTACTTATAATGATTACGATACTAATAATGATAACGATACTAATAAAGATTCTGATACTTATAATGATAACGATACTAATAATGATTACGATACTAATAATGATTACGATGATACTACTGATTACGATACTAATAATGATTACGATACTAATAATGATTACGATGATACTACTGATTACGATACTAATGATGATTACGATCCTGAACATGATAATGTTGTTACGTTCCTTTTTTGTGTTGTTTTATATCCTTTCTGAATTTCATGTCTTTGTCATGTTTGAATTGTCAATGGCTAAAGGCAATTGTTTTTGCCGTTGCTAATAAAATATATGTATGTAATTTTGTATGTATGTATGATAATGATGATAAAGAAAATGATAACCATGCCCTTCTCGATTTGACTCAATTAACTAACAGAAAATAATAACCCATGGCACGAGTTTTCCCCTAATTGACATCGTTAACAAAATTTCATCAAATCGACCATTGTTTCCGTTCAAATATCTATGTGTGAATAATAGCCATGCAGTGTCAAACCGATCAACCTTGATGATCTCAATCAATCTGAACTCATTTCATAATTGAAAGATTCACACTGTCAATGTTTGGGTATGTTTGCGTGAGTTTGTAATCAATTATGACGCGATCGTTTGACCAAACATGTCGCCCAACGAGAAGTGCCATTAAGACAGAGCAGATTCAAATCTTCTATAAAGCTGGTTGTGAATTCGAAAGGAAATCAAATTCGAAAAGGAAATAGTTAGAGAAATATCATAACAACAACACAGAAAGTAGTTACTTCAAAATGCATAATAATGTAAGTATTCGATTTATTTATTCCGTTTGATATCAGGAGTTTTATTTAATCAACGATTTTGTAATAATTGTCATGTACTGAGCAAGATGTGCGAAATGCGTATTTTTCGGGCTCGAAAAGTTGTTTTGGCACCTGCGTTTCTAGACTTTTGGATTGAGCTTCTTGAGTTATCAGATTTACATCTTTGACAAAGAAAGTGCAAATAATTTGCCATCTTATTTTTCAGTAGATAGAATTACTGCATTGCAAGATTTTCATTAACTTAAGATTTGATTTTCTCGATGTATTTAGATAAAAAGATCATGTTGACTCTTTTTTTCAGATTCTTCAGCATTATGGGTACAGTCAACTTGCACCCTCCAACTACAAGAGTCCGTATAGTTACCACCAAACAACGGTAGATGTCCAGTCACAGGGTAGATTCACCGATACACTGGAGAAGCCTAACGTGACGTCATACCAACCACTAAAACTAAACATACCGCCTGTATTACCCGGATCTGGGGAGAACTACGGACCCGGATTGTTGACGCAAGTTAACCAAGATGGCGCCGAGTTCGGTACAACGTTTGCTGACAAGCAGTGCACAGCTTACAAAAATGTGGATAGCAAACAAAAAGTGGTGTCAAACGAGGATGTTTTCAATAAGTCGTTGAACACAGCAGGTATGCACATAAACCGGTTTATTCATAAAACGTTTATATAACAACTTATCAAAGCCAATTGGATGACTTTAAAATTACAAATGTGTAGACACTTTCGCTTTGAAATCGTAAGAAATAACTAATTCAGGAATTATTGCTCGTTTTTAACATTTCATTTAACGCGAGGGAGCCGAAAATCATCGTCTGCTTGGTATTAATCGACAAATCTAAGTATGGATAATATTCTTTATATTGGTTTCGAACGTGGTTCTTATATTGATACTAAGAAGCAAGATTTAACACAATTGCAAATATGTGATTGAACATCGAAACCAGAAAATTCCATTTAATACATGTTTGTGTCACATTTTCATATTGATCAACATCTTGCTTTCTTTTTTCCCCAGACGACTCGGCCATTGACATTGAAAACGACAGCAACGAACGCCTCCAGTCCAGCGACACGTCAAGTTTTACAGATTCATCACCGGGATCCATCTCTCCAAAATCAACTGGTTCCCTTTTATCTCCTTCCGGTTCTGAGAAATCCCTGCCTTCAACATCCGGTGAACCTGTCTCAACTCCGGATTCTGACTCGAAACAAACCAAAAAGAACTCAAGGACAAATTACACAAACGAACAGATACAGAAACTGTTGAAAATATTCCACGAGAACCCGTACCCGGACTCTGAGATGATGGAAACCATTGGTCATGACCTCGGAGTCCCAGAAAGCAGAATTAAAGTAAGCATATACTTGAAAGACGCGCTTATCTGAGCTTAAACAGTAATCATTTTAACTTCCATAAATATATTCGCGAATCTTTAGGTTCAGGTCCAAAACTGTACTATTACGACAGACTTATTTTCATCACTCTTGGTATAAAATCGTTGTAACGAAAAATTGGTGATCATAAATATGTTTGGCTTATCATTAATATTTTAATTTCTGAATCAACCATTATTTCTCAAACTGATATAGATATATATAGTTTGGGCCGTAAACATAAAATATAAAACAAGTTGTCAGTAACATCAAGGGATTAAGCACTTTGCAACAATGAATTCCGAGACGCAACTGTCTTTTTTCCCCTATTCAGTACTTAAAGCATAAACTGGAGTTCCAGAAAGTAGCATTAATGTAATTACAGCATTGATTCTCCAGGCTCATTCGACAATTATCCCATTAACACTTGACCATTTTTTCTGAGCATTTAGTCAAGACCTACCTCTCTTAATCATTTATGATTCTAGGTGAAGACTGTAGTAAAAACATGCAAGTATGTCAGTTAAATTAAGGGTTTCTCAGTTTCGCATCGACGATACGCTAAATACAAGGATCGCATTCTTTCTTTATTTAGTAAAACTTTGATTAATGCATACAGGTACACTGATTGTAGAAAATCATGAAATGCGTCAATGCTCAGGATTCCATAGTCTGTGAAAATGGCAATATGGGGGTATATATCTATTATCAATCTGTCCCCTTTCAGATTTGGTTTCAAAATAAGAGAGCAAGATGGCGCCGACGTGTCAGCAACGCCAACAACGCTGCTTCTTTCCCACAGCCGTTTATGCCGACGTCTCCGATGTTCTCACCGATGAACCCGTATGGCTTTATACCACCGGGACAAATGATGACGTCATCACCAACTCCCATGATGTATCCCGGCTACTATAACTACGCTGCTATGCAGACACAAACAAACTCTTTGTCACCAAACAGTGCAGGGTCCAGAGTTCATATGGGCTATCCAGTAGCGTCGTCGGTAGCACAACAATTTCCTGGATCAATGGGTCAAACAGTGACATCAACTTATTCATCTCAATCTTCAAGAGATACAATTCCTTCTTCATCAATGTCATATACACCATCTTTATCAACTATGACATCAACATCATTTCCGTTCACATCGAGGGATGCGTCCATTGCGTCAACAATACAGTCGCTCAACAATCGATATAACTTACAGTTTCAACAGTGTTAATGACTACTTCGACAAATAAATGATTGCAAAATTGCGTTATACATACGATAGCTTAGCAAGGCACCAGCAATGTTAGCAAACAATCTCACCGTGGTATTTTTGTTCATAAGAACAGTTTTGTTGAACAATCAGGATTCATCGATGTCGTTGCTTCTTTTTGGGTGGGGGGTCTTTATAAAATTAAATTGAAATTAATTGAAGCATTGACCTTTTGACTTGTGTCATGACTTAAACTACCACGACATCTTCAATCGATTGAGCTTGAAAACATGTATAATATTGCTGTATGTCTTGTTTAGAAATTCGTTACCAATGTTTGTAAAATGCTTGTTATCGTTTAAAGTTTTTATTGAAATAATCTGAAAAACAATGACTGGTGACCACATTATATACACGTCCTATGAAATTCCTGAAGTAAATGTTGAGTTAGGGTAATGGCATTACCGTCCTTAGATTTGGCACCAATTGATACCTTCGAGATTCTTATATTTCAGATAATACGACATGTACACGTGTATTGCACTTCTTTGTTTATTTTGTAGATAAATGTAAAATGAATCTCTGCCTGTTTTCGTATTTCGATTCCCACACCATCTCTTCCCTGTCATTCATAGCATACGGACTATTCATGAGGAAAGCTTCAGTTCCTTAAGTTATTTATTGAACTGAAGTGTTAGCTTGGCAATTGGGTTTGCTGAAACCTGTGATACTTCACTGGAAAACTTGATAGAGCTATGTTACAACCACTTTTGAAATAATATACCAGTTTTGAATCACACTGTCTCAGGCTTACTGGTAATTCATCCTATAATTTGGACCTGTCACGCTGAAACTTCTGCCCGAAAAGGTCTAGTTCTTATTAAAAGAAACACCATAACAACCGATAGCTGATTTAGATGTTCTTAAGTTACGTTTTGACACTTTATGAGACAGAATTTCAGTTAGATAAGATGGTGAAACTTCAACCGAACAGTTGTACGTGTATGTTAGAATCATATTCAATAGTTGTATATATCCATAACCCATTCATAAACAAGATTGCTTGCTTCGTATGGAAGTAAATAGGAAAAATGGAAGAAGCTATTGAGTAACCAAACGACGTTTTTTTGAGCCGAGCAATTTGTAACGTTTATCCTTTTTATTTTAAACGAGTACGATATTAATTACATTAATACACATGAGATTATTTATCTATAAAGTCAGTATGTAAATATAAATTTTCTCCCCGTAAACAGGTATATTATGAAACTACGGTGAATAGTGAGGTTAGTCACGAATACTTTCTCATTTCATCACAATTTGCTCTACTCAATACAATCCTTCCAAATGCTATCTTTCAATCTGTAGAATTGTATTCTGAAAATGTTGTCGTGTACATATTCGGTTATGTAGGATCAAATAAATCAGAAAAACTTTGTCAGTACCAGAACCCGTCTTAATTTTAAGAAGCAATACTACATGCAATGGTTCTTCCTATATTTCTACTTCTCCTTCCACGCTGATATGTTGTTCTGTCATTTTTGACACATCGGTGCGCTTGGTGTAGGGTTAACTCGGCCTCTTTCCAGCGTTTAAACCTTTACCAAACTCCATATTATCGACTGTCCCAAATTGAAAGAGTTTGCAGACGACATTTCAAAATGTGATGAAATCGGAAAATAATCTTCTGATAGGGGAGAAAACATTGCGGGAAAAGGACGAGCAATTCCCCTTTTCCCGCAATGTTTTCCAGAGTCTGCAACAAAGTGGTTAAATATCGTCATTGTTAGGAGATGGGTTAAGAAAAGGATTAAAAAGACAAAATGAAAAGATAGAAAAGTTAGAAGAGGAGCAGACAAGATAATCTTGAATGCAAGTAGTAAAAAGATAAAGAATATTCCTAGGCTGCTTTCGCACCATTAGAACAAGACCAATTCAGCTTCCATGGTGGTATCAGGGTGTGAAAGCATGCTGATATAGCTCTAGCTCTTCGCACAGTGCTACTCATCATATCGACATATACATATCTGGTTCAACACCAGACCATATTTAGTACTTCATAAACATGGGGCGCTTTGAACCCTCGATGTAAAAGATTATTCCAATTCAACTCTAAGGTTTTGTACTGTTCATTAAAAGAAAGAGAGGTCTATGACATCCACTCATCCCTTCATCATACGAGTTAGATATAATCGGGATCAATATGTAGATACGATTTCAAGGCTGCTGTAATATGACTAAGTTTATTGTTGTCGATGATCTTGAATGCATATAAATATTTATTACATTGCATTGTGCACAGCTGATATTGAACGGATCTCTGGTGCAAATAGCTGTAGTATGAATGATTTAACCCTTTCCCAAACAAAAGAAATTCGACTGTCCGAAATTTAAAGAGTTTGCAGGCAACATTTCAAATGGTGTTGAAATCGGAAAATAGTATTCTTATAGAACAAATAACATTGTGGGAAAAGGAAAAATTGCTCGTTATGAGCAATTTCTCCTTTTCCCACAATGTTTTCTAAAGTCGTCTGCTACAAAGAGGTAAAATGTCGTTATTGTTTGGGAAATTGTTGATATGTTATTCAAACTTTTATTGTGAATTCAAAAATGAAAAGAAAATTGCAGGTCGACGAGTAAGTTTTCTTTTTGTAATATGACAGTTTCTATGGTAATCGTATTGGGCAAAATGTCAAAATGACCATACCAACTCCAAAGGTAATAAAATAATTTCTGGAAGTTTTATTGACACAAAAAACATGAATTCACACATTCAATACTTTATAATTCATTGGTACTTTAAATTATTACAATCTGAGCAATTTTTGTCATCCAAATCAGTTTTTCAAATTTTTGTATTCGACAAAAAGCAATGAAAATTGATTCGTATACATGTATTACAAATAAATGAAGATATCTAAAAATTCCTTTCATAGAATTTTCTTATCTATCAGTATGTGAAGTAAGATTTGATCTAGAAATACAAAATGCAAAAAGAAGTATATGTTGACGAGTTAGTTTTTCTGTAAAATGACAGTTTCCATGGTAACCGTATTTGAAAAACATTTCTAAAAACGACTAAAACAACTTTAAACTTGAAAAATAGAAGCTGTGGGCTTAATATGCATGAGAAATATACAATAATATTAATAACTTTTCATAGTTTTATGGATACTATGATTTTTCATTGCAAATAAAATACATACAGTGAATTCCATCCGAATGGAAATGTTTATCAAACTATTATGCAAGTACCTCTTCGGTAACATATTACTATCTCCCTTGTATGCGCAGATGAAGTGCGCAGAAAAAACTACCGAGAACGTCCTTAAGAACCCATAGATACTGTTAGAGTTCATATTGTTCTGAACTGTATTGTAAAAATCACATTTTTGCCCTGGTCACAGATTTGTCTTAGTCGCATTTAAAGTTGGCGTTGTACCAGTGAAACAGGAGTCTGGTGGATCTACAGGTTACATGTATCAGTAATTTTCTCGTGATCTCAAAATGGCCTAAAACTAGTCAAATCTAAAAGTGACGTTGTACCACTGAAACTCTGAAATGTATATCATAATGGAATGTCCATTGTATGTAAATGAATCACGCATTAAGCTGGACATAGCATAGGCGTAGGAGCGTTTTCAACATGGGGGGCAACTTCAGGACCGGTCTAAGAATAAATGTTCCTAAACTTTTTCATGACTATTCATGCATTTACAAATTCAATAACATTATGAGAATTAAAAGAAAGCGTATGAAAATGTGTATCTTTAATAAAAAAGAAAAAAAAGAAAAAGGGATATGCCAGGTCTCGATCTCACGCGGAAATCAAATGTATTGATCTAAACAAAAAGTGGCAGCGACCAGACTGTCACAGCCACGGATTCATCGTCATACTGAATGAGAATTAAATTATTGTTCAAGCTTTAGCTAACAATTGAACACAATATTGAGTCTGACTCCTTAGAACACGTTTTACACCACTGTTTTCTTCAATCAAAACTTCCTGGGTATTTTTGTGAGCTGAGTTTTCATTGGACAAACCCGATGTGTTCAGATGGCCATTTGCGATGATGATGTCACATTCTTTTTGGTTATTGTTCGTAACAAAAGGCGAATTGGTATTAGATAAAGCACAAAAATACACATTCATTTTTATTCTGCTGTTAAATTTCGTTTCTTTTATTTTTCTTTTCAAATATCTTCATTTGCCATTGTGAATATTGGGGGGCCAAAATATACTCTGCCCCCCGGTCTGGATATGGGGGGGGGGCGGGCCCCCTGCCCCCCCGGCTCCTACGCCTATGTATAGCTATATTGGGGTCGAACGATTCCGTAAGCTTTGATAGTTGAAAAAGACCGCATAAAAGGGATTCTCACTTTTTTAGAATTGGCCAGATATGATAAATCCAATTTGAACAGAAAATAACATTATTCAGAGGCAACAATGAATGGAGATATTAATGAACTGCGATTCCTATATCGTCGGATTCAATTCAGGAACATAAAAACTGGGTTTAAGAGCAGTTTGGTTTGAACATAAGTATAAGAAATGGATCAAATGACATGTAGATATTTCATATAGTGTTATAATAATTTAAAATTTATTTTGTTTATTGTATGGTTTGTGCATAAACGTTCGAGTTGATTTTGGTACTGTTGAGTGTTACACGTAAATGATATACACGTTACATTTAGACAGGCTTCTATAATTAGTATGAAAGCATATGCATGCCTTTATTAAGGTTCCGGAACTGTAATAAGTGTGTTACATATTAACATGATGTGGCAACATGGCCATTGTATGTTAACTGCTTTATATCTAGAGCTATTATAGTCATTTTATGTATAGAAAATTGGAAACTGTTTGATATTACATTTCCGGAACTCAAGAATCTGTTCATTTAGGCAGTTATCTGTGTATGCAATATTTTATACGCGTACATGTTGGATATTGCCCTGTGTACCAGATGATGACGATGATACCTGGCATCAATATAGCAATACACCAATTTCCCATTGGCAAGCATCGACAAATTTTCTCTATGGCCATTTACAATATCATAATGTATAGCTTAGACAAAAAAAAAATGATCAAGAAACATTGGTCACAATATACAAAAAAGGAAATTTCAAGAATGGTGATACTATAAGAATTGAGATAGTCAGTGGTTAAGGTACAGCAAAAGTTTTCAAATTTTCATCACGAATAGCAAACTTTCCGAAAGATATTTACAAATGCTTGTATTGTCTTTCTTTTTACGACGACATTAATTGTATAAAAGTATTGGAATTAGCCCGTAGTCAGCTACAAAGATATTTTTTAGGTATTTTAGTGTACTTGGAACATTCTAGTGGAAAATGGTTTTCATTTTAACTAATCTCGACGAACAAACTTTACAATGTCTATTTTCCCTTGGTATTCCATTAAATCTACCTACTTCTTTTTCTACTTCGTGAGAACAGATTCTAAAACATGCCAATGATTTCAACCGCTTATGGTTAGAGATAGTATGAGGTATGATTCATAAGAAAATCATTCCTTATCATATTTACTACAATATATTAGTTTTGTGTTATTATTGACCGAGTCAGTCCAAGACTGCATACATTGAGCATAACTGCATACTTATTTAATCTTGACTGGAAGGTTAGTCTAATATTTGTAAGACCTAAATGATCAATTATGAAATTGATCTTTTTGGTCCAGCGACAACGTGATAATGATAAATGCCCGACTTTTATAATTTTACTCATATAACTAATAATAGTCAATCAACAAGTTTCAAGTTTCAAGTTTTATTTCAAAATACATAAGACAAAGTGTCTATCATGTAAATGCATATACATTACAAAAAATACAATGTTCCTGGTCAATGGAAAATACATTGGAATATGAGGAAAGAAAGGTGAGAAAAGGAAGAGAGGGGAGAGGAGGAAAGTGAAGACATTAATACATAGCAAAGAAAAAAATATTAATGTACAGTCATTCCAATAAACTTGTTCTCTTATCAAAGCTTTTAAATAAGAAGATACTTAATTTCATCTGAACGCGTTTATTTGTATTTGTTAGTAACTCGGAGAACTTATGGAAATTTGGTCTGCGCCAGTAATATTTTTGTATGTATAGTTTTCTAAAACTGTCATAGATAGAACATTCTAATAAAAAATGAAATTCATCTTCAACTATGTTTGAATTACAAAGTTTACATTTCCTATCTTGACGTGGAACCGGATTTGGTTTTGTCCAACTCTGAGACGAGTATTTCCACTAATTGGCATTAATAACACATTTTGGGTTAATCGGTCATCGTCTTTGATTGAAAGTAATGTGTGAATAATACACCTGTTAACAAACCGATCAACTTTGATGATTTCAATCAATCTGAACTCATTTCATAATTGAAAGTTTCACACTGTCTATGTTTGATAATGTTTGCGTGAGTTTGTAATCAATTATGACGCGAAGGTTTGACCAAACATGTCGCCCAACGAGAAGTGCCATTAAGACAGAGCAGATTCGAATCTTCTATATAACCGATTTGGGATTAAAACAATCAATCAAATTCGAAAAGGATTAAGAAACAGTCACATCATAATAACGAAAGAAAATATACAAAAAGTTCACAAAATGCATAATCACGTAAGTACAAATTTGTTACATATTTTGAGCAAATTTTGCAAAATACCGATTCATCTAGCTTTTGACTTTAAGGTTGTAAAAGGAAAACACGATAAACGAAGGAGAAACATATACAGATTTTATTTTACTTTTATTTGTTTTATAATTGAAAGTATGTTCATTACACACAATTTTCACTCAAGACAACTTTTCCGTATGAAAGATGATTTGTTCACTTCACACGCAGATAAAGGTGATGCGAAATTTTGGTTATCATTGTTTATTATAAGATCACATCGGGAAAGACATAATTCATGCAAATTTCAATTGTATTTTCAGATTCTGCAGCATTATGGACACTACAAGAGTCCGTATGGCTACCACAATGCGGTCAAAGCGGTTGATGTCCAGTTCCAGCATAAAACAACTGAAACGCTAGAAAAGCCAAATTTGACGGCATACCAGCCGCACAACATCTCCCCTGTACTACCTGGTTCTGGGAACAACTATGTATCCAGTAGGTTAACAAATGCCAACCAAGATGGCGCCGAGTTAGGCACAACATATGACCGATCTGACGAGCACTATACGGCATATAAGTATGTGGACAACATACAAAGAAAGGTGTTGGGCGAAGATGCATTCAACAAGTCAACGAACTCAGCAGGTATGTGTGGAAATCCGTTTGTTAAAGATATAACTTGCATACTGAACATACCAACCCCCATCTAAAATTCGATAGATCAAATAGAAACCGTATAACATATTTTGTATTGGAATACGATAAAGAAAGGAGACTGATAATAGCATATGTTAAAAACAATAACCTTTCCTATGAAAGTGGTCAATAAAACTGTTTTGTCGTGAGAGAAAATGACTTATCATTGGACCATCTCCAGTATGAACATATTCTGTTTTAATGTTCTTAGATAAAGGTGGGATCTGATCAAGTATGACAAATTTGGACTTATCAGAATGACAAAAGATGTTGTGTCTTCCCGAGGTATTTTAGGATAACTTGAAGTACTAATAAAATATTGTGTCTTTGTATTTCAGACGACTCGGCCATTGATATTGAGAACGACAGTAACGAACGCCTCTTGTCCAGCGACACGTCCAGTTTTACAGATTCATCTCCGGGAACCATCTCTCCCAAATCAACTGGTTCCCTTTTATCTCCTTCCGGTTCTGAGAAATCCCCGCCTTCGTCATCCGGGGAACCTCTTGCAACTCCAGATTCTGAGTCGAAACAAATAAAAAAGAACTCAAGAACAAGTTACACAAACGAACAGATACAGAAACTGTTGAAGATATTTCACGAGAACCCGTACCCGGACTCTGAGATGATGGAAACCATTGGGCATGACCTGGGAGTCCCAGAAAGCAGGGTTAAGGTATACATACACTTATTGGTCAACGTGCTCTTTTGAACTTAAAATAATAACAAAACAAAACTTATTCACAAATGTTTGAGGAATTCGAATAATCTCCTTTCCTGGGAGTCCAACAACTTATACTTTAATCATAAAAATGTGATTGAAACCGAAAGCATTACACGTATTTTAAGGGCAATCTCACATGTATACTCATATGCATATGCTTTTAAGGACTTTTTAAGCCGTGTATCAAAACCAAGAATTAATAATCCAAATCGTTTTCCCATTGTTAAAGACTGCTTTTTTTCACTCTGAATAGTAGACTATTGCATGCAAATGAATGATTGTAAAAGAAACCAACCAATGCTCGAGTGTGTTCGATGTCTTCGTTTACTATATAGGGTGTGTATCAACTGTCAATTTGTCTTCTTTCAGATTTGGTTCCAAAATAAGAGAGCAAGATGGCGCCGACGTGTCAGCAACGCCAACAACGCTGCTTCTTTCCCACAGCCGTTTATGCCGATGTCTCCAATGTTCTCACCGATGAACCCGTATGGCTTTATGCCACCAGGACAAATGATGACGTCATCGCCAACTCCCATGATGTATCCCGGCTACTATAACTACGCTGCTTTGCCGACACAAACACATTCTTTGTCACCAAACAGTGCAGGGTCCAGAGTTCCAATGGGGTACCCAGTAGCGTCGTCGGTAGCACAACACTTTCCTGGACCTAGTCACCAAACGATGCCGTCGACATCATTACCATACTCTTTGAGGGAAACATCACCTTTGTCTTCAGCTCCGTCAGCTACACTGTCATATACCTCGAGGAACACATCCCCTTTATCAAAACCTTCCCCAACAGAACATCTCTACCTATCGAGGAATTCATCTCCTTTGTTAAAATCCACTTCAACAGAATTTCCCTACTCATCGCCGAGTGTATCTTCTTTTTCCTCAATACCGACACAAATCAATCGATATGGTTTACAGTTTCCACAGAGTTCGTGAATAAAAAAGACTGGTGGAAGGAATAAGTTTAACATGTTTATAGTTTGAGACAATTAACATGGAATCAGAAATGCTGTATTTTCGAAACATGTTATAAACTTCAAGATGATAAATTAACGTTTAGATTTGTTGTTCTGAATTCATTAATCATTATATTCTTCTTATGTTCTGTAAGTTTTGTACTAGAAACATACATACAAATCCCAGCAGACGGTCTTACCAACTGTGAGCTAGGGTAACAATAGCTTAAGTTTGAACTTCGCTTTCCTTTTTTCATGTGTTTTCTAATCGATTTTTTCCTTGTCGCTCGTGTATTATTTTGATTGATTAGTGAATTGATATTGTAGATGATCAAGTGATTGTTGTCGTTTCTCATTACGATATACTGATCAAAATGTAATAACTAACATGTGCAGCGATCCCAATTACATCAGACTGATTTGCGCTACTGTATTGATCTGTATACATTTTAAACAAGCCTTAAAGAATTGATGCATTCATTATTAAGTATTTGATGTTATTGCATCGATATCCGGACGCTTACAGTGTATGGAATTAATAAGATGTTGACTTTGGGACTTGTAAACACAACTCTGTGCTATAATTTGAACATTGCGACATGCGTACGTGTTCTATGTAAATAAATGTGAAATGAATACAAAAATCTATTTTTTTTTCTGTTTTTAATACCCTATTGTCCTAATGTTTAAACCCTTGACTATTGCACCACACGTTTGAACCAGACTTAGTTGATGCTGTTCTAAACGGCCTCTAGAGGTCATGGACGCAAGGTTTATTCAATGTTCATGTGGAAAAGCAGTCATTGACTTAAAAAAAGGTAATACCATTTATTCGTTAAGACAACCGAGAAGCATAGATAAGCGCTCTATTTACTTCTACACGGTTAAACCGACCTCAAAATGAAATGATTTAAACCATTTCAACAAACCGATAGTTCGTTCCCCGTATGATCTGATGGGATGTACGTGGCCTTGTTGTTGGATTGCAGAACGTGAAATAACACGGCCCATCTAAACGTAGGTGTAAATCCTGGCGATTACATTTAGATTTTTATGAGAGGTAGTTTCCCGGTTGACTTATGAAATACCAATGGTTTGACCAGCCCTTATGAAAGGTAGTTTCCCGGTTGACTTATGAAATACCAATGGTTTGACCAGCCCTTATGAGAGGCAGTTTCCCGGTTGACTTATGAAATACCAATGGTTTGACCAGCCCTTATGAGAGGTAGTTTCTCGGTTGACTTATGAAATACCAATGGTTTGACCAGCCCTTATGAAAGGTAGTTTCTCGGTTGACTTATGAAATACCAATGGTTTGACCAGCCCTTATGAGAGGCAGTTTCCCGGTTGACTTATGAAATACCAATGGTTTGACCAGCCCTTATGAGAGGTAGTTTCTCGGTTGACTTATGAAATACCAATGGTTTGACCAGCCCTTATGAAAGGTAGTTTCTCGGTTGACTTATGAAATACCAATGGTTTGACCAGCCCTTATGAGAGGTAGTTTCCCGGTTCACTTATGAAATACCAATGGTTTGACCAGCCCTTATGAGAGGTAGTTTCCCGGTTGACTTATGAAATACCAATGGTTTGACCAGCCCTTATGAGAGGTAGTTTCTCGGTTGACTTATGAAATACCAATGGTTTGACCAGCCCTTATGAGAGGTAGTTTCTCGGTTGACTTATGAAATACCAATGGTTTGACCAGCCCTTATGAGAGGTAGTTTCCCGGTTGACTTATGAAATACCAATGGTTTGACCAGCCCTTATGAGAGGTAGTTTCCCGGTTAACTTATGAAATACCAATGGTTTGACCAGCCCTTATGAGAGGTAGTTTCTCGGTTGACTTATGAAATACCAATGGTTTGACCAGCCCTTATGAGAGGTAGTTTCCCGGTTGACTTATGAAATACCAATGGTTTGACCAGCCCCCCTGGCCCCCCGGCTTCTACGCCTATGTATAGCTATATTGGGGTCGAACGATTCCGTAAGCTTTGATAGTTGAAAAAAACCCGCATAAAAGGGATTCTCACTTTTTTAGAATTGGCCAGACATGATAAACCCAATTTGAACAGAAAATAACATTATTCAGAGGCAACAATGAATAGAGATATTAATGAACTGCGATTCCTATATCGTCGGATTTAATTCAGGAACATAAAAACTGGGTTTAAGAGCAGTTTGGTTTGAACATAAGTATAAGAAATGGATCAAATGACATGTAGATATTTCATATAGTGTTATAATAATTTAAAATTTATTTTGTTTATTGTATGGTTTGTGCATAAACGTTCGAGTTGATTTTGGTACTGTTGAGTGTTACATGTAAATGATATACACGTTACATTTAGACAGGCTTCTATAATTCGTATGAAAGCATATGCCTTTATTAAGGTTCCAGAACTGTAATAAGTGTGTTACATATTAACATGATGTGGCAACATGGCCATTGTATGTTAACTGCTTTATATTTATAGCTATTATAGTCATTTTATGTATAGAAAATAAATTGGAAACTGTTTGATATTACAGTTCCGGAACTCAAGAATCTGTTCATTTAGGCAGTTATCTGTGTATGTAATATTCTATACGTGTACATGTTGGATATTGCCCTGTGTACCAGATGATGACGATGATACCTAGCATCAATATAGCAATACACCAATTTCCCATTGGCAAGCATCGACAAATTTTCTCTATGGCCATTTACAATATCATAATGTATAGCTTAGACAAAAAAGGATCAAGAAACATTGGTCACAATATACAAAAAAGGAAATTTCAAGAATGGTGATACTATAAGAATTGAGATAGTCAGTGGTTAAGGTACAGCAAAAGTGTTCAAATTTTCATCACGAATAGCAAACTTTCCGAAAGATATTTACAAATGCTTGTATTGTCTTTCTTTTTACGACGACATTAATTGTATAAAAGTATTGGAATTAGCCCGTAGTCAGCTACAAAGATATTTTTTACGTATTTTAGTGTACTTGGAACATTCTAGTGGAAAATGGTTTTCATTTTAACTAATCTCGACGAACAAACTTTACAATGTCTATTTTCCCTTGGTATTCCATTAAATCTACCTACTTCTTTTTCTACTTCTTGAGAACAGATTCTAAAACATGCCAATGATTTCAACCGCTTATGGTTAGAGATAGTATGAGGTATGATTCATAAGAAAATCATTCCTTATCATATTTACTACAATACATTAGTTTTGTGTTATTATTGACCGAGTCAGTCCAAGACTGCATACATTGAGCATAACTGCATACTTATTTAATCTTGACTGGAAGGTTAGTCTAATATTTGTAAGACCTAAATGAGCAATTATGAAATTTATCCTTTTGGTCCAGCGACAACGTGATAATGATAAATGCCCGACTTTTATAATTTTACTCATATAACTAATAATAGTCAATCAACTCTGAGACGAGTATTTCCACTAATTGGCATTAATAACACATTTTGGGTTAATCGGTCATCGTCTTTGATTGAAAGTAATGTGTGAATAATACACCTGTTAACAAACCGATCAACTTTGATGATTTCAATCAATCTGAGCTCATTTCATAATTGAAAGTTTCACACTGTCTATGTTTGATAATGTTTGCGTGAGTTTGTAATCAATTATGACGCGAAGGTTTGACCAAACATGTCGCCCAACGAGAAGTGCCATTAAGACAGAGCAGATTCAAATCTTCTATATAAGCGATTTGGGATTAAAACAATCAATCAAATTCGAAAAGGATTAAGAAACAGTCACATCATAATAACGAAAGAAAATACACAAACAGTTAACAAAATGCATAATCACGTAAGTACAAATTTATTACATATTTTGAGCAAATTTTGCAAAATACCGATTCATCTAGCTTTTGACTTTAAGGTTGTGAAAGGAAAACACGATAAAAGAAGGAGAAACATATACAGATTGTTTTTACTTTTATTTGTTTTATAATTGAAAGCATGTTCATTACACACAATTTTCACTCAATACAACTTTTCCGTATGAAAGATAATTTGTTCACTTCACACGCAGATAAAGGTGATGCGAAATTTTGGTTATCATTGTTTATTATAAGATCACATCGGGAAAGACATAATTCATGCAAATTTCAATTGTATTTTCAGATTCTGCAGCATTATGGACGCTACAAGAGTCCGTACGGCTACCACAATGCAGCGGTTGATGTCCAGTTCCAGCATAAAACAACTGAAACGATAGAAAAGCCAAATTTGACGGCATACCAGCCGCACAACATCTCCCCTGTACTACCTGGTTCTGGGAACAACTATGTATCCAGTAGGTTAACAAATGCCAACCAAGATGGCGCCGAGTTAGGCACAACATATGACCGATCTGACGAGCACTATACGGCATATAAGTATGTGGACAACATACAAAGAAAGGTGTTGGGCGAAGATGCATTCAACAAGTCAACGAACTCAGCAGGTATGTGTGGAAATCCGTTTGTTAAAGATATAACTTGCATACTGAACATACCAACCCCATCTAAAATTCGATAGGTCAATTAGAAACCGTAGAACATAAATTATATTTTGTATTGGAATACGATAAAGAAAGGAGAATGATGATAGCATATGTTAAAAACAATAACTTTTCCTATGAAAGTGGTCAATAAAACTGTTTTGTCGTGAGAGAAAATGACTTATCATTGGACCATCTCCAGTATGAACATATTCTGTTTTAATGTTCTTTGATAAAGATGGGATCTGGTCAAGCATGACAAATTTGGACTTCAGAATGACAAAAGATGTTGTGTCTTAGGATAACTTGAAGTACTAATAAAATATTGTGTTTTTGTATTTCAGACGACTCGGCCATTGATATTGAGAACGACAGTAACGAACGCCTCTTGTCCAGCGACACGTCCAGTTTTACAGACTCATCTCCGGGATCCATCTCTCCCAAATCAACTGGTTCCCTTTTATCTCCTTCCGGTTCTGAGAAATCCCCGCCTTCATCATCCGGGGAACCTCTTGCAACTCCAGATTCTGAATCGAAACAAATAAAAAAGAACTCAAGAACAAGTTACACAAACGAACAGATACAGAAACTGTTGAAGATATTTCACGAGAACCCGTACCCGGACTCTGAGATGATGGAAACCATTGGTCATGACCTGGGAGTCCCAGAAAGCAGGGTTAAGGTATACATACACTTATTGGTCAACGTGCTCTTTTGAACTTAAAATAATAACAAAACAAATCTTATTCACAAATGTTTGAGATATTCGAATATTCTCCTTTCCTGGGAGTCCAACAACTTATACTTTAATCATAAAAATGTGATTGAAATCGAAAGCATTACACGTATTTTAAGGGCAATCCCACATGTATTCTCATATGCATATGCTTTTAAGGACCTTTTAAGCCGTGTATCAAAACCAAGAATCAATAATCCAAATCGTTTTCCCATCGTTAAAGACTGCTTTTTCACTCTGAACAGTAGACTATTGCATGCAAATGAATGATTGTAAAAGAAACCAGCCAATGCTCGAGTGTGTTCGATGTCTTCGTTTACTATATAGGGTGTGTATCAACTGTCAATTTGTCTTCTTTCAGATTTGGTTCCAAAATAAGAGAGCAAGATGGCGCCGACGTGTCAGCAACGCCAACAACGCTGCTTCTTTCCCACAACCGTTTATGCCAATGTCTCCAATGTTCTCACCGATGAATCCATATGGCTTTATGCCACCAGGACAAATGATGACGTCATCGCCAACTCCCATGATGTATCCCGGCTACTATAACTACGCTGCTTTGCCGACACAAACACATTCTTTGTCACCAAACAGTGCAGGGTCCAGAGTTCAGGGGTACCCAGTAGCGTCGTCGGTAGCACAACACTTTCCTGGACCTAGTCACCAAACGATGCCGTCGACATCATTACCATACTCTTTGAGGGAAACATCACCTTTGTCTTCAGCTCCGTCAGCTACACTGTCATATACCTCGAGGAACACATCCCCTTTATCAAAACCTTCCCCAACAGAACATCTCTACCTATCGAGGAATTCATCTCCTTTGTTAAAATCCACTTCAACAGAATTTCCCTACTCATCGCCGAGTGTATCTTCTTTTTCCTCAATACCGACACAAATCAATCGATATGGTTTACAGTTTCCACAGAGTTCGTGAATAAAAAAGACTGGAAGGAATAAGTTTAACATGTTTATAGTTTGAGACAATTAACATGGAATCAGAAATGCTGTATTTTCGAAACATGTTATAAACTTCAAGATGATAAATTAACGTTTAGATTTGTTGTTCTGAATTCATTAATCATTATATTCTTCTTCTGTTCTGTAAGTTTTGTACTAGAAACATACATACAAATCCCAGCAGACGGTCTTACCAACTGTGAGCTAGGGTAACAATAGCTTAAGTTTGAACTTCGCTTTCCTTTTTTCATGTGTTTTCTAATCGATTTTTTCCTTGTCGCTCGTGTATTATTTTGATTGATTAGTGAATTGATATTGTAGATGATCAAGTGATTGTTGTCGTTTCTCATTACGATATACTGATCAAAATGTAATAACTAACATGTGCAGCGATCCAAATTACATCAGACTGATTTGCGCTACTGTATTGATCTGTATACATTTCAAACAAGCCTTAAAGAATTGATGCATTATTAAGTATTTGATGTTATTGCATCGATATCCGGACGCTTACAGTGTATGGAATTAATAATAAGATGTTGACTTTGGGACTTGTAAACACAACTCTGTGCTATAATTTGAACATTGAGACATGCGTACGTGTTCTATGTAAATAAATGTGAAATGAATACAAAAATCTATTTTTTTTTCTGTTTTTAATACCCTATTGTCCTAATGTTTAAACCCTTGGCTATTGCACCACACGTTTGAACCAGACTTAGTTGATGCTGTTCTAAACGGCCTCTAGAGGTCATGGACGCAAGGTTTATTCAATGTTCATGTGGAAAAGCAGTCATTGACTTAAAAAAAGGTAATACCATTTATTCGTTAAGACAACCGAGAAGCATAGATAAGCGCTCTATTTACTTCTACACGGTTAAACCGACCTCAAAATGAAATGATTTAAACCATTTCAACAAACCGATAGTTCGTTCCCCGTATGATCTGATGGGATGTACGTGGCCTTGTTGTTGGATTGCAGAACGTGAAATAACACGGCCCATCTAAACGTAGGTGTAAATCCTGGCGATTACATTAAGATTCTTATGAGAGGTAGTTTCCCGGTTGACTTATGAAATACCAATGGTTTGGCCAGCCCTTATGAAAGGTAGTTTCCCGATTGACTTATAAGATACCAATGCTTTGACCAGCCCTTATGAGAGGTAGTTTCCCGGTTGACTTATGAAATACCAATGGTTTGACCAGCCCTTATGAGAGGTAGTTTCTCGGTTGACTTATGAAATACCAATGGTTTGACCAGCCCTTATGAGAGGTAGTTTCTCGGTTGACTTATGAAATACCAAAGGTTTGACCAGCCCTTATTAGAGGTAGTTTCCCGGTTAACTTATGAAATACCAATGGTTTGACCAGCCCTTATGAGAGGTAGTTTCTCGGTTGACTTATGAAATACCAGTGGTTTGACCAGCCCTTATGAGAGGTAGTTTCTCGGTTGACTTGTTAAATACCAATGGTTTGACCAGCCCTTATGAGAGGTAGTTTCCCGGTTGACTTGTTAGATACCAATGGTTTGACCAGCCCTTATGAGAGGTAGTTTCCCGGTTGACTTATGAAATACCAGTGGTTTGACCAGCCCTTATGAGAGGTAGTTTCTCGGTTGACTTATGAAATACCAATGGTTTGACCAGCCCTTATTAGAGGTAGTTTCTCGGTTGACTTAAGAAATACCAATGGTTTGACCAGCCCTTATGAGAGGTAGTTTCTCGGTTGACTTATGAAATACCAGTGGTTTGACCAGCCCTTATGAGAGGTAGTTTCCCGGTTGACTTGTTAAATACCAATGGTTTGACCAGCCCTTATGAGAGGTAGTTTCCCGGTTGACTTATGAAATACCAATGGTTTGACCAGCCCTTATGAGAGGTAGTTTCCCGGTTGACTTATGAAATACCAATGGTTTGACCAGCCCTTATGAGAGGTAGTTTCCCGGTTGACTTATGAAATACCAATGGTTTGACCAGCCCTTATGAGAGGTAGTTTCCCGGTTGACTTATGAAATACCAATGGTTTGACCAGCCCTTATGAGAGGTATTTTCCCGGTTAACTTATGAAATACCAATGGTTTGACCAGCCCTTATGAGAGGAACTTTCCCGGTTGACTTATGAAATACCAATGGTTTGACCCGCCCTTATGAGAGGTAGTTTCTCGCTTAACTTATGGAATACCAATGGTTTGACCCGCCCTTATGAGAGGTAGTTTCCCGTTTGACTTGTTAAATACCAATGGTTTGACCAGCCCTTATGAGAGATAGTTTCCCGGTTGACTTGTTAAATACCAATGGTTTGACCAGCCCTTATGAGAGACAGTTTCCCGGTTGACTTGTTAAATACCAATGGTTTGACCAGCCCTTATGAGCAGTCAAGTTTAGGATCTTCCTCCATCATTGTGAGCCGGGCATCGCAGCATGACTCAATTAATGTTGACGCGATGTAAAACCAATAAAACAGCATATGATGTGATGATAAGGCGAACAATAAAAAAAACGACACCCAATTGTCTTGTCATGGTAGCAATGTGTCAATACTTAAAAAGGAAACTAATATTTTGTTGTATGGTTTCTTGATCTGAGAAAACAACTATTCGCACTAAGATCATCCAACGTTTGGTAAATATTCAAACGTTGGGGTGACAGCGTAAGAGCGTCAGCCTCTTGTATCGAGGGTCCCAGGTTCGATTCCCGTTGGCTGCGCAGCGAAATTGCTGTGATCATCAATCGGAACGAGTCAGATTGACAGTCATAAACAGACAGACGTTGAGTGATACATACTCTATTTTTATTTGTACCTTTCTCATAAATATAAACACAACACTTATAACAACAATATGTTAAAGTCAATATTGCATTACATAACTACCTCAGGCAAAATACCAAAAAATCCGCCATTTTGAAAATATTTTTTGTCGATTTGCTTAGGTCATTGTCGTTATACACCAGTCGGGGCTGGAACTATTCTGTTAAATGCGAACGGCCCGACCGATGTAAACCGCTATTCTGTTAAATGCGAACGGCCCCGACCGATGTAAACCGATAACAACTGATGTGTTCCGTCGGAATAATGGGTTTCAAAATGGCGGTTTATTGAAATTCTACCTCAGAGAATCTATAAACGTGTTACATAAGACAACCCAAAATCAACTTAGAACGCATACAACACATCTGATCGAGTTCTTTTTACATTACTTGTATCATGTATAGGAATAATACTGTTTTCTCTCTTACATACATATGTACAGAATGAGGCTATGCATAATAGAATTTGGATTTTACATCTACAACATTCAATGGTTTGTTTAAGGATAGTTTTAATATAACATTTTATACAAGCTGTATCTATGGAGAACTTACCTCCAACGTCATATTTATCCAACTTGTAAAACGTGCATTCGCTTAAAACATCTACCTGTAATACATCAAACTCCGCGCAGGAATAATGTTACAAACTGGTATGAGTACGATTTAAGCAACTTCTATTAGTTTTCTTTACATATAAATGTATTTAGCCATTACTTTTTAATTATCTGGCCAAAGAAGTCAAACTTTTTCTGTGATAGCAGAGAGCTCCTAACCAAAATGAAAAGGAAGATCATTGTTTAGGAGAATGGTAATAAATGGATGTCAACTTCAGTTTTTCGGATACGTTCATTAAAAAACTTGAAGACGTGTAATAATATATCAACATTTTCTGAATAGATGTAGTTATCTCTAAGAACATGATGAGCGTAATAACATAGCTAATAATATATATGGGCCGCGTCACGTAAAAAGGGGCACTCGAACATATAAAAAAAGCGCTGACTCAGCTCTATCTTAGCGCTATTATTCCAGCATCTAGTCACGAAAGTTATCCATTGTATTTATCTAAAGGTATAACTGGATGTCCTCTAAGATGGCAAACAGTGTAGCCCCAGACCAGCCGCCACGTCAGTGACGTGGCGGCTGGTCTGGGGCTACACTGTTTGCTATGTCCGAGTGCCCCTTTTCGCGTGACGTGGCCCATATGTTTGTGTAAAATTGAATATCTTTCGAATTGATTACTGTACTTCCTACATCTTTTCATTTGAAGCACGTGGATTTGATGGTTTAAGAAATCGCTGTGTCAGATGAAGGATATATCCCTTATAACGGTAGAATACCCATAACCAGCTATTTTGGAACCCATTCCTTCGTTGGATTACTTCGTCCCTTCTCGGTATACAACGGCTGGGGCTGGAACTATTCGGTTTAAAGCGAAGAGTTCCGGTCCCGACCAATGTTTTCCAAGAACGACCTAAGTAATCCGACGACAGGATGGTATTCAAAATGGCGGATTATAGGTATTCTAGCTTAATCAATGATCTACCTGATACCATACAATCCTAGTTGTGGCTAGCTTGATGCTCTCAATTGGGTCATCTCTAAAACCCGTGTAATTCTACAAGACAACATATAAATGCTACACAAAGCTTATCCTTGAAGTCTGCCACGTTTGTACAAATAATGTGGTCTTTATCAAATCTGGAACGCTTGGTCATGCTTTGCTACGGAGAACATTTTATTCTTTTTAAACCCGTTTCTTCATATTTAATTTAGTTTCTGGTCTAAATCAGCAATAAACGACATATATAAACTATGGAAAATAGCAATTGCCTTGCGTTCTTTGAAAGAAATTATTGTCGTGTACAATTTCTCTTTTTCCACAGAAATTCCGGAAATGCTATTATGCAGATGCGCCGGAATGAGCATTATTGAGTAAATGGAAATCCCTTTTACGCATTTAACACGTTAAATGACGCACATCGCTGAAAAATAACCAACGGTGGTAGAACTGCTTAGAAAAAGCAGTAATTTACTCAATATGATGCAATTGTTTATTCAATATGATGCAAAAACTATTTTTCTTTAACTTGTATGTGGTCACTGTTTGTGTTTAAGCAGATTGTAATCTTTATAAAAAATGCATTTAAGTGTATGGGCTATTATCGAACACACGGCCCGATATGCTAACGATTTGCTGAAGTACTTTGAGAGGTATCAGAAGGGTTCAGATCGGTATCTTGATGTTGTCTACAACAACAACACTGTCGAACCAGCTTTCGTCGAAAGCTGCTGCTCATCATCGAATAAATAACTGGGTTGGTCACGTGATACGAGAAATAGAAGTAGAACACATACGGGTTAAAGTTAATGACACCGTGTGACATAAGCCAGGCGGGCAAGAAACATAGAAGATAGACAAACGCGACAACAGACAGCATGCAACCGAGCTGAATCTGTTTTCTCGTTGACAGACGATAGCCGCTTGGCTCCGGTACGGTTGGCAGGACAATTCTATTAATAGCACCGTCTGCATTGATCTCATTGGTCGGTACTTCTCCAACCACGCCCATAACAGGCGTGTCCTCCCTCGTGGTCTCCTCTGATTTGTTCATTGCGGTGAGTTCCGTGTTGTTTCTATAGATACGGGATGGTCTCCGTCCTACAAGTGCTCTCACGTTGTGGTTCCTGAGTACTGTGGCGTAGATGATAGCATACAGGACGATCACAGCCGCTCCACATATAAGGTAAAACGAGGAGTACACCTTCTGCCAGATGTGGGCAGCTTTATAGGGCAGGTGTGTCGTGGTCCCGATACACTGACCATCACTGAATAACAGGTCATTCTCCGACCCCACGCCGAACATGAGTGAGGTCAGCACACCACTCGCAGCGGCTAGCACCGCCAGGCACACGGCCACCACCCTCGCTGTGAGGACGCTGAATCGATACTTTACTGGACCCACGATACACAGAAGCCGGTCAACAGCAATAGCCGTCATCATGAACGCAGAAAAGGGAACCGTCGATGTCAACAGGAAGTAATAGAGCTTGCAGAAGAAGTCGTAGCGTAGATGGAAATAGACAACTTCCGAGGCGATCGTGAAGGGTATTGTTACGATACACGTGATGAAATCCGTGATAGCAAGCGTCAGGATGAAGATGACTGCACTGTGAACATGCTTCTGGCGGACGTAGACTGCGATCACCAGACCGTTACCGACTATGCCAAGGATGGATAGGATGACGAGTTCAATCACCACACCAACACGATCGGTATCCAAATCCATGCTCACTCGATATAGGACCTGCAAGTAGAGTATGTTAGAAATAGATATCCCTATTTACTGCTGGAACCGACTTCATGCTTATGCAAATAGGTTATACTCAGGCCAGCCGCCAAGTAATTTGGCGGCTGGCCTGTGATTTAACCTGTTTGCTACTCTCAGTGTCTTTCATCAACAAAGTAAGCAGTTATTTAAGGTTTTGTAAATCAGACGACACAAAAATCTATTTTAAGAAAATTACTCGGGATTCTAAGGGTAAATACCCTTTCAGTGATACAGCAAGGACCGCCTCATTGAAAACAAATGCAAACAACACAAACGACGATGAAGCTACGTTACCTTCTTCAGACCTGTGTCAGGCATCACCGGTGTCAAACAACCTTTTACTACTCCGCAGCTCTTATTCATGTTTCACGAGGGAAAGATTCCGAGCAATTTTACCAATTTGTCTCAGAATCTCAGAGCGCATAACCTAAGTCATTAATTACGACTGCGTCGCGGGAAAACATAGTTTAGCCCTGAAGATGTTGTACTAGCAAGTTATCGTTTCATAATCAGCATGCACTGAGTCATAGACAGTTTTTTGTGGTTGAAGGTTGCTTTCAACAGTTTTTATCTATATGATATTTACATCTTGTTAACAAATCTTCACTTTTGTTGCGAAACTCGACTCATAACGATGGAGATAGAGCATAGATCTGACTGGTTAAGTGATTGCCAGATCCGATAGAACCAAATAAGTAAAGTCAAAATTTACTTGCCGTTATTGGGATTTGAACCCATACGGAGAAAGAGCCTGTTATTTCTTCAGTACTTTACTCTTACCACAAGGCCAAATTAATACTGTTTTTTTTTTAAACAATAACGATATCTGAGTCGCAATACTCTCTTCATATTCCATGGAAGAAGAGTACATGTAATAACGAACATTTCATTTTCGATTTTAGTAAGACCCAGTACGTAACAGCAAATTTTGGACTGTTCCAAATTGACAGAGTTTGCAGACGACATTTCAAAATGCGATGAATTTTGCGAATTATTTTCTGATAAGGCATATAACATTTTGGGAAAAGGAAAAGATTGCTCGTCAAGAGCAATTTCTCCTTTTCCCACAATGTTTTCTATAGTCGTCTGCAACAAAGTAGTCAAATGTCGTTATTGTTTGGGAAAGGGTTAAGTATTCCACAAAGGGGCCGAATACTCGTTCGCTACACCATAGTGTATATGAGTTCACTGATTGACGCTATGTGATGATATGTTATTGTATTAGTTAAACTCTGAAAACCGTCAATAATTCTGGATTCTGTTAGGTCGATACTCGACACGGTGGAATATTGACATATCATAATCCAGAGTTATTTATTATCCGTGAATTAGATCACAATATGCACTATTTTTTATAACAAGTGGCATAAGATATCCATGTGAAATGATTCATTACGCCTTCTATCTTTTTTTGCAGTAACCATCGCTCTTGAATCATCATTATTTGGTCTTGGAACTTTTCCTATGAGAAATTCGCATGCGCAACGCAACCGGAAGAGTAACTTTTTTTCATGGCCCGGATAAAAATATGATTTATTTTCCTGACGGGATAATTCTAGGCGTCTCCCACAAAAACCTAGCAATTTTGTAAATATGTTGATTTTGTAATCGCTATACAAGTTTGTCGCTTTACACCACAAGGAAGTATCTTTTCCTTGAATTAAGGTAGAATACCCATAATCCGCCATTTCAAACTAATTCTTTCGTCGGATAACTTCGTTGGTTCTCGGTATACATCGGTTAGGGCCGGAACTATTTGGTTTTAAGCGATTAGTTCCGGCTCCGACCGATGTTTACCGAAAACAGCCGAAGTAATCCGACGCAAGAATAGTTTCAAAATGGCAGTTTGCAGAAGATATTTATCATCCTGAAACCTTTTTTTGTATGAGATATTCGTTTTCACATATGTCCGGTTTCTGTTCGTTCGAAATCCGGTAATTAGATACTGGGTGTAACGTGCTGTCTACCCTTACCCCCGAAAGGTTTTTATTCGATGCGGAGGCACTTATTTGGCGTAATGAATAAGTAACATGTCCTAAAATTGTAGTGCGTTGATTAAAACCTTTACCTGACGCCCAAATCGAAAGAGTTTGCAGACGACATTTCAAAAGGTGATGAAATTGAAAAATAATCTTCTGATAGGGCAGAAAACATTGAGGGGAAAGGATAAATTGCTCGATAAGAGCAATTTCTCCTTTTCCCACGTTTTTGTTTTCCAGTGCCGTCCGCAACAAACTGGTCAATTGTCGGTATTGTTTGGTAATGAGTTAAAAACCCATAATGTAGAGACAGACGATTAAAACAGATATACGGTATCTTGAGAACATTCGCAGGTTAAAGGTTAGATTCTTGTTCGACGCAACAAAAGGGATCGGAAAATAAGTGCAGCAATTACACTTTCTCATTGTCAATGTCTCTATATCACGTGTACTAAAATTAGAGTTAAAGGTTAGTAGTTTATTCTGAGATGATTTTCCTTTCCCGCATTTAGATTGGTTACGAACGTCTTCCAAACATATAGTTATGTTTTTATACTTATTTTATCGAGCATTTTTTCCTGTCCCCTCAATGATTTGATAGAAATGAAAGTGAAGTCACTCTATAAGCTACCCCTTCCAGTGAAAAGAAATAACCAGATTTGAAATGAGAATTCCATACTGTTTATCATAGATTGCGTCTTGCAAGCTTAACCCTTACACATTTTAACGAAAATTGTTAAACAAGAGGTTTATTGGTTGGTTAGAATGGGATTAAACAAAAGAAAATGGCAGACATTGCACCTATCAATACTCACTGTATTTCAGTACTTCACACTAGTCTCACTGCTTTCCAAGATTAACGTATTTCGAACCATGGTGAGAGACAAATTGGACAGATTGGCATTCAATAGACATCAGAAAAAAGGAGGGGACTAAACACACGCAATTGAATGAGCTAATAGACTCTGCTCGAAGAAAGATGATGTTTCATGTCTATTAAATGCTTTTATTAAACATGAGTTTGTTCGTGACGTTCAAACCAGAGAGGGGGATTTTTAGCACTTTACCAAATTAGATTTATTGGCTCATATCATCTATAATGGGTTAGTTTTATGTGGCATTTTCAAATTCATACCAAGAAAAAGTTGAATTCATGTGGAAAAGCAGTGAATGGCGAAGAAAAGAAAGCTATGACGTACTTGTTCATAAATATTAAAGCATTCATAAGGACGCTGATTATCGTCATATAGATAAACCATTAAACTCAACAATAAGCAGAAAACCACGCGAACGAGCAAGTGAAAAATGAACGTAGCGACAAAAGAATCTGCCAACCAACTAATCAAATCAACGAAGCACTGTATATTCAAACCAACGAACTAAACGACTTAGCAGACAACCACCCGTTTGGCCAATTTCTGTACAATTGAACCGATCAAATGAATCAGCCAACGTAACATTAACAGTATGCAGAAACCAACCAATGTTTACAACACAGCCAAAAGATTCCACCCTATATCATTTGAAATCTTTATTAGCGGCTGTAAATTCGTTTTGCATGACGTATTAATGCGCCCGGTTTCTCGCATAACAACTAGTATATCTGTCAAAAACGTCACAACGTAAAAACCTAATGCACCGCGAACGTTTCCGGGAAACATTTTCACAGCGCTCGTAAAACAATGCATTACCGGGACCCTAGGATATGTTTACAGCAGCCCTAACGTATAATTATGATGTTGTTTGTGAACTGTTATTACCGTGTGAAAACCGAAACTTTGATTGATGGGGGAATATTTAATCCCTTCCCCTGCTCCCATGTGCATTCGGTTCGGTTTTTAACAAACGTATGCGTTACAGAGGTTTTAGAAATACATCATGTCAAAAGAAGAAATTGCTCGTGGTGAGCAATTTCTTCTTTTGGCACGATGGTTCCGCCATGAGCAGTTCTACTTTTGTCTTTTAAACTTTGGAAAAATCATGTTCATGAACTTTGTTGATGTATGGGAGTCACATGTTTATGCTGTAATTTCAAACTATTACACATTACCATAAAGTATAAAGTGTTCCAACCCATACATCACTCGAAAACGATTTATTTGACGTAAACGAATTAGAGAAGTATTTAACCTTTCGTGGAACAAAATGGCTTCATCTCATAAAAATGGATCTATTCTAGAATTTAGCATCATTTGAAACGATTTATTAATACTATAGAGGCCGACAGTTTTGCTATAATCATTGAATCATAAGAACTGTACTGTTCATTTAACGAACAATTGCTTTAACACAATATATGTTATATGGTTGGTGACGAAATATTCATTTCACAATGACTACAGTCGGTAGTATGATTAACCATGGCAGTCGTGATCCCAGGACCTCTTTATTAAAAACTTGGAAACCAAAATAAACATGTTCATTAATCAATTGGTTCTGTAACTAATACAAATGAATGTCCAATTCATGTATTATATATTGGGTCTCAACGCATGAATTCCGATTTGACAAGGAAAAAAGAGAAGCATGCGTAAATTCTCACCAAAATCTGTTTATGTGCTAGAACTTAGAGAGTGCGAAAATAAATTAAAGTAAAGGAAATGAAGTATATCTTAAAAATTCTTTGCATACAATGCTTCAATTAGATGTTAATTTGTCATAAATAAATGAACTATTTGATTTTGTAACAACCATCAGACGCAAGCAGTCGTCTGTTGTTAAACCTCTTGGGTCTCCTCCGATTGATAAAGGTGGAGCTCTCTTGTGAAATCTTATACCTAATAACAGGGCTCAGGTTTTGTAAATGTCAGGAACACAGAAAATAATACGCTAGAGAGGTTTTACGATGCAAACAACAGGCTTTCGCGTCAAATCGCATAAAAAGAGTATTTATTTATAGGAAAGTTTTGTTAATATAAATATATGATATTGTCTTCTTCCGCGTCTTAGCAGACAACAAAATGTGTGGCGCGATCCTATTGCAACTATCATCAGTACAACTAAATTTGAATTTGTTTTATGATTAAAATGAACAAGACATACAAACGTGAAAGCTATTCTTACCAGGTCTTTATTTCTGTACCAAACGTGAATTGACATGAATAATAATGCTTGAAATTAGGAGACAATGACAGAAGCTTTATTTCGTGGTGTAGGCATCCGGCCCATGATACACAATTTACATTCAACAAAAACATTAATAAGTGACAATGCCGGCGAGAATTCGAATCGAATATGATCAAAAACTTCTTATCCATACGCATTATCTAGTTCGGGTGTACTTCGGAAGACATTCCACTTAAAGAATAGTCAATAGTATTGAAAAAAAATACAGTTCATTTTCTAATGTAAAGAATATTCTTTGCACGTCTTTCTTCTAACAGAAACGAGAACAAAATGACATTCTTCTCAAATTGTATTCTTACCAAAGCACTTAAGTTCATTGGGTGTAAATATAACCATTGGTTGCACTACAGGACCTCTGTCTGTCCACACACATATAAAAAAAAAGTTGTCCAACGTTCATACAAGCGTTTTTTTCAATGTGCATAATTATAATAAGTGCTATCCCGTGCAGGTCATGGTCTTAGAGATCAAATGGTGAGGGAAGTCTTATACATCCGTCACTGTGGCCAAGTGTTAAAGGCGTCCGCATCGGAACAGGAAGGTCGACGACTCGAGTCCCACGGAAGGCGTTTGTCTCGAAATTGTTTCTCGTAGGACTTGTTCTGAAATGGCCGGTTCGTGAGCCGCATGCTAGTAAAATTACAGATTACCGTCCTATACCCTCTTGGCGCCTGGCATAGTGATACAAGTTGCTTGGTACTTAGTCCGAAGAATCCTGACGCAGATATTTCATTCTACGTCTGGTTGCGTTCGATACCCACGCGCGTCGGATCGAATATCGATTATTCGCGGTAATCTCGCTTCTGATTGGTTCCACATTTTTAATTGTCGTCGCCGATTGGTCCAAATCCGACCCATATTGGAAACGCTGACCCGTTTTATTGCACAGTGCCTTATAAGCCAAACTTATTAGCCCTTTTACTAGGGGTGACACTAAAATAAACCAAACTTAATAAATGTACAGTAAATTTTGTTTTTAAGCCACCACTCATAGACAGTGCATGAAAATGTATTCAAGTATGTGACTATCTTAATACAGGACACAGGCAAGTCTTTCGGAAAGCTTTCTGATCTATTTGTGTCCGTTATAAGACGTTTGTCGTGTTATTTACCACGATTTTGTCTCCATTTACTTCAGTCGCTTAGAATAAGATTGACTGTAAATGAAAACTAAAGGGATATGCACACATGTTTTCAAATCTGATTTGTATGTTTATATTTACATATTATGGTGATTCTGGAAGTGTGATTGTACATATGACTTGGAATTAACAATTTAAACCCACAATAACAATCCATTCGTCATTTTCTTACCCCATTGGTCTTTTGCTTCCCATCGAAAATGTTTGATGCATGTCGTCTTATTGCGCCTCTTTTATCTATATACATGTATCTAGTAACGCAATATGTCTGTTTATTGAACAGAGAATTAGCTTCGTCTAACCTATTTCACCAACATTGTACACTTCGATTTGTGCATAACTGTTTTCGATTAATAAAATGTGGTTAACATAACAATTGAATCGTACTTGTATAACAAGCAATGGACATTTCTCAACACTAACTAAAAATCTGACCTAGCAGTTATGAAGCATTTTAACTTTCACGACGAATAACAATCGCACAGTCAATTACACACAGATCCTAAACAATACATGAACAGGATCCCTACACGGGACCAAGAAACAATCTCCCAGACATGAGTAACACGGAATAAAGTCACCAAATTCGTTGCTCTTTGGTCTTTAGTAGGAACCGTGCGGATTTTGCACCCCGCCAATCTTCCACACACATGACAGACACTCTAAGCGTCACTAGGGTGGTGGCAAGGTTTGAGTTTATTTCCAAGTATCGCTCAGTTCATTGCCATATAAACTTAACAACGATTGTTGTCTAACATAGACATAATAGGAATGCATAGACCTGGCAATACAAACATATAGGTTAGAAAAATGTGATTTTGGAATAGAAAAAAATCTAAATCGGGGAATACATAAGAAAGGTGAACTAGCCAGTAATGAATTAATTCTGGCTGAAGTGATAATAGAAATGAATCAAGTATCTAGTGTTACTATTAATGCACCTTTTATCGGTCTTATTTAGGAATTCATTGATTCAGTCAATCCTACAATGCGGCCAAGTATACTGATAATTTGGCAAGTACAATCTTCAACTATCTCTAGATTTGAGAGAACACGCCGCCTTGACTTTAACACATATCGGGAAAACATTACTTGCCTAGCAGGGGATCGAGCTAAAACCATACTCAGACTCGCTTCGGACTGAGTAACTGGAACTCGATATAACATATATAAAGGGACTGTGTCATAGATTGTGCTTTGTAGGTAACATATGTAAAATTGATGATTTAATCAATTCTTGTCTCACGTAAAAGACCGATTTTAATTTCATAGATTGAAATTGTTGAATATGTGTGTTTTAATTTAAAGTTTTCGTCCTTTTATTGCAAACTCTTACCCATTTCAACGGGGAAAACTTACAAATACACAGTCAAACGTGTGTGAGACCGACATGGCAATGGTATCTAAGATGAACGCTGCTTTTCTATGGTTTATTTGAATAAGATCATTGTCAACAACAAAAAAACGTTTCAAACGGTTCCCTTTATCTGCTTAATTTGCTACATCTCCATGACACAATAATCAAATGGAGTGATACATGTATCAATAATCTGGTTTTATGTGACTCTGCAGATCCATGATTGTATTTTATCAGTAGAATACATTTTATCTCCATTTAAAAATTTTAAATCATGCTTTCCATCTTTTACAAGTGTTATTCTTGGTATTTGATGTGCTTTCGTGTTTTCTTTCAACAGTATTGCATTTACGATACATGTTTTTATCATTATTTTTTTTTATATAGGTTTTACATCACCCCAACATTATTTCAGTTATGTAGCGATGCCCGACTATTAATGATGGAGGAAGACCCCATACTCAACTGCCCATAAGGGCTGGTCAAGGCGGGTAGAACCATCGGCATTCCGTAAGTCAGTCGGGAGACTGCCTCTCATGAAAGTCCATATCCCTCTTAGGATTTGAACCCACGCGGAGAGGGGCCATGTGATTTCAAGTTCTGTACTCTAAACCACTAGGCCACGGAGGCCCCACATGTTTTTATACATTTAATACTATGTTGTTGCCGTGTAATGCTATATCTTTTTACCAAAGGAATATATCTTAAGATATAATTCTCAATCTTTGAAATAGTCATTTTAATGATCAAATCAAGAAATAGTTATTTCAAACTAGCTACAATTTTACATAAGAACAGTTCTAAAAATAAACTTACTTTTATAAAACAGAATATCGCTCTATGTCACTGTCTCCCGGAATAGAGCCGCACGTCCCTGTATCAGTTATAGCTGTATGATCGCATGTCTAACTCTCCTTATCTCGGCCTTGTTCACACAGGCAGAGTGATGGATAGATATTCCCTTCTACTTCTATCTGAGAGACTGCAGAGTTGGAGTTGATGTAGCTTAGACCCCGTGATTTATCGACGTGTAAAGTGCACAGTGCTCGGCACTGCATTGTATTCTGTATTGCAAAAAACAGATTTAACTCGTTTTCTACCGACGTACTGTCTTCTAATTCGCTTGCAGCAGTCAAAAAATGTTTTAATTCTTTTGGAAAATCAAAGTGCGTTCAAAGCATTGTTTGAAAAAGAAGATATATTTCTAAACATCTGGGACTAACTTCTAAAGGAAGCGTGCTCAAATCCTCAATATCCACATTAACCCTTTACCAAACGCCAAATGTTCGACTGTCCCAAATTAAAAGAGTTTGCAGGCGACATTTCAAAACGTGATGAAATAGCAAATAATCTTCTGATATGACAGAAAACGTGCGAAAAGGAGAAATTGCTCGTCACGAGTAATTTCTTCTTTCCCCACAATGTTTTCCAGAGTCTTCTGCAACAAAGTGGTAAAATGCCGTCATTGTTTGGTAAATGGTTAATTATCGGTGTCCCTCGTCGATGCGAAGCCCACACTGCTGAACTGCCAGAAGTTGCAGAAAAGTTCCGATTGTACAATTTGATAATATACGACCTCTTAAAACCATTTATTACAATGACACAAATATCCTTCAAAGTATTGTAATTGATAAATTGATACTCCATTTATTGATATTTACACTATAATATTCATTTACTTATAGCGTTGAGTATTTTCAAAGGTGTCTGTTTTTCTTTCCGTCTTTTTCGACGAGTTTTAGGCACGGTCATAGATTCTCGTAACGAGCAGTCATTTGTTTGATAAAAAAAGGAGGTATAATCCGACAAAACTATGATTTAACGTCGTTACACTCGTTCCATTGCATCAGCTGGAACATACTTAGAAAATAAAGGTTTTGACCAACCTAGAATGCTCATGACGAGCATTTCTATTTACTTACAAATGATATATAGTGCTACTTTTTATACGTTTAAAATGTCGTTTGCTGTTGCTTTTTGATGGACCAGTCATTCAACCACAAATGGGTAAAACTCGATACACTTTCCTTTTGAACGGTACTACTCTACAGTGGTAACAACGTCTGAAACAATGATGATATAAGGCAAACGTGCTTACGAAGCCTACATGTTAACACACGGGGTAACTATTACTACGGTCGTATTGTGGTATTTGTTAAAGCCATCCCCGCTTCCTAGACTCGAACAACGGGTAGCCATTGCTACCTACGTGTTTTAGTACCTGTTATGACCAATACATGTTTCGAACCTTCAACCTTTAATGCAAGAAGCGGATACTTGACATCTTTGCCGCCATTGTTGTTAATTGCTGTTGAAAATTACTTTGAAAGGGTCGTTCCTCCTTTTGGCATTATTAAAGGAAAACGCTAGTAAAAGATATATACGTGAATTTCGAGGCTTGCGATTTATCCCGGAGCACATAACATTAATATACAGTAGAGTAGTGGTGACAAACGTTACAATATTTACACGAAACAGTATAAATCCTTCCATTTTCTGTTGTACAAAATTGTCTGTAACAACAAAGAGTGATATGATAAGAATGTACTTTCCTCTTGTCATGCAGTATACAAGATTAAGCGTTAAATTTGAGATAAATAAGATACAAATATTCTCGGCTGTATCTTGTCTTATATTCGTAAAAAAACCATAACATACAGTTTTGATATCTAAACGAGATAACATGTACGAGGGGTGTTCGAAAAGTATTCGGAAAACGTTCATAACTTATTTATAAGTTATGAACGTTTTTCGGATATTTTTCGGACACCCCTCGTATGTATATGATATATCTCTTATTCCCACGCTATTTTTGCTAGAATCATGTTGACTCCTGAAGCTATTGATGATACTCGTACAAAAATAAAAACGCTATATCCTCTTCTCTACAGAAGATAGACCCGTGTGGCTTTACAGAAACGTTGTGTTTCTGTTATCAGATTCAATGGTGCATATGTCCTAGAATTATAAACAAACCCTACAGTTTCTACGCTCAACTATTGCGTACAGAATGCAACACTAAACCGAGTGTCAAAATGTAATGATGTTATATTCTTAATTTCGTTATTTGAATAATTCCTTCACTCTTCCGTATCAAATAGTGATGCATCTGTACAATAGATGTCCTTTAAAACGACATCACGTTATTCTTTGTGCAAATTGTGTTAAAGGTTACAGATTTTTTTTTTTTTAAACTATGATCTGGTCAGGTCTACTTAATCATAAACTTATTCATGATTTCGTCAGCTTGGATCATCCGAGTTACGCTCCCTCTGTAAAAATCCCTCGGGACATTGAACCCCAAGCGATTGACTCTCTATTTCATGCGTCTGATTGACGCGGTATGTTTAGGCACTGTAAGAACGAGCGCGAGTCCTGATTAAATTGACATAGACATCGGAAAAGGGGTTATACAAGTCTAAAATGCAACCCCTGCTCTTTTATCTAGGGCATTCTCGAACAGCAACAGCGTCTAATCACGACAAGTTTGAAAGCCATGCATGCACACGTTAGAGAAATACTTTAGTACAACGTTTCCGCATGTACATATCTTCGCAACTATAGAGTTCTGTGCAACAGGCAATGATAGACGTTACACAGCAGTTTCGCCGTCTTGCGAGAATTTCATCTAACCCTTTCCCAAACGCTCAATTTTCGACTGTCCCCAATTGAAAGAGTTTGCAGATGACATTTCAAAATGTGATGAAATTGGAAAACAGTTTCCACATTCTTTTAGTTTTGGAAGTTAAGAAATAGGTTTCTATCAAGGGTTTAGTATTCCAGGGCGATCAGAATTTAGGTCAGATTCCAAAACGACTTTCCTCTGATGAAAAGATTGTACCACTAACTCAATTTAAATTCCTCGGAATAAAAACATAGCAAGCACGGTTTGAAAGAATGTGAGTAAGCTTATCTGCGTAAAGAGACACCTCAGATCAGACTATGTATTCTAACTAGCCTGATGTGATATATGTTTCAAATGTCAGTATCTTTCTCACTCTGGACAAATTCAGGATCAAAGTCTAGATAAAATTATACAATTCTCGCTTCCCTCAATGGCACTTTGGCTAAATGGGATAGCGTCGAAATTTCAGTTTCATGTCAAAGAGGATAGTAGTATATACATAGTATTTGAGTTTAATCCAGTAATAGCGGTGAAATATCTAGGTAGGGTTGGTCAAACAATTTTAAACTTCAAACGGTCAAATGTTAGATATCTAAATCATTTTAAGACAAATGTAGTGAATTTATGAACCGAAACGAGAAACAAAGGCTTTTTAACTATTTACCTCAAGTAAACACAATTGACATACTTGCAACAAATAGCTCAGAAACAATTATGACACAAGAAAAAAAAAATGTTTAAAATAAACAATATTATCTATAATTTTATAATTGTCTCTTGCTAGCATCCAGACCAGTCGAAAAAGCCAATATGAGCGAGAATGTTAAGCATAAGATTTTCATGACAACCTTATTCAGTCAACTAAAATGGCGTAAACTCGTCCCCAAAAAAAAATGAACCAATAAGCAAAATCCAAGAAATCGAATTAATGAAACGAAGTTAACCTGTCCCCCGTTCTTGTCAACTCGTCTCCAACGAAAACATGACACAATGCAGATATACGTCTCAGAATAACTAACTGAAGGGTATCCCAATTAGACTTGATTCGCATCTTATTTAAGACTCTCAGCTGAACCGCGTCGCTATGATAAAGGACTTAAAATCATCTTACCACCAGGTCATTGTGGGCGACATTGGTGTCATTGTAGAGCGTCGGCGTCTTGTACCGAGGGTCCCGGGTTCAATTATGAGCAATTCATCATTCTGTCTTATTATTCTTTATAGTTATATGCAGCAATTTCGGCAAAGTAAGATATTGTCAAGAAAGGGGTTAACGCGGTAAGGCTGTTTTCTTATTATCGATTCACAAATGAGGCATGAATAGATAAAATCAACTTGGCAACGTATAATTACGCCGGGGCTTTGCTTACAAGCACATTATTGTTTCGCCACTGGCCAAGAATGGAGCCAAAGCGTTTCCGAATTTCCGAATTACAGGAAGCAAACCCACACATGAAGCCGTCAAAAGATAGTATTGTCGAAGACAATAAACAATGCTATTACATTTTCTGAAACGCCTTTCCCCCAAGAAATTCAAACAGTTCGAATTGGTATGAAATTACACATTATCCCATCCTCCTGTATATGGCAACGAACTTCACAGATATGCGATGGACTATCATCTGATGCATGTTATAAACATGTAGCTTGGTCTACTGAGTTAGTGATGAGTCTATCTTGCGACATATTCATATACATATCTTTCTTCCATGCAGCCGTATTGAAATGTTTGATTAGCGGATTTGTTTTGTGTTGGGTTAACAGTTTAACGCCGTCCTAGAGTTTTCATGAATATCACTGCAACATTGCACTTATGTAGTCTTTTTGTGGACAATATATCAGCATCAGACAAAGGTAGTGTGCCTTGTCCAAAGGCCGCTCCATAATGGAATAATGAGCCATGATCGGGGATCAAACTCTGAACAACCTTGGCTGTCTAAGTGTTAGTATGACAAAATGTGTGCGCATAAACCACATACAGTTATCTTTTTAAATTCGTGAACTTTTCAATTATGGTACCGATAGATAACATAAAACAATCTAAATACATAAATAATATGTTTATTTACAAAAGAAACATGGAAACGCAATAATCACAATCTACGTGTTTACACGATTTGAAAAATTGGTGTTACGTATTACAGTTCGCTGTGACTATTTCGTTTCAAAATATTTTATTACAACTCATTCATAACGGTAACAAGCACTTTACAAAATGTACGAAACAGGTATTTATAAGCAAAGTCATACGATGTGTTGTGTTATTCATTACTTCATAGACATTTGTTTGAACGAAGTTGTAACAGAGTTTCTTTTATACATTGTTTAAAAGAGAAGTACCATTTGCAATCATCGTATGCCATTGATCTCAACCAGGAAAAGTAAAAATGTCTCCATTTCTAAAAGTGCTTTCTTTACTGTAGGACGACCTTTATAAGATAGATATTTCGCATGGTTTGCCCTCGGAAGTCCCTGAGATATTTAAGGTTAAGGATCATTAAATGCTGCAGATATAATATAACAAAGGTACATGGGTCGAAATTTACAATAATTGGTACAAACTATGAATGACTCGAATAAATAGATTCATATGCACTATAACGATTGTTTTGAGATGCTGTATTCATAGCATTTCCAGAACTATAGGGAACATTTTGCGACGTCATAACCGACAAAGGCGATGTATTCCTTGCAGTATATGGCAAAGTAGATGATGGTAAAGATGATGGTGATGACAATGTATTTCGTGACATATATGGTAATGTGCCTAAAGGCATCGATGACAAAGGCGGTGTGACTCTTGAAGATTGTGGTGAAGATGTTGGTAGCATTGTTTGGTGAGTCGATCCATAAGGAAATTGGTGTGATACCGGATACCCCATTGGAACTCTGGACCCTGCACTGTTTGGTGACAAAGAGTTTGTTTGTGTCTGCATAGCAGCGTAGTTATAATAGCCGGGATACATCATGGGAGTTGGCGATGACGTCATCATTTGTCCTGGTGGCATAAAGCCATACGGGTTCATCGGTGAGAACATCGGAGACATCGGCATAAACGGTTGTGGGAAAGAAGCACCGTTGTTGGCGTTGCTGACACGTCGGCGCCATCTTGCTCTCTTATTTTGGAACCATATCTGAAAGGAGACAAATTGAGAAACCTTATAGCGTTGCTCTCTCACATAACATGATAATATGCACTATCGAACATAATATATTCGATACCAATTGAGAAATAAACTGGACCATAAAACCTTTGTGCTTATAGATAAATGGTTAGTTAGGTAGAAAATATAGTTATGCCATTGTGTACAGCAACGTATAAACAGTTTTAAAAATATAAAAAAAGGTTAAATTTGTCATCTGGAAACAGATCTTGGCGTTGGAAATAGTATTTATACGACTGACAATCTATACAATTAATCATCGCATTTCTTTTCTAAATATATGCATAAACATAGAATGTATTCATTCTAAAGGTAGAACATATGTTCACGATGGTGTGAGTTGCAATTTTGAATCTAAGAAATTAAAGAATGTCTCAGGCTAAAACCCAGATGATTCCTACATAGAATATAATCTCAGGGATGGTGACAATATCTTCAAACAAGCGATAATTATGTGAAAAATGTACAGCTATGAAATATAAAACTTTGGTTTTGTAAGTTTCTTTAACAATGTAATTTGTTTTAGCCTAAAAAGAATTCCTATCGTTTTAAACAAGTATATGTTTACCTTAATTTTGCTTTCTGGGACTCCCAGGTCATGACCAATAGTTTCCATCATCTCAGAGTCCGGGTACGGGTTCTCGTGGAATATCTTCAACAGTTTCTGTATCTGTTCGTTTGTGTAACTTGTTCTTGAGTTCTTTTTGGTTTGTTTCGACTCAGAATCCGGAGATGAGACAGGTTCCCCGGATGTTGAAGGCGGATACTTCTCCGAACCGGAAGGAGATAAAGGGGAACCAGTTGATTTGGGAGAGGTTGATCCCGGTGATGAGTTTGTAAAACTGGACGTGTCGCAGGACTGGATGCGTTCGTTGCTGTCATTCTCAATGTCAATGGCCGAGTCGTCTAGAAAATAAGGAGAGTTGGGTCATATGATGCTGTATAACGAATTATTACAATATGTTTGTGTTTCGTGTAATCACAAGATTTCGAGGAAAAACAAACAGTTTTAGTGTTTTGAGGAATCGGATTATCAAAGTACAATTTACCCACTAATTTAGCAATCACGTCAGAAATATTCATAACCGGTTTTGAACGAGCAACTTCTAAATCATCCATAAACTATTTCAATGCGAAGAGTGATGCTTTCTATCTTGACCAATACCTTTATTATAAGTGGTTTGGGTATGACCAGTTTATATTATTCAAGTTACATATATCACAGACGGGGTATTGACGCGTACCTGCTGAGTTGGTCGACTTGTTGAATGCATCTTCGCCCAACACCTTTCTTTGTATGTTGTCCACATACTTATATGCCGTATAGTGCTCGTCAGATTGGTCATATGTTGTGCCTAACTCGGCGCCATCTTGGTTGACATGCGTTAACCTACTGGATACATAGTTGTTCCCAGATCCGGGTAGTACAGGGGATATATTGAGCGGTTGGTATGACGTCACATTTGGCTTGTCCGGTGTTTCTGTGTTTCTACCCTGTGACTGAACATCTACTGGTGTATTTTGGAAAATATATCGATTCTTGTAGTTGGAAGGTGCCAGTTGACTGTACCCATAATGCTGCAGAATCTGAAGAAAAAAAATCAATGAAAATCAGTATAGGCAATTTCGTCATTTTTGAACAGTTTTAAACAAAAAGCTCATATTTCCTTCCCTTCCCATTTTTTAAGAAAAAAATCTCATTACCAGATTATATTCTATACTGGATCGCTGTTTCAATTATTTGCAGTAACAACATACTCTGTCGATCATTGTCATTATTCGTTATCAATGCTGATCAAAGTTAGATGGACATTCGCATCCCGGAATCGACCAAGAGAACAAATATGCACTACAGCTTTGCACATATACATTACATCATCTTTCATCATACAGGGCCATCCTGTTTTCTCAATGTATGAACACGATGAATAAAACCTTTACTTACATTATTATGCATGTTGTAGTTTCTCTGTGTATTCGTATATTTTTATGTGTGGCTGTTTCTTAATTCTTTTCGAATTTGACTTCTTTTCCAATTCACAAGCGATTATATAGACGATACGAACCTGCTCTGTCCCGATGGCACTTCTCGTTGGGCGACATGTTTGGTCAAACATTCGCGTCATAATTGATTACAAACTCACGCAAACATAACCAAACATAGACAGTGTGATTCTTGCAATTATGAAATGAGTTCAGATTGATTGAGATCATCAAAGTTGATCGGTTTGTCACTGCAGGGTTATTTTTCACACGTTAATCTTCAATCAGAAAAAATAATCGATTGGCTCAAACTTCGTTTACGATGTCAATTAGGGAAGATACTCATGTCACAGTTGATGGTTTACAGTTAGTTAAATGAGTGAAAATATGACTGGCGGTCGACTATTATTTTTAATATTATTATTACATTATCATATTGATTAGGGAACATAACAGAATTTTATTCATAAACAACATGATAAGATATATACAGTCAGGGTACATTTAATAACCACAATATACGTTACAAAGGCCCGGTTGTTTCCTAATATCGTCAAATCATTTGACGTTGCGCAGGGACATAAGGGAGTCTTTTGGCGAAATAGGTTTCGTAGCCTAGAAGGCTTACTGGTCGGTAATCCAGGGAACTTGTGCAATCATGCCCCAGAGTGAACCATACACATAACTGGAAGAAAGGAAATAATGAAAGGATGATGGTTTACGCAACGTCTGGATCACTTGAATCAACAGGTCGTCCGGATTTCAAATCGGGCCTTTCAAAATCCCGGGTTTTACCGTGTTATCGCAGTATTCCGAAGGCCGAGATATTGCGATTTCAACAGGGAAATTTCGTGCTTGAAAGCACGATTCTTAAAGCGCTCAAAACTTGTTTCGAATTGAATTCTTAGTGTATTTAGGCATTTGACTTGGATCAATATGCGTCTTTCAGTACCAGCTGCTGATGACATTACTCAAGTACTAGGTGGATTATCCCGTAAGTGTCGATTCTATTGTGAACATGTATATTCGTCCCGAGTCATTTCAGGTTCGATTGGAGCGTTTAATATGCCGGTTCTTTTCATAAATTGAACAAGAATCCTGTGAATCAATATTTGTTTTTCTTGATAGCCTTACAATATTTTTATTATCAATTGCGGAAAAGCAGAAGTAATATGAAAATAGGCAAAGCCTAAACCGGGCGAAAGAGATTTTTTCCTTCAGTTAATGAACAGTGCTAATTCTGGATTTGTATAACATAATGTTCCCTTTGTATTGTATCAGTAGTACTAGGCCAGGAAGCAGTGTCCTGTCTGAAGGCACTCCAATTTGAAAGAAATAGCCATTGTCAAGATACAAATCAGATGTGTTTAATATATAACCTACGACACCAACTACTTTATTCTACCACTGTGGATATATATGAGTTGCTAACCATTACGAATAGTACACATTGTCATAAGACAAAAGTATAGTTGGTATTGAGCTTGAATAATTATGCGTTTGATACTTCGGCTTGTATGATATTCTTTCGAAAGTCATTGCACCACGACTTTTTAAATGTCTAACCAAAGCGCAATGATATTCGTATGGGTTAAATGGTCAGTGTCTAGGGTAACTCAGATGATCCAAGCTTTAACTGTGGCGAAGAATGAAATATCTACGTCTGGATTATTCAAACTATGTCTAGGGAGGAATACTGGAAGGTTCTGGTGGGGAAATAACAGGAGCAGAGATTAATGTCCATTGATACAACTGACACACTGTTGAAAATGGGGTTAAACCATAATCCAACAATAGCATCTAAGACTTAAACATTTATGTATGGTTGGATGCTATCAATGGATACTCCATAACCAAATTTTAGCTGTGATCCAGGTCCTACCTGGGGGGGGGGGGGAATAAAGAAATAATGTTATAATGGTTATTATGGTGGCTTTACTCAAATTTGTTATGCCCCACTTGCATACAAATGTGTTTACATGAGTTAACAATTTACCAAACACCAAATTTTTTACTGTCCCAAATTGAAAGCGTTTGCAGACGACATTTCAAAATGTGATGAAATTGAAAAATAATCTTTTGATAGGGCAGAAAACATTGTGGGAAAAGGAAAAATACCACAATGTTTTCCTGAGTCGTCTTCAACAAAGTTGTTAAATTTCAGTTTTGTTTGGCAATGGGTTAACTGGTCTACTATTGAAACTAAGTAGATATTATTGTATTTCATTAAACAATAATTCACCCTATTGCACCTTTTGCAGTAAAAAGGTCCCTCAAATCAGTGGTAGAATGTGTAATAAATTGAACCAGCAATATGTATCTCAGTTTTAAATGCTATCTGCTGCCTTATATTGTACAAAATAATGAATGAAAACTCTTACTGTCCAATGATTTGACTTTTAACAGTAGTTTCTTAAACATTATGGGAAAAGTTTCTTTCATCTCACAAACTGAGACAGTTTTGCTACAACTATCTATCAGTATTGGAAATACATGTGCATTTCTGTCAGTCTTATTTGTGTTGTGCTACAAAACATAGATTCCACACATGTTTTAGATTTAAACGTTTACAGAAAAAAATCCAGAGACAGTTTTCATACAGGTCTTCATCTGTTTTCTTTTTGTCAAGGTAATCTTTCATGTCAGCACATCATGTACAGTTCCTCCTCTGTCAGGCACAGATATTTCTGTTTAAAAGAGATAATGGAAGAAACATAAGTTTAAAACAAAATCTATGTTAAAATGGTTCTTTCTTTGTCACTGTACCTTGTACATAACAGAAGTGTTTTGATGTTTATATGTACATAAAACATGAATGTTGAAAAGATATCATTTCAAAAGTACTGTAGAGTCTTTTTTGTATTACCAAACTTTGTTTTGAATCTTTTAATTGGCAACACATTTGCCAAAATCTTGTTATAGAATTACTTATGATGTCTTTGTTCATTTAGTTGTAATCATTATATGAATCTCACTTGAAATGGTAAGTAGATTTGGTTCATGTCATAGTACATAGTAAGGTCTAAATATACATGGTTTGGCCACACAGTGGCATAATGGTTAGCGGCGTGGACCTGGGTTTGATCCTCAATGGCATTCACCTAAATTGCTGTGTAGTGTTTCTTGGCAAGAAACATTTCCTAGCCTTATACTGGTAGGTTATACAGACATGTACCATTAAGCTCAAGACTGAGCCATGTGCATTAATGGAAAAACAAATCTATTCCAGCCACTTGTTTGAAATTCAATTGTCATTATGCATCCTTTTACATCATTGTTTATTAAGATTTCTCATCAAATTATGAATGGAAGGAAGATAAAGTAATCTAATTGGAAAATATTGCAGTGTAGTTTTTCTCTAGAAAAACCATGCTAAGAGGATGTATTGATATGTACACAAACTAAAAGTCATAAAATTTATGTTTGACATAGTGTTGAAAACAGTATAAAACACCTGTAGTTCAAGTAAAACCTTCTTTCTAAAGTAAAAAGCTCTTCAAACCAAAATTTCCTTGTTTGTCATATCTGTATTTGCAAGGTATTATTCATATCATAATTACTTATGAAAAAGATAAGTTGTACTTACATGTGCTTATAAAACAAAGAATCTTTCTTTATGCAGTACCACAACATTCATTTCTTTGGTTGCCGGTTCACATTTGACCTTCACACAGTCTGAACTATGGCTGATTCTGGAAAGCAGACAAATGAAATTAACTTAAAAGTTATTACTATGTTCCCCGACTATGTCTCCATTAATAATCGGTGAAAAGACATACATTTTGGAAGTCATCAGGATAGGTAGATTCAAGAATCAAAGAGCAAAGAACGTGTGAATAAAAAAAAAAACAGGCACATCGTCAATCCAAAAAGAAGAATCCAATACGGATCAAGATTTCTCAGCCTTGAAATGATCTCAATGTTAACAAACCTTTTTTCGTCTCTAAAATGTATGTCCATATTGCCCGTAGCTTTTAACACTGGAAAGTGTACTAAATACTACCTCGACACATAGATAGACACAGTGACATAAAATCAATATTCGGAGTAAGATAGTGCTCGTAGTGTCCATCTTGTTTGTAAACATAGGATGACGGTCCAGACTCTCTTCGATTTATCTATCTCGCTTTAAACAAAATATACTGTTAAAATATGCGTTCTTTATACGAAAATGAAAGTGTACAAAAAGTTATCTTACCTGACATCATCGTTTTCGATGTTCGTTCAACAAGGCGATTATTTCATTCGATTTAAGATTTGAAGCAGTGATCGGAACGATGATGATTTGTAAAGAAAATGTCTTGTCACGTGATACACAAAAATGGAAAGTGCACGTTACAGTTCTTGGTGTAATCACCATGTCAACATGTGAAGAATTGACGGGTTTTAGGATGAGAGACGCCACCTTCACCAAATAAACAGAAAATGTTGAAATGCGGTCTAAATTTCACAAAACTGTTTGTTTTAGATGTTGTAAAAAATATTCGGAGGAAAATCCTTCTATTTTTTGCTTGTTAACTTTGATTTTTCCACATCATAACTAGTAAAAGAGCTGAATAAAAATAATTTTTCGGACAAGATGGCGCCATATGGGGCAGAAAAACGGTTGCAACCAACATGGCCGAAAAAAGTCCTATAGGGTTCTGAGTAATTCGGAAATCCTTGGTTTTGTAGGTACCTTCTTTCGTTTCGTACGTACGTGTAACATATAGGCGGTCTTCAGACCGTGCCTTTGGCACGGTCTTTCGCCCGTATCATGTTCTTGTGCAAGAGGTATTTCAAAAATACATAAAAACTGTCTTGTCCTATTGGTCTTCATTAAAATTGGGTTCGTATAAAATTCTTATAAGTAGATCAACACACAATACTTTGTTTTGAAAAGAATATAAGAAGTTGGAGTAAGAATACCTATGACATCTGTACCAACCCAATGTTATGTTACGCTTTCAGTAATTAAATTTATGTTTTATTTCACAGCGTGTACAAAAGTTGAGGTCGAACCTGTGGGTCGCTGGTATGAGGCCCTATGTCTGCGCAGAAGACACAAACATTCATTGTCGCAGCATTCAATATCAAGCTCTAGCTCTTCGGAAAGTGAGGAAGAGGATGACGATGTCGCAGAGGATGACTCCCTTTTAATCAGTTTAGATCCACGGGAATGGAAGGTAGTACCATGAATGGGCAGATGATTTTCCTGAGCCTTTTCTTTGAAGATTTTCCCTAACACTTACCCACATATCAAGGGTTCAATGCAAGACTACAGTAAGTGCTTCATGTTCAAGCACTTACTCTGGTATTGCGTTGAACCCTTGATTTGGAAATTTGTGACTGGTCAAAAATGAAAATAACATCAGAAGAATAAAACATGATGACAATACACACTTTCTCCTAAGAGCAATTTACCCCTTGTCACAGTGATTTATTTGTGTTTTTAGGTAGTTACATCAAAGTGGAAATAGATGTGTACTATGGAGTAAATGTTCCAACAGACAACTTTAAATGTCATTCAAGAAGAAAACATTGTCAAATATTCGAAATTGTGTCTTCATAGTAAATTCGTAATTATTGCATTGATAATTTGGCAAGTCTTATGTAGCAAATTACTCAGATCTTGGAAAGGGTTTTTCATTGAAAGTCATAATAACCTAAAACGTGCTGCACTCTGTAGCTATATGGTTATTTACTTAAAAATTCAGTGGGACTTAATTGTTTTAAACAAATTTTTTTTTTCTAGAACCAAGATCATTATGCAGTTCTTGGACTTTCTAAGTTGAGGTATAAAGCCACTGATGCACAAATAAAGAAATCATGTAAGTACTTCACAGCTTCAGTTAAGAAGCAGGGCTTCAGTTTTATGGCGCGCCCGCGTCATTGACGCATAATTTCAAAATATGTTGCATGATTTTCTAAGGCGGTGGGCCAAAGTGGCACGTCTATTTCAGTTGTGAATCAGATGGAATTTACAAAATACAAAACAGGAAGTTATCTAAACTTTGATTCATTTGATACATTCGACTACTATCCCTTACGGTATGCCAGATACTGTCCAAAATATATGCATGATAAATTGATCGGAAGTAACATAAGACATTCCAAAAATATGCAACCAGCACCGTCAGGAGACATGGCATCATTGCCATCAATAAAAAGAAAATGAACGACTTCTTTCATCAATTCACAAATATGTCTATCCTTTGTGAGTAACGACAGTTATTTCTCGTTTAGGTTTCGATTTATTGTTGTTTTGTTACAACTATGTTTCGCCAAAGTTTCAGATTTTGCTTTTTTTTGCAACCGAGCCTTGTTATTCATTGCAGTTCATGTTACATAGACAGGAATAAGTGACAGTGTATGGATACAAGTTGGGCAAAGTATACTACATGAAAATCAGCTGTTTTTAGTTTTATATTTTTTTGGCCCATCATTTCAGAAAATGACACACCATTTTTTGCCCGATGGGTCACTTTGGCCCACCAATGTTGAACAAAAAATGAAGCCCTGAAGAAGTGTATTTTCTTTGCTTACTTATTCTCCAAACCCTATGTTTTCTGAACTTAAATGAGTACAACTAAAAGGTTTATTTCTAATGTCATGCTCATGTTACTAGAGCTCTACATATGTATAGACCAACATTTCTTTCTAACAAAGAATAACATATTTTGTAACAATTTTGTAAATGAAAAAATAAACCTATAGGTGAAACATGTAGTTCAGAAAATATTTTTCATGTTTGCAATATCAAATGGTTGTAGGATTTATAAATGTAGAACACATTTCCTGTAACCAAAGACAACTGAACCTGTTCCCTCATATGTGGTTTTTGGGACTGAAAGAAACACCAGACAAGTATGAAATACTGGTACATTGTCTTTGGACATTTAGTGGAAATTGTTGGTGCAAAAGGAGAACTTAGTTGTTACAATCAATTTATTTTTACTTTGACACATTGATTTCTTAAAAGCTCTGCTGCAGATGTTATAAGATAATCACTTGTGTATATGAAACAACAGATGAGATATACTGTTTACAATGATGTATTTTTTCACAGACAAGAAAAAAGTATTACATCACCACCCTGATAAGCGCCGTGCCAGAGGCCTTCAAGTCAAGGAAGGAGAAGATGACTATTTCACATGTATAACGAGAGGTATGTAAGAAGTAAATCTATTAAATCATATTGGATTGTTTGATATGTCCAAACTAACTTGAACAGGAGGCAACAGTATGTAGTATGAAAAACCCAAACATTTTCTTTGTGAAATTGGTTAGAAACCTCTGTGATTACAGTAGAAATCATTTCCCATGAGCAAATTCTTCTTTTGTCACAATGGTTTCTAAGAAGATTCTTTTTGGGTATAAAAATTGGTATTTTTGGGGGAGAGACTTTTAAATGAGGGATAAATGGATGGCAAAATTATAAGTTAATGATAAAAGGAACAATTTGCTGAGCTATTTCTTTTATTTAGATGTGTTTGCAGTGATTTATTTTCTAAATTAAATCAATTGGCTTTTTTGACCAAAACTTAAAAATCAATGGGGTTTTCGATAGAAAAATGATTAAAATGAATGAAAGTAATGAGTTTTGGGGAAATTTTATGAGATTTTTTAGAACTAAAATTATCACTGGTGTTTGTATGTCTGTACTCTGTACTAAAAGTGCATTAATCTAGGTATGTATGGGCTAATGTTTGGGGAAAATGAATAAGACTTATAAAAAAATGATTATCAACATTTCTTAATAAAGTAAAATTGTTTCCTAATATATCATGCTTTTATAAATTTATAATGCTATAAAAAATGAAATCAATATTGTGATATTGAGTAGAAATCATTAAGAAAAAAGAAGACATTTTCTCCTTTTACCACACAATTTTTTTAAAATATTTTGCTGTAGGCTCATCAGTGTGAGGAATTAATGAATTAAACCAATTACCAATTAAGTGCATTTCTTTCCATGAAAGATTTAACACTTTTTGCCTCGCTGATCCTTAAAATAAACATGTTAAGGGGAATTCATATGATGAACTCTCCTTTTGTCACAATGGTTTCCTAAATATTCTGATGCAAATTTGCTCAAGTAAAACGGTAAATGGTTGATTAAACTCATATCTTTGTATTGGGTTTAATGCCATGTCAATAATATATCAGTAACATAATGACTTTCCTGCATTTGACTAGTACTAGGCTAGGGTTCTACGGTGTCTCTCCCAAGGATGCTTCCCCAGAAAATTTCAGTGCCACTGCTTTTTTTATTAGAATTCCTACTTCTTAATTAGTTGGCCTCCCATGTCCTAATCCAATAATCCTAACCTATCATGTCTAATAATAGCATTTAAGATATCTATATATTTTTTTCAGCTTGGGAGACCCTTGGTAACCCTGTAAAGAGAAAGTCCTATGACAGCATAGACCCTCAGTTTGATGATGATGTACCGTCCATTAGCAGTAACTCAAAGGAGAAATTCTTTGAAGTGTTCAAACCAGCATTTGAAAACAATGCAAGGTATTCATTTTCAAACTCTTTTCATTATTCACTTTGTATAAAGCAGGTGGGTTTTGTTTTGCAGCAAGAAAAATATATATATATTATCTTAAAAAAAGCTTCTTTTGTAAACAATGTTAAAACCTATAGATACATCAAGACTTTGGGGTAAAAGGATTGTAATGATTATCCATGCGTCTTCTTAATTATGTTTTCTCTTGTGTCTAAACATTTTTGCTAGCCCTTCTGCTGTTTGATTGAAATTGTTACAAATAGATTAATTAACATTTGGTTTATCTATGGAATCAAGATGTCATTAAATTGTGTACAATGTAAATGATTTTGATTTTGTATTTCAGATGGTCAACCAAAAAGCGCATTCCCGATATCGGGGAATCTAGTGCTACATTTGAGGAAGTAAACCGATTTTATTCTTTCTGGTTAGTATTTCTTTGATACCTTAGATATTTTATTTTATTGCAATAATGATTTTAAATGCTCAATTTTGTATGAATCTATTGGTGTACTAAATTAAACTTCATATTACACAATTTGATTTCCTCTTTACCAAGACCATACAAGTAATTATTGTGTCTAAAGTAGAGGTTGTGATGAGCAAACATCCATGCTTACCACTATGATTTCTAACTTTGTTCATAATTGACCTTTTCATGTATGCCTATGAATTTAGTTTTGATTGATATATTTTTGTGTATGAGTTAACATGTTCCTTCATATGCAGAACTTCACTTGTTGAAATTTTTGATGGATATTCCTTCTTTTTTACGAAATGCTTAAAACTCATAATAGACGCAGCTGAAGAATTTCTTTAATATTTCATTACTGACCTATGAAAAAAGCTATTGGAATAAAGGATTTCCTGGTATTATTGCTAAATACATTGTATAATTATGTTTTTTCTGCTATTGTAGGTATGACTTTGATTCCTGGCGAGAATTTTCCTACCTTGATGAAGAAGAGAAGGAGAAGGGAGAAAAGTAAGAAAATGTCAACCTTACTAATAAAAACACTTTAGCTAGATTATTGGACTGAGGTGTAGCACTACTTATTTCAAGCACATGAATTAAGCATACTTTAGTCTCTAATAAGTTTTCCTTAATTATTTGTTACACCAAACTGGTTGGGAGAAATTTATGAGTTACTGCTGTCTGTCCTACATAAGTTTGTTGTCTGCTCTCTAATTAAAAAAGTTTTTGTCCAATTTCAAACTTTAATCCAAACATTATCCAAACATTATTATACTATTTGTTGCCATTATATTTTGCTCAAGTTTGATATCTTGCAAGATTGCTCCTGGAGTTTTGGAGCTTTGGCCCTTTAATGATTAAAGATAGACATTTTGGGCTCGTTTGAAGCCCAATTTTAAAGTTTATCTTTAGGTCTTTACCAAACCTTATGATAAATTGTTGTCATGTCTTCCTTAAGGTCCATATCTGGCAAGATTGCCCAAAGAACATTACATATCTTGACCCTGTGCTGAATGCAACAACTTATCTGGAGTAAGGCTTTGATAAATTTCCAAATATTGAATTCACTATATGAAAAACTAATTAACATAGACTGGATATATCAAGAACTCTATATGTGGTATTTTAATTAGAGGTAGAAAACATTTCTTAAAAAGAGAATAACTTCTGAAAACTTCTAACTTTTCCTCTTTGACAGATTTGTTTGTTTAAATTGTGTCGGGTCCTGATTGGCCAAGTGATGGCAGATTTAGAATTTTGGAGTCTCGGGTTAGAGCCCCATTGAAACCTCTGGTTTCCTAGAAGTCTCTTTTGGCAAGGCACTTCAGAGCCCCACTGAAGAATTCAGAAAAACTGAAGCATAACTGAAAATCTTTTGACACAGGATTAAACAACAATTAGTCTAAATTTGTCTAGTATCAAATTCATGGAGTGCATGATGATGTTTTTCATTTAAGTAGGGGACCAGAGAGAAAAATACCTCAATCTATCAATGTCACATTTTATAACATAATGTTGATTTTTCAGTCGAGATGAAAGAAGGTGGATAGATAAGCAAAACAAAGCGGCCAGACAAAAGCGGAAGAAGGAAGAGATGGCAAGAATAAGACTTCTTGTTGGTAAGCACTTCCAGGGTTCAATGATAGACCATTAGTCGACATATTGTGGTAAACTACCTATAACAGTTACAATACCATATCTTGACTAAAGTCGCCTACGGCGGTTAACAAAGCTGTCAACAAAACCCGACTACAGCCGTGAAAGGGTTAATGGCATTCAAGAAAAAATACAGATATTTGATTGCAAGTTGTTATGTATATGACAATTATATTTAAATCAAAGGATATAAGAACAAGGAAATAGTTATATTTGAAAGTGTCATCTTTTTTCTCACAAAGTTCTCATGCATTTTGATGCAGGTGTGGTTAGGAGAGTACCTCTGGGTACATTTTAACACTTTCCTTTATAAATAGAAGTATATGTTTTGTTGCATCTACAGCAGAAAATCACAGCATGACTTATTTCTTTAAATTGGCAACAAACCCAGATAGTATACACCATGGAACATTAATACAACTCAAATGAAGTTGGTGACAATGAATTTCTTCATAAGATGGATGTCATTTGGAGAGGAATATTCTCTATCATGTCATTTTACAGATAATGCATATGCATGTGATCCCAGAATACAGAGATTTAAAGACGAAGAAAATGAGAAAAGATTGGCCCAGAAGAAAGCCAAACAGGATGCTGTTAAACAGAAACAAGAGGAGGAAGAGAGGGTATGTAATTCTCTTAAATGATTGATTGATCAAATTAAAATCATGGAATATTTATTATTTATGATTATAAAAAATATACCTTATGGATTTTGTAAGAAATCAGTTTGATGAAAAGAAAAATTGCTTGCGAGAACCGATTTTTAAGCAATGTCACAGTTCTTTTTGTTTGTGTGTTGGTATGTTTTAGATTAATTTTTATAAAGTAAGAAGTCAATAAGTTCCTTTAAATTAACTGAACAGTCTTTTGAAATGTAGTTGTCTGCTTATGATAATTGGAGTATTTGATGAAGAATAAGAAACATGAGGATTTTCTAGTTTCAATAAATATTTCTTAGCTTCCAGGGTAATATTTTCTGTCTGTTTTCTAATCAATTGAAGTTTATTGACTCTTTCAATTCTAGATGATTGAAACATGTTGACATAAAAGAGATACGTCATTTCCCCATTTGCATTTTATTAGGTTCTAATTAAACACATCAATGATTGACAATTGTTGATTTGGAATAAACTAAGATATCTTTCATAGATGCCATTTTATGGACTACTTTGAGATGTGAAAATTGATTTTAATGTTGGTGGACACGCATCAAGAACCATGTATAACACTTTTGTATCCTTTTGTTGAAGGATTGGTAAGAAACCTTGGAAGCAAATAAGAAAAGTTTGTAATGAGTAACAAAGTGTTTTCTTAAATATTTTGCTTCAGGTGCTTTGAAATGACATGTTTTAGAGTAAGTGACAAAAGATTTATGTTGCCATGATAAAACAAATATACTCTTGATCTGATTTACTTTTTTTATTTAGAAACGTAGAGAAGCAGAAGAAGCAGAAAGAAAAAAGAAAGAAGCAGAAGAAGAAAAGGCAAGAACACAGGTACTACTTGTGTTGCATTTTGCTTTGGTTTTTACACATACTCTCATATAGGACTTTCTTACTGTTCCAAATTGAAAACAAGATCTTACAATAGCTGCTATCTTGAGTGGGAAAGGCTGAGATTAAATGGACATATTGTATGTTGCGACCAAGTTCTGCATCTTGATTAAAGTCAACATGAAATAAAGAATTAAAACAATCTAAATTGAATATTTGTTTAAGAAAGGAATCTGGGTAAATGCTGTTTATCAGTTGTTCTGTTCCATGTGTTTTACTGCTGAAAACATATAAACCAATTGTTTAATTGATGAATTACGTCCTAGGGAATCTTTGAGATGTGATTGATATACTATGAAGTCATTTATATTAGATAATTATCCGGTTATCTTGACTCATTCTTTTTCCTATCACTTTGGTTTCAAATGTCCCTTCTAAGGTTCCTATAGCATTAAAACACATTTATATGAAGGAATGGATTAAAGATACTTGAGATTTTTCCTTGTTCATTAATTATTAACAGCCCTTGATTGGTAAACCATGATCCGTTGTATATTCTAGGCTGCTGCTGCTAAGAAAGAAAAAGAGGCTCTAAAAAGAGTCCTGAAAAAGGAAAGAAAAACTCTTCGAACAACAGCAAAGGTATTCCTTCAATGTGTTTTATCTGTAATCTATCAACAGCTCAATGATTTAGTTGAAAAGTCAGTAGGTCTCATCTTATTCAGGTTGTATAGATTGATATTATGTTGATTTAATGTAAGAAATGGTAAGCAAAAGTAATTGATAGGAGTTGATTTCATCTTTTGTTGAAAAGAATTTAAACTAAAAAAGATTGTATGAGAAAGTAACATCCAATTAACGCTTGCATATTTTACTAATATGTTAACAACTTTCCTACTCTGTTTTTAGGGCACTTCTGTTTTGATGTGTGATTCAGACCCATGTTGAGTTCATTTTTAAAACACCGTTCTTTCCCTGTTAGCAATCAGATGAATCCGCTCAGAGTCATTATTAGTAAACTCACAAATACTCAATATTATTTCAATTGATGTAAAAATTCTGAATGATATGTATGAGCTGTTTTGCTTCTTTCTGTAAGAAATGGCTTTTTTTTATCATATGAGATATCTATCTTTATGAAAAAGATCTTTTTACTGAATGAGATAATTACTTTACTTCATTTGATCTATTGACCTCTATGTTTCTTTCTTTAGGAAATGGATTTCTTCACTGATGATGAGGCAGAGAGAGTAACCAATATGGCAGATCTGGATAGACTTGCAGAGCTTCTCTCAGTGATGAGGTACATGATTAATTCACCAAATTCACCCCTTAGTTCATATCTAACACATAAAGCATGGGTAACATTATCAAATAACACTGCTATGTGATTCAAATAAATAACATAGAAAGTGTAATACAAAATGATCGTTTGCCAATCATGATTAAAGTTTTAAAATACAACTATTTGTGAGTTACGACCTCTTCAGAAACAATCATGACTTATAGAAAAAATGCTCATAATAAGCATTTCATTCTAAGATCACACTGATTTCTACCTTATACCTCAAAGAGCATTTCTTTTTGGGGTTAACTTTTTTAATCATTTGTATCAAACATCCCCTGAACTTAATGGGTTTCCTAGAGATGACTTTTAAGAATAAAAAGATGTTCAAAAAAGAGTAGTTGTCATAGAACTATTCAGTTCTGAGGATTATCTTTCCTTATTCCATCTTCTTTTAATTGTTTGAATTTTCTTTTTTGAATTGGGATAGTGAAAAAATTTGTTTGGTAAAGTCACAGAAGTCTTCATGCTGAATGAAAAAAGCATGCAAATAACCCAATGCATCAATCTACAAATTCCTGCATAAAGTGATAGTATTGTATTACCATATCTGCTTCAGGCAAACTATTTTAATGATATTTTACAGATTGCAGTCCCTTAATGAAGCTTTTACATCTGGTGACAAAGACAGAGCCAAGGAAGCTTTCAAACAAGAGGTTTGTGTTCTAATGTGTCACTGTTCAACCCATTTCTCCTTTTAGACTCGTTTTAACATTGCCACACCAGAAGACTTTAGGACCTAATGTGTTAAAATAGATTATAAGTATGTAATTATAGATTTCTCCTATTAAGGTAGAAACCATTGCAACAAATAATAGAAATATTTTATTCTCCTATGTGATTTGTTTTAGTGAAAAAAAATAAAATAAAACAAATCTGCATAACTTTGGAAAGGTATTGAATTCTTGGAGAAATTGCTTTTGTTCAACTTATTTCAAATACTGCAAAGTTCATAAATTTATTTGATCCACAAAGATTCAGTTTTTTTTTAAAGATAAAGCAATTTCTCATGGTTTCACAGTATTTTGGCCATGTGATTGCTCAACAAGTCTGCATGATATTTGGACATTTCCTATCACTTTTAGAGATTGTGTGAAATGATGTTTGGGATCATTTCACATTCACTCTTAAAGTAAACCCTTGTAAACAGTACAATAGAAGAGAAAATTAATACGAATACGGTAAGGTGACAAATATACAAACAGTCGTCTGGGATCTTGGGTTTTTGATAGGCTTGGATCAAACTTTGAGACACTTCATCCAGAGTTAATTTTCTGCCACTGGCCAATTATTTTACTGTGGGTATTCTTAGGCAAGACACTGGTAGGCTTCTTGGGCAATAATAATTGTTGCTTAGATGATTTATACAGGGGTGGCAAAATCAATTATTGATAATGCCAACCTTGTCCAAAAGCCAATATGAGCAAGTGAATTTTTACTGAAATTTACTATACCATTATGTAGACAAGCAAAGAAAAAGATTTTGCATTAAGCCACATATCAATCAAAAGTAGATTTCAGACCTGGATGTATCTGAAAAATGTGAAAATGTTGAAACTACATTAAACCCCAACCCTTTACACAAATAATATAAAAAAAATTGATTTTTTAAAGGTGAGAGCCTTGAATGTTGAGATTGAAGCTGAGAAGAAACAACAACTTGAGGAAGTTTCATCTAAAGGTTCAAAGGATAAATCTTCCAAGGGAGGTAAACAGTGGTCAGACCAGGAGTTACAGACCCTGATTAAAGGAGTGAATGTCTTCCCTGCAGGCACCAAGGACAGGTAATCTTAACTCATTCAAGGGAGATCAACCTTTGAATTTTAAATTATTTATTTTACATCGATTTTGAAACAAGTTCTTACAACTCGGATTAATCACTCTTGATTCTGCTTCCTGGATCACAACCAGTACTTGCACCAAATATGGAATAATGAAAGGTCGCAAGGCAAAACCAGCTACTCACGGGATTTGAACCCATGACCTTCATGTCCTGAGGCCGATGCTTTACCCCTAGACCGCTGTCCTCCAACGATCCGCCTTTAGGCGGAGTCATAGAGAAAATATGCTTCTGAATTGTGCTATATCCTATCCTTTTATCTGTATGCCATCTTAACACAAAGGGTTTTGTGTGGCAAAGTGGTTTAAGGTGTATGACTTGACTCCCGGGTTCAACACTTACCACTGTCATGGGTATTTTGGGGGGAAATATCCTTAGGCAAGACAACGCAGTCTAGTACTGGTGAAATTTAGGAAAGCCCTAACATTAGTGAAATTGTGTAGACACAGTGTTAAATCAGATACGAACGAAAATCTAAATATAAATGACTAATTTTAAGAGAATGGACAATTTTACTCAGTTGGCAGGTGTCTAGATTTATCTATATATTTTTTTAAAACTTGCAATTATACAAAGAACTAATTTCTAGGCTACATCAAGTTGTTTGTACAGTGAAAAACAATCAGAATACAATCCAGGAATGCCCTTGGTGGACTTGTAACAAAGACTTCTGGGTTTTAGCCTCGTCTGTACTTCTGGTGTCGTGGGAATGTCCGTTGACCAGAAAATTCAGAGCCCTAACCTAGTATCTACATGTCTCATCATTATATTGCAGATGGGATGTTATAGCGAGCTTTATAGTCCAGCATGTACCTGGCAGTAACAAGAATGCTAAAGATGCTCTTGGTAAAGCGAAGGACTTACAGAAAAATGGTAATGTAATGCATAAACTTATTTCTCATAATGTTAACTTGATGCCTTATAGTTAAACATTTAACTCTTATTGAAACTTGATGTTCTATTGATTATAAAATCTTGCTGTCTTATTATGAAATCTTGATGTCTTATTATTGAAACTATATGTCTAATGATTTTGAAATCTTTTGATGTCTTGGTATTACAAAACATTAACAGAATAGTTGACTTAGGTTAGAATAGATAAAAATAAGAGAATTCCATAACCAAATAACATAGGGACAAGAGTATATCATTGTCCCATTTTGATAGTGTTGTTTGCTGGCTGAATCTTTCAATTTGAACCTGTCATTCAATTTTCATTTTAAACATTGATGATATAGGAAATCATCTGATAGATCAAATTACCTGCCAATAGGGATCTCTCTTTGTTGTTGACGTCTCTACCTATGTACCAATTTAAACTGTCATCAGTAGGATTTAATTATAGGCATCGTCTTATGTCTTCAATTGGAATCTACCAAACTGTCTTTCACTGTTACATCTGTTTTGTGTGTGTCTTACAGATTTCACCATGAAGGCCCAGGCGTCAGAGAAAGCTTTTGAGAACTTTGAAAAATCCCAGGCTAAGAAAGAATGCAAACCAAAGGAAGGTGTTGTTAGTGAACGTGTGGAATGTAAGTCTCTACCTCTCTCTCTCTTAATCTAGGATTCATCTGAAAATAATCAGTGCATTTCAATGTGTTTTGAAGGACTATATTCCTGATTGGGTTTTTTACTTTTTCAAATCGTTTTCTGTCGTTTAAAAGACAACATTAATTAAAGACTAGAGAATTGACATCTTTCCAACTCCATTCATAGCCATACAAGAAAGATATAGCACATTTATAATGCAGATACTGCAAATTGTTTAAACGGTTTTTCGTAAACAACAATCTTAAGTTAGGATAAGAGATGGTGTTGTCCCAGTTGTTAAGGTGGCGTTCTATGAACTCTAGTTCACCGGTTTTGAGAGGCTCACTGGTACCTCTGGTTTCATGGGAGTGCTTTTCACAAAACACTTTAGCCTCCTAGCCCAGTACTGGTAAATCCAGGAAGGCCATAATACAACAGTAAACGTTTTGACATGGCATGTAACCTTAAGCACATAAATAGTAAAATTCTATGAATAGAGTTTAAGCGGAAAATCATGCCGATATAAATGGAAATACCCACTATCACAGTCTTTGGTACATTTACAGCTGTGGCAGAACAGCAGATCCGAGTTACTGGATTTAATCCAGCGCCATGGACAACAGACGAGCAGAAACTGCTGGAGCAGGCCCTGAAAACATTCCCTGCCAGCACTGCTGAACGCTGGGAGAAAATTGCTGAGAGTGTACCAAATAGAAGCAAGAAAGACTGTATGAAAAGATATAAGGTAATGGGCAATAGAGTTCTGTGATCTTTTTCTGAATCTGCTGCAGAAGACTTTAGAAACTATTGTAATGAAGGAGGAATTACTTGTGACAAGCAATTCCTCCTTTCATCATAATGGTTTCTACATAAAATCACAAAGAGTAATACATTTTTTTATACTTTATAACTGTCGTCTGTCCTGGACTTTTATTTTGACCAGTTACAATCTTTTTTTGTGTTTCTGGTTTTCATCTGAATCTGTCATAATAACCCGTATTTGGGAATTGTTAACTCGAAGGATTTTGTGAATGGTGCAATGTGGTTCACATTTAAAGCTATAATATTGTGTTTGGTTCTTTAAGAAATTGCTTTAAATCAGTCTTTATATCGTTTGTCACTGTTCCTCTTATATGCTTTTGATATACAGGGCCTTTTACCGTGATATTTCTGATACACTTTTTCCATTTGTTTTTAGGAATTGGTTGAACTCATTCGTTCAAAGAAAGCTGCACAGGATGCTGCAAAACAGAAGAAATAACAAACACATGGGGTTTCACAAATACAGAGTAAAGACTTTTTGATTTCTAGCTAGTAGTTACAAATTGAAGATACTTGCTTCTAACATTTGTCTACATTGTCTTTCCATATGAGCTGTTGTAATAGAGATTCCTACTTAGAAAAAGGGCCTATTGGTTATTACTTAAATATTCCAATTCTTAAAAGATCTGGAATAATGGAAAATATCAATTGATGAGCTGAACACTTTTTTTCATTTTTTTTGTATAAACAACCACGTTTTAATGCATCTGAATCAAGGAACTTTAAGAATAATAGATACAAAAGAATAAATTGTTCAATATGGAAATAAAAGATTTGTCACATTTGTTTCTTCCAGTTTGTCAGAGAGGAGGTTTTATTTGTTTTGTTCTCAAATAATGATATTTCTGGTTTGAATGCAACAATAAACCATTTATGCTCAAACTGCACATTATTTTATGTTTATTTTCTACAACCCTATGATTTAAGTTTGTCTCTTGGTTATGGATTAACGGAATGAATCTAATATGAATGAAAAGCAAACAACACTTTTATTGTGAAATGATATTTTAGCAATGTAAACCTCAACAGAAACAAATCAAGATTAAAGCTTTTATAATAGTATTGTTTTGCCTTTTTTGCAAAAAAAAAAATATTGTGACTACAAGTAGAATTGCTTACACATTTTGTCAAGTCTGCTCTAGAAATGACTTTCAGTTCAGGAATTACAACTGGTCATTTTGTTTGAGCTACACCGTGCGTACATGACTGAAATCTGGTCTGGGTTAAACCTTACCAACTTTAACTGAAACCATTAACTTAAATCACTTTGTCAATAATTTATGTGACAAAAGAAGAAGTTACTAGAAAAGATATTTTGTTTTTATGAATGGGTTTACCATCGCCCCAACATTATTTCGGTTATGTTACAATGCCAGACTCCTAGTGATGGAGGAATACCATCAACTTCCAAAAATGGCTGGTCAAGCCGGATAAAACCAGCAGTATTTCGTATTTCAGCCAGGAGACTTGGCATTTAAATCCGCGCGTAGAAGGCCATTGAATTGTCGAATTATGTACTCGAAACCGCACAGACCCTAGTAAAGAGACATTTTTCCATTTGCCACAATGGTTTCTTCGCAACATCACAAACGCAATGTTACATGTTACATATCGGGGGTTCAGTGCAATACTATAGTAAGTGCTTCATGTTTAAGAAGCACTCGCTATAGTCTTGCACTGAACCCTCGATATCATAATTGACTTTTCCTCTGCTGTTTCTTTCAAATTTGACCAGAAATAATGTCCCATACTAGATGTAGGCTAATGGGTTAAATGACGTCACCAGACTGCTTCACGACTGCATGTAGACAGTGTCAATCGACTTTGGTGTAACCCACAAATGTCAAAGTGGATTCGAAATATCAAAGTTAATAGCTGTTGTATTATTTTGGCGGATGTTCAATTGTTTTGGGACATGGTTAAGTGTTTGGTATAATGTTGATATATGATCCTAAACTATAATGGATTGGACAATTTCGTAATAATATGTGCTTTTACAAATGAACTCGAAATTTCACGGCGGGTTGTTTTATTTAGCCAAATAAAAATAGCTACTCAACACTTGACCTTTATGCATGTACAGTCAACCTCGATTTAAGCGTCCATAAAACATGAGATAGATTCGTTGTGAATAAGACAGCTTAAACACGGACGCCAGTCATTCTGAAAAGCTCCAGAAGTAGAATCTTGAATTGATATATCCAAGATTAAAAACATTTCATGCACTGTTAAAGACTGCTTGCTAAAACAAAATTGACTGTATTAATGTCATCAGATGCATAGAGATTTTCCCGACATGTGACACCAGTAAAAAGGCATGAAAGAATTACCCGTGAAACTTTTAATTTTTTTGTTGGGGTGCAACATCGTTAACGAATACGGTCCACAAATGCTCAGGCACAAAGACCAAGTTCAGTATGTAACCGTATCATTTTCTGAGAACCCATTTTTCAAGCATTTACGCAAATATTGACCTGAGTAAGCGTATTATGTATTCGAAGTAAAAGTGGCCGTAACTCCTTTTTCAAAACTATTAAATGACTTTTAGATTTGGCAATGATATCAATGACATCGTGCTTATACTTCAATTTGGAATAGTCCGAAAGGCTGAATAATTACGAACCTAACCCGCGCAAACAAAGAACAGTCAAGCTGATTTTTCGTGTATCCAAGTGTATGCGAATAGATTTGGAATGGGATATTTTCATAACTATGATAGTAAGGTGTCATAGGTTTGATAAGATGGAATCATAATTCTGATAGTAATGTAACATAATGGTGTATCTTTGAACGACGTTCGTGGTAATTCCTCACCAGTACGGCAAAATATTTGTTCAAAGCCATTGACTTTTTCTGCTTGAAGGCGATATCATGTAGGACTGAGAGACAAATGAAGCATGTCGAAATGACCTTTGCAACAGTCTGGAAAAATATTAACCGAGCAAGGACTCGAACTCGGAACGTCTGCATTGCATACCAAATCGGACTTAATCATACGAGGCTGAATCAGTCAGAATTTCAGAGCAAAACAGACCACGTCTTTATTTTGATCCAAGTACATTTATAACAGAGCATTGAGTTAACCACATCCCTTATATGGGACTTTGTGACTTGTCCAAATTGGAAGCAATAGCAGACGACAAAAGTAGCACAAAAAAAACAAGGTTTTCTTTATAAAAATGGGGAGAAACAAAGAAATAAGTTACACGTTATCTATGTCTCTGTTAGAAACCATTGAGTCAAAAGGGATACATTGCTCATCATGAGCAATGTATCCTTTTGTCACAGTGGTTTCTAACGAACCGTTTAGCAGATGCACATAAGAGGGGTATTTTGGAGTAAGGTGTTTAATAGTAAAGCTGTATGGGGATTCCACGTTCTTCTTCACTGGCTCGTAAGCTGTCCGCATCAAAGAAAAAATACAAGTTGGAATTAATTCTGCCCCGAGAACGGGATATTTCGTTTCCACGGCAACGTATCCAAGGAATAAAACGGAAACATAACATAATATTTTGCGTGGTGCGTGGAAGTGTGTAGTGAAACACTCGATGAGAGCGGATATAAATACGGAGTGGTGTTTATCTAATTAGAGTTTATGTGTGTTTGAATTCCTACCTTATTACTAGAGGCTGATATATCAAACATCTGGTGAGTCAACTTTTATCAGGGAGGGAGGTTTGTTTGTTTGTTTATCAGGGGTTTACGTTACTTCAACAGGATTTATGTTATATGTCGGTACCCGACTAGCAATTGATAGAAGACCAATTGGGGTCGTCAGATAGAGCCATCGGCATTCATCAAGTCAACCGGGAGAGTCCAAATGGTAAACCGAAGCTACCGTTTCTGTGATTTTAGTCCATGTGATTTAGAATTAAGCGTTTTACTTAACATCTGATGCTAAAAACTTGCGTGAGTCCAAAACAACATTCATTATTTCAATATTGAGTAAATCAATATTGAAAAGTAACACCCATTGTTTCAAAGTGTCACATTTCAATATTGTACTTTTGATTTGCTTTCACTAGTTCCTATTAAAAAAGGCCTACGACAAACAAGAGGATGGGAATTAATCAAATTGTTTAATCATAATTTAGATCATTTCATTATTCGGGAATAGACGACAGTCATATATCTAATAACTTAGATCAGCGTTAATTGGACAGCTGAATCGAAATCTTCCTTTAAAAAATGACCATAACGCCAAAGTTCGACTCTGCAGTAGTCTATCAACTTAAGATATGAATTTCAAGTATGATGCTTTGGATATCGTGAAATAACACACAGGTGCAATTTGAATTCTGTGAAGGAAATGAATGAGGGAAGAGAGCGAGTAGTTTCCGAAACGAAGCCGATGTCAACGAGTGCAATATCCAAAGTTGCCTTCATGATGGATTTTGTATGGATCATTTGAAAACCACGGAATACGAGGAATGAAATGATTGAAAATTTCTTTTTCAATTGTGATGTAGGTAACAAATCATTGTGACGAAAGAAGAAATTGCTCATCATGAGCAATTTCTTCTTTTGGCACAATGGTTTTTTGAAGACGTCCGCTTCAGGTTTACCAAAACTAGTTACTATGAAGGGAAGAGTAAAACAGTATGAGGGGAACCATAAAAATCCAAATGTGTCCGCTGTTGTAAGAAATTTTATCATCGAGAAAACGAGGAATTCAATCATACTTTAGTATTTGTTCATTTCAATGGGGTTTAAGAGGTTGTGAGAATCGACTCTCTAATCACGTGATTCTAGCAATGTGGTGTCGAAGAGCAACCACACAGCCATCTATTAACTCTTTACCACCTGCAGACGACATTTTTTACTCGAAGCAAACGACTTTAGATGACTTTGTAAATATGGGAAAAACCTTTCAGTTCTGCTGTTGTGATATGTGAATAGATTGAAAAAGCATTGTGGTAAAAGGAGAAATTGCTTGTCACAAGCAATTTCTCGTTTTGTCACAAAGCTTTTTGAAAGTCGTCTGCTGCAAAACGCAAAACATTGGCGTTAGGTGGTAATGTATTAGACGAGTTCCATCATAACATTTATTGCAGCTTTAACTGGTTTCAAACTTTTCTTTAATGAAACCATCGGTTTTCGGCGTCTCTAAGATAACAAAATTTAACGTGGTGATTTGTATGCTGATGAGGGTTGTTCAAAATCTCTGAGATAATCCCTCTAGTGTTTTGAAATTTGATTAGAATATTGAACAATGATTCTATGGCCACATAACATATCCAGGTATTTATTCGATATTGTTCAGAAAATTCCATGTGGCTTAATTGAAAGAAAAAACGGGAACGAGATCTAGATTAATAAGTTTTGAAAGATTTAAATAACAATATAGATTACTGTCTCTCGCTCTGAACCATTTTGATGATTTTACAAGATGGAAATAATACATCATTTTTTAAGTTGCAAACCTTTGAAACAGTTAATTATATCTTCAAAACAAATGTGCTCTATCCTTACCAAACTTTTATTTACGAAAAAGTGGTGAGGCACGAATTAGTAAAAGAGCAAGTTCTTTTTCTGTTTTGTCACGATTATTTATTTGAACATGCGTTTGATACAGCTGCGTCAAAACATGGCTTTGTGTAGCCTGGGGTTCTGGCCCGTGCGTATACCCTGCACTAGTATAGTGGTATACCCTGCACTAGTATAGTGGTATACCCTGCACTAGTATAGTGTGGGGTATACGCACGGGCCATATCCCAGGTTAGGCTATATGAGGACAAGGGGTTGAGAGGTTTTACCGGACCTTGACTACGGATGATACTTTTAACAGATGAGCATTAGGAAATATGATCGCTTTTTTAGTTATCTCCAGGAACTTTGTTTTCATGCGAGCCTGAAAAGACGAACGCACTAAGTGTTTTACCAACACAGCCTATTAGCTTTGAACGTTGTGCTCTGTGGCTCTGACGCAGAACGATATCTTTCACAGCAAGCATTTTGGGGCTAAAACCCTTATAGTAAGTTACATGTAATACCACGTATTCATAAACGTTTAAAGTTTAAAGGTGCTTGTTCACAGATGTGAGGAAATATGGAAATAAAAAAGTAACTTCTCTAAAACTGTACAACAGATTTAGTTGTGTATGATACGCTCTTCAGAATAACCATTAGAATTAAAAAAAGGTTCGTATTGAAGGATTTGGAGCCTACACTGAATTTATAAATATTTTTATCCAAAAGCGATGTAATGCTACCGCATACACTTAGATACATTGACGCTTCCTGAATTGAATATGCCCTCAATAACTACTATAATAATATGTATTATACAGACAACATAAAAGCTGTATCGTTTCAACGACATTTTATTTTGACTTTCAAGTTTTCTCATCTGTTAACAAGCACCTTTAAAGCTGTGTAGTATATTCGCATTATCTTTGACGTATAATCACTAATCAAGTTTGTAGAGGTATTCGAATGTATTTTTGGACACCTCTGCAAATTTTGCGATCGGTGTTAAGCCCGAAATGTTGCGAAAAAACTTCCTGGATTCTATCTCATGCAAACATTCTTTACAATCTATGCAACAGTTGATATTTATCGGAAATGAAAGTTGAAACGATTGGTTATAATTATCCTTTAAGTTATTTCAAGAGGCATACTCATTTGAACTTTAAAAGGCAGGTGCGTTGGCAAAGTGGTTTGCCTTCATTCTCTATTGAAGTGAAGTGTTCTCTATGACTTTGCCTACAAACATTACTAAGAGATATTATTTTTCTATATTTCTTTTGATAATACATTAAAAGTGTACAATTTCCAAATGATATCAATACTTTAGTTGTAATGGAAATCTTACTTTTAAATTCTCTGTTCGCTGGAAGGATGTGGAGCTATTGTATATTATTAGTAGTTGTAATTGTTTGTCTAAGTCAGTATAATATGTACCAATAATGAAGTAGATGGCTCCATTTCATCGCTTGAAATAGAATTTCGTATCAAGTATTTTATCTAAGACATCAACAGACGTCAAATCTTATTTATCGCAAACAACTTGAAAGAAGGGTTAAATATTGAAATCAACGCTTTTGGGAAGCAATGAACCCTTTTATATTGTGCAAGGATGACTTATACAAGTATAAACTCGTAGGCACATGTAAACACGTGTTGACACATATACATGTAAAATCTATATCGACACGCAAACAAGAAAATTCAATGATGTACCCGAACTGTTCGGTTCGTTACGTTAAAGAATACAAAAGGTTCTTATTCTATTTGACGAAATCTCTTGTAGCCAATCTGATCGTATTAGACGGGACGAAATTAACGCTGGAATGAACGTAATCTGCACCGCTTGATGAGTTTGACTGTATTGACATACGCTCTAGTGTGATCAATTATACGGCTAGTTTCCCTTGTTTCTTGGCAAGCTTATTTCGCGTCCTGGCCCGGGGCCCGTTTTACTAAACAGTTTACGCTTAAGATTTGCGTAAGTCTAAAACAACAAGTCCTTTTATTTCAATATTTGGCAAAGCAATATTGCAAAGTAACACATCATTGGAATCGTCTCTCCGAGACGCTTCCAATGACGTGTCACATTGCAATATTGTACTTTCATTGAAGATATTATCCATGTTAATCAATTATGACTTACGCAAACATTTTCCGTAAGTTGTTTAGTAAAACAGTACCCCGGTCTTTAAGACAGAGTGCACGTCGAACGTCCTATATGTGTAATAATGACTACCTCATGAAGGATGTAGAAGTCGAACGTTCAGTAACTACCATATAGCTTACATTAGGAATAGAGTGCGCTTTGAACGTTAAGTTGTTGTAATACTAGATTACACCATAAAAAAGTACATTTTGAACGTTTAATAGTTGTCATACAGATTACAGTAAAACAGGGTGCCCCTCGAACGTAAAATAGTTGCCACACTAGCATATAGTATGAACAGAGTGCATTTTAATGGTCACTCTGTTGTCATAGTAGGTTACCGAATGAACAGAGTGCACATCAAACAATAAAGTGTTGTCCTACTAGCTTATGGTATTAACAGAGTCCTTTTAAACGGCCACTCTTTGTCATACTTAGTACAGTTTAAACAGAGTGCACTTTTAAATCGAGACCCCTATTACCCTTAAAACGTTAAATAGTTGCTTATAATATGCATAAGATGTACTTCGAACATAAGCTAACGGCATGAACCCAGTGTACATGTATTTCTAACGGTCACTCATTCTCATACTAGCTTACTGTATGAACACAGTGCTATTTGAATGTTCACTTACTTCCATATGATCTATCAGTATAGACAGAGAACAGTTAGAATGTTCAGTCGGAGTGCTTCTTCAACGTTCAATCATTGACTTTATTTGTCTCAGTAGCTTACGTTTCAAAGTAAAGTGAATAGAGAGTTCATAAAGAGGACATCGACACATGTTGTAAATATGAGCTCAATTGGAAGGGAGCACTGATGCTAGAGTAATAGAGTAATCAATCCCGGTTGTCCGATATTTTATAATCACGAGCCGCCAATCCGTCACCAAGTTGACACATTCTCTCTGAGAATACTTCCGCATCCTGGTCCCTTTATGTAAAATGTGCCTGGTTCAAGTTGAAAACAATAGCTGACAACAAAAAACTATTCATATCAGTTATGATCGTGGGTAAAAACCATTGTGTCAAGTAGAAAAAATTGCCAATTTGGAGCAATTCTTTATTTTTGTCACAAGATTTCCTAAACATTAATGCAGCGGTGATGTCAAACTAAGTTTACTCTATATGTACACCTTTTAACGCACATGTTACACCTTTGTGAAACTAACATGACAAAAGGTGAAATTGTACAAGCAATGTTCCTTTGTCAACGTACTATTAAATCAAATAGCCAGAGTAAAAAGGTTCTTTTTATATCTCCTTGTCACTTGGTGGTTTGTAAATTACAACCTTGAGAAAGAACGAAGCCGTTGGAGATAGAATGTATTTTCTATTTGTTGTAATGGAATTTTATCAAAACGTTTAAATTCACTCATGATTCTCCAGAAGCTATACCTATACAGGCATGGATAAGTTGAGCATGCCTAAGTTCACAGAAAATAAAATCTGAAAGTTGAAAAAGACCAGTGCCTCAAATTTATAATCTGTATTGATACCAATGGCGAGAACTTCCTTCAGAGGCTTTCCTTCAGTAGTATTTTTCTGAATTACTTGCTTATTGTATTTACATATACACAGATTACATAATGTTAAACACCCTGTTTAAGAACAGTCGCTCCAAACAGGATTGGCTGTATTTGAATGCTCGAATACAAAGAAGATTCATAAGGATAAAAAACGGATTTATTTTTAAGATCGCAAGTAAAACAAACAAATTCAACTTCTTTTGATCCCACATACCAGCAATTTCTCACATTTAAGCCAGAAAAAAAAAGAAAAAAATACCCATGCTATTCTAGAGGAATGTAAGAAGTCGCAACCGTAAAAAAAATACCGAGAAATATCGAGTAAACTTGTCATTTATCTAAAAGAAATCCACCGATTCCTAACCGTCCATCATGTCTGGTAAGAATTAATTAAATTATCAAAAGGCATTTCAGCGTCTCCAAATGGAGAGATGCAAGATACCGATAATAATGAACATACCAAAACAGTTTGCTGTTATTATGCCATTAATTTGTGCTCGAAAATTTAAAAGTTGTATTTTTCAAGTTGTTACACTTATTATATTTATTTTTCTTCGTTCTACCTTGTCCATATATTTGATGAGACATTTGAGATTGTTTTCGAACACCGGAAGCCATAACATAGCAGATATTTTTTCATGGTTGCGACCGAATTTTCCCATCACCTTATCTATAGTACCAGGTACATCGTAGATATCTAGGACTCCCTACGCTGTTCCGGGCTATACCTTAAGCGTTAATGACTTTACTTCTAGAGATGCTGATAAAGTCAAGCTGTTGAAGCTTTATGGTACTCTTTCAACGCAAATATTCGTACTTTTAGCATTGTTGTTGTTTCAGGTGTAAACAAACAATTATAAAGGAATTAATATAGCGTAAATAATTAAAGCAGACAATTGATATTAAGATGGGAATCTAGTCTCCATATGTGCCAGTGCAAAAGCAAGAAAGGAGACACTAAAGGATCCATTTGTTTCATCAGATACAAACGACAAGATGAATGCCAATCTACAATAAAGAGTTAAGCAACAAGATACCGTTATATTTCTACATCAAAGATAAGTCTTCCCCACGTGATAATTTGGAACAATGTGATGAGATGGTGACCAATTTAAGTCCAGGCTGATCTGCAACACATCTGACATAGAAATTTCATATATTATATATTTTCTCGTGTCACGATTTGTACAAAAAGCTCATCCAAAATGCCTATATTATCAATATATAAATATCTGATCACACTCTGATTGTGGAAATAGCCATTCATACTTGAGTTTATTCTTCAAATCACCCTTTGTTGATGATACCAAAGTTATTTCAAACGCGATAAACATTTTGTTCTCCATAAATGTATGCATAGTTAAGACGACATAACAAATCAAGATGAATTTTGAAAACGCTATTTCTTGAATTTTCTCAATTTTTGTCGACAATAGAAGAAAACTGCTAGTGTTATTTATTTATTTATTTTTAACTTTTTGTAAAAGGCTGAAGAGATACCCAGTAATGCGTTGTTGTTGTTTATTTGTATTAGATGGAAGATATAGATCCCCTATCGTAAAAAGAGCTTGAAGCGGAGATTATTAAGCAGACAAGACTTGAAAATGTTTTATCGATAATAGAGCTAGTTATATATAGTTTCGTCATTTAGCTGATATCATGTTAACGCCCCTGTAGCATCTGAGTTAGAAAATTATTGTGAGAAAATGAAGATATACTCACAACGAACAATATCTCCTTTGGCCAAAATGGTAAATACCTGAAACCATTAAGAATATAAAGGTTCTTGTTTCATTATTATGTTCTAATGGTACTTCCAATTTGGACCAGTCTTAACACCATTCCAGTTGGGGCAATTTGGTTTTAAAGAACCATCTCACAGATAGAAGTTTCAATATAGTCAAAATAATATGTCTTCTACGATTAAAATGACATGGTAGATCCATTAAGTTACAGAAATCTAGATACTTGATACACTTCTCATCTCCTTTCCTTACCGTGTTTTGGAGATAAAGTTTCTTTTATTTTGCGCATATCTAGAAAAACGTTTAAACGGTTTATTTTGTAAATTTTGATCTTTAATTCCAACCTGCAAAGTAATTGATATAGGTTAAAGAGTCTTGGACACTATGATCATGTGACTCTAACAAGGTGCGTTCGAGACAAACCCATTACTATTTATATAACAATTTATAATCAAAGGGCTAAAAGGCCAAACGCTTTTTTCACAATTATTCACAGGTTTTTAGCATCTTTAAAATGTAAATATTGAAAATGAACATAGTGCTGGTGATTGTTTAAATTGTTGATTTGATATTTATAACTCATACAGCATATTCTGTGAGATAGTACCTTTAAAGTTGTACGATGTCCGCACCATACAAAACCCCATGTTTGTATCAGTCGGGGAAAGACCTTAGATATCAGTAGGAGATCGATCGCCGACGAAAAATAAATAAATTGTGGGAACCCACAAACATGCAGGTAAACAAGTGTAGGATAAACCTTGCTTCCCCATGGCAACGCTTTATATTGCATAATTTTATGTTTGATAATCAGTTAAAACAGGATTAATAACGAAGTTCAATAGGCTGCAACCAACGTTATACTCATCTTTATAATCATAACAATATTTACCCATATTCCTAGTCTAGGTTTTATACACTAAATATCGTACTCATTAATCAATATATGTTATTTTCTCAATTCAAAAAGATCTATCAAGCTGATGAAGAAATATTCTATATCACGCTATCTTATTTGTAAGAAAGACCCCCCAGCATATACGACCTTCAAAATCCGAACGATACTTAAAAGACATGCTTTGAGTTTACAATAGCAGGTCATAACTTTGACTAAATTCAAGTTTATACGCGCTGTTCTCTTCTGGTGACGTAGTTTACGTAACATCGATACAAAAATTCCTCAGAAACATGTTATTTTCCCGAAGTTTCTGACTGCATAATAACGCGTTCTTAATGGGTCATTTCCCTAACTGATGGGGAACTGATTGAACAGCTGACAGATTCCCGCATGGAAGAGAAATCCGGTCATTATAACAAGGAAGTAGGTTATTGAGTATTGAGAGGCTGATCACTTATTATTGTACTGTTGTAAGACCTTCACAATCCTTCTGCAAGACGCTATAACATAGCATCGTAGTGGTGGATCAATCAGAAAGATGTATATAACTGAATTTTCTTGTTCACCAATGAGACATTGGAAAATGAAATAAATGTGCCTTAAACATAACGATATCTGTACTGGCGTATTCTTCTATTTTTCGGAATGAAAAGCTAATTTGGCTTGAAGAGAGCCATTATATATTCCTAATTCCAGTTGAAACGATGTCAGTTTCAAATCTGATGCATCGCTTTTGAATCTTGATTTAAACATTAAATAGACATCTATTTCATTTTCAGATTACGTGATAACGTGATCAACGAAACTGTGTGCGATTTCAAAGAGAACGAACATTGATTTCCTGTAAATTTTTTTATTTCATTGCGTGTGTGACCTTAATCTGGAAACAAGCATCTTTATAAAGGGTCCCTGGGTTCAAGAATCAGCCCCTTTCTCACTTTCAACAAAGTGTGGCATTTGCTGCATCAATTGCAATGGTAATAAACGGAAATGGCAAGCTATTTTCTCAAAACTAGTTCATGTTAAGGGATGTTTCAACGTTGTTAATGTTAAAATAGTTAGACTAACGCTTTCATCAATTGGCTTTTGACAGATTTGTTTGTAACATCTCTAATCAAGAGAGCTTTTGCCTCATTTAAGTGCAAAAATGCGTTTAAAAAATATTCATTTGCATTTAAATGAAATATTCTTTGAGGGAAAAAGAAATGAGGTTATATTTCATGATTTCGGGAGCGGGTTAATATGGGTGTAAATCTAACACAGTGACCATGTCATGTTTCTGCAGCTTTTTGGAAGATAAGGTTTTTATATGGATTTCGGAAACCTTTTTTAATATCGTGAGCGATTTTACGTCCAACGGACTGCGGAACCATAGCAGCGATACTATCTTACCCCTTTACCCCTTTACCAAAATTTCCGACTGTTTTGAATTGAAAGAATTTGCAGATGACATTTCAAAATGTGATTTAATTGAAAAATAATCCTCTGGTAGAGCATAAAACATTGTGGGAAAAGGAGAAATTGGTCCAACAATGTTTTCCAGAGTCGTCTGCAACAAAGTGGTCAAATATCGTTATTGTTTAGTAAGTTAAGGGTTTGGTTAGTTAAAACCACATGCGGGATATGGGTCTTAAGAACTCAAAGCTTGTGACTTTGATGATTAAACTGCTGTTGAAAGTTGGTTAAGATTTGGTAAAATAATATTTTGTTCACTGTAAGGCAAACATTTCATTACTGTGAAGTAGTTTGAAGTCTGTAGGTATCAGTGCATTTCTCTTCAGACCGCGTCCTTTACATCTAGGCGTTACTGGAAATCACTCGGTGATTGCATAAGCAGTAATAGCTTATGATTAATGGACAAATATTATGACAGGGAATTTCAGTATCGTATTCATTGTAACATATGGGGTACAAAGGTTGAAATATTCATCAATTTAATACATGTATTTGTTTCTTGTAGGTCTACTGAATACGAAATATAAACGTTACTCTAACACACTGGTATTATTCTAAAAAAATAGTTTTCTTTCTTCTTGTATCTTTTCGAAGGAATAAACATGTATTTCAATGATATCATTTTTTCAAAAGTATTCTACTGGCAATTGAAAACCCCTATTCCATAATACCGTACTCTTTCACATACATCTTAAAATCCATTGTGAAAAAAGGATATATTGTTTGATTTGATAAAGTTCTCTTTTGTCCAATGAATTCTTATAACAACACAATAAAAATGTAATATTTCATACTTAATGATTGAAGTCTGCTTTTTTAGGATAGCCTAAAACGCCAATATTGAGATTAATTGGATTGATTAGAAATTGTTGGTTCATACAAAGTTAATGATTTCGGTGGTTGCCAAATGTACTAACATTAAGCATATGTATTTCATGATTATCTCATTTTCTGTATTAGTCATTAGCAACTTACCCCGCTAAACCTTACTTTGAAACGGAACGTTTAGAAAACCAAAGTTGCAACAAAATAAAGTGCTCGTAATAAGCAATTCCTTCTAAACAGTGTAATAATGGTACATATGGTACATATTTTTAGGCCTATTAGTTGTCTGTTGTTGCTTTGAATTTCGTTCCTTAACTTATCACTCCATGTTACTGTTATTGTTAAGTAGAAGCCTTCATCGCTTGTAAAACGCAATATAAATTCACTTCTTTTGAATGAGATTGACTAAATAACCATTGTAAGGACAAGAACAGAAAATGATTTAGTATTTATGGACAAATAAATCAAACTCAGATATTTCGCCATCCCTCCTTACATTGTTCTCTCAAATATAACTTATATCTAAAGATAATAAACTAAGGTAAAGCTGATTTTCATTGAATCGTAATTGCATTTACGTGATGTTAGCAAGGAAATATTATTAACTCTGATAATATATCTCTACACATATTAGATTTGAAACAATATGATAAATATTCTACCCTAGTGGAAATAGCTGAATCACAGAAGTTTCATGTACAACTCTTTCACAGAAATTAGCCGATAATGTACTCATCCAAATTGAAAGCAATCACAAACGGCAGTTATAGAATAAGAAAAAATGACATCACTCTATGATTTATGGTTTTCAGATTCAGATTGTTTATTGCATTTCAGGCCTACGTCCCATACATAAGATACAACATATATACAAATAATAGCGTTTCTAAAAAGTGAGTTAAATGTCCCATAAATATTTAACAAACTAAGTTAGACTATAAGGAACATGAATAAATGAGAAAATTCATTGTTTCCACTTTAACAATTCAGTACTGTTTCAAAAATGCTATAAAAAATATTTTATTTCGAAGACTGTTTCTTTATACGACACTACCCAAAAAAGCGTCCCTTTCTTGAAAAGCATATAAACTATCATGTTAGATTATTCATGATGAGCAACTGACCTGTGCACCATAATTCTTTCTTAATTATTCCAATGCATATGCATCAAAGTACCCTTTCTTTAAAGGTGCTTGTTCACACATGAGACAATTTGCAACTCGAAAAAAAAAATGTCTTTGAAAAAATACAATTTTTGTATTGCTTTATATTATCTAATGGAAATTGCTAGTGATCGCAAAATTTATTTAGAATGTGTCGCTATATCGAAGTATGTGCAGACGTAATGCAATGGACTTTAAAACCGTTGCAACGCTTTTGGATCAAAATGCATATTCTTTCATTGTAAAAAGGCTCTTAGTAAGATCAATACGATTTTGTTTTACTTCCAATGGCTATTGATTCTCATTTAACAGATCAGATGCTATACAGCTATACATTCTAAAAATGAAACAAAATAATGTCAAAGTTTTCTAGCATCTTTGAGCAAGAACTTTTTAAAGGTTTCTTGGTCAAACAATTGAATACAGGCTACCTTGAAACTGCCAATCTAATACATTTGCATAAAAATCTTCCCTTGTTGAATTTAAATGCACAATGTATTGAAACTTTGATATCGTCGATGTAAAGTATTGATTACTTTTCCCGAGATTGTATACATGAGCTGCTAAATACAATCATGTTTAAAAGAACGTGTCATTAGATGGTAATACGTTGCTTCGTTTAAAGTAGTCTGTCACGTAGGTTTCTGCGTATGTATTGAAGGAAATGGAAATAAGATGGCTTCTTCAGATAACAAGAACTCTTCAGCTAAAGTAATCCTTCAAGAATTCGACCTTCAAGTGTTTAGTTTATTTCTGCGAAAGTAATAATCATTGACTCTCGATATTTACTGAACTATGGTAATAACTTCCTGAATGAGAAAACATGAATTTGTACCCCCTTACTTGAATATTTCCACACATGCATGTCTCCAATCGAATCCCCCTACTTGAATATTTCCACACATGCATGTCTCCAATCGAATCCCCCTACTTGAATATTTCCACACATGCATGTCTCCAATCGAATCCCCCTACTAGAATATTTCCACACATGCATGTCGCCAATCGAATCCCCCTACTTGAATATTTGCACACATGCATGTCGCCAATCGAATCCCCCTACTTGAATATTTGCACACATGCATGTCTCCAATCGAATCCCCCTACTTGAATATTTGCACACATGCATGTCTCCAATCGAATCCCCCTACTTGAATATTTCCACACATGCATGTCGCCAATCGAATCCCCCTACTTGAATATTTGCACACATGCATGTCTCCAATCGAATCCCCCTACTTGAATATTTGCACACATGCATGTCTCCAATCGAATCCCCCTACTTGAATATTTCCACACATGCATGTCTCCAATCGAATCCCCTTACTTGAATATTTCCACACATGCATGTCTCCAATCGAATCCCCCTACTTGAATATTTCCACACATGCATGTCTCCAATCGAATCCCCCTACTAGAATATTTCCACACATGCATGTCGCCAATCGAATCCCCCTACTTGAATATTTGCACACATGCATGTCTCCAATCGAATCCCCCTACTTGAATATTTCCACACATGCATGTCTCCAATCGAATCCCCCTACTTGAATATTTCCACATGCATGTCTCCAATCCCTACTAGAATATTTCCACACATGCATGTCGCCAATCGAATCCCCCTACTTGAATATTTGCACACATGCATGTCGCCAATCGAATCCCCCTACTTGAATATTTGCACACATGCATGTCTCCAATCGAACTTGAATATTTCCACACATGCATGTCGCCAATCTCCCCTACTTGAATATTTCCACACATGCATGTCTCCAATCGAATCCCCCTACTTGAATATTTCCACACATGCATGTCTCCAATCGAATCCCCCTACTTGAATATTTCCACACATGCATGTCCCAATCGAATCCCCTTACTTGAATATTTCCACACATGCATGTCTCCAATCGAATCCCCTACTTGAATATTTCCACACATGCATGTCTCCAATCGAATCCCCCTACTTGAATATTTCCACACATGCATGTCGCCAATCGAATCCCCCTACTTGAATATTTGCACACATGCATGTCTCCAATCGAATCCCCCTACTTGAATATTTCCACACATGCATGTCTCCAATCGAATCCCCCTACTTGAATATTTGCACACATGCATGTCTCCAATCGAATCCCCCTACTTGAATATTTCCACACATGCATGTCTCCAATCGAATCCCCCTACTTGAATATTTCCACACATGCATGTCTCCAATCGAATCCCCTTACTTGAATATTTCCACACATGCATGTCTCCAATCGAATCCCCCTACTTGAATATTTCCACACATGCATGTCGCCAATCGAATCCCCCTACTTGAATATTTGCACACATGCATGTCTCCAATCGAATCCCCTTACTTGAATATTTCCACACATGCATGTCGCCAATCGAATCCCCCTACTTGAATATTTCCACACATGCACAATCGAATCCCCCAAAGTGCTTCGCCTCTGACATGCAAATGCATTGACGGTCCGAAACTTTAATTAAGATGCTTTTACTCAAATCATATCGGTGTCATTTCAATTCTAAATAGTATGGAGGCTACTCTTAAGTGAGAAAATAGTTTTTGTAGAAATATTTGTTATCATGGTTGCAAAGAAGTAACTGGCTCTGGTCGAGCGATCTCTTCTTTGTTGTATGCCTTTTTTCATGCGCAATAAACTAAGTAACCTTACGTTAAAGGTTCAAATATCATTATGATAGATCTCCACCATATGTTTTATCCGGTGCCGCGCATCTGCCGAGAAAACATCTGCCAAAAATATGTATGATTCATACAAAGCATAAGTCGACGTGTATCTATCATTTATCATTATAGTATATGTTTGCAGGATCCTGCTTGACCCAGAAAATAATATGATAGACCTGAAACTCCGGGTTTCTGGGTTCGAGGCCCAGCAATGCCTCTGGCTTTATTGGACTAGCTTATGGCAAATTACTTCAATGCTCTAACGTTTTACTTGTAAATCCCAGGAATTCCGTGATATAATGGAAAAATATAGGCATATTTTATTAGCTTAATGACCGATCAAATACATTTATTTAAAGAACAGTACTCAAAGACGCTGATAACTCAAAAGTAGAAGGCTTGAAACAATGTAAACTCATTGATACTGTTGACAGCTGATGTTCTCGAATTCAATCGTTCAAAGGGTTTCAATTGTAATCATTGGAGGATGATGCGGTGGAATTATTATAATTACTTGATTTAGAGATTTTCGCCCATCTCGTGCGTTTGTTTTCATTATCGTAAGACATAAAATGATATTACATATCCTTCAGTGAATTCAAGAATGAAGGAGCTGTCCAAATCAACAGTTTGGACTGACATGGAACAGTCGAGCATCATTGGCAATGCCGGTAGCTTGTATGACTGGGAATAATAAGGCACTGAGTTCTAGACCTGGTTCGGTCGATGCTCCCCAGGCTATTTCAATGCAACATCATCTATTCGTCTTTAAACACCAATCAGTTATCTTCATTTGGGGAAGCAGTCATCGACTTGAAAAGAACATATAGCAGTTCTGGAGATGGAAAACCAGGAACATGGATAGGTACACTTAATGCCGCAATAAGACTTAAATATGGTCGAAAATGGCGTAAAGCATCACTCCGTCAAACCAAATGAACAGGAACATAGTGTGTGAGATTTTTCGGTTCGAGGTGCAGTTCTTGGAATGGAATACCAGGAGCTTGGATACGTACACTATGCCGCAATATGACTGAAATATTGTTGAAAACGACTTAAAGCATCAATCAATCCAACCAATAGATCAGGAAAAGTGTGGACGTGTTCCCGTACGAAGTAAATCGATAATAAACGCGCTTCTAATAGCCAGTGCTCCGTTCCAAATGTAATTTATGTTTCATCGCTTGATTAGTGCCTGTCAGCGTGTTAGTTACTTTGTTGTGTTTGGTATTTTCTTTTTAGGGTGAGCTTTGTTAACTAACCCTTTATTCCACCATACCTTACACTGACGTACTAGCAAAAAAAAAAGACGTAAGAAACCATTGTGACAAAAGGGGGAATTGCTTGTGACAAGCAATTTCTCCTTTTGTTACAATGGTGTCTAACTTTAATCCTAGTGTGTCATATCTTAAAATTGTTGCTTAATGTTGCTTTCCGTTTCGACCAACCACATCGTTTTATAAAGCGAAATGGATAAACAATCTCTTATATCTTCCAAGTGAGTCCTGGGAGAAACCACTTATTAAAAGCAGAACGATCTGTTTCGAAGAGCTTATTATTGGTGACTCAATTGTTTGATTGACAACTCTTCTAGCATCTCATTTTAAGGGTCGCATACTCTTGCTAAGTGTACAAACAGCGAACAATTTGAAAATTAATGATTTAATTGGAGAACGTACTTGAAGTTGACAATTCGTCCATATATTACGATGGTTTTCAACCAATACTTTTAAGGAAGGTACTCAATAATCAAACTCTGAAATTGTCGACTGTTGTCGCTTTCAGTAAGGTCCCATGATTGCACGGCACTCACTTTTTGTCAAGGCCACCATAAATAGTGACACATTTAAAAAAAAATAAATGAATAACTTTTCGATAACACATGCATGTAGCGATATAGTATGACAATTACTCACATGCTTTAGACCATGACCCTTGGTATATGTTCATATCGTACATAGACTCTATAGATACGTTACTGTTTGTAATGTAATACAATGGACAACTGTATCATCTTACATTTAATTATTTGATATAATTTTACACAAGTTCATGAAAGTTGTTTACGCAAGCCCAACCACAATACATCAGTAAGAAAAAGTATAATGGCAAAAATGTGGTTAAGTCTTAGCGATAATGTTTAACTAGAGCATTACTGTGATTCTGTTCTTATGTAAAAATAAAGACATGACAAAGGGCATTAGGAATACACGTATACCCAATGAGTTAGATACGTACATGTGTTTGACACAAATATTCAAATGGAATTAAAGCTAGAAAAATAGTTTTCTAAAAAAGTGGGAAAGAAATACCTGATATTTGGTCGTTGCGATTTACGAAGGTGTCAACGCTTTTGGATCTGTTTAATGAACACAGATCAAACATGAGACAGATTAAATTTCTGGGCTGAATTTAATTTAACTTCATAACCCTCGCGACAGAGATCATCATTTATCTCTACATTGTGTCTAAACTCTAAACAGAAAACCATAACAAGGAAATGTATCTTCCCATAAGCATACCAGGCGGCCTATCAGAAACGTAAGACACGGAAAATGTATGACGAAGTATAAATCGATGTTGACATTTAAATCCCGATTCTACCGTGTTTTTTTCGGGAATGTTATGATATAAAGTGTGATGTTTTCATTTTGGAAATAATCAAAGCCTTATTTCGAGTAAACTTTACAGAATGGTTATTAGCGAGTCAACATTACCGAAACAAATTACAGAATCCTAATGACCAATGTATTAAACTATACAGACGCGTTAATTCATTATTGCACGCTGACTTGTTTCGACGTAACTGCAACAGACAACATTAGTAATCACTGCAAAAAGGTGAGTTCTATTTCATAACGCAGATGATTGCTAAATATTTAGTTTTATTTGTTTCATGTTTGTCGTTAATGTTTTTGATATGAACCGGTCGGACACTTCCGTACGAGGGAATGGTTAAAAGACGAAGGATAAGAAGGTTTGTGAGAGTTATTACTATACTTGGTGATCTTTTCAGCGGTAATTATTACTTTAAGATTCTGGTTGACTGACAGATACGTAGATAACATGTAATCTCATAGGCGTAAGAGCGTTTTCAACATTGGGGGTGGGGGGGTGGGGGGGGGGGAAGGGGAAAGCCAACTTCAGATGAGACCGGTCTAAGAATAAATATTCCTAAACTTTCTCATGACTAATAATGCATCTACAAATTGGATATCATTAAATGAATTAAAAGAAAGCGTATGGAATTGTGTATCTTAGTTAAGACAAAATGACCAAAACAAAAAGAAAATAGGATTGGCCAAGTCTCGATCTCACGCGGAAAGCATATTGTATTGATAATTACTAAAAGTAACAGTCACCATACTGTCACAGCCACGAGTTCGTCTACATTTCAAACAAAAAATAAGTTTATATTTAAATACAATATAGGGTCTGACTGCTTAGAGTACGTTTTGCATCATTGTTTTCGTTAGTTGAAACTACTTTCCGTGAGCTGAGATTTCATTGGATAAACCTGATGTATTTAGATTGCCATTTGCGATGATGACGTCAAAATGTTTTAGTAATTGTTCTTAAAAAAAAGGCAAAAATGGTATTAAATAAAGCACAAAATACACTTTTATATTAATTTTGCTGTTAAATTTCATTTCTTTCATTTTTTCTTTCCAAAAATCTTCATCTTCCATTGTGAATATTGGGGGGGGGGGGCAAAGTATACTCTGCCCCCCCCAGTCTGGATATTCGGGGGGGCCGGGCCCCCCCTGGCCCCCCGGCTCCTACGCCTATGAATCTACGTCCATGCGACTTAATAGCTTGACTTCCATGAGAGATCCAATAGCAGTGGGAGTAATGGCTCCCCCTTGGTCCTCTTGGTTACTATATGTATATCAAAAAGAAACCCAGTTTCGGGATAAAACGATGAGTACTCGTTTTATTCCAGGGAAAGTGTTTAAATAACTTGAATTTGTTGTTGAAAACAATGCTACAGTGGAAACATACGTATAAAGTTTATTCCCGTGGAGAGTCGTTTACCGTTAAATATACGCCTACTATGTTTCTTATCCGTGGTAGCAGCTAGCAGCAAATGTGTAATTATAGATTAATAACTCACTGGATTCTGGCGAAGATAGAATTTGCTGCTTTCCCACTTCATGATGATCCTTATAGTCAGAATTCAAATTCAATGCAAACTTTCTTTAGAAACGAAATCTTTCTAATGTTTGATCTATGTTGATTAAACAGAGCATAACCTGCTGTCAACATCGTCGTAAATATCATCAATGACGTATGAGATTGACTGCTTTTCCCACATATCGCATATTAAGCTTCGTGTGGTTGCGATGGTCCTTTCTGTATTCTGTAATTCGTTCTAGGTTCTGATATCAATCTTCGTTCAGAAAGGTTATTTCACTGCTATCGATGTAAATTACCTCACAAAACAACTGGGGATGGATCCCCAATTCTGATGTTTGATCAGACGAGAGCTAGACGGACGGCACGAAATTTGGGAGGGTACGGCGAAATTTTGGAGGCCATGGTAAGATTAAGGCTAAGGCAATATTTACGTTTGTCTGCGAGATGCCTTTATTTCAGGTCTTTCTTTCTTGCTTTTTTTGCGTTTCCTGAAACAAAAAAGAGGACAAAAATCCCCTTAACACAGTTATCGGTGGGGGGTGGGGAGTGGGGGGTGGGGGTGGAGGGTCATTTACATTAACCCCTTTAATAACTGCTACACACGGCTTACTATACTCACATACACACAAAAAATGTGTTGTAATGTATAACTCATCCTAGTTTCACGATATATCATTTTACGATTTCAAAACCCTTTTTTTTGCAAATTGTTAGCCTTAACTACTATTCGTATTCGCATGTCTTCATTGGATTCAGGTCCAGATATTTTTAAGTTGGATACTGAATCATTAGTGATACAATGTACGTGTAGTTTTGTATATATAATGATCGATTACATACGGTATTACCGTTTACATTATCATTCACATTAATCTATACTACGTCTACAGTTCTTCAAACAACCGGACGTCTGTGGCATTACCCATCATGAGTTACTGGTCTAAATAATTATACCAACCCTTTACTTCATATTAACTCATGTTACCCTTTACTCCATTATACCTCAATTTTCGCGTCTGCTAGAAAACATTAGAAACCATTGTGACAAAAGGATAAATTGCTCATATTCAGCAATTTATCCTTTTGTCACGATGGTTTCTACCCAATATGACTTTAATTATCTGATTTTCATTTTAATATACACCCGTCACAAATTCCAATACTGGGAAACAGGTTTGATGCATTTTAGTAATCAAAGTGCATGTAAGGAAATCCAGCCATATTCGGATAGGTGCATATTTCATTGAAAGTGGCAATAATCACATCGGTCTCTCTCAAAACCACCATAACAAAGAACTACGCCCTCCGTTGTCTAGTGAGTACAGTACAAAACTTGAAATCACATGACACCTCTCCGTGTGGGTGTAAATCCCACTGAAGGCATTTGGCTTTTTCATGAGATGCAGTCTCCTGGCGGAATGCCGAATGGTCTATTTGGCGAAAAGGCAGTTAAGTAAGAGGCCTTTCTTCATTATCATAATTTAGTCATTGCAATATAACTGAAATAATGTTGAAGATATTTAAAATCATTTAAAAAATAAATATATATAAAGAACAAAGAACTACTATGCAACTGTTTTCTGTTGGCGTGTCTGTGTTGGTTATCTTAATATTAAGTGCTTCTTCTCTTATGTATGATACATGTTCTTTTCATCTCCATGTGTCTAAATAGATCTACCTTCCTGTAAACAATTCAATATTACAATCACTGTTCAATGAATGTCGAAACATTTTTATTTACAAATATGTGTTATGCCTTTTAAAAACACCTCCCTTTCTGCTTTTAAAATCTCTTTCTTTCTGACAAGTAGGGAATCAGTTCACAACAATTTTTATCAATCTTATAGCAGATATATAAACATGAAGTAATGAACAAATGTATCCTTGTCTGAATTGTTTGTTTAAACCCAGTCGAGATCTGATAAGAAGTTCTGTTTTGTTTATACATTTGTCTTAATTAGCCCGGTATCTTTTAACTACTCATGTATCCCACTAGAACTAGTATGATAAAATCAATGCTGCTGATAAACTATTAATCACTTCTTTGATTTTCCGCAAAACCTATTTTGTTGGTACTCATAAGAATATTCTCATCAACGATTCTGTTTTCCAATCTGAACTACCCAGTCCTTATTGGACCCAGGCTAATCTGAATCACAAGCGAAAAGCAAACACAACAATGTGTATATATACAACTTTTAGCTCTCAACTAATGGCAAAGGAAACTAAAAAATGAGTTGTTAGATTTGTATCTGGTACGATAGAGCTTATAATTAAGAAGCGAAATCAATGCTTGGATTATTAATTCATCGTTTAACACAATCTCATCAACTGCAGATAAGCAATAGAAATCTGATACAAATCTTAGATGTTGAAATACTTCGTTATCATAACTCAATGTTCCTTTGCTTTCAGGTAACCATGGGAGTCGGAGGGTTTGGAAGTTTTGTGAAGTATTCTATGTTTCTGTTCAATGCGGTTATTTTGGTAAGTGTGGAAACGCAACCAACCAAGCAAACGGAATACTAAAAAGGCAATTGTAACTACTCGGGTACATCTGTGATCTGAGAAATACACCTCGTAAATATGTGTGGAGTTACAAATTAGTAGTTCAATGTATATTTAGGTTATTGCATTTACATTTAGATATACGTTTCAAAACGATAGTACAATGAAAGAAGTCTTGCGACTTGCATGTTACATCAGAGGTGTTTTCATTCGATAAACTCTATGCGGTAATATTGCTAAAATGGAACACCGGACCACGATAGCATTTGGTCCTGGTCCGTGCGTTTATCTCGCACTAGTGCTGGGTAAACGCACGGTCTTTGGTCTATCTAACAAAGATACGTAACTAAACTTCTACGTTTACAAAGCAGTCGTAATCTTTTAAATTCAAAGGTAACATTGATTTTGTGAATTAAAAATAGAGATGTTTTTAAAAGTTCGATAATGATTTAACAGTTTGTCATAGTGTTTCTTGCCAAATATCGCAGATTAAATGTACTTTTTTTAAAATATATTTTCGTTTACTGTTCTTTCGGTATTGGACCCATATGTAAGAACGGGATATAACATTCTCCCTGCTCTCCACCAGGTTGCGGGTTGTGGACTGGTCGGATTCGGTATCTACACACGAACCAACACGAGCGGTGTGACGAAATTCTCCTCGATTCTGGGCAGTAATCTCCTGCCCACAGTCTCGCTGATCCTCATCGTTACAGGCTCGATCATCATCCTTCTCTCCTTCCTCGGCTGTTGTGGGGCTATTAAAGAGGTGAAATGTATGCTCGTCACGGTAAGTAGTTAGATTGTCATCTAATACATATAGTGCGTTTTGGTTGTTGTACACCAGTTTTAAATCTTTAGTGGTTAGAGTACAAAACTTGAAATCGCATGGCCCCTCTCCACGTCAATTCAAATCCCGGTAAGGGATATGGATTTTCATGTCAGATAGTCTCCTGACTAACTTACGGAATGTTGTTGGTTCTTCCCGGCTTGACCAGCCCTTATCAGGGGCAGTTTAGTATGGGGGTCTAACCTCCATCATCAAGAGTCGGGCTTCGTAATCTAATTGAAATAATGTTGACGCGATATAAAAATCCATATGAAAAGCAATGGTGTTCGAATATCACTACAAACTTTCTTAGCGAGTATACATGTCACGAGACTAATACATGGGTACGGCCTTAATTATGAGATATATATTACTATTTCTGTCCAGTCAACACTTGCATTTTATCATTACCTACTATTATTTCAGTTCTTCATGCTACTTTTACTGATGTTTGTGGCGTTTCTAGTCGGGGGAATTCTCGTCTACGCATTCCAGGATAAGGTAGGTACAGGTTAATGATATATCAAATCTTGTTTTAAGCGAGCACTCCTAAGCGGTATGTGAATAGTTGTTTAGTCTGAGGGTTAAAACAGGATTCTTGTCACACAGAAAGTTTTCCCTGGAGATTCCTGGATAAATGGTATCCGTTTTAACCCATTGCCAAACAATTATGACATTTTACCACTTTGTTGCAGACTTTGTTGCAGACGAAAGGGTCACCAGGGTCATCTGTTTCTATAAGAAGCGAGGTCCTCCTTTTTCATTTATCCACATGCGGCGCGACTTGTTTTTTATCCGTACACCAGATTCAAGACTGATTAATCTAAGATGAAAGAACGTCCTCTATAATTGATAAACAATGATCAAGTTCATATCATAGCGCTGGTTAGGAATGAAACGGCTTCTTCTTTAATTGTTTGTTGCTATGTATGAACCATACATACGTTAACGCATTTGAACTTTCAATTGTGCCCTGTAAGTAGCAAATGTTATTTTAAATGATGATTTATCAATCATCGTCATTAAACAAAAACACGAATTTTAATTGTTTTTTCTCTTAAATTGCTGCACGGATTAATGTAGAAATAAAGCATTACGTATTTGTCTACGCCTTAACTCTCATCTTGGGACTCGCTCCTGTCTATCCATTCACAGATAGAAGACGCTACATTGAAACAGTTACGGTCCCAGCTGGCCAACTCGTACGGTAAAAAGGGGGAGGAGTCAGTCACAGAAGGATGGGACTATATGCAAAAACTGGTATGTGTTTCAGCATCACCGATCTTATGATAGCTTTAAAGGACCAATATTACGCATTTATGGCAGAAGAGTGAGACAAGGCACAAATAGTAGCATCTGTTACTGTAGAATTAATGTAATTGATTTAAAAATGAAACAACGCAATATCCTTTATAAATTCAATCAAGTGGAAAAATAAATAGATTTAAGTGGTCGCATAGGCAAGATCGGGTCCATTTGCAGGAGAATACAGTGGTCGCTGGCTGCATAAAATAAAAACAGTTTAATTCACTCAAGTCTCAAATTATAGTTGACCAATATAGGTGCCAAAACGTGGTCTCATATCAAAACGGTCGTTTATGTTACATGATCGCATTGGCAAGATTGTCTGTATAAAGCAAACTTATATTTATCTTTGAAAAGTATACAATTTATGATGGTGTAACGTACCGTGAGCAGAAAATATGGAAACATTCAGACAATCGTATGTATTGCTCATAATACACTTTCCGATTTTTTCTTTGTCACAGTTTTCTCCAACGTATGTATAAGAAACGCACTGTTTCATACTTTATAATCTTATACAGCATACATTTCAGTTTGGACATGTGAAAAAAGAAAATGTAATATAGACAAAAACTAATTATGATTATGAAGACACAACTTAGTACGAACCCTTCGAATAGAATCTGGACACAAATGTGGTCTAAGAGAACAGTTGTCTCTAATATATGTGACGAGATTATGGTTTACTCGTGTTCGAGCAAATAAGATCAGGATTTCCTTATTGTAGTCTAATGAAATAAAACATCATTTGGAGGCCAAAACTGAGATTCATGACAAAGCCATTTCCATCTTAGCACTACTCGTGAATTGTATTTCGATTCCTGTCAATGTTTGCGTAGACTACATGCTAAACGATGTGGTTATGGTAATACCTATTTCAAAGAACAAAGCAACAACATTGGTTCTCGACTTGAAAATGTATTTTTATCATTATTGTTTTTTCCTCTTCTCAGAGAATTGCCTAACAGCAGTATCATTTGATATTATACCTCTTGATAACTACCATACTCTAAATAACTCCTTCGCATGATTGTTTAAACTTGTCGCATTTGAGAGCACCAGAGGCGACAAAAAATAGCATAGACCTGGTTCCTTTTTCGTTTTATATCGAGAAAACACTATTTTCTTTGACGAACCAGTAAACGAAACTGTATTGATTTGAAGTTAAAGTCCATTAAACAAACGAACACGAATACCAGAAGTGTACGATCACGGATCGAGTTTGTACGGATTGGACCGACTGATTCGGAAAATACCACAATCATCTCGTTCGTCGAGAGTTTTGTGTCCAATTTACCGTCTAGAAACTAATCTGATAATACAAGGGGGTCATTGCTTCTCTCTCTGACACGTAATTACTCTTGATTCAATTCAGGAAGCGGAGACGAAGCTGGTTCCACCGGAAATAGATGTATTCACGAGAGATAATACAGCTAAATTAACCTTTATTGAACCTGTCGGGTACCAGCAATGCTGGTGTCTGGCGCTTCCGGTTATGTGGCTTTATCACCTACATGTACTCTCTGGAGCAGACAGAACCTAGTATACCATATGGGGGTATGTTACTTGTCCAAATTGGAAGAACAGTCCTGCGACTGAAACTAAAATGAAAATATTAATGTTCACTGAGAAAAAGATAGAGATAATTGTGACAAATCAAAACGATTCGCTGATCATGAACTCAACTAATTAATACTTCATTTTTGCTTTGTAGTTTAAATGTTGTGGCATTTCCGGTGGGGTCAACTCGACACAATCATGGGCGTTTTACAAGATGTACTCCAGTTGGTACGCAGGTAAGTTATGGTTATGATCCCAACCGAAATAAAAAATATACAAATACATTCTCATAAACCCTTTTCATTTTATGCAGTCGATCTTTTTTTAATACAATCGCTCTTCAACAATGTGTAAACGCTTATTTAGTCTGAGGCTGTCTTAATACAGGACGCCAGTCATTCAAAAAGCTAGCTTCTGTATTAAGCCGTTATTTTTAGCTAATGCCTCCTTTCACTTGGTCGCATGAAGCAAGATTGACTGTTTATAATCTATGATCCATTACTTAATACGCTGTTGATATATGTCCCTATTTTGGCATTGTTATTTTAGCAAATTAACCCTTATTGTGCTGGAACCGACTTCATTCTTAAGCAAACAGGTTAGATTCAGACCAGCGGCTGGTCTGTGATCAACCTGTTTGCTACACTCCCTCAATTCCTCCCCAAATTTTCATCAACAAAATTAAGCAGTTATTTAATGTTTTGGAAACCAGACACCAATTTTTAGAAAATAACCTAATATTCTAAGGCATAAAAGAATTGAGTAAACCTTCATGCACTGAAGTTCTCTTCGTTGTTTAGTTGAAGCAACTTATGGGTTAGGCTTGGGTCATGGTCCATGCATGCCAGCATTAGCCTTTTGCGGGGTATACGTACGGGCTACTCATGTGTTACACACTTTCAAACAGTGGAGTGTCGCTGTTCGCTGACAGTTCTTTGTTTGTCATCATATTCTGCATAGTGAATCAGAGGTTTACATATTTTATATCATAGCGTACGTTTGATTTCTGTTACAATTATTTGTTAGGAAAATGCCCCACATTCAAAGAGAGGTTATTACATGCAAACTCTGCATTCTCTGTAGTTTTCATATAGCTTTTACTCTTTAAGATTATTTCATGACCATAAGCAGGTTATATTCGATCACAATAGGGCCTTGATTGAAATGACATAACACTACGGGTGCTCTGAAAACGGTGTATGAAGTCATGTAACAGGCAAGTATTCTTAACAATTGGTACAGGGTGTTCTGCAGTTACACTAAAAGACACACGTGCTACAATTCACATTTTACTTTTAAATGTGCAACAGTTTCGCAGTATTCGGACGCAATGTCGCTCAAGAAGACTGTTAATTGTCCAGATGATTAATCTACACCATCGCAAACGTCGTGGGCGATTATTCTTCAAAAATATTGCGGACCCATTACACACATAGTGGCTCCATTTACCGATGTCTATCCTAAATCGGACGATCCAAGCTGCTACTGTGTTACGGACGTAGAATGAAATATCTTCGTCTTGATCATTCGAACTATATCTTTCCCTGTATATTTCAGATAAAACGACTCCATTATTTCATCAAATAGAGACGGTGCCTGTAAGCTGTTGTAAGGACTCTATAAACACACCCAATATCACGAAATGCCAGGGCCTTGGGGCGGAGAATGCCAACAAAATGCCCGTGATAGGACCGCCGGTAAACGCGCGTAGTATGAACGACCAGCTATATACACAGGTAAGATTGCGTTCTGGTTTCGGTGAAACAGACACATAGATAACATCTATGTCTCTGGGTGAAACAATGTTTTTTATATATTCGCAAAAACGCTCGAAGTATGAACGACAGCTTATATACGAGGTAATGTTTCTTTCTTATTTGGGTTTACGATGTAGTTGCATATATTCGGTTAGTACCCATAAATGTTTGCAGTATGAACAACCAGTAGACAGGTAAGATTCCTTTCTAGTTTGGGAGAAACGACATTTTTTTATATGTTCGTTTTCTACCCATAAACGCTTCCATTATGAACGACCAGTTAAATACGCAGGTAAGGAGACTTTCTTGTTAGGGCATGACGATGATTCAACAGGTTCTCAATCAATTTTGGTATATTGGTATTCCTACCCATAGACGCTAGAAGTATAAACGACCATGTATATCTGCTCGTTTTCTTCACTTTCCAAACGATATCGAAGTATTTTCTGAACCCATACCAGTACTCCCTTCAATCTCAGGTGAATGTAGATAAAAGGAATAACAGAACCCTAGGTAAAGACTGACTACCATTCCCAGATAGAATTGATTTTCTAATCTTGACAAATGACTGCGCAATTTACCATTTTGACACAAATTTACTTCACATTTACACAAAGAAATAGTTTTAATGCTATTTTCTTAGCCGTCTGCTTTCTATTTGGACTAGTCACACATATTAGGGGGAATGAGTTAAAAAATCGCATATTTGTTATATTTGCAGGGGTGCTACGATTCATTCAACGCAATGATACACGAAAATTTGAATATCTTCATTTTTGTGGGTATTGGTATAGTGGTAGCCATGGTAACTATCATATTCTATATTTATGAATAAATCACTGTCATTTGGGCTTTATTGGAAAAAGAACCAGTACTCGTACCAGATGTGGATTAGCGAATGTTCACAAGATTGATACCGCTTCGCGGGGGATTCAAACCCACGACCTTAGTGGTCTGACCAGACGCTTAACATACACAAGAACTGTCCGGTTCAAAGCCATAACAGCTTCTTCTTTGAAAATGTTGTTATTCATTAAAAATGAAACTGTTATTTTGATATTTCAACCACAGAACATGATAAAACAATGAGTGAGATGAGTTCTGGATAAAAAAGTTAAGTGATTTGAAAGAAGTGAAGCCAACCCCCCACACGATTTGTCAGGTTATCTCTTACTTACAACCAGTAACGCTTGTGGTTCTATTAATTAATTATCTATTATCAACAATGAAGATGCCGAATGAGCCTATATGCACAGGCGAGCATTTTGTGTCATTTATTGGTGTTGCAATGTGACCAAACTACGAAGCAACAAACAAGTTGAAAATAGTTTATCGATAACAACAATCAATCAACCCACCCACTAATAAATCCACTAACCAACCAATCAACTAACTAATCAATAAACCATCAAACCAATCAATTGATCAATCATCCGATCTATCAATCAGTCGATTGATTGCAATGTATGATTATTTTCAGATACTCGGGATGGTGTTCTCTTTGTGCCTTTGTCGACGGATAAAAGACGATGATTATTACGACTGCGACTAAACTTCGAATCTCAACAGGTTGGACATTTTCAACTTTGGGAGACCCTGATTATACTCTGTGTAAGAGCTTCACTAATGAGCCAACACTCCAAGGAACATTGTAATATACCTCAACCCGACAGATTTACAGTCATTGTGCCAAAAAGGTACTTCGTGTTGCCGGGTGTTTGAGTCATTTAAAAGCAAAATACCAATAAGTAAGAGACATGCCTCATTGATTTAAGCTAGAATACCTAAAATCTGCCATTTTTATTTTCTTTCCCTCGTCGGATTACTTCTTCGTTCTTGATATACATCGATCCGGACCGGAACTATTCGTTTTACAGAGTTTTACACCTGACCGATATATACCTATAATGAACGAAGTAACCTAACTCCGATGATCCAAGCTGTAACTGTGTAGAATGAAATATCTACGTCTGAATCATTCGGACTAGAAGTAATCCGATAAAATAATGAACTTCAAAATGGTGGATTATGGGTATTCTACCTTATGCGTTCTTTAGATCCCAGTTCGGTGAATTGGTTTGTACCTTTCCACCAAACAGGATTTTGTGACAGGTCAATTTGCAAAGCAAAGGTTACAAAGCATGAACAAAGCACTTTCTATATGACATCAAAAAAACCATCTTGGGAAATGGAATTACTGCTCATGATGGCATTTTGTCATGATATTTGCCTTCATGTATAATCTACATCTAAAATGAAATGAATACATATGATGTATTTGTTATAGTTGCTTGTTCATAGGAGAGGAAATTTGGATGTCAAAAATTAATTTCTTTAAAACTGCCAAATAGCTGTATCGTTATATGATACACACTGAATAATAGTCATTGGAAGCAAAATTAGATTTTTTTTCTTTCATAAAAGTACATACACTTTCTTTTAAGTACATGTATATATGCAGTGAATTAATCCGCATTTTAATCTATGAATGCGGCATCTTTTTGAGATCTGTATCACATGAACTATCTATACTTAGACGGATTGACGCTTTCTTAATAAATCATGCTTTCAAACGCTACCTTTAATTGTTTATCAAACAAGAATACAAAAACTGTATTGTTTCAACGACATTTTATTTAGACTTTCAAACGTTCTCTTCTCTGAAAAAGCACATTTAAAACAAAAGCAAACATACTACGTTCTTAGCAGTCATATTTTTGTTTTCATCTAGACATCATGAACAATTTAGCTCATCTTAAGCGTGTTAATTATATAGACATGTAAATAACATAGATGGTAATATACATATGTAGTTTAGTTGTACAAAGATATTTCGACACGTAAAAGTTTCCCCATATCAGACCTAACATGTGACTAAATTGAAAGCATTGCCACACGACATAAAGCAACATAAACAAAAATCCGTACATTCTTTGGTATTTATTAGAAAGCATTGCTACAAAGAACTACATTCCTCAATTGGAACAATCTTTAATTTCATTTCTCTCAGAGCTTTCTTAACCCTTAGAGTGCCGTGTAATTTTCTAAATATATTTTAGTGTCTTAAATATCTACTTAATTTCGACGAAGAGAGATACTCAGAGTGGCAAACAGGTTAGATCACAGGCCAGCCGCCAATTTAATTGGCAGCTGGCCTGGATCCGACCTGTTTGCATAAGCATGAAGTTGGATCCAGCACTGTAAGGGTTAAGTCTTCTGCAGCAGAAGTGTCAAAATAAGATTTTATGAAATAATCGGTTATGAAGTGAAAACATCATTTTGATATTTACTTTGAAGTGAGTCATCAGATCGGCTTATATCGTCAGTCTATTACAATTTGAGTCTGCAACTTTCGGCTTGATAACTTTTTGGATTTTTTTTTATTGTGAAGTCTTAAATCATGAAAAAAAGCAGTAAAATCAGTAAGTATTTTTTCTGTTTTAACTGTAATATTTAAAGAATTGTTCTATATTTGACTGGACTGCGGTCAATCAATGATAGCGGTCACAACAAAATGGTTGAAAGCCCTAATTGGAACAAAGTAAACTTTTTAATATACAAGACCTTTTCAATCGCATGGCCTCGTTCGTCACAACACTGCAGTAGAAGTCATACATTTCGTTATTTTCTTTGTGTTTATGTTGATCTCTTCAGCAAATGATTTTGTACATAGTGTAACTTTTGTATACTATATGACATGAAATCTATATAAAAGTAAATGCATTTGATATTTTTGCATCATTTTAAAATTCATTTCATTTGACCAGTAAACGAATAACCTATCAGCCAATTCGAATGTTTGTTCCTTTATTATTGGTCCATTATATGTCGCCCCGAGGAAAAACGATGAAAATACAGACCTTAACATATCCAAGGCGTTTATCAACTGAGTAAGATGTCGCATGTATACGAATGTAATGGGTCCTTACAGAATGTCAAACTGATTTCGACACAACATACCAAAGGAATTTATTGACATCTGTATATGTCATCTGAATACGATAATCGAGAAACATTGAAAGTATCTCAAATAAAGGTACATAATGTGATACGTCATTGGAATCGCCTCGCAGAGATGTTCATTGTAACTTTGCATTATTTCTTATCGCATAATTGAATTAAGAGGGAATGCTGCTTTAAACTTACTTAAATTTTAGCGCAAGCTTAATTCGAAAAACGCTTCGGTCGTTCATAAATATAGCATGAACAAAGCAAAGACAGTGATAAGTGGACCGGTTGACAATTTTCAATTATTAGAAAGTGTCTTCACCGAGAACTCATTATTCTTAATTTTGAATCTTGCACTAAAACACGATATAAGTTGTTATGTTATTAGAATGCACAACGGTTGTGGCAATATATGGCGAAGGGCAAAAATCAGATCATGTCTCTTGTAAAGCATTTTGTATAGCATTTGTTGTTGACCAACCTGAATGTGTTAATTGTTTTCCATGACACCCCTCCAATTTTTAGTGCGTTTTTCCCGATCATATAAAAACGCTGAAAACTAAAACTGATATGAAAATAAAAGATGTTTCTCGGTCAGGAATGGTTGCCATCAAGATTTTCTATTTTCCTGCAATATCTTAATGGTCGTCTTCAGAGTTTCATTAGATGCTTAGATTCAGCGCTGAAACACTATAAGGATCTAATTCAACTAATCTGAATGATATTTAAAATGTTCAACATGAAACCCTTGCTGATAAGCAAGACCCTGTAGACAGATCATTACATAGAAAGACGCTGGCGTCTGTTTTGTCATCATATCTTATCTTATATCTTGTACTCTCCGTTAAATCGCAGTGAACGTTAGTGTACATTTGTGTCTTTAAAAAAAACATTGCTGTGATCGGGGAACGAACAGAGGACCCCCGGGGCTAGAACTATTGGAGCAACCCCCTTGTCTCCAACCGGAACTTTTATTCCGCATGAAGGAATAATCAACCTAGGTAAAATAATACTTACCCAGTCAGAAGAGACTTCAATATCAATAACTCGTTAGAGACTCTGGTACCGAGGATTGGTCAGTGGAGTTAGTGGAGAAACCTACTTGGAGAAATGGGTCAAGGGCATAAAGTATAGAGTTCTGTGTGGAGTAGAGGACTCCAAGCATAGCTAGCACCGACTGGCGGGCGTTCGTCCAAGTTATCGGGTCCAGATAATAAAATTATTAGCCAGTAGAGAGCACCGGTAGAGAGCATCGGTAGAGAGCACCGGTAGAGAGCACCGGTAGAGAGCACCGGTAGAGAGCACCGGTAGAGAGCACCGGTAGAGAGCACCGGTAGAGAGCACCGGTAGAGAGCACCGGTAGAGAGCACCGGTAGAGAGCACCGGTAGAGAGCACTAGTAGAGAGCACCAGTAGAGAGCACCGGTAGAGAGCACCGGTAGAGAGCACCGGTAGAGAGCACCGGTAGAGAGCACCGGTAGAGATCACCGGTAGAGAGCACCGGTAGAGAGCACCGGTAGAGAGCACCGGTAGAGAGCACCGGTAGAGAGCACCGGTAGAGAGCACCGGTAGAGAGCACCGGTAGAGAGCACCGGTAGAGAGCACCAGTAGAGAGCACCAGTAGAGAGCACAGGCATCCGATCGTAGCAAGATCATATATTACATAGTCCCTCTAGGAGGGTGTGGTCATCCCACGTTCCACCACAGCCACTTGTTTTATCCACATACAGTTCCAATACGTTGCAATACAATATACAATCTTTATTTTACTCAATTCCTTTTACAGAAGGCATGAGGATAAATTAACGTGACACATAATGTAAACGTTCCATAACAGCCACTTATTTCGTTGGTAAGATACGTCATTATGGATATGAAGTATCTTACCAAGGAAACACGTGGCTTTGATGGAACATTTACACTATGTTTCTACCATCAGGTAGTTCTAATGTTATAGCACTCAGTCTTTACTCAGTATTCATGAAACTTTGAACTGAATGTTTGTCTGATTGTTCTGCAATTAAGTGGAACTGCAAGGAGTATAGGCAGGTCTATATACGTCTGTGATACTATGGATAATGTGTTGAAGCAGTTCTTAGAACTTGCTTCACATTCGATATAAAATGAACTAGTTTTAACTAATAGTTTATAATACAATCTGGTTCATTGTGATTCACAATTTCATGCTTATCTAAAATATTAAATCTGAATTGTTCTCATGTAGTAATCATAGTGTATTCCCAAAACACATAATCGCAATAGGGATTTCCGTATGGATCCCGTGTCCAAAGACCTAGAATTGGTTAATGGCATACCAGTTAGATCGGTCGCTGTGCCAGTTAAACACGGGTACAACAACAACAACAACAACGAAATCTTCGAAACTATCCATTCGGACATTGTGATCTCAGCACAAAATGAAAACACCAGAAAACGTAAACTGTAAATAACAGACTTATGAGTTGACAATGTAGTTTTAGGAAATGGAGGCAAAATTCTTGTCGTACAGGAACTCCTTTGTATGCTATGTGTTTTGCGTCGCTTTTAACAATATTCAAGCTGGCTCTTTCCTGTCATGACATCGCAACCCTATACTATATTGATACCAGTGATTCTTTTCTCACATGGACAATTTGTTAAATGTGTTAAGATAGGGTGCTCAATGGCTTTTTCTATGTCTATATGATAGCATGGCTTCACGATAAGAGCTAAAAGAAAAAAGACACATTAATACATCATTGTTTAATTTTCTATCGCAGGCAACTAATAAACAAACAGGGTACCGTTTTACTAAACAGTTTACGCTTAGGATTTGCGTAAGTCTAAAACAACAATTCCTCTTATTTCAATATTGGACGAAGCAATATTGCAAATTGACACATCATTGGAATCGTCTCTCCGAGACGCTTCCAATGAAGTGCCACATTGCAACATTGTACTTTCAGTGAAGATACTATCCATGTTTATCAATTATGACTTACGCAAACATTTTCCGTAAGTTGTTTAGTAAAACGGGCCCCAGGTGTGTAACTGGGCTATCGTACGTAAACTAATTGTGCATATTCTTTTAACGCGAAACCCTCGATATGTATGCAGTTATATTTGACCTAACAACTTGTGTCACATTTTACTATTCATTTAATCGGGTCTAAATTTGTAAAAAATAGTGTAAACCTCGAAAGATAATTATATATAAGAAATGTATACATAAAACATAATTCCAGGCAGCATGACCCGGTTCCCCAAGTTCAAGTGCGTAATCTTTAAATAATCTCAGCTACGCACCTGACATGTATTCTAATGTGGGAAAGGAGTTTGTGTTTTTATTAAGTATTTGTGGTGAAAACACTAACCATCGTGTGTTGAATCTCCGCAAAATATTAGTAGATTGAACAAATCTCCATATGGCTACCAAACGGACCAATTGCCAAATCGCATCAAAACAAATGTTAGTAAGGGTTTGGTCAATGATGTGCATGTTTGTACAAACCTCAGACGAACAATATACATGCGGGCGTTGGTTTTAATGCTCTAACTCGATGGTACAATGCAAGATTATAGCATGCCTTCACAAAAGTGAATAACCTACCATAGTCGTGCATTGAACATAGTATCGTGAAACAACCTACGAGAAACATTGGGCGGGGTTTGGGCGAATGATCAAATTCAGGAAACAGCTTACGAGCACTGTTATATTCTACAAATAAACGTTCCATAAATATTTTAAGCAAAATTTGCACGTAGGAAATTTTTCGAAAAGAGCAAGTTTTCACATTTATGCTCACCTGAAATTGCGGTCGTTTTGCAATTCGTTTTATCTATTTATTCCATAATTGGATTCCCTAAACGCAAGGCCATCTCGACATAATAACTTAGTGCTTCTGTCGAGTTAGAAAAAGTTATGCATTTATTTGTAAGGACCAATCAGAAACGATCGCTTAGTCTGACAGCTACTAGATGTAACTCTTTGTAAATTTCCACTCCAGTCTGAACTCATCGGGTTTATCCAATGAAAACACGGAATACCCGAGCAGTGATGATAGCCTGGGGTCCCGACTCATAGGCGTAGGGGGGACTTCAGATGAGGACCGGTCTAAGAATTTAAATGTTCCTAAACTATTGTTATGACTATTCATGTATCTTCAAATTCAATATCATTAAATGAATTAAAAGAAAACGTATGAAAATGTATATCTTAATACAAAAAATAAAGAAAAGAAAAGAAAAAAGACTAGGATGATTCTCGACCTTACGCGGAAATCAAATGTAGTCATCTAAACTTTAAATGACTGCTATCAGGCAGTCACAGCCACCGCTTCAAATACTTTATGACAATTAAAGAATTACTCTATTTTTTAAGCCTTAGCTAACAATTGAATACGATATTGAGTATGACTGCTAAGAACACGTTTTACATCACTGTTTTCGTCAATAGAATCAGCTCGAGTATTTTCGTGAGCTGAGTGTTCATTGGATAAACCCGATGTGTTCAGACAACCTGAGCACATCGGGTTTATCCAATGAAAACACCTCTGAAATAATAGGGATGACGCCATATTGTTTCACGTGAAATGACGTCAATTCACTTTCGTTTTCAAATATAGATCTTAAATGTGAAATCTTAAAAGTCGTTTAATTTTATTAAAGAAACAACTATATATGTCACAACTTAAAATGTCGCCATTTCGTATTAGTTACCGATAAGAAATGATTTAAGGACATTTTCTACAGTTTTATAAGTAAATAATCCTTTCATAGTACTTTCTAAATTGTTGAAAAGTTATTTAAAGTTTTATTGTGAATTCGAAAATGAAAAGAAAAATGCAGGTCGACGGGTTAGTTTTTTTGTAAAATGGGAATTTCCATGGTAACCGTTTGGGGCAAAAATCAGAAATCGTGTATTCATACAATCAATACTTTATACAATGTTACTTTGAAATACTATAATCTGAACATTTTTTGTAATCCAAATCAGTTTTTCAATTTTTTGTATTCGGCAAAAATCAATGAAAATTGATATGTATATATATTACATAAAAATGAAGATATCTAAAAATTCCTTTCATAGAATTTTCTTAATTTTCAGTATGTGAAGTAAAATTTAATGTTGAAATAAAAAATGCAAACAAAAGTACATGTTAACGAGTTAGTTTTTCTGTTAAATTACAGTTTCCATGGTAACCGTATTTGAAAAACATTTATAAAAACGACTATAATTTTAGACTTGAAAAAAAGAAGCTTGGGGGTTAATATGCATGAGAAATATATACTATTGTTAATAACCTTTTATAGTTTTTTGGATGATGTGTTAATTCTTTGAAAAAATTGCATACAGTAAACTTAAACTGAATAAAAACGTTTATCCGACTATTATGCAAGTGCCTCTTTGGTAACAGACTATTATCTCCCTTTGCTGCGCAGATGAAGTACGCAGAAAAAACTTCCGATATTGTCCTGAAAAGGATGTCCAACACTTCCATACACATTAAGCAGTAGAAATAAGCTTGATTAAATAAAAAATATCTTTTTAGACTTTGACATACTTTGCTTTACGGAAACGAAACTTTCGAAGACAATTACATTGGACAGTCTGGAATTAGATGGATTTGATACAGTTTATCATAAAGACAATAATCAGTTTTGTAGCCAGGTTATGTTATTTAAATCTTTCACGTTCGTCCATTTAATTCTTTGTCAATAACTAAAAGTTTTTATTAGATAGTTTGTATGCAAGTCTATGTTTTTATGGTACTCAAACCAGTTTGGTCAGATTATAGTCAACTCATGTAGAACACAGACCTTGAACCGCGAACATCGGAACATTAGTAAAGGCACTGACAGCACCAGGTGTAGACGAGAAGGTGTGAGTTGGTGGGAGCGAGCAATTTTATAAATTGCTGCTAGAGCCTACAATGAGGGAGATGTAGTTGACCTTTGCAAATATGACATCGCATGTGTAAATAATCATCGAGTTAAAAGACACTACTGGAGCTGACGTGTTCGTTTTCTATATACAACCCAGTAAGAGTCCGTACAGTTACAGTTTTCCGTTTTAAACTTACGTTTCTGTTCATTTACACTCTAAAAGATTATTAGAACTTGAAAATAGTTTACCTGAATCTCTATGGATAGAAATCAAAGATGCATCAAACTCATACTTAATATGTAATTTATATTGGCCCCCTAGGGTGTCAGTCGAATTCTGGAATCGCTTAAATAACTGCACAGACAGAGCCTTAGATATATGCGACAAGTTGATAATTCTTGGTGATATTAATGAAGATCAACTTAATCTGAATAACCATAAATTTAATGACACTCTTTTACTTAACAATATGTCAAATGTGATAAACGAACTAACACGTGTATGTCCTACGTCAAGTACTCTAATCGATCCAATTGCAATTACATGTACTAACAATATTTCTTGCTTACACATAGGCACATTCAAAACGGATAATATTATCAGTGATCATTATGCCACATTTTTATCACATTTTTATATTTCAAAGTAGACTTTCAGCAGAATGCATTATTTAAACGAAGGATTTGGAATTACAACCGTGCGCATTTTATTCTTTTGAACGACAAAATCAACACATATGGCTGGTAAATTTTTGAAAATGAAGAAATTGATATCGCTGTTGATAATTTTACACGTATACATATCGAATTAGCTAAAAGCTGTATTCCTACCAGTTATGTCACTATAAGACCAAATGATAAACCTTGGTACAATTAAAAAAATAGACTAACAACAAGAAAACGAGATTGACAAAGGAAAATTGCCCAACTATCTGGAAAACCATGTGATTGGATATCATTTAGAAAAATTCGTGATAAGGTTAATAACATGAAAAAACACGCAAAATTAATGTTTTACAGCAACTTAGAATTCAATGCATGCGATCTTAATGCTAAAAATCCCAGACAATATTGGAAACTTGTAAAACGTTAAATGAAAGGACACTCAGATTCACAAAATGTACCACCCTTCACGAATGTCTTTGATAATAGTTTTGCCTACTAATAAATAAAAGGCAAATCTTCTTACTAACTACTTTACCTCAATATCTACTTTAGATGACTCTAATACTTACCTACATTTCACAGTAAATCAAACAACACTTTTGACTACTTTAACGCATCTATTCAGGATGTCAAAGATGTTTTATCAAAATTGAACATAAACAAAGCAAGGTGGTCTGATGAAATAAGTCACCGTTTATTGAAAGAGACCAGTGAGTCGATATGTCAACCTTTAGCAATTTTGTTTAATAAATCTATTCAACAATGTACATATCCTGTCTTATGGAAGCATGCCAATGGTATGCCAGTTTTTAAAAAGGCTGATAAAGCTGTTCCATCCAACTATAGACCAGTATCATTAATAAGCTGTGTTGGTAAAGTTATGGAACGAGTGATGTTTAAACACACATGTAACTTTCTCCATGCCAATGAATTAATCTATAAACACCAGGCAGGGTTTCTTCCAAAACATTCAACAGTATACCAATTAATTGACATTTACAACCAGACTTGTAAAGCATTTGATGATAAAACAGCACATATGTTGTTTTTTTGTGGCATAAGTGAAGCTTTTGATAGAGTTTGACATAAAGGATTGATTTTTAAACTTAAACAGTATGGAAGCACGGGTAAACTGAATGACTGGCGCTCAAGTTATCTCAAAAATCGTAAACAAAGAGTATTTCTTGGCACTGAATTCTCCGAAGATAAACCTATTACAGCTGGCGTGCCTCAGGGATTTGTTTTAGGACCCCTTTTGTTCTTAATCTATGTAAATGACATAGAAGATTCGCTTACTAGTGTTTCTCAGCTTTTTGCTGATGACAGTTTTCTCAGATAATATAGAATCAATTCGAAAATACTTTAAACTATGATCTTTCCAAGTTGAAAAATAAATCACTAACAGTGGTTAGTTGACTTTAATCCTTCGAAAACCGAAGGTATGTTCCTTTCTCTAGCTAAAAGTAACAACACATTTCCAAATATTTATTTTCAAAATACTCTTCTAAATTTCGTAGAATCGCATAAACATCAAGGTATCACACTTAGTTCTGATGGTACTTGGCATACCTATATTTCAAACATTACTGCTTCTGCTTCCAAAGTTCTAGGAACGATGCGTTTCCTCAAACTAAAATTAAAAAGGAAAACATTACACCAAATTCATGTGTCTTATTTACGTCCAATTTAAGAATATGCCGCGGTCCTTTTGGATAATTGTACAAAAAATGAAAAGGAATAACTTAAACGATTTCAATATGAAGCCGCGAGAATTGTAGCGGAACTAACTAAATCATTTTCCATTGAAAATCTTGAGATTGGTTGGGTATCTTTGGAAAATCGCCGGAAAATGCAAAAATTATATTTAATACAAAAACACAAAAATGGTGGTTTACCTGAGAACTCGTCTGAGTTGTTCCCTTCTACAGTTTTAGAATCGAATTCCTATCAAGGAAAACTATGCTCCTATAGTGCAACGATTAGAAATATACGCAAGATCAGTTATTCCTTCATCTGTTAAATTGTGGAATGAACTTACTCTTGAATTGCGTAATACTATTTCCTTTCAAATTTTTAAAACTAAAACAAGGATCAAAACAATGTTTTAAGTAAATGATAAACCTTCTTATTTCTTTGTTGATGACAGAAACTTCAGGTATTTCATGCTAGACTAAGAAATAATTGCAACAATTTAAACTCAGATCTTTTTCGAAATCATCTTATTGACAGTCCAAAATGTGACTGTGGTTTTCCACAGGAAAATTCTGAGCATTTCTTTTTCCGTTGCCCGCGGTTCAAAAACCAACGACAACAGCTTTTTATAGCAACACGTATTTTCCATCCGTTGAGTGCTTACAAATTATTATTTGGTGCTAATCTTGACGACGAGGAAAACTCTTCCATCTTTTGTCAGGTTCAAAATTCATAAAATCAACCAATCGGTTTGAGTCTGAAGCATGTATACTAAATAATATTTCTTTATACACTATCTTAAGTCGTGATAATTCTTTAATATTAGTTTTGATCTTGCAAATTTATTGCTGAGGCGGAAAATTTCTGGTGGTGTCGTGGGCAGGATAGGATGTATGCATTTTTAAGTAAACATCGTGTGTAATACACATATATGTATAAAATATGTTTGTAAAAAAAACCTTATTATATTCTATTGATAATCCATTTCAAAATTTATGTCTTCCTTTGTAACGGGCCAATCGCTGATGTTGTTAAAACTTGTGGCCCAATCCTTTTGCATTGTACTTTTATCATTATTCTGTATGTGTTGTATTATGTATGATTTGTTTTGCTATATGTTGTAAGATATCAAGTGATTGTTTTCTTTTTTTGCAATAAAATATGATTAAACTAAACTTTACACATTGAACTACTTAACGTGCACGCTTAGAAAACGCGTTATATATACGCCGGGGCCGATTTACCCTAAAAATTTTAACTTATATTCGAGGTGTATTTCTCAGCTCATGGAAATACCCGAGTAAATCCGATTGGTGTTCAGGTTGCCATTTGCGGTGATGACGTCAAAAAGGTTTTGGTTATTGTTCGTTACAAAAGACGAGTTAGACAAAGCACAAAAAACCCACCACATTTCTAATTATTCTGCTGTTAAATTTCGTTTCTTTCATTTTTTCTTTTCAAATATCTTCATTTTCAAATGTAAATATTGGGAAAGTATACTGACCCCCTGGTGAATATTGGGGGGGGCCCCCTGACCCCCGGCCTACCCTATATATACATAGGCGTAGGAGGGGGGGCCGGGGGGCCCCCAATATCCAGACTGGGGGGGCCAGAGTTTGGCCCCCCCAATATTCACAATAGTGATGAAGATTTTTGGAAAGAAAAAATGAAAGAAATGAAATTTAACACCAGAATCATAGGCGTAGGAGCAGGTGGCGGGGGGGGGGTCCAGGGGGGCCCGGCCCCCCCCAATATCAAGACTGGGGGGCCAGAGTATACTTTGGCCCCCCCAATATTCACAGTGGCAAATGAAGATATTTGTATAGAAAAATGAAAGAAACGAAATTTAACAGCAGAATAAAAATAAATGTGTATTTTTGTGTAATACCAATTCGCCTTTTGTTACGAACAATAACCAAAATCTTTTTGACGTCATCATCGCAAATGGCAATCTGAACACATCGGGTTTATCTAATGAAAACTCAGATCGCTAAAATACCCGGGAAGTTTTGATCGACGGAAACAGTGGTGTAAAACATGTTCTTTAAAAGGTGTCAGACTCTATATTATCTTCAATTGTTAGGTAAAGCTTAGCTGGATCCGTGGCTGTGACAGTCTGGTCGCTGCCACTTTTTATTTTGTTCAATACAATTGATTTCCGCGTGAGATCGAGACCTGGCATATCCTTTTTTTTTTCTTTTTTTTTTTTTTTATTAAAGATACATGTTTTTCATACGCTTTCTTTTAATTCTTATAATGTTATTGAATTTGTACATGCATGAATAGTCATGAAAAAGTTTAGGACATTTATTCTTAGACCGGTCCTCATCTGAAGTTGGCCCCCCCAATGTTGAAAACGCTCCTACGCCTATGAGAATTAATATAAAAGTGTAGTTTGTGCTTTATTTAATACCAATTCAAATTTGTTACGAACAATAACTAAAACATTTTGACGTCATCTTCGCAAATGGCAGTCTGAATACATCGGGTTTATCCAATGAAATCTTAGCTCACGGAAAGTAGTTTCAACTAACGAAAACAATGATGCAAAACGTACTCTAAGCAGTCAGACCCTATATTGTATTTAAATTTTAAATAGAAACTTATTTTTTGTTTGAAAAGGAGAATAAGTCGTGGTGGTGATAGCATGGTGGCTGTTACTTTAAGACATTAACATACAATATGCTTTCCGCGTGAGATCGAGACTTGGCCAATCCTATTTTCTTTTTCTTTTGGTTATTTTGTCTTAACTAAGATACACATTTTCATACACTTTCTTTTAATTCATTTAATGATATTGAATTTGTAGACGCATTATTAGTCATGAGAAAGTTTAGGAATATTTATTCTTAGACCGGTCTCATCTGAAGTTGGCCCCCTCCAATGTTGAAAACGCTCCTACGCCTATGATATATACGCATGGACCGGGACCTCAGGTTACAGTGATGATTGCTCACGTTTACATCCGCTACTTCACACTAAACTGAACTTAACCATCAATCTGAACACATCGTGTTTATCCAATAGAAAACACCTCTGAAATAATAGGGATGACACCATATTGTTTCCCGCGAGAATGACGTCACTTTCTTTCGTTTCCAAAAATAGATCTTGAATGTAAATTCAAAAAAGTCGTTAAATTTGATTGAGGAAACAAGTATACATGCCACAACAACCAGTTCGCCATTTGGTATGAGTTACTGATCAAAAGTGATTAAAAAGGATGTCCAACACTTCCATACACATTGAACTACTTAACGTGCACGCTTAGAAAATGTGTTAATTGGCGGATGCCGATTTACCCGAAAAATTGTAACCCTACACTTGTATCCGAGTAGCCTGGCCCGATGCGGATTAGCATGGGCCAGGACTCCAGGCTAGTATCCGAGGTGTATTTCACAGCTCACGGAAATACCCGAGTAGTTCCGATTGCTTAACCATAACCCAGCCCATTTCCGAATGAACCCGAGTCATCTACGGGTTTGAGTGTTGTGATTTAAATTTGACATTTCTAAGATATTCCCATCATAAAATACTCCATCAGACAAAACGAAGAAGAATTTTGAGAACATAAAAATGTTTTTATGTCTTATCCGAAAGTTAGAAAGAAAACAAATTCACGGAACATTATTTTTTGTTGACGCAATTTTAGTTGGCAATCTATATTTGCATTCCACGTGACGTGTATTTTTTTCTATCATCACGTGACGTAAATGAGTTACAGAGATTAATGTTGTATTTCACTAAGAAATATAAGAGTTAGCTACTTACCATAAGGAACGGCACCCAAAGCTCTGCTCCTCAGGTATATGAATAATCACCACTTGGACGACTTTATGATGTCTGGTCAAAGTGGGGATCTGGAACTAACTAACTCGATAAGGGTTCTCCAAATCGAGTGCCAGGGTCTCAACCAATGAGACGCCGTGGCTATTTATAGAATCCACAACATTAATGTAGTGCGACATTGACCAATGAGGAGGAGTTTGAGAAATATCATGTCACGTGGCAACCGGTTCTCGCGCATGCTCCAATCGGCCAACCACGGTGATGGAGAATGGAAACTTAAAAGAGGCTGGTAAGCTTAAAAAGATTGAAAAATGTAGACTTGGAACTCAGGGAGCGGTATTGTGGTAAGTCAAATGTTATTCTGTCGGGTTTGTTTTTATATTGACGATTTTAAATTAGATGTCTCCCTTTATTGATGACAAATTTGGACGATGGAATGGGTTTTCGATGAAATGGGTCCCTTCCATTCCAATACCGCATTACATAATTTCACAGCGGTAATATGATAATAGGCAAAGCCTAAACCGGGCGAAAGAGATTTGTTCTTTCAATTAATGAACAGTGCTATCATTCTGGATTTGTATAACATAATGTTCCCTTTGTATTGTATCAGTAATACTTGGCAAGGAAGCAGTGTCCTGTCAAGAGACACTCCAATTTAAAAGAAATAGCCATTGTCAAGAAACAAATCAGATATGTTTGATATATAACCTACGACGCCAACTACTGTATTTTACCACTGTGGATATATTATATGAGTTGCTAACCATTATGAATGGTGCATAGTCATTAGACAGAAGTATATTTGGTATTGAGCTTGAATAATTATGCATTTGATACTTTGGCTTGTATGATATTCTTTCGAAAGGCATTGCACCACGACTTTTTAAATTTCCAAACAAAGAGTAATGATATTCGTATGGGTTAAATGGCCAGTGTCTAGGGTAACTAGGATGATCCAAGCTGTAACTGTGGCGTAGAATGAAATATCTACATCTGGATCATTCAGACTATGTCCAGCGAGGAATATTGGAAGGTTCTGGTGGGGAAATAACAGGAGCAGGGATTAATGTCGATTGATATAAAACTGGAACACTCTGTTGAAAATGGTGTTAAACCTTAATCCAACAATAGCATCTAAGACTTATTAACATTTATGTATGGTTGGATGCTATCAATGGATACTCCATAACCACATTTTAGCTCACAGTGATCCAGGTCCTACCAAAAACTATCTTTGGGGGGTGGGGGGGGGTCGGGGGTGGAACACTTCTTCATGTTGAATTATTTTAATTTGACTAAACCACAGAGCAACGATGTTTTTATGGGGTAAGTGATGGGTGGCTTAGAAGGTTTATTTGCAGGGACTAATGAGGAAATAATAGGAACAAACAGGGATATGTCTATTGACACAACTGAAGCATTCTGTTGAAAATGTTTTTAAACTATTATCAAACATAGCATCTAAGACTCATTATCATGTATGTGTGGTTGGTGGTTCTCGCTAGATACTCTCACGTTTTAGCTGTCCTACCCATATCAGTAATGCAATAAGAAACAGAAGACACTGTTTGTGCAATATCAAAACCACCAAACTAAAGAATTTGAATTCCAAAATCTCTCCATGCAAAATGAGGATTCAACACAAGACTTCAGTAAGTACTTCATATATGTGAAGCACTTACAGTATTGTCTTGCACTGAAACCTTGATATGTAGAATTTACTCTTCACCAAATTGTATGTTGTAAGCATATGTTTTCTCTGAATCATTCTTAAAAATCTTTCACAACCTATGATTTAGTGATTAAATAGAAAAAGTTGTATTACAAAGGAAATCCATCATTGTCAAAATTCTTTAAAATTATCTACAGCACCAAAAGTCCTTCTTTAATAAGTTGAAAAAAAAAAAGATAATTCTATTGTTAAACAATTGACAAATTTTATTTAAGGTAATTAGTAGTAATAACAAACACTTGTCTCAATAGAATATGTACAGATCTATACAAAAACTTGTTCAAATGATCAGCCATAGTGTAAGCCTATGTTTGGTTTAACCTTCTGCAAAATGCAATGCATGATTTACATTAAATAGTTTAAATAAAGAAAGTTATATAAGTTTTCATATTTTCCACATTTAAACATAACCTTTGCTTCAATGTTGTGCCAATAACCTGTTACTCCTTTTAACGGACTATTGATTAAAGTATTATTTCCAAAAGTTTTGTTTTTATCATCTTCAGGGTGTAATATCAATAATTGTTGAATATTTCACAATTTACAAAAAGGAGTCCAATTTGAGAACAAAGCACATAATTTTTGTAAATTACTTTAACTATTACATCTTCTTTTGAAAGTAAACAGGCAACATGCAATCATTTATCCATAAACCTTACTTCAAGCTTTATTTGTGACTGTTACCAATGAAAGCAATAGCAGACCACAAGAAAATTGCATAATTTAACTATGACATTTGATTTAAACTATAATGAGAAAAAGGATAACTGCACATTTAGTCATTTGACTATATTCATGATTTTGTCAAAGTGTTTTTTAAAACCATTATAAAAGGTAGAAAGAATTGAACATATCTTTAACAGAGAATAATAAGAAGCCAATGTGATGCAAGGGAATCTTTCAAAACAATGTTTCTATAAATTACAATATCTTTTACCCAATAATATTTACAAAATCATCATTGTTTATGCTTTATTGCTAGAAATGTCCAAATGATTTCAAAATGCAAAGCCCTCATTGTTTGAAATAGAAATTATTTGCAACCAAAAGTGTTTGTAATCAGAAAAAAGAGAGCATTTTTGTAAAGAATAAAATCATTGTGACAAAAGGGAAAACTTGCTGTAGAAATAATTTAGTTACAATGGTGGCTTTACTCAAATCTGTTATGCCCTGCTTGCTTCAAAAAGTGTTTACATAATTTAACAATTTACCAAACCCCAAATTTTTTACTGTCCCAAATTGAAAGTGTTTGCAGACATTTGAAATATAATCTTTTGATAGGGTAGAAAGTATTGTGGGAAAAGGAAAAAAGTGCTTGTCACGAGCAATTTCTCCTTTCCCCACAACGTTTTCCTTAGTCATCTTCAACAAAGTGGTTAAATTTTAGTTTTGTTTGGTAATGGGTTAACTGGTTTTACTCTGTCCCATAGGCTGGCCTCTTAACACAAGTTTGACATTTAAACTTTTAGAGAAAAAAATACAGGAACAATTTTCATACATGTCTCATCTGTTCTCTTTTTGTCAGCACTTTCAGGTACAGTTCCTCCTCTGTCAGGCACACATATTTCTGTTTAAAAGAAATAATGGAAGAAACATAAGTTTAAAACAAAATCCATGTTAAAATGGTTCTTTCTTTGTCACTGTACCTCATATACAGCAGAAGTGTTTTGATGTATATGTACATAAAACATGAATGTTGAATAGATATCATTTCAAAAGTAATGTAGTCTTTTTTGTATTCCCAAACTTTGTTTTGAATAGCTTTTAATGGCAACATGTTTGCCAAAATCTTGTTATAGAATTACTTATGCTGTCTTTGTTCGTTTAGTTGTAATCCTTATAGACTGAGCCATGTACATTAATGGAAAACAAATCTATTCCAGCCACTTGTTTGAAATTCATTAGTCATTATGCATCCTTTTACATCATTGTTTATTAAGATTTCTCATCAAATTATGAATGGAAAGAAGATAAAGTGATCTAGTTTAAAAATATTGCAGTGCACTATAACCCATAAAATTTATGTTTGACATAGTGTTGAAAACAGTATAAAACACATGTAGTTCAGGTAAAACCTTCTTTCTAAAGTAAAAAGCTGTTCAAACCAAAATTTCCTTGTTTGTCTTATCTGTATTTTCAAGGTATTATTCATATCATAATTACTTATGAAAAAGATAAGTTGTACTTACATGTGCTTATAAAACAAAGAATCTTTCTTTATGCAGTACCACAACATTAATTTCTTTGGTTGGCGGTTCACATTTGACCTTCACACAATCTGAACTATGGCTGATTCTGGAAAGCAGACAAATGAAATTTACTTAAAAGTCATTACTATGTTCCCCGACTATGTCTCCATTAATAATCGGTGAAAAGACATATTTTGGAAGTCATCAGGATAGGTAGATTCAAGAATCAAAGAGCAAAGAATGTGTGAATAAAAAACAAACAGGCACATCGTCAATCCAAAAAGAAGAATCCAATACGGATCAAGATTACTCAGCCTTGAAATGATATCAATGTAAAAAAACCTTTTTTCGTCTCTAAAATGTATGTCCATATTGCCCGTAGCTTTTAACACTGGAAAGTGTACTAAATACTACCTCGACACATAGGTAGATAAAATGGTGACATAAAATCAATATTCGGAGTAAGACAGTGCTCGTAGTGTCCATATTGTTTGTAAACATAGAATGACGGTCCAGACTCTCTTCGATTTATCTATCTCGCTTTTAACAAAATATACTGTCAAAATATGCGTTCTTTATACGAAAATGAAAGTGTACAAAAAGTTATCTTACCTGACATCGTTTTCGATGTTCGTTCAACAAGGCGATTATTTCATTCGATTTAAGATTTGAAGCGGTGATCGGAATGATGATGATTTGTAAAGAAAATGTCTTGTCACATGATACACAAAAACGGAAAGTGCATGTTACAGTTTTTGGTGTAATCACCATGTCAACATGTGAAGAATTGACGGGTTTTAGGATGAGAGACGCCACCTTCACCAAATAAACAGAAAATGTTGAAATGCGGTCTAAATTTTACAAAACTGTTTATTTGTTTAAGATGTTGTAAAAAATATTCGGAGGAAAATCCTTCTATTTTTTGCTTGTTGACTTTGATTTTTCCACATCATTGCTAGTAAAAGAGCTGAATAAAAATAAATTTTCGGACAAGATGGCGCCATATGGGGCAGAAAAACGGTTTGCAACCAACATGGCCGAAAAAAGTCCTATAGGGTTCTGAGTAATTCGGAAATCCTTGGTTTTGTAGGTACCTTCTTTCGTTTCGTACGTATGTGTAACATAGGCGGTCTTCAGACCGGTCTTTCGCCCGTATAATGACAAAAACATGCTGATGAAGTGAGCCCCTATGTTTTAAGCTTGTCTATTTGCATAAAACTCATGCATATCTTTTGCAAAGATATTTTTCCATCGTCAGTGTGAAGGCTCGGGGTTGGGTGCTTGAAACAATCTTCGATAATAAATGACGTCTTCCCATTGGTTAAGAAAACAATGATAATTGTCAAATCAATCGAATTAATTTTGACAACCAATGGGATTACGTTATTTATTTACTCCGATTAGAAAAAGTAATGGCTTACCGGGCGACTCCAAACGTCAAACAGTGAATATTTATTGTTAATATCGCAAATGTGAATTGTGTGTCCGATGCCTGCTGTTGTAACCAAATCATATCGAAAGAGAATGGACATATCTTTCGAAGGTATGTAGCTTTTGGATATTTTCGGGGAGGCATTGGTGAAAATTTGCTAAAAACTACCGGTTTCGTGCATCCGTCCGTGGACAATGTCATGGGGAAATTTTACACAGAATTTTGTGAAACTCTTTGCTGTTTCTGTTTGCATTGACGGATTTTGATAAAACAAAAAGTGTTTTTGAAAAGAAAAATCATGCCTAGACACGCTGCAGTAGAGGTTTTTGTGATCCTGTCAATTTTAGGTGACTTTTGGGCGATTTATCGGAGCGGGTGTCAGATCGCTGTTGTATACCTTTTCTCTTATATAGTATATAGAGCATATATTGGGATATTATCGAAGATTGTGTCAAGCACCTGTGGGTTGGAAGTAATGTTACTACTGTGTCCAGGCGCGTAGCTAGAGCAAAATGAATCATACGCCAAGTCATGCTGAAAGGCATGACCCGAGGTACGTAGCGCTGAGTTGGGGAGGGTATGGGAGGGGGTATCCCCCTCCCGCTGGTGGGGGTCATGGGGGCCTCCCACAGGGAGATTTTTGAAAATTAGATGTCATTTTGTTGCATCTGGTGAACTTTCTATGGCGTTTCACCGTAACTATTTCATCAACTAGAGTCACCAAATCTGTAATTTCAAAATTATCTACCTGAACAAAAATAATATAGATTAAAACACCTGTAACCTCAAACGTGTGCAAACGAAGAAATAATCACAAAGCGCTTAATAAGACATAAACAACACTTTACTTAAAACAGAAAAAGTACTATTCCGCTCATAAAAAAAAACTAACGGTATATGTATGTGTGGTACTTATGTTCATAGTATTTGACAATTGGACTCACATCTTACTGGAGGCCTGATTTAACTTAGATTGAATTGAATTTGGTTTAAGTGGTGTTATGCCCATTTTGTCCAAATTATGCATGAAATGAAATATTGGTCTAAATGTTTTTGGTAAATGATGTCTAATGACTCATTATCCCAATCTCTACCTGCCACGAGTTCGAAAAAGTAACATTCCATTGTTTTTCTTAAAAGACTGCCCAAGTCATTTAGGAAAAGCAAAGATTCCATTTATTGTTGATACGAACCAAAGACGCGTCTTGTCGATTTCCGTGAATCAAGTGGTCAATAATACGTACGAAAACAAGACGAAAATATACATTAACAGAGACGCCGGACTTACGATGGATACTTATTGTTTTGCATGATTTTCCGTTTATACACCCCTTCGCTAACTATTATTGCCTTGGATTCATACCGACGCCATTTCTTATCTCTTCTATTGTTAACGAATGTGTTGTTTTGAAAAATATCTCTTCTACGTTTTGCACCTTTCCTTGAACAAAACTGATGCACATTAGATCATACAAGCCTCTCTGTAAGTGCCCAAAACACTGCGTAGTCTTTTTTAAACAGAAACTAGGTCACCTTTTTATTATTCTCAATTCGCTATTTCTAATGCATCTACAACAATAATAATAACACAACAACCGACCTAAATAAAAAAAGGTCTTATTATGATATTCACCGGAAAACTCGTAGATTGTTGTATGATTGGCATAAGATCTCTTTAAGCACAAACAATGGATGAAAAATATATTCATATTCCGGAAAATGAGGACTAGCAGTCGCTCTCGTCGTCTGGCGAAAATGTGGATGACCCTTTCTGCTTTGATCTCCTTTTCTCTGTATATGTTAAGAAGTCTAAGGCCAGAGTGTCGCCTGATTGTCATGGTGCTCCTGAGGTAGGATTTAACACGGACATTGTCCGGATCATTAAGAGGCAGACTCAAACCATTAATGGAAATACCCCCATATACCTACATTGTAAATACCATCAGTATTCAACCACTTAAAACACTTACTGCGTGTAGATATCTAAGTCATAAGATTAAATGGTTTTTCTGTTTGTTGAAATTAGCTGAAACACATTCGTGATGCAGTCTCAGCACCTCAAGTGTAATATGACTAGACTCCCAGAAACATTATTAAATGATATCTAGCAAACATCCTGCAATACATTATGTTCTACTGACAGTTAGACAGAGCAATTTTGTTCGGAACATTCGACTTTTTAGTGCATATAATTTGTGTTGAATTAGTATTTCGAAAGTGTCTGCCTCTATACTTTAAGAGGATGCGGGTAAACAAAATCATTTTCGAATCAGCATACATGTCTTATACTATTCCCTTCAAAGTTTTTATATACCTTAATAGGGATTAAAAATTTCGCCTTAAAACGCTTGTTGCCTTGCAAAACTCTGGCGTTCAGCTTAACATTCAGTTCCATAAAGGGCGCGCATGCAGGTAGATATTTTTCCGCCAAATGTCGGAGGGTGTTGCTTTCGGGAAAAGATAACTCAGTCGATATAAATGTACGAACCCTTTGCTCGGTTTCAGTCCAGGTTTCATTTGCATGTCCATTTATTCCCAAAACTCTCAAGTTATTTCTTCTCGAATGTCCTTCTAAGCTATCTACCTTCATTGCTAGTCTGCTCATCATACATTTCATTTCCTTGTTTTCTTGTCTGAGCTTCACATTTTCAGATTTGAGGGTGCTTATAGAGTGTTCTATCCCGCCCATTTTAGAATTCAAAGTGGCCAAATCATTCCTCACGTCTAGTTTCATGTCTCTAAGAAAGTTCATTACCTCATTGTCTTGAGAATGAGTAGCTCTGTCAGAACTGCTATTCTGTCTTGAGCTCCTTCCTCCAGTTGACGGCGGGGTTGTTGTCACCTCAGCAAACGATATTGTCTTCTGTTTTGTATTGCGAGGAGGGCCTGGATTTGTCTCGACGTCTCCACCCGAGGTCAGAAGAATAGACAAAAACATTGCTAAACGAAGATATGCTCGAGCAGTACCTCCGGACACGCACAGCGTATCCATACTACATATCCGTCTTCATGTCGTCTTCTCGGCATACTAAACAAATCAATTCTCATTCGGTATACTGCAATATTGACTCCCATTTTTCGTTTATTGTTTACTTACAATGGACTAAAATTGTCCGTGCGCTATGTTTCATGGGCAACAGTATAATGTATTGCATCACTAACAAACACACATGTTTTCCAAAATGGACGAAAAGCAGAATGTATAACTAAGCAGCTGTTTATCTATTCCTTTTCAAAAATCATTTTGCAAAATTGTTGCCGCTTTTTACTACGATACCAATAATCATAAAACGTGGTGGATTGGGGTGTCACAAACGCTTTTAACTGCGTAAAACTGTTTTTTTTTTACATATCACTTTTCATGATTTTTTTCTCATTTACATACAGAATACAGAATTGTTCTATGAAGGGCGTTTCCTTATATCCCTATTTTGTTTCTCACTAGCATTCAAAATATCCTGTTCATTCATTCATTCATTCATTCATTCATTTATTCAGTCAGTCAGTCAGTCAATCACGGTTTATCACTCAAACGGCAGCGCTGGCTTTGGCAAGACGGGACCAGCACCTTGGCTCCGGCCATTTCCTGAAAACATATGTAGAATGGTTTGCATAAATACGTTCAAAAGACAATGAAACTTCTTTTTGATTATATTTTTTTGATCATCTTCAAATGGAATATCATGTAGTTAAAGCTTCCCGATAACTGTTACAGGTTACCTTTTTGTAATTATTTTTTTTCATATCCAATAAGATATCTTCAGGGCTTTTTCCAGGTTCGTTGTCAGGATCAATAAGTATTTCAATATTCAGGTCATGGTCTAAAAGTGACAAAGGCAACTACTATACAGAGGTATTTCTTAACTGAATGGTATGTACAAGATTTGCGCCCATTAAGGCATTTGAACAAGTAGAATATACTCTTTGAATGGGAAAGGTTATAGGACTCCGTTTCGAATAACATTCTTTCACATCTAAAATTAAGAATATTTACGTCCAGACTCTCTGTGTGCACGTAGGCTGTGGATATTGTCCTGGGGGAAACACATGCCTGGAATAAACAAGGTCATGAATTTTATCTGTCATGCATTTTTTATTTCGATAATGATTGAAAGCATCAACAAAATACAATTGCAAGGTTATGAAGTGGGCACCTTTGGGATTTACCGAAGAGACCATTGTGTAAAATTGGTGTTCCATGTTTTCTGCAGCGAATACGTTTGGAAACCGTCTCCGGATTTTGATATAGCGTGTAAGCTGAAGCCTTGCTGATGCTGTAGGACAAACAGTGATGAGAATTTTTATTGTCATACTTCACTACTTAAAAGTTCACCAGATATTTGTTTCTTTGTTGTTAAACGCTGTTTTAAGACTGTTTTATGTTTCATGGCGTTGTCATAAGTTACCCAGAATATCACATTTGGTAACCAATAATACCACTACTTTTTTTTCTATTATGTGGAGGATTTGGTATGAAACGTACTGGAGCGCACCTTGCGGTATATTATATGCTTTCTTTAAACCATATGTCAAAAATAACATTTTCTTAAAGAACATGGTCAGTCATCAAGAATTACTAGTAGATGTACCATCATAGTAGCCAGGCTGCAATAGACGTTTCGATTAGGGACTAAAATTTGAATTTTCGGTCTTTTGTATACTTCATTCTCCCTTTCTTGTTCTTTTTTGTTTTTCATTTCTTTCTCCTGCTTCATTTTCTTCTTGGTCTTTTAAGTTTACTCCTTCCCTCACTTCAACTAGTCAACCTAGTCGACACCTTCGAAGGTCTACTACAAAACGCCTTTCCTCATACCCCTCTGGTGGTAAAGGAATGGTGTTTCCCAATCTCACAGTGTTGGGTCCTGTAGAATAAACAAATGTGTGTTTATTACCTCATTACTGAACTGTATGACGCTTGTCTCGTTTGTCATATCTAAAGTTTGACAAAGTAGGAGTCTTATTCATAAAATTGTACATAGGTATGCATTAAAAAATTATTAAAAAAGTGTCAAATGATTAATGACTCCCGGTGTAGGCCTTTTGTCAAGTTTTATATACAGTCGTTGACAATATGGGAATAAATACAGTTGCTGTTTCGTTGATTTACCAAAACTTTTGTCGGTGGGATTGTTATCTTTGAATCCCGGACATTTGCCCCCCGGACATTTGCCACCCCGGACATTTGCCCCCTTTTTGGTATAGGGCGGACATTTGCCCCCTCGCCGTTATGTTGAAGGCGGACATTTGCCCCCTCATATTATTTTTTTTCAATTTGCTTGACCTGATCGTCTTACGTTATATTTAAATAGAAATCAAAATGAAAATAATATTTTCATCAATTTACTCTATTAGCTCTTCCCTCCTAATCCCCTAGTGGGGAAATGTCCGTATACCTTATCTTTATTGCCTCCTAATTGAGTTTTTGATTGTTGACCAGAGATAAGCGTTTAAGCTGAAACCCTTTACCCTCTCCTTTGATGTGCCGTTGAATCTAATTAATATATATATATATTATTGGAAAGATAGAAGTTGTTTCAATAAAAAACATGTTTTGGTACTATTAAGAGAGAACAACTGTAATAAAACCTTTTTTATTTCAGAAAAAATATCAATCTGATATTTTATTTTAAATCCTAATGTTTAAAACCAACAATAAATTGATTAAGAATGAAATGCAATGAACCAATATTCCATCAAAGTGCAATTGATTTATAAGAAAAGAGTAAAGGTTACCCTGAATTAGAGATGGAAAAGGGTAAAAAAGATAAGGATTGAACAGGGCGCACATTTCAAACGCCATTTTGCTTTCCATACTATCGACAATCCGCTAGCCAATCAGAAGCAACGCTTCATTCTCTGACACCTGGCCCTAATGCGGGTTTCCCCCCCATGGCAGGGCGGGGGGCTAGAAATTGCCCTGCCACTGCGCTGCTTAGTGGTAGAACCCCACCAAGTGCCTGCCCGTTTGCCGTGGGCTGTGACTCGTGTCGCTTGATGCATGGATCCTGGTGGTTGAGAGAATCCAGGGTTAGGCTAGTTAATACCCTGTTTTTTCAATACACCACTTTGGCCTGAATTTGGGCTAAACGAGAGGTCAGGAAGGCCCGACCTGATCAATCGGCTGGTCATGCCTTGTCATGGGCAACTTGTTTTTTCATCAATCTTCCACCATACAACATATTTTCAAATTTATTTGAAATTTCTTCACCTTTAGTACCCCATGACGGTGGCCCATGGGTCAATCAAATGAAAGATTTGGTGTTTGATTGACATCCTGTATCATCCCAAATTTATGTCGCTTGCTTGGAATGACATCTTTTGGGACACATTTGTCCAGTCTAGCCCTTTCACCCTGAGTATACCATCCTTGTAACCCTGACTTGATCTGCGATGGGTTTCCCCAGATTAAGTCCCCTTGTTGGGCTCCATGGTGGGCAGGGACCAAGGATGGTGAACTTTTTAAACTAATAATGGAATCCCATAAAAAAGCTGCCAAGCGTACCCTTTCTGACAGTGATTCAGAGGCAGAATCTTCTCCATCACCACTAAATTTTCCACAATTTATTGTGGTTGAAGCAGAAGATTCAGTCAAACCAATTACTCACACATCACCATTTGTTATCGAGAAAACAATCAAAAGTATTCTCGGTACACCAAAATCAGTCAAAAAACTCAAAAACAACACGATCCTCATTGAATGCTTTACAAAGCAACAAACCATCAACATACTCAAACATAAAACACTATTCAAACATGCAGTCAAAGTATACCCACATCCATCACTCAACTCATGTAAGGGAGTCATCCGTTGCAAGGACCTCCATTACTGCTCCTCTCTTGAAGACATCAAGGACAACTTGAAGCCACAGTCGGTTACTGATATCAGACGCATCAGTGTCAAAAGAGATGGAGTGTTAAAAAACACTAACATATACATAATCACTTTCTCATGTCCCACAGTTCCACCTACACTTAAAATTGGATTTGAATCCTTAAAAGTAGACACATACATTCCTAACCCTCTTCGTTGTTTCAAATGTCAACGATTTGGTCACCACACCACAAAATGCACCAACACACCAGTCTGTGCTAGATGCACATTTGTAGGCGCAGATCACATCACTGAACACTGCACCGCACCTGCATGCTGTTTCAACTGCAAGTCTGGTCACGTTACCTATGCGAAGGAGTGTCAAACTTGGAAAGATGAGAAGGATATCCTGACCATCAAGTACAAGGAAGGCATTTCCTTTGCAGAAGCACGCAAACTTGTCTTGCAACAAAAGCAAGACAAGGAAATGACTACTCAAGTAGCCTCCCAAGCACTGCCATACCTGCGATCTTATTCAAGTTTCATACTGATCCCAGCAAATCATCATACATAGCAGCCACCTCCTACACCAAAACCTGCAACTGCACCCAAACCATCTACTTCTGCACCCAAACCTCAATCAGCACCAAAACCTACTGCCACACCAAAACCTGCAACTACACCAAAAGATACTTCTGCACCAACACCTGCATCAACAACTAAAGCTAAACAACCTGCCTCTGAATCAAAATCTAAACAACAACAAAAATCTATTTCTTCTTCCAATGGTCCATCTTCTGGATCAAAGGCAAACCCTTCTCTTTCTAAGAAAGAAAGGAAAAACCTTCAAAAACAAAAATCTCTTTGTTCAAATGATGAACACACAGGTGCTGCGACAAGCTCTGTCGCAAGAACCCCCATTGCAACTTCTAACAATTTTGAAGTTCTGGATGCAATGGACACTGAAGAGGTCCTTGAAGGCGACTCTTCAGATGTCGAGCAGTCCATATGGGGTGGTTCTTTAGATGATTGGGGTAAAAAACCAAATACCAAGGACCCCAAGTCACCTGCTTCTTAACTTTTTAATCTGCTGCAATGAATTATAGAATGCTTTTTTATACTTTTTTAATTTTACTTTTTAGCGCAATGGCTAATCCAATTATCCAATGGAACTGTCGAGGTCTGAAGGCCAACTTTGATGAGTTGTCACTTCTGATTGATAATCACAAACCTGCTGCACTTTGTCTTCAAGAGACATTCTTGAAAGAGGATGACACTATCTCCCTCAAATTTCATTCTATCTATAACAAGATTTACACTGAAGGCAATACAGGGGCATCCGTGGCCTAGTGGTTAGAGTACAGAACTTGAAATCACATAGCCCCTCTCCGCGTGGGTTCAAATCCTGAGAGGGATAGGGACTTTCATGAGAGGCAGTCTCCCGACTGACTTACGGAATGCCGATGGTTCTACCCGCCTCGACCAGCCCTTGTGGGCAGTTGGGTATGGGGTCTTCCTCCATCATTAAGAGTCGGGCATCGCTACATAACTGAAATAATGTTGATGTGATGTAAAACCCATATAAAAAAAAAAGAAAAAGAAGGCAATAAAGCCCAAGGTGGAGTATCTGTCATTGTTAATAATAGTGTTCCTCACACGCACATACAGCTTGATACTTCCCTTCAAGCTGTAGCTGTGAGATTATCTTTACATAACACTATTACCCTGTGCTCTTTGTATCTTCCACCAAATAAACCTATACACCAAGGTAGTCTTGATGATTTGATATCTCAACTACCTCAACCATTTGTACATGTTGGTGATTTTAATGCACATAACACCATATGGGGTTGTACAGATACGAACCGCCGTGGTGATCAAATAGAGAGTTTTATGACTGTAAATTCTCTTTCGTTCCTGAACGATCCAAGTGCAAAAACATATTTGCATCCAGCTTCAGGATCATATTCTTCTATTGACCTTTCCTTTTGCAGTCCAGTACTTCTCCCTGATTTTTCATGGGAGATGTTTAGAAGACACTTGTGGAAGTGATCACTTCCCTATTATTTTAAATGAAAATAAACCTTCAGTCCTTGATCGTCCTCAAAAATGGAAGTTGTCCAAAGCAAACTGGAGTAAATTCCAGATGCTTTGTGAACAGAATATTGTTCACCATGCGTTTGAGGACTGTGAGGACCCTTCCTTCCTTTTTTCTTCTTTATTGTTTGATGCAGCCAAACAGTCTTTACTTCAGACCTCGACAAATCCCAAACCTCCAGATAAACCTTCGTTCACTTCTGAATGTAAGGAAGCCGTTAGGGGACGAAAGGCCTCTCTCAGGAAATTTAACCTGAGACCAACACAAGAAAACCTTAACGACTTCCGTATCCGCCGTGCAAAGGCAAGATGCACAATTAAAACAAGTAAGCGCAAGTCCTGGAGAGATTATGTCTCTAGACTTAATAGTCACACCTCAACCAAAAAGACTTGGGACATGATTCGTAAAATGAATGGCAAAGGTCCATCTCATATTAGTCACCTCACTTCAAACAACCAAGAAATAGATAACCCTCAGGACATAGCAGATACCTTGGCAGAGACTTTCTCGATGAAATCCTCTGCTGAGAACTACTCTAAAAAATTTCAGACCTTTAAAACAAGAGCGGAGAAAACAAAGCTCAATTTTACTTCTAAAAATGAAGAGCATTACAACAAACTCTTTACTCTTAAAGAACTTCAATCTGCCTTGAAGAAATCACATGACACTTCTCCAGGTCAGGACCAAATTCACTATCAATTCCTCAAGCACTTACCACATTCATCCCTTTCTATTTTACTCGATATTTTTAATAATGTTTGGCAGACTGGTGAATTTCCATCCAGCTGGCGAGAGGCTTTGGTCATTCCAATTGCAAAACCAGGAAAGGATGCAAAAGATCCAAACAGCTACCGACCGATTGCCTTGACAAGTTGCATCTGTAAAACTCTTGAACGGATGGTTAACGATAGGCTTGTTTGGTTTCTTGAATCGAACAACCTTATTGTATCTGTTCAAAGTGGCTTCCGCCGACAACGAAGTACGTTAGACCATCTTGTTCGGTTCGAAACGTATCTTCGAGAAGCTTTTATTAAAAAGCAGCATGTAGTGTCTGTATTTTTTGACTTGGAAAGTGCATATGATACCACTTGGAAACATGGTATAATTAAAGATTTACACGATTTTGGCCTCAGAGGCCGCCTTCCTATATTCCTTGCAGCATTCCTGGATGAACGGCTCTTCCGCGTTCGTGTTGGGATCACCTTGTCAGGTGCTCGCGAGCAGGAAATGGGGGTTCCCCAGGGGTGTATTTTGTCTGTTACACTTTTTAGCATTAAGATAAATAGCATTGTTAAAGCTATAAACCCTGGAGTGGACTGCTCCCTTTATGTAGACGACTTTGTTATTTGTTTCTGTTCCAGAAACATGGATATTATTGAACGCCAACTACAGCATTGCCTTAATAAATTGCAAATATGGTCAGATGAAAATGGGTTCATGTTTTCCAAAACGAAAACCAAATGTATGCATTTTTGCAATCTTCGTAGATTGCATCCAGACCCCGATCTGACTCTAGGCAATACTAAACTAGAAGTTGTACCAGAGTTCAAATTTCTTGGAGTCATTTTTGACAAAAAGCTTTCTTTCTTACCTCATATTAAATCTCTTAAAAAGAAATGCCAAAAAGCAATGAACATTCTTAGAGTTATTGCACACTCAGATTGGGGAGCCGATAAGAAGGTCCTGCTAAGGCTATATCGATCCCTTATTCGATCAAAACTTGACTATGGTTCTATAGTGTATGGATCAGCCTGTAAATCCTATCTCCAGCAGCTAGATCCAATACAAAACCAATGTTTAAGGCTTGCCCTAGGCGCCTTTAGAACATCTCCTGTTAACAGCCTCTATGCAGAGGCTAATGAACCTTCTCTATATTACAGAAGGGAAAAACTATCTCTTCAATACTTTTTAAAATTGAAATCCAATCCTTTTAACCCTACTCATCGAGTAGTTTTTAACCCCCAATACAAACGCCTTTTTCAACAGAAACCAAATGCTATTGCCCCATTTGGTATTCGCATGGAGCCCATTATAGATAATCTTGGGGTAGACACTGATTCCATAGCCCAGTACAAGTTATCTGACATACCTCCATGGACACTGGACACAGCAAACTTTTTATTTGATCTTACCTCTGATAAGAAATCAGAAACAGATAGAGCTATCTTTCACAGTAAATATAGAGAGATAAAAGAACAATATTCTTCCTACAAACCTATATACACTGATGGATCCAAGGACGGTGATTTCGTTGCAGCTGCAGCTGTATATGGAGAAAGGGTTAAGAAATGCCGCCTTCCAGACAAGTCTTCTATCTTCTCTGCAGAGATAAGGGCTATTGATCTAGCCCTTAACCTGGTGGAAAATGCAAATTCCACCCGATTTATTATATTTTCTGATTCTCTATCAGTACTGCAAGCTTTATCAAATCAAAAGTTGGAGAACCCTTTGGTATGTCAAATTATTCAAAGGATCTCTCATATTTTGTCTTCAAACAGACTTGTGTTCTGTTGGCTTCCAAGCCACACTGGCATCATGGGTAATGAACATGCGGATAGATCCGCTAAATCAGCTCTTAACCTTCCCATTTCAGATTTTAAAGTACCATACACCGATTTTAAACCATCTATTTTAACTTACATCACATCCATCTGGCAATCAAAATGGAATGATGATGTTTTTAATAAATTGCATTCAATTAAGCCTACCCTCGGAGAATGGTATCCATCTTACAGGTCCGTACGAAGAGAGGAAGTTACAATTGCACGAATCCGAATTGGTCATTCACACATTACATACTCCTGGCTCTTGGCTAAGGAAGATGCACCTGAATGCATTCCATGCAATGCACCCTTTACCATCAAACATATATTGCTAGATTGCATTGATTTTCAAAGAATTTGTGCAAGATATTTCAATGTCAACACTATTTATGAGCTTTTTGACACTGTCAGGATTGAATTGATTCTTTCCTTTCTCAAAGAGATTGGAGTTTACAATAGATTGTGATTATTTACACATTCTAAATATATATACATTTATCAATATCATTTTTCATCACACACTATTTATTTCATATCACACATTCATTACAAACAATCAACAATCATTTATTTTTTATAAATTTTCTATCTACTTTTGTTCATTAATTACAAATTCTTATTTATTTTTTCTTTAAACAAATACATTTTAGCCTGTTAATATTTTTTATATCCATCCATCCACATCATCATAATGCGCGCTAAATGACCTTAGCTGTCGATGCGCCTTAAAACACCATTCATTCATTCATTCACAACTGAAGAGCAATAAACTTAATCTAGGCAGTTTTCATGACAGAATCCTTTGAAAAACCAAATGCTCTGGTATCTTGATTCTCCTTCATACAATCTTGTAAGCTCTAAGAAGATGAATTTCAACCATAAATGTAATAAAGCAGGATTTGTCATTATTACAACTCCTTTTTTTATGACAATTTCAGTTGTTACAAAGGTTATTAAGGTAAAAAAGCCAAATTTAGATGAACCCTTGATGAAAAGCAACTTCCTGTATAAATGAAACTCTTTTTTAATTGATATTGCTCTTCATTGCATCCTGTCATATTTTAATTATTTTGCACTTGAAGTACAACCTGAAGGCTTTTTTCCATCACTTTTGTTTGTTTCTGAAGCCTTGATCTCACATTTCGCCCAATAATGTTAGGATAAAGGCTCAACGAAAAATCTGGGAAAGAGGTAAAACGTCTTCCAGGAGTTGACGTAAACATTTTTTCACCATTCAATAAAGTAACAAACTCATTTAAGTCCACATCCCGTTGAACTTCCTCAGCTTTGTGCACTGTACGTCCAGACTGGCCGGTGAATTGGACCTGGTAAATCTTCTTCAATGCCTTTCCAATTCCAATCATTTGGCTATGTCTGGCGATCGTTGCTTCTGTTAAATGACCAGCAGCATCCTTCACACTCTCTGAAACAAATATAAGAAACCTGCTTATGATCTTTATCAGTATTTTGTTCAATTTCTTGACTATTTTGTATTCAATTAATTAAAAAATTATAAAAAAGGAAAAATCCTAATTCTTGAGCACGTATGTGCATTAATGAAATGGCCTTCAAAATTTGTTTTAGAATCTTATGATTAACACAAATCAAAACACTTACATGAAGGATATTAGCAGTGTATGAAAAATGAGAGTTCATTCAAACCAGCATACAGTTATTTACCCTAGTTATTTCATTTCTTCAGACGTGAATGTGATTTAGGTTTGGTTGCATACTATCACAATGTATAGAACAAAAATATATCATGTTATGAATCCATGGTAGAGTTACAGGTTATATAAGACATATAAAAAATACTTTAATCTATTATTGTAGTCATAAATAGTTGTTGTTTAAATTCACAAATTCAAGCTCATAATGAACCGGAATATGTCCAATACATAACAACATAAAATGACATGTCAGCATTCTGTTAATCAAACGGAAGATCTCTACACATGAGATTTGACCCTATGTAGAGCGGGGCCTTGCAGTTTCAAGCTCTGTATTTAAGCCACTAGACCATGGAGTGCCTTCTTTCACTAGAAACTGGATGATGATATTGGTAATAATGAGGACATTCAACGATGACTAACCTTTGAATTCTTTGTTCAAATAGTCCATCTGTAGATCCATCAATATGTTTTGGCCTGCTCCACCATGAAGATTCACCGTTCGGTTCCATTTTAATGTGTGCTGGAGACGTGGACACACACCACCTCCAACGGCTGACAGAAGTCTCTGCCCTAGCAAAAAGTACTTTAGGTGTTGGCGATCAAAAAACTGTAATATATTAGATTTCCAATGCATAACTATGCGCTCTCCATCATTTTCTCGAATTGCATCTCTTCACACCATTTGGTTAATGCTCCTCCAAATCAACATCAGAACATAGTTCCTTTGTCCATCTTGCAACGTTTGTGCAACTGACCTCCTTGAAGATTTTTTAGACTGTCGTTTGCTCCTTTCACGGTTACACTTTTCGCAACAGAACCAAAGGTCTTCAGGAACATCACCACTACTCATGTCCAGGCATTCCAAGTGGAACCATGTCCCTCTCTGGCAGTTCCGGTTTTCACAGAAGATCATTGGTCCTGGTTGATCCAAACCACAAATACAGTATGTCTTGTCTTCTTCTGTCGTCTCCTCTTCTTCTTCATTTACAATTCTTTCCACAACATTTTGGCAGGACAAAAACACAAGGTCAATTATCTTCCCAGCCGTCCAGTTTAATAGTTGAATTTGTTCTACCTTATCAGCTGGAAATTCATCTGGACATGATGACAAATCCTTCATCCCAAGGATGTTAACTGCATACAGACAGATATATCCCACACCACAAAACTCCAAAAATTCTTCATTGTAATTAAATGAGTTTTTCACATTTGACATGACATTCCTGTGATTGAAGTAGTTCTTCAAATGGAACATTGTCCTTTGTCTCTTCCTCCACCCGCTAGCAACTCATCATAGACATCCTGTATAAAAAAAAACAAGAAATTGCAGAAATGTTAAAAGATATATTGATTTAATTTCAGTACCAATAGTACTTTGCATCAAATGCTGTACCAATATAGTACTTTGCATCAAATGCTGTACCAATATAGTACTTTGCATCAAATGCTGTACCAATAGTACTTTGCATCAAATGCTGTACCAATAGTACTTTGCATCAAATACTGTAACAATAGTACTTTGCATCAAATGCTGTACCAAAAGCACTTTGCATCAAATGGTGTACACTTGAATTACAAAATTATTGCAAACTTAGACCAATTGGTGTCAATCTGAATAATCTTTGGACAGAGGTTATGTATTAAGTACACTATCAATAATCTTTGGACAGAGGTTATGTATTAAGTTCACTATCAATACTCAAGATTATACATACATTTTAATTTTCTCAAAAAGTAATCATTAACTTTCAATTCTATTTTCATACAATATACATTAACATTATCACTTGATGGAGTCGGAGTGATTTCATGGGATGGGCTTTTCTGGTTTTGTTTTCAATTATGAATGAATACAATTTCATTGATTGTTTAAGTAGATCTTTTGTCCCTCAGTTTTCAATTTGAATCAAAATTACCAGTAATCAAAGAAATTGAAGGAAACAATAATTTTTTTCTTACTTGTAAGAGGGTGCACCTCTTGTGCCATTCCTGGGCATTCATAATCAGCCCTTGGAGCTGCTGCCATGGGTTGACTCCATTTATCCTTGCACACTGTGCATCGTTGCCCCTCTCACAGCTCAAACCATCGGCATGCAGAGGAATCTTCAATGGATCCCCGTTTGGTTTAAGCGGTACATACTTATGATAATCTTCTGAAATGTCTATGGCATCTGCTAACTTACATTCATCTTTGTCCAGAACACCAAGGGGAACCTGTACGAAAAATCCTGACGGATTCCTGGTGGAATCCAGGTGGATTGTAGGCGGAATAGAGGTGAATTGCTTAATTCCGCCTCAACTTTAGGAGGACACGGACTTTGTTGCAAAATCCCGTCTCAAAATACCACAAGTCCGGGTGGAATTAGGGAGTCATAGAGACGGACAAAGAGGCGGACAATAATTTATTCGCCCGGACAGGATCAATATCCGCCTGGATTTAATAAGAAAGGTGGACTATTTGGACTTAAATATTTTCTAAAAGCGGAATTTTCATACTTGTAAAATTTACTAAGGCGGACACTTCAGACTGAGCTGGAATCTTTGGACTTAGAATTTCTGAAGAGGCGGAATATTCATAGAGAAATAACATGCTTGAAAAAGAATGAAGTTACTGTGAACTTTTTTTTAAAATTGATTCAACAAAGAAAAAATATCGAGAATTTGTTTCATGATTTATGTTACTAATATTAACTCTTTACCTGTTGCATTGAAAACATTCAATTCCTCTGCAACAGATGAATTTGAAATAATTGCCCTTAAACATCAACAATAGCTCAATGATAAGCATTGCATACTATTATATTTTTGGTACTTGATGCTTTAATTGGTCTATTCTAGACATTTCAGACTTACACAAAGTTGTACTGTACGGACATGAATATAATATTCTAGACATTTCAGACTTACACAAAGTTGTATTGTACGGACATAAATATAAATATTCAGACTCGCAACTTGCTAAATCTATGATTGAAATGAATAATTCTAACTTCAGAAGAGAATGTTTTGTTGTCTTTATACAAATGTATTCTCTTCCCTGCCATATTAAAATAAAGTAACATTTTGCTAAAATAAACATCTCAAAAATGTATTAAATCTGATGTCCTCAGTCAAGTACAAATATAAGTAGTTAAACATCAGTCTTTTTGGGCTTAATGAAGTCATTTTTGCTCAACTTCTTTCACAATTCAATTTATCATTATCTTAAAAAAGTGAAAGCTAAAATTGATCAAAATAAGCTATAGTTAGATGTATGAACACAAAAGTAGAAATGTTGATGTTTTTTAAAAATCATAAACTGTTGATCAAATTGACGACAATTTTTATTAATCTCTCAGTATTTAAGTTATTTTACGGCTTTCAGGAAGCTTTACCTTTGCTCTCAGGAAGGTTTCTGAGATGACTCTCATTTTGACTGCCATTTGGCTGAATAGAATCACGTTCTGAAAATAAGTAATATATGTAATATGTTTGTGAACACTTAACTAAGAAAATATCTTTCAAAACAAAAGCCAAAGATTACTTATTCACTTTTCATTCTAATTTCTTAATACACACAAAATTGTTTAAAGCCTAGTTGTTACACAAGTTGATTTAACAATTACGAACAAAGTTTGTGTTTTTATATCATTATATATTTATAATTGTCTATTTGTTTATTATCATATTCAAGAACTAATATTCAGTTATATAGTGCTGACCAACTCAAAGGTTATAAAAGAAGATTATGATTCAGGCTACAAAGGACACTCTCAAAACCAATGTTTAAGGCTTGCCCTAGGAGCCTTTAGAACATCTCCTGTTAACAGCCTCTATGCAGAGGCTAATGAACCTTCTCTATATTACAGAAGGGAAAAACTATCTCTTCAATACTTTTTAAAATTGAAATCCAATCCTTTTAACCCTACTCATCGAGTAGTTTTTAACCCCCAATACAAACGCCTTTTTCAACAGAAACCAAATGCTATTGCCCCATTTGGTATTCGCATGGAGCCCATTATAGATAATCTTGGGGTAGACACTGATTCCATAGCCCAGTACAAGTTATCTGACATACCTCCATGGACACTGGACACAGCAAACTTTTTATTTGATCTTACCTCTGATAAAAAATCAGAAACAGATAGAGCTATCTTTCACAGTAAATATAGAGAGATAAAAGAACAATATTCTTCCTACAAACCTATATACACTGATGGATCCAAGGACGGTGATTTGGTTGCAGCTGTATATGGAGAAAGGGTTAAGAAATGCTGCCTTCAACAGTGATTTTTTTACAATTTAACATGTGTGAGTCCCCGGACTCGCTGGACTAAAAATCTGTGAGTCCCAAACTGAAAGTGTGAGTCCCAAGTATTGGACACTTTTTATCGATAAATTAAGCCAACAAACGAAAACAAATGAGTAGCAGTAACCAGGTCTTTAATTTTCTGAAAAATGTTATTGCTAATTTCAAGTAACTAATTTGTTTGTTTTTTAAATTCAAGATCAATTTAGAGCTTTCTTATTCTTGACCAAACTTCTATGTTGTGGGTACTCTAGGATCGTCTGGATGAGACAATTCTAATGAGCACCAACAGCATAGGATTTAATGAACAATCAGGGAGTTACTTACGATTCTATTGAGCACCAACAACAGGATTTGATGAACAATAAAGGAGTTACTACTTATAAAGACTCTTTTACTCCCCCTTGTCTAGACCCCTGATTTCATACAGTCTCCTGTCTTTAGCTCTCTTCCATTTTGACAGAGCTGAATCAAAATTAAAAGTCAGCCTGCTGTGACTATCCAATTTGAGTGTCATCAGACAGTGCTGAGTTTCAATAGAAAGCCTGTTCCTGAATGTTGTCAGGATTCTGTTTTGGACAGAAAAGCCACGTTCACATCCAGCAGTATGGACACTGGAAGTAAGGGCCAGTTTTGCAAAGACTGTAAGATTTGTGAACTCAGGGTGATATTTGACAATCAGGGACCAAAGTTGGTACATTGAGTCCCTTGGATATTGTTCAGCAAGCACTACTCTCTTCACTAGCTGCCACTCATCCTTGGTCTTAATAGGGTCAACAATGGGCTGGGAGGTTTTTTCCTGCTTCTCTCCATCCTCTATCCAAGATGAGGTGTGTGGTGAGCCATAAAAGTCACACAAGGCTTCTATTTCTTTGCATCCATATTCCTCCAGCTGCTTTGCAGACAGGAAGGACAGTGGTCTCATACCCAGAACACTAAAATGTGTAAGCAAGTCATCTCCAGCAAATCTGAAATGAGATCAGAGGGAGAGCATTGTAACATTTGTTTGAATACACATGTGAATCTAACCCCCATATACTTTCATTTTTGTATAATGAATCTGATATATTTACCTGGCTTTAATGTTGTCTATCAATGAGTCCACAAATTCATTGGCAAGGTCTTCCAGTTTGAAATTGTTTCTAGTTATTTGATGCTGACCCTTGAATGTGGAGCTGTCATGTGGGAGATCTTCCACCAGCTTCTTCAAGTAAGGAGAGTCCAAACCTTTCACCTTTTCCAAATCAGCCAAACAAAGATCTAACTTCACCTATGTAATAGTTTAAAAAGTATTAATTAAAATCAAAGCAGGTTAGGCAAGTGCTTATTAACTAGTCTATTTTACCAGCGTTCTGAATAGTTTGTTGCTCAGCTTGTGTTTGAATGACATGACTGGGTCTTCAATCTGAATCTATTATCAGTATTCCATTAAAACAATCATGCTTGTAAATAAATATGTTCTTATGTTTGAAGTTGATAGGTCAATAATTTAATTCCATAGGATTAACCCGCGAGCAGGAAATGGGGGTTCCCCAGGGGTGTATTTTGTCTGTTACACTTTTTAGCATTAAGATAAATAGCATTGTTAAAGCTATAAACCCTGGAGTGGACTGCTCCCTTTATGTAGACGACTTTGTTATTTGTTTCTGTTCCAGAAACATGGATATTATTGAACGCCAACTACAGCAGTGCCTTAATAAATTGCAAATATGGTCAGATGAAAATGGGTTCAAGTTTTCCAAAACGAAAACCAAATGTATGCATTTTTGCAATCTTCGTAGATTGCATCCAGACCCCGATCTGACTCTAGGCAATACTAAACTAGAAGTTGTGCCAGAGTTCAAATTTCTTGGAGTCATTTTTGACAAAAAGCTTTCTTTCATACCTCATATTAAATCTCTTAAAAAGAAATGCCAAAAAGCAATGAACATTCTTAGAGTTATTGCACACTCAGATTGGGGAGCCGATAAGAAGGTCCTCCTAAGGCTATATCGATCCCTTATTCGATCAAAACTTGACTATGGTTCTATAGTGTATGGATCAGCCCGTAAATCCTATCTCCAGCAGCTAGATCCAATACAAAACCAATGTTTAAGGCTTGCCCTAGGCGCCTTTAGAACATCTCCTGTTAACAGCCTCTATGCAGAGGCTAATGAACCTTCTCTATATTACAGAAGGGAAAAACTATCTCTTCAGTACTTTTTAAAATTGAAGTCCAATCCTTTTAACCCTACTCATCGAGTAGTTTTTAACCCCCAATACAAACGCCTTTTTCAACAGAAACCAAATGCTATTGCCCCATTTGGTATTCGCATGGAGCCCATTATAGATAATCTTGGGGTAGACACCGATTCCATAGCCCAGTACAAGTTATCTGACATACCTCCATGGACACTGGACACAGCAAACTTTTTATTTGATCTTACCTCTGATAAGAAATCAGAAACAGATAGAGCTATCTTTCACAGTAAATATAGAGAGATAAAAGAACAATATTCTTCCTACAAACCTATATACACTGATGGATCCAAGGACGGTGATTTGGTTGCAGCTGCAGCTGTATATGGAGAAAGGGTTAAGAAATGCCGCCTTCCAGACAAGTCTTCTATCTTCTCTGCAGAGATAAGGGCTATTGATCTAGCCCTTAACCTGGTGGAAAATGCAAATTCCACCCGATTTATTATATTTTCTGATTCTCTATCAGTACTGCAAGCCTTATCAAATCAAAAGTTGGAGAACCCTTTGGTATGCCAAATTATTCAAAGGATCTCTCATATTTTGTCTTCAAACAGACTTGTGTTCTGTTGGCTTCCAAGCCACACTGGTATCATGGGTAATGAACATGCGGATAGATCCGCTAAATCAGCTCTTAACCTTCCCATTTCAGATTTTAAAGTACCATACACGGATTTTAAACCTTCTATTTTAACTTACATCACATCCGTCTGGCAATCAAAATGGAATGATGATGTTTTTAATAAATTGCATTCAATTAAGCCTACCCTCGGAGAATGGTACCCTTCTTACAGGTCCGTACGAAGAGAGGAAGTTACAATTGCACGAATCCGAATTGGTCATTCATACATTACACACTCCTGGCTCTTGGCTAAGGAAGATGCACCTGAATGCATTCCATGCAATGCACCCTTTACCATCAAACATATATTGCTAGATTGCATTGATTTTCAAAGAATTCGCGCAAAATATTTCAATGTCATCACTATTTTTGAGCTTTTTGAGACTGTCAGGATTGAATTAATTCTTTCCTTTCTCAAAGAGGTTGGGATTTACAATAAATTGTGATTCCTTACATATTCTAAATATATATTTATTTATCAATATCATTTTTCATCACACACTATTTATTTCATATCACACATTCATTACAAACAATCTATCAACAATCATTAATTTTTACAAATCTTATATCTACTTTTGTTCATTAATTACAAATTTTTATTTATTTTTTCTTTAAACAAATACATTTTAACCTGTTAATATTTTTAATATCCATTCATCCACATCATCATAATGCGCGCTAAATGACCTTAGCTGTCGATGCGCCTTAAAACACCATTCATTCATTCATTCCATAGGATTAAACATTGACATACCTTTACAAGAGCTACATCCACATTTTCCGTTTGGAAAAATTGCGACAACTGTGTCACTGGGGCCATGGCATCCATCAGCATGTATGTGATGGACAAAAACTTTTCAGTGGAGATCTGGAAAAAAATAGTGTTAATTGTTATCAACTTAATTAAATGAATGCGTGCTAAAAATATTAAAAAAAAAAAAGTATTTAAAACATAAGTTAAGAACAAATGTTTTACCTTCTTCTTAAGTCCATTAGCTTTGGGGTCCTCTGTGCCCTTCTCAGCAAGGTATGTCAACAGGCTGTCTGTGGTCCTGTACACAGTTGTCAATGCCTGGAAATAGGATAGCCATCTTACTGAATGGATCTCTTTGTAAGTTAGGGTAGGATCATCAAGAAGTTTCTGAACCTCGTGAATTCTCGCAGCTCGCTTTGCACTACCCTAAAGGAAAAAATATTTTAACTTACTATTAATTAACTCTTTACCAAATGACAAATCTCGAACCGTCCTATATTGAAAGCGGTTGCAAACGACAAATAAAATTGTAATAGAATATGACAAAATTGTTATGGTACCGTAGGGTATAAATCATTGTTATAAAAGAAGAAATTGCTCAAAATGATAAATGTCTCCTTTTATCTCGAAGATTTCTAGATTCGCCTGCAACAAACTCATAAAATCTTGCTATTGTTTGGTAATGGGTTAAACTGAAAATGTGGCCTGGTGATTTATATTTATGTTTTTGGGATGCAAATATGTTAATTCAGTCACTTGTAAGTTCAGTTGTCGGTCATATCTACCAACTGATATGTTATAATTTCTTAAAGTTTAAACCTTTACCAATCGACATATTTTGGAGTGGACTGTTGCAAATTGAAAGAGATTGCAGACTACTAATACAATTGTGATATAATATGAAGACGTTGATTTGGTAGGGTATAAATCATTGTTATAAAAGGAGAAATTGCTCAAACTGAGCAATTTCTTCGTTTAACACAATGCTTTCTCGAGTTGTGTACAACAAACTAGCAAAATTTCGTTATCGTTTGGTAATGGATTCAGGAATCAAAATGTCAGAATCATAAATGTGTTACCAACCAGTAACTTACCCTGAAGTAATAGAATAAGTCTGTGAGTATTTGCTGGTGTTGCTTCAGGTGAGGGATTTTGTCTGCTGCTTGAGAAGTGCAAAGGGCCAACTTATGTGCAACACAATGTACATTATTCATATGGGGATTTTCACGCTTCATGAAAGCAGCACAGCCTAAAACGAAAGCAAACATGGTTTGATTAAATTGTGTTGCCCTGGACCCTTTAAACAACATCTTAGAGAAGATGAAAAATATTACCACCTATATATACGATTCCAGAAGAGGTCAACGTAAATAAACATAGACTAGTTTAAAGAGTTCTTCATTGTTTACATTTGATAAACTGCAATATTAAAAAAAAAACATGCCAGAACAATTAGGTTTTTTAGAATTAAGTTGTCTATGACGTTCTTTTCCAGTAGAAGGGTTTAAGTAAAAACGGTTTTTTAAAGAATTCCTTGTTTTAATAAAATTGCAGCAGATGACTTTAAAATCAACTCAATTAAAATCATCTGCTTGTCCTTCTGCTTGTTGAAAAAATTGTTGACAACATGGGTATACTATGCAGCAAAGGGTTTACCTTTGGTGTTTAGGCAGAAGCTATTAGTTTCCCTCTACATAATTTGATAAATTGATTTAATGAATTAGATTATATTAATTACCTGCTTTTTTCCCAGTCATGATGGAAGCACCATCTGAGCCAAGACTCATAATTTTTCTAGGTGGAATTCCTCTCTTTCTAAATTCTTCCAGAATTGCACTGGCTATCCCTTTTCCTGTGGCATCGTGACATTCATTATTTGTTAAAAACCTAGTGGATGGCTTCATGTCATTAGAAATAATTTGAGTGTATATGACTAGGCGTTTGTGATTACTTATGTCAGTACTTTCATCTGCTAAAACTGTCACAACAGGTGAGTTTGCAAGTTCAATTTGCAGCTCGTCCTCTGTAACACCTGTCATAGATTTGAGCAATTCTTGTGCTGTATATGCAGAGTCGTAATTTAAATTAGACAGCTTTAATATACTCAAGTCACTCAAACAATGGCCAGATTCTGCTAGTTCTTGTAAAAACTCCAATAATGACTTAAATTTCACTAAAGCTATGTCTTCAGTAACCAACCAATGAAGACCTTTTAATAATATCTTGACTGCTGCATCATGTTTAGATTCATGTCGCTTGCGGACTGACTCAAGGTCTTTTTGCAAGACAGGTGCTTCAACTAACAGCTTGTGCTCTGGCAACGACGCATGTCTTGTTAAAGTTGACTGTTGAAAATTTGTACATTGTGCACTTTTTACCATGCCGTTCAATTTTTTAGCTTCAGTGCACAATTTACAGTACATACTCTTGGTCTTTGATTCGTCGTCAAAGGCGAGCCAGCTGTATAGTTTCTCCCAATCTTTATTATAATGTCTAGCTTTTTTTGGCCGGATTTCATCGTTTTCAGTGGCCGTTGATACAGATGGGAAAGGACCTACGGTCGGACTCACATTGCTTTGAAAAAACCCGAACAAAGTCTTCTGAACTTCGCTGTCATGTTTCCGTTTCGGACCCATTTTTGCAGACGTTCCGATGACGTATAAATATAGATGTAAATGTTTACCCACGCACCGTTTAGTAACGACGAATTTCATTGGTCCAAAGCAAAATTAATTATCCAATCATAACGTGTGGTGCAATATTTGACAAAGTGATAACATAAATTTTACCTCGTACGGAAAGTGCACTAACAACAAATATACGATGCCGGACGGACTCGCTACTTGAAAATAGCGTGCGTCCTGAAATAAGATGGTGGACGGACTCGCTGCTTGAAAAAAGCGTGCGTCCTGCGGATGCACATATTCTAAAACTTTGCGTCCACGGCAATTGTTTTGCGTCCAGGACGCAGGACGCAGAGGTAACAAAATCACTGCTTCCAGACAAGTCTTCTATCTTCTCTGCAGAGATAAGGGCTATTGATTTAGCCCTTAACCTGGTGGAAAATGCAAATTCCACCCGTTTTATCATATTTTCTGATTCTCTATCAGTACTGCAAGCCTTATCGAATCAAAAGTTGGAGAACCCTTTGGTATGCCAAATTATTCAAAGGATCTCTCATATTTTGTCTTCAAACAGACTTGTGTTCTGTTGGCTTCCAAGCCACACTGGTATCATGGGTAATGAACATGCGGATAGATCCGCTAAATCAGCTCTTAACCTTCCGATTTCAGATTTTAAAGTACCATACACCGATTTTAAACCTTCTATTCTAACTTACATCACATCCATCTGGCAATCAAAATGGAATGATGATGTTTTTAATAAATTGCATTCAATTAAGCCTACCCTCGGAGAATGGTACCCTTCCTACAGGACCGTACGAAGAGAGGAAGTTACAATTGCACGAATCCAAATTGGTCATTCATACATTACACACTCCTGGCTCTTGGCTAAGGAAGATGCACCTGAATGCATTCCATGCAATGCACCCTTTACCATCAAACATATATTGCTCGATTGCATTGATTTTCAAAGAATTCGTGCAAGATATTTCAATGTCAACACTATTTATGAGCTTTTTGACACTGTCAGGATTGAATTAATTCTTTCCTATCTCAAAGAGATTGGAGTTTACAATAGATTGTGATTCCTTACACATTCTAAATATATATACATTTATCAACATCATATTTTCATCACACACTATTTATTTCATATCACACATTCATTACAAACAATCTATCAACAATCGTTAATTTTTTACAAATTTTCTGTCTACTTTTGTTCATTAATTACAAATTCTTATTTATTTTTTCTTTAAACAAATACATTTTAACCTGTTAATATTTTTAATATCCATTCATCCACATCATCATAATGCGCGCTAAATGACCTTAGCTGTCGATGCGCCTTAAAACTCCATTCATTCATTCATTCATTCCACCTACTCAATTGAAAATGAAGCAAATAAAGCTCTGAATATTTTTTGATGTTCCGCATTAAGGTATGTACCTAATGGAACTCGAAACAGCGTAAATGATCGGGAAACACCAACTGCCTTCCGGACACCACTGAATGCTTTCCGCCATCAAGACCATCAGGAAAACACTGACATATTAGTACAACTACATACAATAAATATCTCACAGTACTGATTACAATATAAAGGTACTATAAAACTTTACAGTCCTTGTATAGTCAAACCTCCAAATAAAGACCAACCATGGGACCAAATTATACAGAAATCTATCAAACCAACCTGTCAACAAAGACAAGATATGATCAATCCCTAAGTTTAACTTTGTTCACAGGTTTGACTGTACTTATAATTATGTACAACTCTCTACCACAAAATCATCAGGAAAGTCCAACCTTAGTCACTGCAAGCATTGTAGGCCATTAACAACAACTATGTTGAATATGTGCCATCTCATCATGGCTTGCATTCTTTGCACAGACAGAAACATAATAAAATCTGCTTAATGGTTTTAAGAAAGGATAGTTTTAAATAATGAAATTCGATTGAGCCTCGATCAATAACACAAATGGTTTTTATCTCTTTGTAATGTCCTAAGGTTGGAAACTCCACCATCACCAAATTTTATGAAATCCATATATGATAAGAGGCGTTTTAGCTACATTCAAAACTGTCCTAAGCCAACCAGTAAGCCCAATCAATGGCCGATTTCATTGCCCTTCTTTGGACAGTTGTTTAGATACAGACTTGTCATGGTCTTTTCTTTGGTTGCATGCATCCAAATACAACAGCATGTCTGGTAAGGGTGGAGGTCTTAAAGTTTGAGAAGCCTGATGTTAATGTATTGTTCATTTCATTTTGAATGCAAACAGTGCAAAGCATTCCCCCTTTTCATTTTTCTTCTGCAACCAGTTCCAATCTGAAAGCCATTTATTCTGGAAACTACTAGCCTTCTGTTGCATTAGCCTTTTGTGACAGTAATAGGGTCTATTTCGTCGGCCGGTAATGATTCCGATTGCGAATGACTAATGTCTTGAGGATCAGACACAGTATCGGATGCAGGCTTCTTAAAAAAGTCTGCGTTCGACATTGTTTTTTACTAGAATCACGTGTCCTAGAATAAAACCCTCTTATTTTAAGAATCCTCCCTTATTTTCAAAGTGAAAGGCAAATTTCCTCCCCCTTTGGATTTATGTTCATTGCAAATTCTTCTTTATTTTTCTTGAACCAAATACGTTTTAGCTGTTGATGCGCCTTAAAACACCATTCATTCATGTCATTTATTCTGTTCTGTTCAAGGTTGCCCCAGGAAACAGAAAAATCATTTCAGTGTTTACATTCAGTCCTCTATGTGTTTCATTTTGTTGTATCATGACTGATTGTTCACTTTCTGATGCCCGAATTTTGGAGTGAAATTGATACTGTATCTGTATCAAGTCTTAAAGAGACTGATTTTGACACTTGTTTAAATAGGTCTCCTAAGGAAGCATCCGTTTCTGAAAGCTCTAGAGATGTTATTGTGGCTGCTGCAGTTTTAGACGCTGAGGAAATTCTCAAACACTCCTTTTGTTTGTTTTCAGACATTGCTGAATAATTCAATACAAACTGAATGCTTTTGTGACCACTTGTTAACATTATGTCAGTTGGTGCAATTCAAGAATCTCCGTTTCTGAACCGAATGTTTCCTGGTTTAGTCGTTTGTTATTCTTTTCTTGCCATCAGCTGTCATATTTTTCATCAAGGAACCAAATTTTTTATCTCATTAATCTTTAAGTTTTTTAAATCGTTTTTTTTGTTACACCCGAGCTAAGAATGAGATTTAACCACTTTGACAAAAATGATTTTGAGTTGGCGTGTTTTTTTGGATGGAATTATCCAGAGCTATACATGAGAGCGTTTGGTCAGATGATGTACTATGCTTTGAACTGCCATATTTGACACCATATAGAAATATTAAGAAAGTTTTGCATTGGGCAAGATCTCCCCTAAACATCAATAAATAAAAGAAATCTTCACCAGTGATCATTTTTCATTTTGAATCAGAGATTTAAATTGCACAAGTTTTGAAACATTGAGTTTTCCAGAAATAAATGAGATTTTTGTATATTACATATTTATTTGTCTGTCAGTGTTGATTAAAATATTTCTTTTCTTGTAAAAAGAGAATGGAATAAGCAACTAACTCGGATTTCTTACTTGTTTGATATACTTGGATGAAATTTCAGTCATTATATTTACTAATTACAGTAAAATCTGTGTACAACAGCCAGTGAAGTACCTAAAGTGGCTGCTGTGCACACACTGGATGTTATTCACAATATTTGATATTGGCCCTCCATTTTATGTCTCTTTCAGAGTAAGAATGTACTTGCATATCTAAATGATGTTTCAACCAACTATTTTAAGTTTAAAATAAAAAATAAAGAGTAAATGTTTTATTTTGTTTTTTATTCAATATCTACAAATTATGAATCAAGTTTATACAACAGTTTCAATGATTATTAGATATGGTTGAATGCATGAATATGAGATGATCTTATAGATTAAGTAGTTCATATATTTTATTGATTTAATATTTCAAAAGGAAAGAATATAATATAAGAGCATATTAACAAATGTGTTAGGACATAGAGCAGTGCAGCATTGGCTTACTATGTTTTTAGGAAAAAGTCGGTGATGGATGGTTGCCTGGAAGTCTTTGCAACTCTTATTTTAACTTTGTGTTCCTTGACATTGATGACACTTTCAAGTATGGACCCATTCCCAATTTGGATAGCGATTTCTTCTAAGCAATCAGTAGCGTCATTCAGTGAAACACATCTTTGACTATTCTCGACATTAAGTTGTTCACCCTCATCATCATCACCAACACACTGATCACTTTGAAGAATATCCATACCATTGAAATCCCATTGGCACATGCTGGTGTCACATTTTCTAAACATGCTGTCTATATTTAAATGGTCCTGCACTTCACACCCAAACAGTTCATTTGAAATCTTCACAAGTGAAAGATTGAAATCATCTTCATTCAATTCACCCAACCCATTTTCACACATTATCACACTTGCCAAAGACCCAGCTGCTGTTGGTAGCACACTGTGTGGACCAAAACCTGCTTTCTTAAACATTTTTCGATTGTGGAAGGCTCAGTTTCACACCTGGCCCTGTTCACCCAATATATAGCCTGTAAAACATTGATCTCTTTAAGAATTTAAGGCCATGTCTTGGTCCATTTTTAAAAGGACGGGTTGTAGTTGGCGTTTTCTGTACTTCAGCTTCATGGTCTGAATAAACCCCTGGTCCATTGGCTGGCATTCAAGTTTCGGTGTGGTTTGATTGTGTTTCAGATTTGCAATTAGTTTTCATGACTTGAACTTCTCTCACTATCTTATCAGACAAGTCTTAACACAGGATGCATGTTACTAAATAAGCTTAATATATTCTGTTGTTGACTTTTTCCCTTTATTTTCCATAATGCTCAAATTGTAAGTACTGGAAGTTTTGGTTTACATCCAGACTCATGTGGCATACAATTGTAAAGGTAAACATATTGTACTATCAGGGATGGAGGATTAACAAATCGGCAATGCGTAATCATATTTTCAAGTTTTATTCTTTATTCCAGTGAAGTTCTCCAGTGATGACTATGACAATGATGACTACGATTGACTGAAAAGAAACAAAATTACCTTTCAGTACTAGAAATTCTTAACAAGTGTGCACATACACGCAACCGGTTGATCCAGAGACAGACGACAGACTAGTCCTATACACCAGAGACAGACGACAGACTAGTCCTATACACCAGAGACAGACTAATTTCGAAAACAACAATGTGTATTCATATAAACCCGTTTCTTGCCTAAAACTATATGGCATGTCTCTCATACAGTCAAAGGGAAGTAACTGCTGAAAGAACAAGACTACAATTAACAACCGGTTATGCACCTTGAACAAGTCAAACCAGACTAATACCGTGTCTGATCAAACTCCCTCAAGTAGCCCAAACGGCACTTAAACCAATAAACAAATTGCAAATCACGGATTGCATACTTAGCTGGCACTTAGCTATGACATACAATGTAAACATATAATCAAATAAACTGACTAGTTAAACATGCAGACTAGATTAATTAAACAAATAACAAATTGAGACATGTATACTTTCAACAAAAACCAGCAATGTCCCCGAATATATGGAGATCTAGTAAAGTTCCGTTTACAGGTACTGGCGTAAATCTTGACTCAACAATCAAAGATTCTCACCATTCAAGGGAGACAACCTGAGAAACTACCGAGACAAGATTCACCCATTTCTTACAGTGAAGACAACAAATAGCTGGTTAAAGAACTTTAAATGTATGCGACATGGTCAAAAATAACGCATAACGAATGCACAATAAGCTTATCCATCAGGAACTAGCAAATTCACTGTGAAAATTCTTCTAGATCGTTCCACAACACACGTGGAACATGCATGTTGTGAATTGAAGCATGGAAATGCAAGTTTTTAACATATTTATATGCTTATTTGCACTTTGACACTTTGCCATATTATAAACAAACAACTAATGCATCGATTACGTACCGAATTAAGGTATCCTTCCTCCTAAACACTATGCATTAGTACAGAAACCGTGATCACTAGTAAATATTGCGCAATCGGGAAAAGAAATTTGGCTGATGCCGGAACCAATCAAATCGCTAGATTTTTTAGCGGCAACCAACCAAGAGCGTCCCGAGAAATTTCGCTTCTAAGAATGCGTCCCGGTAATTTTGGCGCCTACACATATTTTTTCTAATTCGCCTTCGTTTCTGGTTCTAATGTTACAAGCATTGAGGGCAATATGTTTTAACAAATGCCCACGAGATCTTGAGATATAAATCTGAAATGTGACGCATCAATACTGCACAGTGTATGACATTAACAGAGGACACTTATCGCAAGTCCCTGGCGGCCACAAGCATGAATTTGAAGTGAGGCTTTATGCATATGTAGGTGTCTGCTGTGGTCTTGCATGTTGTAATGTTATATACAGCCACTAGGAACTTGCATGTACTTTACAGCCGCCAGGGACTTGAAAAGCCAATGGACTTTCTTGAAGCGGTGTTAATGTGGGGAACGTTGGCATTTATTGCATGAATATTTGATTTCAGACTGTACAGGAGGTTACTTTCTGATGCAAACAAATGCTCTTATAGGTTATCTTGGTCTAAGTATGTTTACTGACACTACCTTAGCCTAGGGAATGAATATTTTGGACTTGAGTTTTGTTTTTGTCTGAAAGCAGTAATATAAATGGCTTGAAAGGACTCTTGGTCAGAAAATGCCAGGAGTGTTTACATATAGTTGTCCTGATCACCTGGTAATGTTTAAAGTTGATTAAAAATCCAATTTAATCAATATGCAAGATGAGGTCAATAATGGTCAATGTATTTTGACTATCAAGATAGTTGATATTTGGTACTTATATTTGGTACACTGTTGACACATGTTGCCATGTACATGTTTGATATTTGAGTGTAAAGTTTTACAAATAATCTTTGAATGAACATCAAAACACATTCCTGTTGACAAAAATCCGCAAGACAATGAAACAATTTCATAATTGAGTGAATTAAATTAACCAATGCATCTAAATTATGTCTTTTTTATTTGCATAATGACAAATGGGATCAGCGTTAGTGTTTGGATGCTTGCAGGTTTGTATCCAGTTGAGCAGGATCTGCCTTGCACTTAAAATAACACATGGTCAAAGATCAGTAGAATGTTCATTTATATGTGCACCGAAAATTGCGGGTTTGTATCCAGTTGAGAAGGATCTGCCTGGCAGTTAGAATAACATATTGTCAGAAATCATGTGTAATGTTCATTTATCTGTGCTCCTAAATACTGCAGGTTTGTATCCAGTTGAGCAGGATCTGCCCAGCAATTAAAATAGCACAATGCTAGAGATCAGTGTAATGTTAATTTATCTGTGCACCGAAAAATTGCGGGTTTGTATCTAGTTGAGAAGGATCTGCCTGGCAATTAGAATAACATATTGTCAGAAATCATGTGTAATATCTATTTATCTGTGCACCTTAAGATTGCGGGTTTGTATCCAGTTGAGCAGGATCTGCCCAGCAATTAAAATAGCACATTGCTAGAGATCAGTGTAATGTTCATTTATCTGTGCTCCTAAATATTGCAGGTTTGTATCCAATTGAGCAGGATCTGCCCAGCAATTAAAATAGCACATCACTAGAGATCAGTGTAATGTTCATTTATCTGTGCTCCGAAAGATTGCGGGTTTGTATCCAGTTAAGCAGGATCTGCCAAGCATTTAACAAAACACAATCATGGTCAGAGATCTCTAGAGAAGCTCTTAAAGGCTAATAAAAGGAGATTGATGCTATATCAAACTATATTATTAGGTAAACCTTTGGTCAGATTCAAATAGTTATCACCAGAAAACACCATCAGCAAAACTTAAACATGAAAGTCAACCAGAAATAACCCAGATTAGCAAGTTGAATAATTCAAATTGTGTGATTCTTCACTTCTGACCTTGACAGTTGATACACAAATATTTGAACCGACCAATCAGAATTCGTTATTTTGAATATGTAAACAAACAGGTTGTTGATAAACATGATTGAATTGGAGACAACTATATTTCAAGCACAAAATAACTTCTGTTAAAGGAGTCTATTCAATAGAATCTAAATGCATTCGTAAATCAATTTTCATGACTTTTATGAACATAATAAAAGAACTCAATATATTTCTTCAGTAATTTTATTTGTACTTATCTCCTTTTATGAGCCTTAAATTCAACACTTATGGATTTACACACTGTAAAGACCATGTGTGTGGCACTGTATGTCATTGGTTACCAAATAAAGGTTTGAGAGTTGCCCTATATTTGATTTTCTTGTTGAAATCGGTTCGATAAAAAGTATGAAGTCATCTTTCGTCTTTATGGACAAGTTTCAACAAGTTTGGATAGTGGATGGTAGTCCTTTGTACAATATGAATTCATCAGCCCATTTTTATGAGTATCATCTATAAAGAGGTTTGTATTCTTCAGAAAGTAGCCTTATTCTAAAGTTACAAGGTTTTTTGACACTGTTCAGAGATGACCTTTGTCCCCTCAATGTTAAAAGGTTAGTTTTAAATTGGCATACATTTACATTTGTGGCTTGAAATCATAGGTTTAGATATGATTTAAAAAACCATCATGGGCTACTAATCCTTTTTGTTAGAAGTAATCAATGTTTACAAATTACATGTGTAGAATCTTTTTTGTTAGATGTTATCACTGTTTACAGATCACATGTGTAGGTACATGTATTGTGTCTCCTGACTGACTTGCGCAGTGTCTATGGTTTTACCTGGCTTAACCTGCCCGTAAGGGCAGTTCAGTATCTTTACCTGGCTTAACCAGCCCTTATGGGCAGTTCAGTATCGGGTCTCCATCATTTCATGTCCAGCATTGCAACATAACTGAAATAATGTTGAAGTAATGTAGAACCCCATATAAATAAACAAATGATAATACAGTACCCACGAATAATTACCAAACTTGTCAGCATCATATGCAACCAATGAATGATACTGTACCTCCCTTGAAATGACGCAGTGTTGCATGCTTGTATCGCCATACAATTTACACAAACATGCATAAGATAGTGCAGGTTACCCAAAATTCTGATTAATCATTTCAATCATTATAAGACTTAATTGATTTCTTTGTATTTACCAAGTTACCTGTAGACTGCAGACTAGTAAATGTGATGTCAGGATTTGTGGTGAGAAACTGATGAGTCATTTCTATAACTTCTTTATAATATGGGGGGATGCGGCCCTTGCTTGCAAGCCTTTAGGGTATCGGGCTTTGGGGTTCTATAAAGTTGTGGATGCATAACAATTTTATGAATTTTTTGACAATTTTTTTGTGTGATTTTAAATGGTCTTGGCATCAGTCTATCATGGTTTTCTATTTCCGCCAAATAAAGTTTTGTACAGCGAATGATTTATATTGACCTTATATTGACCATAGAATGCTTGACAATAGGCCCTTTCTCATTTAATAAAGTAATAATTTATCCATTTATATCCCTTTATTCCCTACACACACTTCTTTATTTTTGCTTACCTTTAAGTCACTAGATTAGAAGAGACTGCTGAAAGCAAATGAATATTTTCATTACATAACATTAAATTGATATTAAAATGTACATGTTGTTGCAGTGTACTTACAGTTTTTTCAAAGAGAAGCCTAACTTGTGTATGACTTTTAGAAGTATCTCATCATTTCCAGTAAACACGATGTCAGCTTTAAGTACTTCATGAAGATTTGTTACTGTCTCTGTACAGTGTAGAAATGATCTAGTTTATTCCTTATGGCAGTTTTGAAGAGGTTCTATCCCTTTTTATGGCCCAACTTCACTGCCTTTTTTGGCGGTGACACCTTTTTTTCGTGCTGAACATGGTCCACGGTGCTGCGGCACACACCAGTAGCCTGCTCTATGAGATCTATAAATAATCACAACCCTCTTCCCTTTTCTTTAGCAAACGTTTCTGATGCATAAGAATATCTTGGCTTTAGATGATAACGCTTCTTTTTGTTCGGAAGAAAGGTTGGGGTAACACAACTGTTCTATATAGTTTTGCTGTTTTGATTGGGTTGTGGTTCCGGACGTTGATATCAGCGTTGACAAAACTGAAAAGTGTACCTCTCGCTTGTTGTCTACACCGACTTGCGTTTTCCTTGGTATATTGCACTATCCCTAACTAAATGTTTATATTGGGTTACTATGTAATTCCGTGTTATTCACCAGCACATTTATTCCCCCTAGTTTGACACCCTTTGTTAATTTAAGACATTTCTGCACATTTTGATGTACCCAAAGTGTCATCGTTTTGAGTAGTTACTACAAATATCAAGTGCGTTTAACCGCCATTTGGAGACCGACAGCAGTACCATTACGTCCCCTTATGGTGGGGCACAAAAGGAAACACTGCTGATTTTGTAAACCTGTGGAGAGTCTCTGAGCTTATTTAATCGATCAATATTGAAGACGGTGTACAGAATAGGTAACGCTGCTTGTCGAATGAGAGAGCATTGAATGGTTGAATATCCGTTTACATTTGCTACTTATACCTAATATCAAATCTCTTGAAAAGAAATGCCAAAAAACAATGAACATTTTTAACGTTGTTACTCAGATTGGGGAAAAATATACATGTTATTTCAACAAATGTGTATAGAAATAGCTGTTTTCAGGAATATCTTCCCAATTCCATACTGATCCTTTCATATGATCACATTAACAGTTCCTTGCAAACTCACATGTTAAGTCACTAATTTATTTTTTCAATTGCATATTCTTTTAATTTGAAACATTTTCAATAAAGAAATAGCATTGACAATTCAAAATACATCACTTTAAAATGTTTATTTCAAGAAAATCACCATTTCTAACCAGTGATCACTCTTCATGCCCTTTACTTTTGTTGTCTTTTAGTGTATTCAAATGGTGGACAAGGGATTTCGCAAGATGAATTGTGGGTAATTATGATGTAGGTGAAAACGAAGGATATTACAGAAGAGAAAAATTATCTCTTCAATACATTTTAAATTAAATTCCAATCCTTTTTACCCTACACATCAAGTCATTTTTAACCCCCAACTCAAACATCTTTTTCAACAGAAACCAAATGTAATTGCCCCATTTGGTATTCACATGGTACCCACTAAAGATAATCGGGTAGCTTGCCTTATTCTATGAATAATTGAGCTAAAAGTATTCATGAAAACCTATGCTTTTACCAGCATTAAGAAGAATACTTAAAATTCCGTTTCTTTCTTTATCCATCTCGCCAGGCGACCAAGAAAATTTAAGAAAGAGATCATCCAGCTAGGATGTTTTCTGCAAACAAAAAGGTAAAGAATGGAAACATTGACCAAAATTATCTCAATAATTAAAGTAGGAAATCATGGATTGAGTATCTGTCACTAAACAGCATTTAAACAGACTTCTAAATTGAATATTTAACCATTTAGCTTGTAGTTTGAGTACATTTAAAAAAAATAGCCCTAAAATGGATAAGGAAAAAGAATAACCTACAACACGTAGACACCACAAGATATTCCATCTGTTTGCTTTGCATGTTCAACAGTTCTTATTTTCCATCCTTGTACAGCATCAACTATCTTCTGCAGTTTGTTCCGCAAGAAATTCACTAAAATCATTTAATTTAATTTAGGTACCAACAACATGTATATATATGTTTATAGAACCACACTATATAATTATGCTGAATTGATATTTTGCACATGTTGAACAATTTAAACTATAACCACATGTGTAGCACTTTTGATGTAATGGAATAAGCAAAATGGCTTATTTGACATTTCTATGTAACAATTGTATGAATTCAAAACATCAAAGAACATAGCAAGAGAGTACTACTTTATAGCTCCAACCTGATTTTGACATTAACATTAATTCACAATGATATTTTCAAGAATTTAAGGTCCAGATCAGATACATTAAAAGATACATTTACAAAGAATGATTAACAATCATAAACAAAATATCATAACCCATATCTGTATCTAAAGCAAAAGATGAATTGATAACAGAGTCAAATATCTTATGCACATCATCCAATTTGTAAAGACCAAAAATGTTCTTGATCTATGCAACATGAAATTTAAAGCCTTCAAGGTTGCTGAAGACAGCAGTGTGTGTGAGTGGGATATCTGTTGCAACAGCTTACACTGACCACACCCCATTTGACCATCATGTAAAAACATAAATATGCACTGCCACACACACACAAACACATTTTCTACCTCTGAATCCGAAATATCTGGGCCTTCAAGTGAAGAAATTAGAAAACTACTTAGAGAAAACAACCAAAAGAACGTGCAATGTCAAACTTTAAATAAGAACACAATGTAAAGTCGGTATGGAACCTGCCTGGAACACAAACCATGCTCTGTTATCCAATTATATATATATATATATATATATATATATATATATATATATATATATATTAGGGATGGGAACGAATATTCGAATAGCGGGTCGAATATTCGAATAGCAAAATAGTATTCGAATATTCGATTTTAATGAACCCATTACTGTATGTTTACCATAAATTTTATTATTCAAAAATAATATTGTTTTATTTTCATTTTCTTCCTCTAAACCGATCCCAAATATCGAAGGACGTGCCTAGCTCCCAGGTGCAGTTACGATGTTTTTACAACGTATGTCACACAGTAAAACACCTGTGACAAATTACCACATCTGTTGACAGTTTGCAAAACGATTAATTCCTAGGTGTGAAAATAGTCGGTTTTAAGCCGCTAAATCTAACACCTTAATGATCTGCACTTGCTCCTTATTATCCAAAACAAGTAAATCACGCTAATTGACAATTTTCAGTGTCAACCAATCACGTAACTCGTTTGTCGTGAAATTAAACAATTACTCTTTCAATAACCAATCGTAATCATGATTGCATATGCAAGAAGACCAATCAAATAATGTGTTAGAAAGTATATTTTTCTTCAGAATAATTTGTCAAACTTATCTTCATTCTAATTTCTACATCTATTCGATAAACATCACAATGTCTCCATCACGTGTCTGGAATTACTTGACTCGTTCTGCCGACAAGTCGAAGGCGACCTGTAACCTGTGGAACCAGGACTTTGTATTTATGAATACAACATCCAACCTACTGAACAGAGGACTAGTGTACTAGTATTCGGACATGCAGACATTCGGACATCAAAACGAATTCTAACTAATTCTAAAATCGAATATTCGAATATATTCGAATAGTTCTAGTCGAATATTCGAATAGTGATTTCACTATTCGTTCCCATCCCTAATATATATATAAAAAAAAAAGATGCTTATGTGGCTCCTATTACATCTAGTGTGTTTTGGATTTCTTGATCTTAATAATTATGTGAATTAAACAATTACCTCATAATGTAGTTTTCAAGAATTCAAAACTATCCTGTGTCAATATGTAAGAGTTGATTTTGAATACAGCCTGAGGTGTCCCCACTGTGTATCCACTAATATCTTTTAAAATAGAAAATTTCAGTAATTCCAATACTAATGGGAGTAAAAATTTATATTAGATAATTCAACATTTAAGCATCACTTTATATTTTTCTTTATTTGTACCGTATAAACTCGACTATAAGTCGCCCTTGCCTATAAGACGCACCCCCTACTTTGATCTACAAGTGGGGTATTTCAGCGTTGACTCGACTATAAGTCGCCCTTGCCTATAAGACGCACCCCCTACTTTGATCTACAAGTGGGGTATTTCAGCGTTGACTCGACTATAAGTCGCATGTACTTTTTGTTAGTCATGCAGATTGATACAATGTCCCAAGAGAACGTAAAAGGCAATCGTGACGTCAAATTATTTTGACGATCGTTCGGTTATCTCGGTGCAAGGGATTGCGATCGCGGACTGTTGTTGACAAACAATTTTCGTCTCACATCTGTTTAAAAGGGATAATGTGGTGGTTTTTCACTAGCAATTAACTGAAAATTACTTTGCATCTGCTATTTGTTATTATTCATCCATTTGTCATTAAAGCCTTAGCAAAAGTCTACTCACGATATCTCTCTAGTTTTATTTTGACAGGTGGGGAAATTTCCCTCAAGTTGAGAGAGTTGGAATCGGGAAGACCGGCATGATCCGGGAGAAACGTGGCAGCTTGTCGGATATATGCATGCGTCAGACTCGGGGGAAGGAGAGGGTTTTAAAAGAGATGAATAAAATCACTAAGACAAACATTGATGGTTTATCTTATTTTTTTTTTTTTTCATTTATTTATAATACATACTATACAAACATATCAGAAAAGCAAAAAATGTCATTTTGGTGTAGATCTAATTCTTTTACAGATAATTCATCTAAAACCCCTCAAATTCCTCATCGTCAGTCTCATCGAAATGCTGTTCGAACTCAGCAGGCGAAATGGTCTCGTCATACACCTGATCATCATCACTAAGCTGGTCAGTTTCCGATTGTCCCCTTCCACCCACAAAGTCACTAAACAGCTCGTCATCCTCTGTACCGTCCATTGAGTTCGATATACCGCACTTCAAGAACGATTTCACAACGAGTTCACATGGGACTTCATCCCAGGAACGTTTGACCCATTCACAAACAGTCTTGATTTCTGGTCTCTTCAAGTTCCCGGCCTTTGTTAGTTCTTTCTGCCCGTTGATCATCCAGTTGTTCCATTTCTGGCGCATGTTAACCTTAAACGGTTTGTTGATGCAGACGTCTAGGGGCTGGAGAACGGAGGTACATCCACCTGGTATCACAGCTTGGTATGAGCGGCGTTCTTTCAACTTGTCTTTCACACTGGAAACCAGATGGGCCCTAAACATATCCCACACTAGCAACGACTTCCCTTAAGCATAGCCCCAGGCCGCTTGAACCACACATCGTTCAACCACTTGGTACAAATGGCCTCGTCCACCCACCCTTTATCCTGCACGTACACGATAACCCCTGCTGGAATAACCCCTGCTGGAATTTGGTCTTTTGGGAGCGTCTTTCTTTTAAACACAACGGCAGGCGTTAGTTTGGTCCCATCAGCGAGGCAGGCTAAAATGGTGGTAAAATGGGCCTTGTCGTTCCCAGTGGTTTTAACAGAAACTGTGTTCGCGCCTTTGAAATCGACTGTTCTAGTCCCAACCATGTCGAAGAACAGCGGGGTTTCGTCCATGTTTCCGATAGCTGACAACGCAAAATCATGGTTTTTTCGTAGGTCGATGAGATAACGATGGAAGTTATCAACTTTGGCATCAACGTCTTTCGGCAACTTCTACCCCCCATGGCAGGGCGGGGGGTTAGAAATTGTCCTGCCACTGCGCTGCTGAGTGGTAGAACCCCACCAAGTGCCTGCCCGTTTGCCGTGGGCTGCGACTCGTGTCGCCTGATGCAGGGATCCTGGTGGTTGAGAGAATCCAGGGTTAGGCTAGTTAATACCCTGTTTTTTCAATACACCACTTTGGCCTGAATTTGGGCTAAACGAGAGGTCAGGAAGGCCCGACCTGATCAATCGGCTGGTCATGCCTTGTCATGGGCAACTTGTTTTTTCATCAATCTTCCACCATACAACATATTTTCAAATTTATTTGAAATTTCTTCACCTTTAGTACCCCATGACGGTGGCCCATGGGTCAATCAGATGAAAGATTTGGTGTTTGATTGACATCCTGTATCATCCCATATTTATGTCGCTTGCTTGGAATGACATCTTTTGGGACACATTTGTGCAGTCTAGCCCTTTCACCCTGAGTATACCATCCTTGTAACCCTGACTTGATCTGCGATGGGTTTCCCCAGATTAAGTCCCCTTGTTGGGGTCCATGGTGGGCGGGGACCAAGGATGGTGAACTTTTTAAACTAATATGGAATCCCATAAAAAAGCTGCCAAGCGTACCCTTTCTGACAGTGATTCAGAGGCAGAATCTTCTCCGTCACCACTAAATTTTCCACGATTTATTGTGGTTGAAGCAGAAGATTCAGTCAAACCAATTACACACATATCATCATTTGTTATCGAGAAAACAATCAAAAGTATTCTCGGTACACCAAAATCAGTAAAAAAACTCAAAAACAACACCATACTCATTGAATGCTTCACAAAGCAACAAACAATCAACATACTCAAACATAAAACACTATTCAAACAAGCAGTCAATGTATACCCACATCCATCACTCAACTCATGTAAAGGAGTCATCCGTTGCAAGGACCTCCATTACTGCTCCTCTCTTGATGACATCAAGGACAACTTAAAGTCGCAGTCTGTTACAGATATCAGACGCATCAGTGTCAAAAGAGATGGAGTGTTGAAAAACACTAACACATACATAATCACTTTCTCATGTCCCACAGTTCCACCTACACTTAAAATTGGATTTGAATCCTTAAAAGTAGACACATACATTCCTAACCCTCTTCGCTGTTTCAAATGTCAACGATTTGGTCACCACACCACAAAATGCACCAATACATCAGTCTGTGCTAAATGCGCATTTGTAGGCGCAGATCACAGCACTGAACACTGCACCGCACCTGCATGCTGTTTCAACTGCAAGTCTGGTCACGTTGCCTATGCGAAGGAGTGTCAAACTTGGAAAGATGAGAAGGATATCCTGACCATCAAGTACAAGGAAGGCATTTCCTTTGCAGAAGCACGCAAACTTGTCTTGCAACAAAAGCAAGACAAGGAAAGACTTGTCAGTGGGAACAGCTAGCAGTAGCCTCCCCGAAACAAGACTGCCATACCTGCGATCTTCTCCTCAAACTGCTTTTGGGGAAGTTTCCAGAAATGGCGGAGGAGCTGAAGGGCAAGGTCCCAGCACCACTTCTATCATCATACATAGCAAAACAGCCACCTCCTACACCAAAACCTGCAATTGCACCCAAACCATCTACTTCTGCACCCAAACCTCAATCAGCACCAAAACCTACTGCCACACCAAAACCTGCAACTACACCAAAAGATACTTCTGCACCAACACCTGCATCAACATCTAAAGCTAAACAACCTGCCTCTGAATCAAAGTCTAAACAACAACAAAAATCTATTTCTTCTTCCATTGGTCCATCTTCTGGATCAAAGGCAAACCCTTCTCTTTCTAAGAAAGAAAGGAAAAACCTTCAAAAACATAAATCTCTTTGTTCAAATGATGAACAACACTCAGGTGCTGCGACAAGTTCTGTCGCAAGAACCCCCATTGCAACTTCTAACAATTTTGAAGTTCTGGATGCAATGGACACTGAAGAGGTCCTTGAAGGCGACTCTTCAGATGTCGAGCAGTCCATATGGGGGGTTCTTTGGATGATTGGGGTAAAAAACCAAATACCAAGGACCCCAAGTCGCCTGCTTCTTAACTTTTTAATCTGCTGCAATGAATTATAGAATGCTTTTTTATACTTTTTTAATTTTACTTTTTAGCGCATTGGCTAATTCAATTATCCAATGGAACTGTCGAGGTCTGAAGGCCAACTTTGATGAGTTGTCACTTCTGATTGATAATCACAAAGCTGCTGCACCTTGTCTTCAAGAGACATTCTTGAGGCAGGATGACACTATCTCCCTCAAATTTCATTCTATATATAACAAGATTTACACTGAAGGCAATAAAGCCCAAGGTGGAGTATCTGTCATTGTTAATAACAGTGTTCCTCACAGGCACATACAGCTTGATACTTCCCTTCAAGCTGTAGCTGTGAGATTATCTTTACATAACACTATTACCCTGTGCTCTTTGTATCTTCCACCAAATAAACCTATACACCACGGTAGTCTTGATGATTTGATATCTCAACTACCTCAACCATTTATACTTGTTGGTGATTTTAATGCACATAACACCATATGGGGTTGTACAGATACGAACCGCCGTGGTGATCAAATAGAGAATTTTATGTCTGTAAATTCTCTTTCGTTCCTGAACGATCCAAGTGCAAAAACATATTTGCATCCAGCTTCAGGATCATATTCTTCTATTGACCTTTCTTTTTGCAGTCCAGTACTTCTCCCTGATTTTTCATGGAGATGTTTAGAAGACACTTGTGGAAGTGATCACTTCCCTATTATTTTAAATGAAAATAAACCTTCAGTCCTTGATCGTCCTCAAAAATGGAAGTTGTCCAAAGCAAACTGGAGTAAATTCCAGATGCTTTGTGAACAGAATATTGTTCACCATGCGTTTGAGGACTGTGAGGACCCTTCCTTCCTTTTTTCTTCTTTATTGTTTGATGCAGCCAAACAGTCTATACCTCAGACCTCGACAAATCCCAAACGTCCAGATAAACCTTGGTTCACTTCTGAATGTAAGGAAGCCGTTAGGGAACGAAAGGCCTCTCTCAGGAAATTTAACCTGAGACCAACACAAGAAAACCTTAACGACTTCCGTATCCGCCGTGCAAAGGCAAGATGCACAATTAAAACAAGTAAGCGCAAGTCCTGGAGAGATTATGTCTCTAGACTTAATAGTCGCACCTCAACCAAAAAGACTTGGGACATGATTCATAAAATGAATGGCAAAGGTCCATCTCATATTAGTCACCTCACTTCAAACAACCAAGAAATAGATAACCCTCAGGACATAGCAGATACCTTGGCAGAGACTTTCTCGATGAAATCCTCTGCTGAAAACTACTCAAAAAAATTTCAGACCTTTAAAACAAGAGCGGAGAAAACAAAGCTCAATTTTACTTCGAAAAATGAAGAGCATTACAACAAACTCTTTACTCTTAAAGAACTTCAATCTGCCTTGAAGAAATCACATGACACTTCTCCAGGTCAGGATCAAATTCACTACCAATTCATCAAGCACTTACCACATTCATCCCTTTCTATTTTACTCGATATTTTTAATAATGTTTGGCAGACTGGTGAATTTCCATCCAGCTGGCGAGAGGCTTTGGTCATTCCAATTGCAAAACCAGGAAAGGATGCAAAAGATCCAAACAGCTACCGACCAATTGCCTTGACAAGTTGCATCTGTAAAACTCTTGAACGGATGGTTAACGATAGGCTTGTTTGGTTTCTTGAATCGAACAACCTTATTATATCTGTTCAAAGTGGCTTCCGCTGACAACGAAGTACGTTAGACCATCTTGTTCGGTTCGAAGCGTATCTTTCAGAAGCTTTTATTAAAAAGCAGCATGTAGTATCTGTATTTTTTGACTTGGAAAGTGCATATGATACCACTTGGAAACATGGTATACTTAAAGATTTACACGATTTTGGCCTCAGAGGCCGCCTTCCTATATTCCTTGCAGCATTCCTGGATGAACGGCTCTTCCGCGTTCGTGTTGGGAACACCTTGTCAGGTGCTCGCGAGCAGGAAATGGGGGTTCCCCAGGGGTGTATTTTGTCTGTTACACTTTTTAGCATTAAGATAAATAGCATTGTTAAAGCTATAAACCCTGGAGTGGACTGCTCCCTTTATGTAGACGACTTTATTTGTTTCTGTTCCAGAAACATGGATATTATTGAACGCCAACTACAGCAGTGCCTTAATAAATTGCAAATATGGTCAGATGAAAATGGGTTCAAATTTTCCAAAACGAAAACCAAATGTATGCATTTTTGCAATCTTCGTAGATTGCATCCAGACCCCGATCTGACTCTAGGCAATACTAAACTAGAAGTTGTGCCAGAGTTCAAATTTCTTGGAGTCATTTTTGACAAAAAGCTTTCTTTCTTGCCTCATATTAAATCTCTTAAAAAGAAATGCCAAAAAGCAATGAACATTCTTAGAGTTATTGCACACTCAGATTGGGGAGCCGATAAGAAGGTCCTGCTAAGGCTATATCGATCCCTTATTCGATCAAAACTTGATTATGGTTCTATAGTGTATGGATCAGCCCGTAAATCCTATCTCCAGCTGCTAGATCCAATACAAACCCAATGTTTAAGGCTTGCCCTAGGAGCCTTTAGAACATCTCCTGTTAACAGCCTCTATGCAGAGGCTAATGAACCTTCTCTATATTACAGAAGGGAAAAACTATCTCTTCAATACTTTTTAAAATTGAAATCCAATCCTTTTAACCCTACTCATCGAGTAGTTTTTAACCCCCAATACAAACGCCTTTTTCAACAGAAACCAAATGCTATTGCCCCATTTGGTATTCGCATGGAGCCCATTATAGATAATCTTGGGGTAGACACTGATTCCATAGCCCAGTACAAGTTATCTGACATACCTCCATGGACACTGGACACAGCAAACTTTTTATTTCATCTTACCTCTGATAAAAAATCAGAAACAGATAGAGCTATCTTTCACAGTAAATATAGAGAGATAAAAGAACAATATTCTTCCTACAAACCTATACACACTGATGGATCCAAGGACGGTGATTTCGTTGCAGCTGCAGCTGTATATGGAGAAAGGGTTAAGAAATGCCGCCTTCCAGACAAGTCTTCTATCTTCTCTGCAGAGATAAGGGCTATTGATTTAGCCATTAACCGGGTGGAAAATGCAAATTCCACCCGCCCGTTTTATCATATTTTCTGATTCTCTATCAGTACTGCAAGCCTTATCGAATCAAAAGTTGGAGAACCCTTTGGTATGCCAAATTATTCAGAGGATCTCTCATATTTTGTCTTCAAACAGACTTGTGTTCTGTTGGCTTCCAAGCCACACTGGTATCATGGGTAATGAACATGCGGATAGATCCGCTAAATCAGCTCTTAACCTTCCCATTTCAGATTTTAAAGTACCATACACCGATTTTAAACCTTCTATTCTAACTTACATCACATCCATCTGGCAATCAAAATGGAATGATGATGTTTTTAATAAATTGCATTCAATTAAGCCTACCCTCGGAGAATGGTACCCTTCCTACAGGACCGTATGAAGAAAGGAAGTTACAATTGCACGAATCCGAATTGGTCATTCATACATTACACACTCCTGGCTCTTGGCTAGGGAAGATGCACCTGAATGCATTCAATGCAATGCACCCTTTACCATCAAACATATATTGCTAGATTGCATTGATTTTCAAAGAATTCGTGCAAAATATTTCAATGTCAACACTATTTATGAGCTTTTTGAGACTGTCAGGATTGAATTAATTCTTTCCTTTCTCAAAGAGGTTGGGATTTACAATAAATTGTGATTCCTTACACATTCTAAATATATATACATTTATCAATATCATTTTTTCATCACACACTATTTATTTCATATCACACATTCATTACAAACAATCAACAATCATTAATTCTTTACAAATTTTCTATCTACTTTTGTTCATTAATTACAAATTCTTATTTATTTTTTCTTTTAACAAATACATTTTAACCTGTTAATATTTTTAATATCCATTCATCCACATCATCATAATGCGCGCTTAATGACCTTAGCTGTCGATGCGCCTTAAAACACCATTCATTCATTCCAACTTTACTTACAGTTTGTTTGTGTCCACTTTTGCGAAAAACGCCACTTTTGTCGCGAAATTTCATATTGTCATATTATTTGTAAACAGAAATTCCCCGAAAATGACGTCACGGAAATTCCCGGAAAATGACGTCACCGGAGGGTACTTTCCGCATGCATGCATTCTATTTTTTTTCAAAATTGCAATTTTATTTCTAGTTTAAAGCATGAATAAGCATGAATTTATAACATTTAATCTAATTCTTAACTGAATGCAATTATTTGCTATTATTTTAAAAAATATTTATTAAACTCGGCCAAAACGATCGTGTTTACGGATATCCCCGATATGGCCGATGTTGTCCGATATTTCACGAGTATTTCCGATGTCCATTAGGTGCCCGCTGCCTTAAATATGTACAAATGTCATACATGGCACTGAATCATCTCTACAACTGCTGTAAATTGTGGCACCAACAGGGCAAGTTTGTAAAGCTGGAGTATAATTGGATACGATTCCTGCATGATTGATTCCTGCATGATTTCATCGTGGGCAATATGCATTATACACTTTCCCCAGTATGTCACAGTCTTTCCTTCTGAAAAAACATTTAAACGACAGTATTTAAATCAATGAAGTATAAAGTATGCAGTTTCATTGTTTAAATGTTTATCAGTTTTAAAAATTAAAGTCAATTATGTTATTTCCTCCAATAGCCAATACTATTTAAATCTGATTTATTCACTGTCTGTAATCTACAGCATCAAAGACTACAAATTATAATGACTATGTTATGACTGAATAGTACTAAATTTGTTAGGAGTATTAAATCCAAAATGAATTTGCCTTAAGTTATTACAGAAACCTGTACATTTATCATAAATCACTAACATTAATGAAAAAAAAAATTCATGTTTCATGTCTTAAACATGAAAAACTTTAGCTGAATAATTAATAATATACATTATTATGTCATTATAAATGTTATTGCAAAATATGACTGGTCTAATTTGAAAAAAAATCCTAAAAATTAAATATTAAATATTTTCCAACAATTTATGTATAGACCTACAGCACTGTAATAAGAACGTATTAACAGGTTATAAACAGTAGTTAATTCCAATGATCTGAAAGCAGAAGCTGGCAGGCAAACAACTAATAACAGCAACATGAAAAGTCTGATGAAGGAAAACTAAAACAGCAACTGAAAGTAAACATCAAATCATTTTTTGTTATTGGTAAGTACAAGCAGAAGTTAAACACAAAATTAAGATAATAACATCTTATGAAAAAAAAACTGAACTGTTAACTATCTTTACTTCATCATAGAGAGTTGATTTCCCTAGCTCAGGGGGGACTATCTTTCTGTGTCATTCGTATATATTCACTTCTCTGACCCATAGAAGGATGACAATACATTTGCATGAACCTATAAATAGATGTACAATGAAGGAAGGTACTAAGTAAATGTAGTATACATTAATAGTCCAGTCAATCTGTAAGTCAACCCACAACTAATTGCAACAGAAACAAATTTGTGATTTTATTATAGCTTCACACCTCCTTTATAACATATAAAAAGTCCTCAGAAATCCCACCAGGGGAAAATACTGAAAAATGCATTTAAACTTTTTGAGAAGTGCGAGTTTTTGCATGGTTCGAAGGTATCACCATAGAAAAGGACATAGCGTGAACTGTCATCGGTAAATTTCGAGGTCAACTTGCTGTTGGAAGTCACATGAAAGGATAAGTTGAGCTTATTATCATTTATATATGTCTGTATCTGATAAAAAACATAATTGTTTGTTCATGATTACATTTTAGATGAATTTTTTTTTTTAAATAGCCTGCAGAATGCTTTGTAATGGGTTTTCGTGGGTAATTCAAAAAGTGTTTGTTGTGTTTAATTTCGCCCAAAACATTGATTTTATGACCATTCACACTCAAATATATCTTTAAACATGAATAAAATGACAAAAATGCACCTAACAATGACAAATATATAATATAAATATAAAATATTTACCTCGGAATAGCTGTTCTTTTTTTAAACTACGGTGGCCCATTAGTGCCATTGTAGATAATGATTTGACGAAAACACAGTTTTTTTTACTCATTCAATTAAATCGATCATGTTCATATGTTTAAGTTATTTAATTCTTAATTATTTTTTTGCAAATAATGAAATAAATCTATTTATGATTTGTTTAATTGATTTTTACATTTGCTTTATTTCTTAATCTTTGGCAAAATAGATCGAATTGTAGGTGAAAGATGAAGACCAAATGTGGATGAGATAAAAAATCGTCGGCAAATATCATCTGGTGGCGATTGTAATTTACTCTGAAGGTGCATTTATTACTATAACCTATTTTATCATAATGATATCATTATAGTCACATTTATTTCTTCTTATAACGTTTTTAATTATTATTCATCATTAATACATATGTTGTATGAACTATGAAAATTAAGGTGAATTACGCTAAAGTAAAACCTTCAATCAAAAGTAAGATAAAGCAAGTGTTGTTGTGTTTAATTTAATATTTTCATTTGCAGTGATGTTAACTGAATAATACCAATATTAAAAATGCTGCAGACAAAATCAACGCACAAGTGATGATAAATGCCTTTTTATCTATTTTCCATTTGCAGGTAAAAATTGATAGCACTATCAAGAGTGCAAGAAGGTCACATTAATATTGTGGATTCCATACCATTTTGAGCTTCTTCCGTTGTATTGGACAATAAATGGAAGAACAAAACCATCAGGATTTCTCAAAATGTGTTGATTCACATGTTCAATGACACGGTTATTTCCAGAGCAACTTGAGGCCATTTCCTACTGAATACATTTTTAAATGTAATACTTATGGGAATCTCTTTTAATACTGCATTACTTTGAGAGGAAGTCACAATACACGAAGTTGAAAGCATGATCTCGACTTCCAAACCAAAGACAAATACTGAAACCTTTAGCGAGGTTGAACCCAATGAAATGATAAAACGTTAGTTTACATTTATAAAATCATTATGCAAGAAGAAAATCAATTGAAGAAGTTTGTGGTGAAGTAGTTTTCAAAAGATGTAGGACAAACTTGAAAAGAAGCCCTTTGTTTGTCAAATCGCATTTCCAAGTTGTGTTTCATATATAAAACAAATATATATGACCTAGTACACACGTTTATTAAAGCCAAATGATTGTATTGCTGAGAACTGTAAATTCAAGCCATCAGAGAAATGTAGCCCCAGTCTAGAGCTCTGTTATCTTCCTATGTTATCTTCAAACTAAAGCCAAACATTACCTACAGAGTCCAGCTTTCTTCACTTATATGAAGGAAACCATCTAGTTTGTCTAAGCGATCTCGCATCGGAAATAGTTTCAACAGATCAAGTTTTTGAGCAGGTCCTTATTAGAAGTTCTAAGACAATAGGAAGAATAAAATGTGGTTATGGTTTGAAAGAATCACAGACAAACCAATTGTTTTCGTCAATTACTGTATGTACATACTACAATAATGCAATGCAGAAATATACAAGTGATCAGCATGTAGAAACCAGTCATTCGAGGGTGGAAAAAGATCATACGAACAACCTAAACATAGACATCCACGTTGCGGACTGTACACTTGATAACATTGTGTCAGGTCGACGAGTATATATATTGCGTAATTGTCGACTATGCAAAGTAAGAAGGCCAATTGAATATTAACAGCATGGTTTATAAATACGATTCAGAATACAGTTCTATAGGTTAAAGCCATTCCGTAACCCCAAACTCTCAATTAACGTTAAGAGAAATTGGAGAAGCAGCTCAAACTGGTCCGCATTTGCGTTTAACAGCTCCGGTTGATATATTGCATGACAATGAAGGAGATATATTTAAGAAAGAGCTGTGTAGTTTCCCGCCATCACAATATGGGTCTTCTGGGTTATTGAAACTAGCTGACAAACCTTCCTCAATAAATAAAATATAAGCGCAGGTTGTCTGTAGTGTCAATAAATAGCTAGATGAGTCAGTTCAATATGTACACGACGATAGGGCTTTGTTCTTACGTTTGCCTTCGAAATATGGAGGAGCAATTGTTGGATATACGTGGAACATATTCTGATGATGTCATAAGCAAACCTCCAATATTTGTATTTGCTGGATGTTCAAATTGTCCTTCTCGAAAGTGTTGTGTACAAAAGTAATGCAGGGAAGGGGTAGGTACCAAAAAGGTGGTTTTACTCGAGGAAGTTTGTTCACTTCCAAAAACAGCAGTTCTTATCAAATACTGTGAATTGCCTTTAATTAAAATGCTCCTGCAGTTTTACACCACCAGGCTGGTGATGTTCAAATTAGGAGGGGGCATGGGCACCTTAGGAAAGCAACATTTCAGCAAGATCGCCTTTTATGGATTATTGCTTTGCGCAACTGTTTCGTAACCGCACCATAACCAAAGCAGGAGATCCATACCGTGACAGGACTTCGAGTTTCTAGCAGTACAGTAAATCTCGGACAAGGCGTCCTTTTCATCATGTCATCATGTCAAGGCTGAACAGATATAATCGTTTACGGTTGTGCTAGCAAAAATAAGGTTGGCCTATACGTCGGTGGCGTCATGTGGTCTTTTCGGATGAGTCGAGGTTCTGTCTGCGATTCTGATAGCATCGGCGTGGGAAGAGATACAAATGCACCACTATCTTGGAGCATGATTTCTTTTAGCGGGGGAGCATCATGGTCTGGGGTGGTGTTTATTACGGTAGGAGAATATAACTTGTTCTTGTTCCTTGAAACCTGAATGGACACATTGATGAAATTTTTCGTCCTGTTGTTGTCCCATTTGCACATAGAATTGGTCAAAACTTTGTCTTCCAGGATAATAATTTCTGACCCCACAGAGCTCGTGTTGCAGTTGACTTCGTCAGGAAACAGGGAATCTTGACATTCCAGTAATCTTCGAAATAATCAGACATCTTTCCCATTGAGCATGTATTGGATGTTGTTGGTAGGAGAGTCCGAGCTCGTCGCCCCATACCAGCCAATCTTCAGGAATTTGGTGCAGCACTTCAGGAGAAATGCCCCCCCCCCCTTGATGTCGTGCATGTATTTCTGCATGTGGAGGTCATACCCGATCTTGATTTTGATATTGATTTTGATTGAATATCTGGTCTGTGTTTTAAACGAAATTAAAGATACCTCAATATTGAATTTAGGCGTGCCCTTATTTTTTAACGCATAGTGTACTCCATGTGTAATTCAATGAGTGTACACTTAATTTTGAAAAGCTGGCACATAGTGAGAAAGGGGCAATAGAATAGTTACTACTTTTGCTGCTTTTCCCAATATGTTTCTTCCTTTATTTCATTTATTGTTTTTTAAGTTCACAAAACAAATGCAAAACGTCAAAAAATACCACATGAATATTGTATTGCTTGTGTCATATATTTCGTTTTTCTTATATAGGCATATATGGATTTCGGTACCTTATTTAAGTGATTGCCTTTATATATAAGTTATCAAATACAAAAAGGTGTGTTTTGTCTTTGATTTAAGTTTTAGAGAACAAGCTTTGCCAGATAATATCGAATTCTAGCATATAGGAATGCATTGACATGAAAAAAAAAATCTTTAGTTTTAATGGGTGGGTGGGGTAAGTTGACCCCTTTCAATTTACAATATTTATAGGAATAAATCAATTCTAGACGGCAGACTGATGTGAACGATAAAAACACATGTAGATAGAGTATACCGCTTATCAAAACATCATTTTTGTGTGATTTGTTGTGGTTTTTGTTCCATTTTGGTAGATATATACAAATATGCGACTTTTTTCAAAAGGCCTGAAAGTAGCAATAATAAAACGAGTTTTTAACCAATTTCCCATGAAGGGATTTTGGAGGACTTTTTTTCCGTCATCGCTTATACATCCATGATAACTTTAAAAGAGATTTCGTTTCTGTTGCAATTAGTTGACGGTTGAGTCCATTTTTTTCATAGGATGACTGGACTATAACATTTTATTGCTAGTACATACACCACACTGTCACATGCATAATTGGAAACAAAACAATTTTTTTCTCTCAAAATTGTCATTATATTTATATTATATGTGTTGATATTTTACATTTATGTGACAGCCATGTCTGTATCTTATACATGTGATATCATTATGAATAAGTGTTAGAATTGAATCTGTTACAAAAAGTATGCTATACAGTACCATTCAATAATTATTGTGTGTATTTCAACCTAGACTGACGTGTAACTCATACCAAATAAATACACATTTTAACTCATGTATCTGCAGGCCAAGAGACAACTCAGGAAATTATTTAAAATGCATGATGAGCAGATTTTTATTTGATCACAATGTTTTTCTGTTCCTTATCAAATTTAAGATCATTTATTGTTATTCATTCTTATTCACTCAAAAGGTCTGCTGATGCTTTCCTTTTGGATCAGTCAAAGATGCACCTGAATGCATTCCATGCAATGCATGAGCCTTTTGAAACTGTAAGGATTTAATTAATTCTTTACTTTCTCAAAGAAATTGGAATTAACTATAAATTGTGTTTCCTTACTCATTTTAAATTTGTACATATATCAGTATCATTAATTCATAAACTATTTATTTATTATCACAAATTCGTTACAAATTATTTACCTACAATCATTAATTTTTACAAATTTTCTGTCTACTTTCATTCATCACAAATTTTTAATTATTTTAGTAAACCAAATGCATTTTAACCTGTAAATAATTTAATATACTTTTATCCACATCATAATAATGTGCACTAAATGACCGTAGCTGTCGATGCGCCTTAAACACCATTCATTCATTCATTCTATGTATAGATAAAGAACAAAGATTTTGTTTATACTGCTCAGATACTGTGGAATGTGAGTTTCATTTCGTTTTAATTTGTCCTTTATCTAATGATCTACGTCTTAAACTCATCCCTAAGTTGTTTTTTACACTCATCCTAATCTAAAGTTTTATGTTCTGATGGTAAGTATGGATACGACTGTTGTTAGAAATTTGTCTATGTTCATTTTCAACGCAATTCAAAAAAGATATACTATGCAAAAAAAGAAACTTTACATTGGGTACAAATGGTTATAATGTCACTCTAGAACAATATAACGTACATATGTAAATGTTATATGAAACTTGGAAGCAATATCTGTGAGTTTGTAACAGCATCGGTAATGGATTTCTTCATAATGAATGTCAAATTTGAGGTTTAAAGACATAGGGGTCGATTTCAAAAATCACAAAAATGTGAATACATGTTTAAGTGACTTTTGAGGTATCAATCAGTCTTACTGCCAATGTGTGTTAAGGTTTGTCAGTAACGTCTGTGACTGCCGTTGGCTCTAAGGTTGCTATTCTCCTCCTCATGGAATTTGTGAGACGGCGAATGACGGCATTGGGTATGTTCTGCCATTCAATAAGGAGGGCATTTCTCTGGTAATAAACATTATTTATTTGATGGTCATTGCTACCCAATGCCCAAGCTCACAAACCACATGTGTTCTATTGGGTTTTTGTTGGGCGAAACAGCCGGCCACTGCAAGACGTTGACGCCGCTCTGAGCTAAAAACTGCGTCGTCAGACGAGCTGTGTGGGGCCTCGCATTGTCCTGCTGAAGAATCACTCCAGGACATCGATTTTGCAAAAATGGGAGGAGATTGTTCCTCAGGATGTTCACATACCCTACTGCATTAAGGTTGCCTTGAACAATGACCAGATCTGTTTTCTGGTTGTCAATTATGCCCGCCCAAACCATGACGCTGCCACCGCCAAACCTGTCGCGTTCCTGAACGCAACATTGCGCGAATCTCTCGTTCCGTCGTCTGTAAACCCTGACCCTAACATCAGCAAAGCTGACGACGAAGCGTGACTCTTCGGTAAAAATCACGTTTCGCCATTGGGCTCAGGTCCAGTGCTTTTGATGACGAGCCCAAGCTAAGCGGGCGGCTCTGTGACGCGCAGTTAGAATCTGGCCTGTATAAGGTCGGCGCGCACAAATTGGTTCTCTATCTTGTCTAAGACAATTACGTATTGTCTGAGCTGTGACCCGGAACCGCCGTGAAGTTAGCGTTGCTTGGGTAAATCTATTACGTAAATGCGTTAACGTAATAACGTGGTCGTCTCTACGTGACGTCGCTCGGGGTCTACCTGATCTGGGCCTATCCGTAACTGACACAGTAGTTGCATACCGAGTTGTCAGGTTGTGAATGGTTTGCCTGTCGCATCCAAAATGAAGAGCAACGTCATTTACAGACGTGCCTGCTCTGAGCATACCGACAGCCTGATTTCGCTGATTTTCTGCTAGCCGTGGCATTGCAGTTTTCAGACAAAATTTTTACAATTTTGTGTTTTCGTGTCAGTGATTAAGAGTTTATGTGACTGTTTAGAAAAAACAACTGAAATGAACCCGGGATAGGTCAACACGGGATAAGTGGTCTAAACCGGAAGTGGAAAGCGGGCTAGCCTGTGCACAGTACAATTGCCCAACACTTAGTGTCGGTGTACTCTCTATACTAAGGCCAATAACTACATATCGCTTACGTTCACATAAAGTCACCATTATCACACTAAAACAGGTCATAAAGTATGTAAAGTTTCTTTTTTTGCTAAGTATACTTTGTTTTATCCTATGTTTCCTCGTAAAATGACAACACTTGTGTTATATATGTATCAGGATGTTCATTATGTAGTAACAGCAGCAGCAACTTCATCAGTCGGGGTCCCCGTAGTTGTTGGTCCATGGTTCTTTCTCCGTTTCATGGATAACCATCTTTCAACAACCTGCTTGATGACAGAGCTGGAGTCTTCCACAGCTGGGCCATTTATACGAACATGAAAAAGACTAGCATTGGGCCACATAGTCTGTTGCTTTGTTTTGTTTTTATTATTTTCAGGATGCTGCCATCCCTTTCTGGCCATGCATTGGCAACAGGGAGAGACGCTGCTGCTTCTGCTTCAAATAAGAGCTCTTTGTTAAAATTTTGAAGCCCTGAATTTCTCAAAAGCTGAAGCAACAACCACTCTGTTGCAGTGACTCTAGCCTTTCCCTGTTTTACTTTCTCAGGTATGTCTTGAAGAAAAACATGTATATGGTACATTTTGCCATTGTGTTGCTTGCTTTTCTTTTTTCAAATCATCTGAAAAGAAGTGGTTGGCTAACTCAGCTATCTGTCTGTTGCCATATGTCTTAAAATCCACTTCCCCTGTTGTTGGCAATGCTGTTGGGTCAAAAATGCTGAACGCTGCAACAACAGATGATGTGTCCGAAAATCGTCTAACTTTAGACTGTCAACATAATGATTAAGGAGATTGTACAGTTCATTTGATGTTTTATCAGTTGGTTTCATTTCAGAGCACATTTCAGTGAACGAGTCAATGTCCTGAGCTAGCTTATTTTTTTTTATGGGTTTTACATCACATCAACATTATTTCAGTTATGTAGCGATGCCCGGCTCTTAATGATGGAGGAAGACCCCATACTCAACTGCCCATAAGGGCTCGTCAAGGCGGGTAGAACCATCGGCATTCCGTAAGTCAGTCTGGAGACTGCCTCTCATGAAAATCCATATCCTCTCAGGATTTGAACCCACGCGGAGAGGGGCCATGTGATTTCAAGTTCTGTACTCTAACCACTCGGCCATGGAGGCCCCGGGCTAGCTTATTAAGGGGAGCTTTTGTTTCCTTAACCTCCTTCAGTTTGTCTTTGCAGTGGTTTATGAGAGGCAGGATCGCAGAGTAGTTCAAAGAATCGGACTGAAAGTGTTTGAACAGATTTGACAGGATAGGCAGAATGTCATGGATGATGTAAATGGCACCCAAGAACTTTACACAGCTGATCTTTTTAACAGTCCATGTGCTGCAGCATCCTTCTCCTCCAGCTGAGCCAACGTCTGTAAAATTGATTCGAAGTCTTGATGGACAGCATTAACAGCTTCGTTAAGGCTCAGCCACCTCGTTTTACAGGCTTTCTTCAAACGCTTGGAAATCTTTCCTTTTTTCTCATCTCCAAGTTGTACAGATTTTAATCTCATTTGACATAAACACCCATCTTCTTAGGGGAATTTTCAAGGAGTTGCCATAATTGCGTTAGGAGTAATTCCACAGTTTTAATGTAGGAAAGTTTGTCATTAGAATCACTACCAGAGTTAAAATTTCTTGGAGTCATTTTCTTACCTCATATTGAATCTCTTGAAAAGAAATGCCAAAATGCACATGAACATTCTTAAAGTTCTTGCACACCCAGATTGGGGAGCCGATAAAAAGGTTCTCATTAGGCTTTATCAATCCCTTGTACGATCAGAACTAGATTATGGATCAAAAGTGTATGGATCAGCCCGTAAATCCTATCTTCAGCTGCTATATCCAATACAAAACCAATGTTAAAGGCTTGCTCTAGGCGCCTTCAGAACATCTCCTGTTAACAGCCTTTGCAGAGGCTCATGAACCTTCTCTATATTACAGAAGAGAAAAAATATCTCTTCAATACTTTTTAAAATTGAAATCCAATCCTTTTAACCCCTAATACAAACACAGAAACCAAATGCTATTGCCCCATTTGACATTTGCATGGAGCCCATTATAGATAATGTTGGGGTAGACACTTATTCTATAGCCCAAAACAAGTTATCTGCCATACCTCCATGGTCTCTGGACACCGCAAACTTTTTATTTGATCTTGCCTCTGATAAGAAATCAGAAGCTGTCTTTCACAGTAAAGATAGCGAGATAAAAGAACAATATTCTTCCTACAAACCTATATACACTGATGGATCCAAGGACGGCGATTCCGTTGCAGCTGCAGCTGTATATGGAGGAAGGGTAAAGAAATGCCGCCTTCCAGACAAGTCCTCTATCTTCTCTGCAGAAATAAAGGCTATTGATCTAGCTCTTAACCTGGTGGAAAATGCAAATGCCACCCGATTTATTATATTTTCTGATTCTCTATCAGCGCTGCAAGCCTTATCAAATAAAAAGTTGGAGAACCCTTTGGTATGTCAAATTATTCAAAGGATCTCTCATATTCTGTCTTCTAACAGACTAGTGTTCAGTTGGCTTCCAATCCACACTTGTATCATGGGTAATGAACATGCGGATATATACGCTAAATCCGCTCTTAAACTTCCTAGTTCAGATTTTAAAGTACCATACGCCGATTTTAAACCTTCTATTTTAACTTGCATCACACCCATCTGGCAATCAAAATGGAATGCTGATGTTTTTAATAAATTGCATTCAATTAAGCCTACCCTCGGAGAATGGTACCCTTCTTACAGGTCCGTACGAAGAGAGGAAGTTCCAATTGCACGAATCCGAATTGGTCATTCACACATTACACACTCCTGGCTCTTGGCTAAGGAAGATGCACCTGAATGCATTCCATGCAATGCACCCTTTACCATCAAACATATATTACTCGATTGCATTGGTTTTCAAAGAATTCGTGCAAAATATTTCAATGTCATCACTCTTCATGAGCTTTTTTAGACTGTCGGGATTGAATTAATTCTTTCCTTTCTCAAAGAAATTGGAATTTACAATAAATTGTGATTCCTTACACATTTTAAATATATATACATTTATCAATGTCCTTTTCTCATTACAAACTATTTATTTAAAATCATACATTCATTACAAACTATTTATCTACTATCATTATTTTTCACAAATTTTATATCTTCTATCAATCATTCATTATAAATTCTTATTTATTTTTCTTTAATCATATGACCTTAGCTGTCGATGCATCTTAAAACACCATTCATTCGTTTGTACAAGAATAACAAACAACGTAGCAGAAAGTTGAAATGCCAAGCTGAAACGATTAATTGATTACAAAGAGAAGACCATTGATAAAATTGTTCTTTACTTTTAACTACGTACAAGGAAATTATTTATGTGAAATCCAGTCAATGAATGGAAATTGAATATGCACTCTTTATTAGACAGGATAGGATATTATCACTTAATAAAGGTTACTGATGTATCACAATTTCCATTAACAAGCATAACCCAGCGCATTTCTGATATTTATATACAGAGTTGGTTCACTGATTTAAATACATTTAACAAATTAGAAAGTTATAGGCTATTCAAAAAATCATTTGAAATGGAAATGTATTTTGCAACCATTACCAATATAAAAAGCAGAATAACTCCGACAAGGTTTAAATGTTCAGCTCATTCTCTTCAAATTGAAGTAGGCAGAAACATTGCCAGAGATGATAGGAAATGCCTAGTATGCAATTTACATGTAATTGAAAACGAATTTCACTTTCTACTCGTATGTCCTTTTTAGAGAGATATCAGAAGATTGTATTTGCCAAAATATTAGCATACTTGGCTAAATATTCAAAAATTCATATGCTTAATGGAACCAAATTCTAAGAAAACAATTTTAAATATAAGTAAATTTTAGATAAAGCTAATAGCAGACGCAATAATCATATTGAAATGAACCAATAATTCATAACTACCAAGTATTCTGGCAATTACATTTACATTCATCTTTCTATTGTATTCTGTGATTCTTTTTCATCACAAAATCACATGTTTCTCATTTTTGTGTTTGTGTTGCCATGTTTATGCATTTTTATGCATTTATATGTTGCATTCATGTTTGACAACAAACTATGTTCAGTTTATATGTCAATAAACTATTTGAAACTTGACCTTGAAACTTATGTGACACTATGCGTGCTTTTGGTGGAGAAATTGATTGGACGCTTTTATCTGAGTTTAATTTTGCTGCTCGCGATCCAGATACAGTAGTCCTCCCGAAAAATATTTGTCACCCGGACAAAACGATCGATTAAGTTAAAGCCAAAATATGTTTACTCGACAGAAATCTCGAAAAACAACAAGCCAGTCCACCTGAACCACACATGCAGACGTCCGGTGTCACCAAAGTCAACCAAACGCCTAACGAAACAAAAATTTATTCTAAAAAAGCTCCGTCGACACAACAATCTTTAGCTGTGAAAACAATTCAAGAAAACGAGATGGTTCTCGTCCCACAGATGGGTGAATTCATGGTAAAAGGCAGTCAAAATAATAAATATTCAGTTACATTATTTCCCAAACAGACTTGTTCCTGTCCAGCCTCAACTACATGTTACCATATTATGGCAGCAATGATTTCCATTTGGAGAGTTGGAGATACCAAATGAAAAACAAGGTCATGAACCTTTCACAGCTCAGAAAGAATTGCCGACCAAAACATTCCAAAAAAAATGTGGTACTAGAAAAGGGCGCGATGGTGACTCAAATTTCGAAGTAGTTGCTGCTCCCGATTCCGTTTGCAAAACAACAAGAACTGACGTATGTAAATCGCCAACATCCACATTGACAATGAATACAGTAGGAACGAGCGAAAATGCGGGAAAAAAACTTTATCTTTGAAAACTTCAACACCTAAACGCCAATCCCTCAAATCACCGAGTTCACCTCCAGTTGTCACCTTATCAAGATAGCGAAGGATAGAAAACGAATACAACAAAGTACCAAAACTAGAGTCTGGCCTATCTTTTATTGAAGAAGAAATTGAGTAAAGCTCTTTTGATCCAAGCAGAGATGCTACCGAACTTCGTGATTATCGTGGACATGATATGTGGAATAACGTTTTGGGTTTAACCAATGACGACATGTTCGCTTTGAACGAAAATCAAAAACTTAATTCTCACCATATTGAAGCTGTTAATATACTTCTTTAGCAAAAATGCGTTATAAGCGGTTTACAGTTAACAGAAAAAGTTCCCGTGTTTTGTCAAAAAGAAAAAAGACCAATGGAGCCTGTTCAATCACCGACTTGACACATTCATCACTTCATTTTTGAAGATGACAAAATTAATTTACTTGATAGTTTAGGAACTGATCGGTCGCTAGATAGAATTATCCCAAGTGGACTTGAAATACAACCATCTTAGATATACGGTAGTAATAAAGAAAAATTAGTTATAAGAATCCCGCCAATTATGAAGCAGAACAATAGCGTCGAATGTGGATTTTATGCCATAGCTTTCGTAACATCATACTGTTTACTGAAAGAACTGTTTTGATAGCAAACTTTTAAGAGATCACCTGTTCTCCTGTTTCACCAACCAAGAGATGACATAATTTCCTCTAACAACAAAGAAATTAAACCAACGTAAAAATCAGCGTGCAATGACAATAGAAATGGAAACTTTTTGTATCTGCCAACTACTTGCATGTTAAGAATGATGCAGTTATGGTTTAATGTGACAATTGTACTAAATGGTACCATATGTCGTGTATAAACGCACCTCCAGATATGTCAATGATGTCGCAGGACTTAAACTGCGGCTTTTGTTAAGTGTAAATTCCTTCATAACATATTTTTATAGAAAACCTTTTGGTGAAAAGAGGATTCTATTTACTCATAAGACTTTCTATATTGTTATCACCACGTCAACGACATATTGTATAAACAACATATATTATCTGCTGCTTAAATTTATATAAACAAAGAGGAATTTTTTCATTATTTTTCAATTATTTGAATGTTATGGAAATATGGTGGCTGAAAAGCTGAAAGAAACAGACGTATCCTCTTATCTAAAGATAGAACGATTAAAACTTAAACAAAATAAAAACAAAAAGATAAAATGGTAAAAGTCGTCTGTTATGGTAACATGCGAGTAATTCTTTCGTTGAATTCCTTTTATAGGGGTGTTTGGGAAAACCTAAAACAACCTTTTAACCGAAAACAAGATTGTGTGGACAAACGGTTATACGTATTAAACTGTTATTCATAATTTCTCATTATAAAGATGAAAAATGTATTATTTGACAAAATTTCAGACAATAATTTTGTGTTATTAGAGTTAAATTCAGCGTTTTGTATATTTTAATTAAATCTTATACAGCCGGAAACAAGAGTTTCATCCGAAAACAAACTTTAATGGACGGTACGTTATATTTGTGGACTCCCCCCATGGCAGGGCGGGGGGTTAGAAATTGTCCTGCCACTGCGCTGCTGAGTGGTAGAACCCCACCAAGTGCCTGCCCGTTTGCCGTGGGCTGCGACTCGTGTCGCCTGATGCAGGGATCCTGGTGGTTGAGAGAATCCAGGGTTAGGCTAGTTAATATCCTGTTTTTTTTCAATACACCACTTTGGCCTGAATTTGGGCTAAACGAGAGGTCAGGAAGGCCCGACCTGATCAATCGGCTGGTCATGCCTTATCATGGGCAACTTAATATTTTTTTTCATCAATCTTCCACCAATACGACATATTTTCAAATTTATATGAAACTTCTTTGCCTTTTGTACCCCGTGACGGTGGTCCATGGGTCAATCAGATGAAAGATTTGGTGTTTGATTGACATTCTGTACCATCCCAAATTTATGTCGCTTGCTTGGAATGACATCTTTTGGGACACATTTGTCCAGTCTAGCCCTTTCACCCTGAGTATACCATCCTTGTAACCCTGACTTGATCTGCGATGGTTTTCCCCAGATTAAGTCCCCTTGTTGGGCTCCATGGTGGGCGGGGACCAAGGATGGTGAACTTTTTAGATTAATATGGAATCCCATAAAAAAGCTGCCAAGCGTACCCTTTCTGACAGTGATTCAGAGGCAGAGTCTTCTCCGTCACCACTAAATTTTCCACGATTTATTGTGGTTGAAGCAGAAGACTCAGTCAAACCTATAACACACATATCACCATTTGTTATCGAGAAAACAATCAAAAGTATTCTCGGTACACCAAAATCAGTCAAAAAACTCAAAAACAACACGATCCTCATTGAATGCTTCACAAAGCAACAAACCATCAACATACTCAAACATAAAACTCTATTCAAACAAGCAGTTAAAGTATACCCACATCCATCACTCAACTTATGTAAGGGAGTCATCCGTTGCAAGGACCTCCATTACTGCTCCTCTCTTGACGACATCAAGGACAACTTGAAGTCACAGTCTGTTACTGATATCAGACGCACCAGTGTCAAAAGAGATGGAGTGTTGAAAAACACTAACACATACATAATCACTTTCTCATGTCCCACAGTTCCACCTACACTTAAAATTGGATTTGAATCCTTAAAAGTAGACACATACATTCCTAACCCTTTTCGTTGTTTCAAATGTCAACGATTTGGTCACCACACCACAAAATGCACCAATACACCAGTCTGTGCTAAATGCGCATTTGTAGGCGCAGATCACAGCACTGAACACTGCACCGCACCTGCATGCTATTTCAACTGCAAGTCTGGTCACGTTGCCTATGCGAAGGAGTGTCAAACTTGGAAAGATGAGAAGGATATCCTGACCATCAAGTACAAGGAAGGCATTTCCTTTGCAGAAGCACGCAAACTTGTCTTGCAACAAAAGCAAGACAAGGAAAGACTTGTCAGTGGGAACAGCTACTCAGCAGTAGCCTCCCCGAAACAAGACTGCCATACCTGCGATCTTCTCCTCAAACTTCTTTTGGGGAAGTTTCCAGAAATGGCGGAGGAGCTGAAGGGCAAGGTCCCAGCACCACTTCTATCATCATACATATCAAAACATCCACCTCCTACACCAAAACCTGCAACTACTTCTGCACCCAAACCTCAATCAGCACCAAAACCTTCTACTGCCACACCAAAACCTGCAACTACACCAAAAGATACTTCTGCACCAACACTTGCATCAACAACTAAAGCTAAACAACCTGCCTCTGAATCAAAGTCTAAACAACAACAAAAATCTATTTCTTCTTCCAATGGTCCATCTTCTGGATCAAAGGCAAACCCTTCTTTTTCTAAGAAAGAAAGGAAAAACCTAAAACAAAAATATCTTTGTTCAAATGATGAACACTCAGGTGCTGCGACAAGTTCTGTCGCAAGAACCCCCATTGCAACTTCTAACAATTTTGAAGTTCTGGATGTAATGGACACTGAAGAGGTCCTTGAGGGCGACTCTTCAGATGTCGAGCAGTCCATCTGGGGTGGTTCTTTGGATGATTGGGGGAAAAAACCAAATACCAAGGACCCCAAGTCACCTGCTTCTTAACTTTTTTTGGTCTGCTGCAATGAATTATAGAATGTTATTTTATACTTTTTTAATTTTACTCTTTAGCGCAATGGCCAATCCAATTATCCAATGGAACTGTCGAGGTCTGAAGGCCAACTTTGATGGGTTGTCACTTCTGATTAATAATCACAAACCTGCTGCACTTTGTCTTCAAGAGACATTCTTGAAAGAGGATGACACTATCTCCCTCAAATTTCATTCTATCTATAACAAGATTTACACTGAAGGCAATAAAGCCCAAGGTGGAGTATCTGTCATTGTTAATAATAGTGTTCCTCACAAGCACATACAGCTTGATACTTCCCTTCAAGCTGTAGCTGTGAGAGTATCTTTACATAACACTATTATCCTGTGCTCTTTGTATCTTCCACCAAATAAACCTATACACCAAGGTAGTCTTGATGATTTGATATCTCAACTACCTCAACCATTTGTACTTGTTGGTGATTTTAATGCACATAACACCATATGGGGTTGTACAGATACAAACCGCCGTGGTGATCAAATAGAGAATTTTATGTCTGTAAATTTCTTTCGTTCCTGAACGATCCAAGTGCAAAAACATATTTTCACCCAGCTTTAGGATCATATTCTTCTATTGACCTTTCTTTTTGCAGTCCAGTACTTCTCCCTGATTTTCATGGAGATGTTTAGAAGACACTTGTGGAAGTGATCACTTCCCTATTATTTTAAATGAAAATAAACCTTCAGTCCTTGATCGTCCTCAAAAATGGAAGTTGTCCAAAGCAAACTGGAGTAAATTCCAGATGCTTAGTGAACAGAATATTGTTCACCATGCATTTGAGGTTCACTTCTGAATGTAAGGAAGCCGTTAGGGAACGAAAGGCGTCTCTCAGGAAATTTAATCTGAGACCAACACAAGAAAACCTTAACGACTTTCGTATCCGCCGTGCAAAGGCAAGATGCACAATTAAAGCAAGTAAGCGCAAGTCCTGGAGAGATTATGTCTCTAGACTTAATAGTCGCACCTCAACCAAAAAGACTTAGGACATGATTCGTAAAATGAATGGCTTTTGATTTTCAAAAAATTCGTGCAAGATATTTCAATGTCAACACTATTTATGAGCTTTTTGACACTGTTAGGATTGAATTAATTCGTTCCTTTCTCAAAGAGATTGGAGTTTACAATAGATTGTGATTCCTTACACATTCTAAATATATATACATTTATTAATATCATTTTTTCATCACACACTATTTATTTAATATCACACATTCATTACAAACAATCTATCAACAACCATAATTTTTTTTTAAAAAAATTCTATCTACTTTTGTTTATTAGATCTAATTACAAATTCTTATTTATTTTTTCTTTAAAAAAAATACATTTTAACCTGTTAATATTTTTAATATCCATTCATCCACATCATCATAATGCGCGCTAAATGACCTAAGATGTCGATGCGCCTTAAAACACCATTCATTCATTCATTCTCTTCAATACTTTTTAAAATTGAAATCCAATCCTTTTTACCCTACTCATCGAGAAGTTTTTAACCCCCAATACAAACGCCTTTTTCAACAGAAACCAAATGCTATTGCCCCATTTGGTATTCGCATGGAGCCCATTATAGATAATCTTGGGGTAGACACTGATTCTATAGCCCAGTACAAGTTATATGACATACCTCCATGGACATTGGACACAGCAAACTTTTTATTTGATCTTACCTCTGATAGGAAATCAGAAACAGATAGAGCTATCTTTCACAGTAAATATATAGAGATAAAAGAACAATTTTCTTCCTACAAACCTATATACACTGATGGATCCAAGGACGGTGATTTCGTTGCAGCTGTATATGGAGAAAGGGTTAAGAAATGCCGCCTTCCAGACAAGTCTTCTATCTTCTCTGCAGAGATAAGGGCTGTTAATCTAGCCCTTAACCTGGTGGAAAATGCAAATTCGACCCGATTTATTATATTTTCTAATTCTCTATCAGTACTGCAAGCCTTATCAAATCAAAAGTTGGAGAACCCTTTGGTATGCCAAATTATTCAAAGGATCTCTCATATTTTGTCTTCAAACAGACTTGTGTTCTGTTGGCTTCCAAGCCACACTGGTATCATGGGTAATGAACATGCGGGTAGATCCGCTAAATCAGCTCTTAACCTTCCCATTTCAGATTTTAAAGTACCATACACCGACTTTAAACCTTCTATTTTAACTTACATCACATCCATCTGGCAATCAAAATGGAATGATGATATTTTTAATAAATTGCATTCAATTAAGCCTACCCTCGGAGAATGGTACCCTTCTTACAGGTCCGTACGAAGAGTGGAAGTTACAATTGCACGAATCCGAATTGGTCATTCATACATTACACACTCCTGGCTCTTGGCTAAGGAAGATGCACCTGAATGCATTCCATGCAATGCACCCTTTACCATCAAACATATAGTGCTAGATTGCATTGATTTTCAAAGAATTCGTGCAAGATATTTCAATGTCAACACTATTTATGAGCTTTTTGACACTGTCAGGATTGAATTGATTCTTTCCTTTCTCAAAGAGATTGGAGTTTACAATAGATTGTGATTATTTACACATTCTAAATATATATACATTTATCAATATCATGAGGTGGGTGACATGATAGTCGCTAACCTCTAACAGCCTTACTAAAGTATTCTTATACCTTTCTTTATTGCATAAGCAGTAAACATAGCTACAAATTTTTTATCTACTTTTGTTCATTAATTACAAATTCTTATTTATTTTTTCTTTAAACAAATACATTTTAACCTGTTAATTTTTTATATCCATCCATCCACATCATCATAATGCGCGCTAAATGACCTTAGCTGTCGATGCGCCTTAAAACACCATTCATTCATTCAACACTGAATAGTAGAAACTTTCAATTAGGGGAAAAGAGACATAGGTAACATGTATTTTATCTTTATCTCTAATTCTGAACAAAACGTTACTGTAGAAAACTGGAGAAAACCAATTCTATCAGTTTTTAGGGGAGACAACTCATGAGAAAATGAAAAAGAACAAGGGGGATTATAAGAACAAGCATAAAATGAAGTGTCAATATGTTCATTGTATGTTTACTGCTTTATATTTAGAGCTATTATAGTCTGTTTACATCTGATCAACAATATCTCGGATATAATCCGATGATCGGTTCATTGTGAAGGAGTATGACCCTGCAGTTAACTGCTCAGTAACGCAGACCAAGACAGGTAAAACCATCGGTATTATGTCAGAAAGCCGAGAAATATATCATTAAAATTCAAATCGCCACTGTGATTTGAGCTCACTTGGCTTTTGGTTTAGTACTCATAACCATTAAGAAGCCTATTTTGAAGAATCATTAGGCAGTGCTTTAACGAGACTTTTTCTGACTGCAATACTCGAAAGAAGGACTGTCACAATAATAGATAGATGGACACTGTTGTTTTTTCTAACAACATTTTCTTTCAATTTGTAATGATCAAGTATGTTTGTCTGATTACTAGTTCACAAATCCCAACCTATTCAGCACCAATACATATTCACGCTGTGCTAATTATAACCCATACGTATTGGGTTACAGAAAACACGTAATACATACTGTACGGAGACGAACCCCAGGGTTCAAGCCACGCTGCTTCATAATCGGTTTAATCGAGAATAACATATTTAAATAGTTCGATACGTTAACATTGGAATGACACTGGAGGGACAATGTTGGTGAATGCCAATAACATTTTGGTGTGACGCTTTGATGATAAAGCTGTCATAGAAAACATTTCTGTCACCATTAGGCTAACCACAAACAAAATACTAAGGGGATTTTATCAAATTTTTGGTTAGCAAAAAAAGGAAGTTTAAAGGCATGTCATGCGAGTCTATAAATAGGCTTAAGGTCGATTTGTGTAAACAGTTGAACAAGGAGCTTTTATACCAATAATTGACAGTGAACATAATGAACTGTTTTATTTAGAATAGGCCAATGGAGCTTTGACTGTGAATGGTGATTAATTATATACTTCATAATTTGTTAAAGCAAAACGGCTAGACTAAATCAAAAACTACATCGCTAAACAGACGGACACTATGTTTGTGAGATGAAAGGTATAGTGCTACGTGACATTACGACAAAAGTTGGTTTGCGCTTGTTAAAATCGCGGTTTAACCATTCTTGATAAAAAATAAAAGGAAGTAATTGTTTGTGTTAAAGATGGCTGACAATGACAGCATGAGTTCGGACAACGGTGTAGAGTGTTTACTGTTCCCGGAACATCCCGGATATTGTGAGGCGCTAGTTGTCTGCAAGCGGGTTTCAGCTTCTGTCTCATTGGTCGGAACTGTGTTCGTGCTTTTCATCATCGTTCTGTTCAAACGGTATCGGTACTTTTCACAGAGACTTATAACACATCTCTGTCTCGGATCTGTTCTGCTGAGTATCTCGTATTGTCTCGCAGATATAAACGAGACCCCGTCTCCGATCTGTGTAGCACAAGGCGCTTTGATCATGTACAGTATAGTATGCGTTTGTGGATGGATTATGATTATAATGGCAAACTTGTACGTCGTTACATTTCATGACAAGACCCTACAGAAGCACGAGAAACTATTAACGTTATTCGCCTGGCTACTTCCGGTCCTTTTCATGGTACTTCCGTTTGCTGGACAGGACGTGTACGGACCAGCCGGGGTCTGGTGCTGGATAAAGAATGATTGGCGCTGGCGATTTGGTCTCTGGTACATTATTCGGATTGTTTCTGTCTTTACGTTCGTGATAGTCGCTTTTTGGATCGCTCAACATATCATCAAGATGGCGCGCATCAGCAGTTCCAGTGTGACCGATTTCTACGCCTCCCACGATGACGTCAGAACCCTACGAATGTATCCTATCGCTTATTTTCTGCTGAACGTTTTTTCCGTTATTAACCGAATACAAAATAGTATTGCCGATGCAGACGAGTCCAGTGGGCACGTGTTTTGGCTCACATTGATGCAAACGATTTGTGAGCCTTTCATTGGTGGTGGCTTGGCTCTTGCATTTATCATTGACAAGAAAACACTACAAAGTCTTACAAGAGTCGAAGTTACAAACGCATTTCAATCATTCTGTAAAAAGCCAGCTGACAATGTTATGGAATACCCGGTATTACAGATGCAAACAACTTCAGTTAGCGGTTCTGAAGAGTTTAATACTCAATTTAGTGCATGACCAAGTATGAATGAAGTACTTCATTTCACGCACATGCTTGATCTATACCAATGTTAACTTTAAGCGATATTTAGACTTTAGCAAAATGTAATTTGATGAGATAGTTTCTAAGTGTGATGTGATGGGATAAAACTTTGGTATTTATGTTTCTTACATGATCCATTTTCCTATTCAAATTTCACTCTCCAGTGTCTAAAATATATTTATCTCATGTTTGGTAGCATGAATCATAAAATATGTACGGCAGTTTCAAAGTAAATTTTCTACATTTATTTCTTTACTTATATGAACGTAATGTATCAAAGACAGCCAGTTTCAAACAGTTTCGACTTGGCTACCAAGGTTACGTTCTACGTGCGGAGTTCAATGTTTGACTATTTAACTATTTACCACCTGCAGACGACATTGTCTTATTGAATCAGACGACTTTAGAAAAGCTTTGTAAACATGTAAAAACAACCTTTCAGTTCTGCTGCTGTGATATGTGAATAGATTGAAAAAGCATTGTTGCAAAAGAAAAAACTGCTTGTGACCAGCAATTTCTCCTTTTACCACAATGCTTTAATAATGTCTGCAGATACGCAAAAAAGTGGCGTTCGGTAGTAATGTATTAACCCCACTGCTCCATTATACCAAGTTGTCAAGAAGAGTTTAAAAGCTGTGAGACATGGATACATTGATCGTTCTGCGCATTTTGTCACATTAGTCACTTCCTAATTTCAGAAAGAAGTGTAAGAAAAGATTTTCTTATAAAGGTCGTCTGCTAGGCTCTCAATTTTACCAGTCGTGAATACCAAACTCATTAATGTAAATCTTATCTAAGCTACCTTTATTAATATGTTCCCTTATATAAATTTCCATTGTTCCTCTTGGTAAATTCTTTTCTTTTTCTTATGTTTCACCGTTTGTATGTATGTATATATATATATATGGCAATAAATATATGTAATGTTTAATGCCAATGAAATTTATGTTATGTAAATCTAATTTGCATGGTTTCTTCTACTATATTCCACGTATATGATAGTTATTAAGAAGTTTGACTATTTGAATCCCGACTTTTTCTGTAAACTAATAGATACAGATAATATACGATAACCCTTTCTAAATAAATCTTAACTATTTGCTTCAGGATCTTTATTCTCATCGACAATGACCAAGATCTGAAATCATCAATGATGGTAATAAGTTATATTAGATGATAACGCTATCCTCTATCTCCCCCTCCCCGAGGGCCTATTTGGGTATGAATTCTTCATGTGAAATAATATTACACATCGTCTAAAGTTTAAACAAAGGCTGAAAGCAAATCAATGCAGAGAACTTTAGAACCTACTTAACCTATTCCCTTATAAAGTAAGAAGAACCCTAAATGTTTAACAAGAAGCCTTTATATGTCCCTGATCTGATCAAGTATATGAGTCTTTATCCACAGTTACATGACATACACTATAAAACTACCCTCTTCTTTCGAATGAGTGATTTACGTTTCGAGGGTCCAGGGCATTACTGTTATACTTGATTCTTTTATGTGAATGACATACTATAGTCTTGCATTTATCCCTCGAATTCTCAACACATTTCTTTTCAACAATGTGCAATATGATATGGTTTACAAACGATATAAATCAGGTCAAAGTTTGAATAGCTAATGATCCTTGTTATTCAATCCTATTGGAAGACACGCGATAATGTCGGGCTAATGCGAACAGTTCGATACTCACGTTTTGTCCGATCAGCCCTCCGTTCATTAAAGACTATGTTTGAGAAGAGTTCACGAATAATCATAAGTCGTAAAATTTTACAACATCAAACCTGCGAAAATCGGCTGTGACTCGAACAGGCAAGCAAAACTTGGTGGCCTTGGGATTCTTTCACTGCTTCCTGGAATTTTTGCATTGTTTTGTAAAGAATACAATGTAATCTATTAAAGTTGAAATGAATGAATTGTTGTAGTTTTTGTTTTGATTTACACCACTCGAAATCTGATGTGTTAGTTGTCATCAATTCTAAAAATTATTTTTCTAACAATGGTGTAGTTTCGTGCACTTTTTACATTCAAACATACACGTTCCTAATTCCAATTACGCTGTTGTATTTTTTCTTGGACTTATTTATAGTGCGATAGGGGTGAAATAGACTTATGTATCCACGTATCAACGGTTTTTCAGTTATATTACTGCTTTCCTGGAACCACCAGAACTAGGCTAGGGCTCTGAAATGACTTGCCAAAGGTTACTTCCCACGAAACCAGAGGTGTCGGTGGTGCTCGACCCTGGTGGTGCCCGGTATCCCCTAGTCATATTTTTTTTTATTTTTTTTTTCATATGGGTTTTACATCACATCAACATTATTTCAGTTATGTAGCGATGCCCGACTCTTAATGATGGAGGAAGACCCCATACTCAACTGCCCACAAGGGCTGGTCAAGGTGGGTAGAACCATCGGCATTGCGTAAGTCAGTCGGGAGACTGCCTCTCATGAAAATCCATATCCCTCTCAGGATTTGAACCCACGCGGAAAGGGGCCATGTGATTTCAAGTTTTGTACTCTAACCACTAGGCCACGGAGGCCCCTAGTCGTAAGTCTCGAGAGTAAAGTATTATTATGACTAGCCCGTTTCTCTTTCAATTGACCAGTTGACAAAACCCAACCAACTTTTTCACAAAAGAACATATTCATTTCATTCAAGCTACACCACTGACTTCCATTGGTTAAATTGTTATGAATGATTTAATCATTTTGAGGAGTTTTGTCGATCGTTCAATTGTTCTCCAAGCTTTCAATAAATATTTCAATCACTAGTCTTGATGACCAGATGGTGCGGATGGTAAGTCAGGATGAAGGTTGTGTTCAACCTCCACGCCATCATGTTGTCTGCAACAGATCTTCTTTAACACCATATACTCCAACACATCTCAAATGATTGTCAATAACAATTTCATTGTTAAAGATATCATGGTGACAACATGAGACTCCAATCTCGACCGTTTCCGTTTTTTCATGGATGGGGTGTGGCTAGGAATTGCGTGACTGGTCTCCGGACGTTTGGTTGTTATTCGTTCGTAACATAGCGCCGACAGCATTTCATCAATGTTGAAACTATCCTTTCTTTAAAGATGAAGGAAACCCCGAAGCTTAACTGTCTATTTGGGCTAGAAAAGTGGGATAGAACCATCGACATTAGTAAATCGGCCGAGAAGCTACCTCTTACGAAAGTCCATATTAGCACTATCTTGAACTCAACCAATGTAACGACAAGCCATGTTGAGTTCAAGGTAAGTACTCTTTGTGAATACATTTCTTGAAACCAACATGGCTGGCTTATCCTCACTAACAGTGCTGAAATGCACTTATGTATCAACGTACAATGTATTAAAAAATTTCAGTTATGTAACGGCTTTCCCCGGTCCACCAGTACTAGGCTAGGGCTATGTAGTAACTTGCCAAAGGTCACTCCCGCGAAAACAGGGGTATCGGTGGGAATTGAACCAGGGACCACCGAGTTGTAAGTGTCCGTCACCTTGACCACTGGTTCGAGTAGGACCCTTAAGGTATGTAGGCCAACTCTTTCCACAGGACCAAAATGTTTAATCGATTCCACGTTGACAGGTCCATTACTTGCGTGTTCCTTGAGATTTGATCAGAGCAAAGCATTATAAGTAAAAGAGTGTTGAACCGGTGTTCAAATCGTACAAAACAAGATATTTATTGTCATGATGAATGTTCACTAAACACGTTGCCCCCATGAGGGAATGTGTGGCTGTCCCGAAATGAAAGCAGCAGCAGAAATCGGTTATAGCAGCATGATTGGGCAAGACTGCAGAGCCACGCCTAGTTTGCCTACTAGTCTATTAAAATCGAGGAAAATCGTAAACAAATGAAGAACTGTTGACAAGGCATAGAATTGTTTAAGTAAAGGTGTCTAGAGGGAACACTTGAAGACGATGTTATGTCTTTATTCCGACAGGTATTGTTCTTTCATCTTCTAACAGGATATGTCTGAAAACATAGGCTTACATTTGAATTTCCAACATGTCTCTTACTACAACACTGTTTTCTCCCATTCACACAATTAGTCACAGATCAAGGGTTCAGTGCAATACTATAACAAGTGCTTCATGTTTGTGAAGCACTTGTTATAGTCTTGCGTTGAACCCTCTTGGCATAGCCAGTTTTGCCTTCAAATATATACTTCAGTATCGTTTATAAAAAGGCACGAAACGAATTATGTAGTGAAAATCAGTTAAAATGTATCTTTTTGCATTTGTTGTATAATGATGTAAGGTATGTAGAGGGATTGACCCTCATATACTAATTGACGGGGGAATAAACGGGTTAGAGCTTTGAAGTCTAACTGAAATAAATATGTAGTGAAGCCATTCCCCAATTTATAAAACACCTTGTGACAGGTCCAAATTCAAATCGAAAACAGACGTTTATAACTAGCATGAATAAATGGTTTTCTTTGTGACATTTTTTAGAAATCATTGTGATGAAATAATAAATTGTTCACCATTTGTCACACACTGGTTTCTTAAGTCTTCTGCAGTAGATGCGGTAAAGTTGGGTGTTCTGTTGCAACAAGTTAAAAGTCACTGTTCACAGATGTGAGACATTTGGAAGTTATGAAATAATTTCTATAAAGGCTCATGAATAGGAATTAATGCTGTATCAAACTATATCATTTGGTAAATTTTGGTCAGATTAAATTCAAATAGTTTTTACCAACGAAGCAAAACTTAAACGTGGAATCCCAATGAGAAATAAGCCAGTTGATAATTCAGATGGCCTGAATTATTACCTCTGACATGGTGGCGTGATACACAAATTGTTTAACCAACCACTCAGAATTCATTATTTGAAACATGTTGATAAACATAATTAAATTGGAGACAACTATATTTCAAGCACAAAATAACTTATTCTAAAGGAGTTAAATAAAAAAGGTTTCTCAATGCATTCAAGAATAATTTGTCATGACTTTTATGAACATATTAAAAGAATTATGGATCCCTATATTTTTTTACTTTCATATCATTTCATGTGCCTTTTAAAACGAGAGGTATCCCGGTACATGATACGCAATGAAGAGTAGTCATTAGATGCAAATTGAATCGTTTCTAATTCTTTAAAGTGTGTAAACAGCGAATGAACATGTGTTTTAATCCACAAGTGTGACATCGTTCTTGTGATCTATTGCACATAAACTCTACTTAGTTAGCTAAATTGACGCAATACAAATGCTGTATTGTTTCAACGACATTTTCTTTTGACTTTCAATCTTTCTCTCCTGTGAACAAGGACCTTTCTATATTTACTTCAGTATATCATCGAGATACAGGGAAAGGTGTTTCTAATATTTCTATTTCTCAAGCCAACTAACTTGTCTCTCTTTTTCTCTTTGTCCCTACTCAACGCATATATCACGCTAAATGATTAGTTTCAAATATCCAGACCAAAAATTTAAATTGCGCCTTCTCTTCTTTTGTACACTTATCAATATATTTCATCTGAAGTTCAAACTAAGACCTCTTCTCAAATACTTTGAACTATGTCTTCTCTTCTTATGTACACTTATTATTTGTATCATCCGAAGTGCAAATAAAGACCTCAAGTAAGTTTTCAAAAAAGCGACGGTCAAATCTAATGTTGTGAGCTAGACCCTTTTGTGATAACTTCTATATTTTGTAAGTTACTGTAAGAACTTTGGTAATAAAACATCTTTAAGCTAAGTACTTCGTGTTATGGTGACAATTACGATTAAAAGTCGTCTGTCGCAAAAAGTTAACATTAGTTAATGCATTGAACAAAAAGTTCACTACAAGCGTATATACTACCCCTGTCCTACAAGCGTATACCACTACCTTGCAATAGGTAAGCCTATTCAATCTTGGGCGATGGTCTACTTTAACATATTACCAAACCATAACGACAGTTGACCACTTTTTTTTACAGACGCTTGGAAAACACTGTGGGAAAATGAGAAATCACTCGTAACGAGCAATTTCTCCTTTTCCAACAATGTTTCCGACTCTATCTGAAGATAACTTTCCAATTTTGTCACATTTTGAAATGTCGTCTGCAAACTGTTTCAGTTTCGGACAGTCGAAAATTTGGTGTTTGGTAAAGGGTTAATTCGTTAGGCTATGATTTCTCAAGTTAAAAATACCTTACGTTAATACTATATGAGACATCAGCTGTCGGCTATATAGGCCAGTTAAGGGTGAATGAATTCACAATATAGCGTACCCTAGTCCGTCTGCGTAATTCTGACTAATCGGTGTATTGGAGAATTCAATAGACCGTTAATTAATCGATACAATGATATAAGGTTAAGTTTCATTTGTTTATAATCAAATACACCAATACTGTCACCATTAGACTGTGTTTGAACGTATATCTATACATTTTACATACGTATTTACATCAAGCATACTAACTGACAAGTACACATGTTAAAAATGTCCTTGCTGAATGATGAAAGAAGGGAAAGATAGTCACGTGATACTGTGAAGAGAATTATACAGGTGTAATATTAACGTTTTATGTGGGTTTTGGGTTTTTTTCTGAAGGATGTGACGAATTTTGGATGAGACAATGCCTGGATTAAAAGGAGGGGTGAGTAATCACTGTGATAATGTATGATTATTTATGAGTTTGTTGTAATGATAAACAAGTGTTTTAAGGCGTCTAAATTCAATAACGCCCAGGATCAGCCTTTGATAACGTTATAGACTGATCCTAGATCTGATTGGTCGATGCCTCACCATTTCAAGATACGAACACTCTGCCTACATTATATGTAGAGAAACCCCAGTATACATGTTGATTGCATAAAATACGTGGTTCAATAGTTGAGATGAGATCGTCTATAGATGTGTAAAACATCTTAAACACGCCTGTTATGCTGATCCGAGGCTATACAATGTTCAAATAGTGTTCTGATGGTAAAGGCCGTCTCGGTATATTCTATATCATGATCCTAACAATGTATATTGTTCGCTTATGTCATGTTTTATAAAAAGAAATCTTCAGTGCACCTGTATGAAGTTTTGGTGTAATTAATACAATTCCTATAAAGGGCATACCGCTAAATGTAAATGACTATCGAGTATGGTTGGCCGAGCACAAGTATATCACACGCTCAATACATGTCTTCCTTGTTTCGGTTTGACCCGTTCGTATATGCAGACGACATTTAAAGTATTTGCGTCAGACGACTCTCAAACATTCTGAAAAAGAGATAGGCCTACTGTGTTTATAATGACAAATATAACCTTTTTGAGAGAGTTTTATAAAAGTGAATTATTTGTGATTATCGATTTATGTATGTGTTTATATTGATGCGTTTAAAAGTCGTCTGAAGAATGCAATATGCGCCAAAAAGAACGTAAAGAGGATGGATATACCTATACATGCATATTCCAAACATTGTACCTGTTAACAAAAATGTTATTCTGATCTTTAATACCATAATAAATATTGCAATTGGAAGAAATAAAAAAAAAGTATTATACACTTGCTCTATTGCTTTAAATGTACGTACATGACTGAGACCTAAAAATTGATCTCCACCGATGAAAAACATCCTTTCGTCAAAGGTGCTTGTTCACAGAAGAGAATATTTGAAAGTCAAAACAAAAGGTCGTTTAATCAACAGAATTTTTGTATTGTTGTTTGATATACATTTAAAAGTAACATTGAAAGCATGTTAATTCAGGAAGCGTCGATTTATCTAAGTAGGTACAGTTTATACGCGATAGACGCTTTTGAATTAAAATACATGTTAGATCACTGTATACGCACTTTAAAAAATCAAAAACGATCTAGTTCTGCTTCATCAGACTATTCTCTAGTGCGTATCATATAACAGTACAGCTGATGTGCAGATTTAAAGAAATGTTTTTAACTTCCAAATTTCCTCACATCTACGAACAAGAACCTTTAATATACACATGAAACAGAAAGAATGTTACATTTTTCGTACTTGATTGCACAATGCCTCCCACTTTCTCCCATAGAACATAACACCATGGTAACATATGTGGTTTTCTAAATCAGGCCCGAGACTTCCAGTCGGACCGAGATTCCGTCGACTCGAATGGATCCACGTCGTTAAGCAGTGTCGGTGTCGTGTTGGACCCAGGCGGTACGTATGAGAACCGAGGGTTTGAACCATCCACCGTCGGTTCGCGGGTAAGTCACATGCTATTTAGTAGGACTATACGGCTTCTACCAGATCGAGGGTTCAATGCAATACATTAGTAAGTGCTTCATGTTTATGAAGCACTTACTATAGTCTTGCATTGAACCCTTGAGATACAGGGAAGTCAATGTTAATGCATGCAACGAGAATCTCACTGTTTCATCACTGAGTTTTCTTGGTTGCCTTAAGCGAAGGAATAAACTAAGTGAAAGGGATGAATACGTTATAATATCTCAAAGATGAATTTATAATTATGCAAGGCAATGGATTGTGACCTATTTTTTTATTTGGCTGGGGAGTCTTTCGAACACCACACTTTTGTAAAGAACAAAATTTAAAAAAAATTCCACACATATGACCTTCCAATTTCTATATATTATATTACAAGTTACGAGTCTTTTATTGTACATGAAGGCCTCCGGTTCATCATACCACATATGTTATACAATACATTACATAGGTTTAGAGTTGTGATAATTGTTCGTTTCCTTCGGAAAAGGACACAACCTTAGCTTGTTACATGCAGAATTGTTAGTGCCCAGGAACTTCATGAAAGTCTTAAATTAGGTAAGTCTTTGAGCCAAATGACAAGCAGATTTGCACACCTTACCAGAGAATAAGTTAAATAAATTGAATAGTTACTTCTGATCATAACAAAGATGCTCGTTTCTGTTGAAGGGACTGTCGCCTTTTGGACCAATAGAGAGTTGAACTGTTGACTGGCTTCGGTTGAACTCTTTTTGATGAAAAATGCATCAATAAAAATCATTTACACACGCAGTCATTGAATGCATTATTTAGAACTTTAACTGATGTTATTTTTAGATAATGTCAATCGGAACTTTTCGATGAGGTCAACAGACCAAACTGAAGTCCGGTTCAGTCTACCGTAATTCACCGAAGAGTTCCGATTGGCATACACATGATTTCCGTTTCCCAGGGTACACTCGATACGACGTTTACCGATGACAGCCGAAAACAGATCTTCGGTGAGGACGAGAACGAAGAACGCGGGAATTGGTCGGGTCGCTTTGACTTCCTGTTGTCACTTCTCGGCTATGCTGTGGGTCTTGGTAATGTGTGGCGGTTCCCCTATCTCTGTTACAGGTAATACTGGAACCGGGTGCAAGTCGTGTTTATTACGCATGCGTACGGCCGCTGGTACCCCGACTTGCGAGATTGCAAGTCTGGGTACCATCAGCCGTACGATAGTGTTGTATTGATTTGTCGTCTGAAACATCTTACATATTAACATATATGGTGACATTTTAGATTACCTATTAAGTGAACTTGGAATTTCCTTTATGCGCGCGGTATTTTAAGCGTCCGAATAAGAAATCAAATAAATAGTTAATTCGACATCTTAAACAGAAATCCAATTAATTACGTATAAGTAGTATTTTCATAAGAATTGTGTTATACTATTAAGATTTAAATGACGACATACAATGGGTGAGAATATTCAATCACTCATTGGCAAGTCACCACTCGCATCATCCCTTTACCAAACGATTCGATAACCATATCTGTTAGGCATCTTTGTTGGACATGTTCTACATTGCTAGTACGAATATCGTTTCCCTTTTCCCACACATGCTTACTGGTCTTCATTTAAATCTTAGTTTTAATTCCTTTTCGCAGTTCAATGTATGTCGATCTACCATCATTAATCCGGACACCACAATGGAATTTAGGAACTGTTGATGCTTTGTAAAACCACATTAACACTGATTACTCTCAATTTAGTTTATAGGCTACAAAACTTTCCTTGTGGGACCAAAGGAACGTGTTTATTGTATGAAACTCTAAGCTATGGGCTGGGTAGTATGTTTTCTTTGAAGTTTCATTTGGCACGACACTTCAGAGCCATAGCATTGTAATGGTGAATTAAGGAAAGCCGTAATATATCTGAAATACAGTGATTTCTCGTTAATCCGAACAATCCTGTTCCCAACAAAATTCATCCGGACTAATGAAGTAGCGCATGTTCTTATACACATTAAGACATAAACGGTCTGTATGCACGTGTATACTTATAACACTTTAGCAAACGCCAAATTGTCGACCGTCCCAAAAATAATCTTCTGATATGGCAGAAAACATTGTGGGAAAAGGAGAAATTGCTCGTGACGAGCAATTTCTCCTTTTCCCATAATGTTTTCAAAAGTTGTCTGCAACAAACTGGTCAAATAATTCCGTTCCCTTACAATTTCGTTCGGATTGCGAGACATTCGGATAATCGGGGTCCGTATAAACGAGGCTTCACTGTATTGTTGTAAGTCCTCTTATGAAACAATCTAACTGTATGTCATTTAAATAAATTTAACCAAAATATACGGCTTTTTTTTATTACTTATACAAAAGTAGACACACAAAACATTAACTTATTCACCGACGTTTTAAAGTGTGTGTATTGTAATAAAATACGTACTGCAGTAAAGCTCGGCTTTTGTTAATTGATAACGGCACTTCAATAATACAGGTCCGCTCTGTACGTTTCATCTTTACGCTGGTCTGGCCTTTACTCAAATTTCAAATTCCTTTATTGTACTTAAGACCACCGGCCCATATATATATATACATGTTAAAACAAACAGAGTACATTTATTGACATATTTGATACGACGCATAATAATGTGTTGTTATGGCTAACTATAACACTTAAGTACACTTCAATTCTATTATGATGACATCGTTTCAATAAAAACGTAAACTATCCTGATAATAGGCCGAGGTTACGTTCCATGAAACGAATGCGAAGATTTTCATCAAATTTTCTGTTATACTGTATCATTTTACAATTTGAAATAATAAGTTGATAACGTTGTGCCCAAAGTAGAATTCGTTCCTAATAAACGGACTCTCCATTGGCCACAACGCTCTCAACAACTATGATACAGACACGTCATAGTTGTTACGTATCAAAGAGAGAGTACATAAAACATAATTATAAATTATACATATTTAAAGCTTATTCATAAGTCCCACTCTATCCAACTCCTGAATCCTTTTTTCTGTAGCATAATATACATACATAGCCAAATTTCTTATAATGACTGCGTCCTTATTAGACATAAGGATATTAAATTTGTTAGAATTTTGAAATAAATAAAATTTCTTGGCAATTTACCTTTTTCGTAGGTCTATATAAAGAGGACATACTAAAACAAAATGAAATTCACATTCTATAACATTGTTGCAGAAAGGACATAATCTAAGATTTCGTTTTATGCCTAAATGGCTGTATGATGGCTTCTGATGTCTGAGTCATAGCAATACTATTTCAGTCGTATAAAGATAACGATTCACGTTCACGGTTAGAATTCATGGTGCCCGGTCTCCTGACACCGATAATAAATACTATTTTTAAACCAATGTAGACTGCCCTTACCCTGACACACTGAAAACATAACATGTTCATCTGTAACTAATAGCCTTTTTCGTCAGGACAATAGTTACAGAATTGTAGCATTGTTTCTTCCAACTATCAAATGCCGTTTTACTAGAAGATATATATTTTAAAAGCATCATGACTCAGTAGTTTAATCGATATAATCGAAATTTCTTAACCCTTTCCCAAACGCGACATTTTCGACTGTCCGAAATTGAAAGCGTTTGCAGACGACATTTCAAAATGTGATAAAATTGAACAAGATTCTTCAGAAAGAGCAGAAAACCTTGTGGGAAAAGGAAAAAAAGCTCGTTACGAGTAATTTCTCCTTTTCCAACAATGTTTTCTAAAGTCGTCTGCAACAAAGTCGTCAGATGTCGTTATTGTTTGGGAAATTCTTAACTCGACAAAATAGTCGTGAATATTCGTTATCGCTCGTAACGATACACACGCCATCCTGTGTAATGAGAAAACGTTGTAGCTGAGAGCGGATATTTTAAAAACAATCTTGTCATTTCAACCTTAGAGTTCCAAGATCTCACAACCCCTTCATCGGTAGGATTAACTTGTTGTATGAAGGAGTTTTATATCTCTTAATGTTCAAAGGTTTTGATAAGAACACTTTATTGATCTCAGGCACTCAGAACTGATAGAACTGAGCTTGTCTCCCTCACAATCTCCAGACTCGAGGAAAATCTTCGTGCGATCATAATGTAGGTTTTAATAATTAATACATGTACACCACCATGGCAATAGAAGTACACAACTAGGTCCGAATAAGAGATAGAATATAGACTAAATTTAACAGCTTGAACAGAAGGCCAATAAAGTAAAAGTAGTGTATTCATTAGAATTATTATAATATGAAACCTTAAATGCCGGCACACACTGGGTTAGAATACTCAATTCCTTTATCAAACGATTCGATAACCATATCAGTTACACAAAGGCATCTTTGTTGGACATATGCTACATTGCTAGCACGATTATTGTATCTTTCTGTCGCGGATTTTTAAAAAGAAAAAATCTTGTCATTTCAACCTTAGTGTTCCAGGATCTCACAACCCCTTCATCGGTAGGATTTACTTGCGTATGAAGGAGTTTTATATCTCTAAATGTTCAAAGGTTTTGATAAGAACACTTTATTGATCTCAGGCTCTCCGAACTGATAGAACTGAGCTTGTCTCCCTCACAATCTCCAGACTCGAGGAATATCTTCGTGCGATCATAATGTAGGTTTTAATAATTAATACATGTACACCACCATGGCAACAGAAGTACACAACAAGGACCTGGTTTCGCCTTTTTAGACTGTTTTGCTGCCAATTTTCTTGGAAAACAAACTTCTCAATGCCAATCAGATTCCTGGAAATCATAGATAAAACGCTGCATATGTTAAACGTATCATAAGTAGTTGAAACTTTTATCAAAGATTGCACATAAACTGTTTTGTATAATGGCATACTTAACGTAATGCAGTCTGATCAGATGACCTTGACTTTTGATGACATGTACCTTGACGCTTTGTCGCAAAATGCAGTTACAAACAATGCAGAACAAAGTGGCTTGTTTCAGTCGCCAATTGGCGACGTTGACACTTTAAAACAAGTCGCTGATCGGCAAATTGGCAGCAAAAGAGACAAAGGTAATCTCGATCGTTTGTTTTCGTTTATTAGGAATGGCGGGGGAGCGTTTCTTATACCGTTCGGTATCATGATGATTATAGTGGGAATGCCGCTGTTCTATATGGAGGCGTCGATTGGTCAGTTCAGCAGCCGTGGACCAATGACGTGCTGGGGTTTTGCGCCATTATTCAAAGGTAGGATAGCTCTCGGTCTACGTAATATGGACCATTTTTTGCTCACAGATATATCTATCAACGGTTCTTTTGATTTCATTTTTTTCTAACTTTGAAACATGTGTGTGTCAGATTTTTTTTCTCATTAATTAATTTACAATATAGTCTAGCTTATCCCAGAAACGTATGAAATTTACCCATTTTGTTGTATTGTTGTTTACACGTTTTTGTGTGTTTTAAATGATCTTTTCTTAAAAATTGTTGTTGTTGTTGTTGTTGTTGTTGCTTATGTTTGTAGGTGTGGGTCAATCTGAGCACATCGGGTTTATCCAATAGAAAACAGTGTATTTCCCAGCTCACGGAAATACCCGAAGAGTTCCGATTGGGTGTGGGTATCTCGATGGTTCTGGTTTCCGGCCTAACCTCGCTATACTATAACACGGTCCTTGTCTGGGTACCATTAATATGTTGTTGTTGTTTGTAGGTGTAGGTGGTCATACACCTGTTACTTTTGAGATATTGAATTCCCATTGACTCCAATGTTAAATCAGCTATTTTCAAGACTCTGCTGAATGAAGAATAGTGTTTTTTACGCTTAGCTATATACAGGAACATCAAGTTTGTCCACTCAACTCTCAGAAACTGTAATAAAATGGACACCTCAATCGTCTCATTTTTTTTCTACGGAGCAAAGCGTATTAGTACCGTCCGAAAATCAGTGCACTAGCTGTCAAATCTAGCCGAGGTACCGGCATTTGTGTTCATACATCCCAAACAAATAGTCCTGCAATAAGCAATCAAAACAAACTTTGGGAGCATTGCAGGACTATAATCTATACAGGAAACACATCAGTGTTCTACCAGCTCATCTCTTAGCAGCAAATCTATGCACCAGAAGTTGAAACTCAAAATTTCTAAATGGGACTACTTTTGGGTACTACGACCCGGAAGTACTCCGTAACAGGTGCGAGACCAGGTATCTCGATGGTCCTGGTTTCCGGCCTAACGTCACTCTTATATAACACGGTCCTTGCCTAGGTACCATTAATGTGTTGTTGTTGTTGTTGTTTGTAGGTGTGGGTATCTCGATGGCTCTGGTTTCCGGCCTAACGTCCCTATACTATATCACGGTTCTTGCCTAGGTACCATTAATATGTTGTTGTTGTTTGTAGGTGTGGGTATCTCGATGGTCCTGGTTTCCGGCCTAACGTCCCTATACTATATCACGGTTCTTGCCTATGTACCATTAATATGTTGTTGTTGTTTGTAGGTGTGGGTATCTCGATGGTCCTGGTTTCCGGCCTAACGTCCCAATACAATAACACGGTTCTTGCCTGGGTACCATTAATATGTTGTTGTTGTTTGTAGGTGTGGGTATCTCGATGGTCCTGGTTTCCGGCCTAACGTCCCTATACTATAACACGGTCCTTGCCTGGGCGTTTTACTACATGTTCGCATCCTTCACGAGTAAACTGCCCTGGTCCGACTGTAATAACGACTGGAATACGAAATGTGAGTACTAAAACATTGATTAATCGTTATCTAGTGTTTTGACCAAACACCTGTTTCTGTATTTGATTTTATGATCAAACTTATTGAAAGTAACGTCATACGTCAAAAAGCACAAACTGTTTTATATTAGAATCAATGCTTGGGGGTAAAACCATTATAAAAAAAAAGACAAATTCCTCATTAGGAGTAGTTTAGTCTTTTGTAACTGTGATTTCTAATGCAGATGCGTCGACGGTTTAATGTGGAGCAATGGGTTTAAAGACCAGCCTTGATTTCATTCATCGTTCTCATTTATTCCTTGACTAACTATTTAGATGCACAAAGTCTGATCTAGAGTTCGGTTGTAACCATTTTCCTTGTTTAACGAAAATATAAATAGACATCTTATATTTAATCGACTGTGATGCGGAAAGCATAACACAGCCGGGATTTCATGCTCTCCATGGCTTTCAATGACTTCCAACAAGGATGCACTATGATGAATGACAGGTTTAGATCCGCAACGGGTTGTATTCAGTGTCTTAGTAAAAACAACCACAAGTCCAATTCTCATTATGCTATTCACTTCGAGAAGACTTTCATAGTCTAGCATAGTCAAGTGCTGAAAGGAAAAGGCGATAAAGCACATAAAGGTGAATCCTTTTGTAAATTTATAAATTTCTTGGTAATACAAATTAAACTCTATTGATAAGTCAGTTTCAAAGCTATTATTTTAGTACATATACAAACTAACCTTTTCATCCTACCTTTGTCAGACTGTACACAGCTGTTGCCCCTGGTAACGTGTGAGGAGGAGACGAAGGCCCCGGATGGATATTGTCTGGACGAGGAAGAGAGCATTGTGGGTGTGTGGAATGATCCGTTATTTCAAAACGTCACCGGCATGAAACGAGTCTCACCCGCGGAGGAATATTGGAAGTGAGTTAATCGGTCTTTTTTTTATTCGGTCCCCTATAAAATAGTACTGTTTTTGGTCCATATTTGTTAATTCTACGCAAGCTTTTATCTTTTACATTGACAAAAAGAATTGTCAATGTACGTTTTCCTTGTGTTAGACAAAAAGCTCATAGCTGCTTTAACAAAAAAGAGTCTGGAAGTTTGTAACAAATGCATGAGAAGACAACCTTTGTTCTATATTATCTACTACATTTAAAACATTTCAAACCAATATCGTAGTTATCATAGCTCAAACATTGGAAAAATTAATTGTTTAAAAGTATTAGAGCTTTCTTAAAGACGGATGTCCGTATAAGGCTGTTAGTCGTTTTATTCACCACGATTCTTTATTACATTTTACCGTGATCTCTTAAAGTGAGAGAAGTACAAATAAACTACTGAAAAGTTCTTTAATTATGTTCATAAAAGTCATAAGAATTAGTTTAGAAATGCATTGAGACCCTATTAATGAGACTCGTTTAAAATAAGTTATTTTGTGCTTGAAATATAGTTGTCTCCAATTTAATCATTTTTATCAACAACCTGTTTGTTTACATATTAAAAAAACGAATTTTCATTGGTCGGTTCAAAAATGTGTGTGTCAACTGTCAAGGTCAGAAGTGAAGAATCAGGAAATCTGAATAATAAAACTTGCTGATCTGGGTTAAACTTGTTTACTTTCACATTTAAGTTGTGCTGATGGTGTTTTCTGGTGATAACTATTTGAATCTGTACAAAAGTTTACTAAATAATATAGTTTGGTATAGCATTAATCTCCTTTAATGGGCCTTTAAAAGCAAGATTGACTGTTAACATGTGTAAATCTGGCTATCCTTATTTCCAGCAACAATGCGTTAATGTTGAGTAGCGGAATCGACGATTATGGACAGCCTATCTGGTACATGGTGCTGTGTCTGATGTTGGCCTGGATTGTCGTGTTCTTTTGTCTTATAAAGGGCATCAAATCAACGGGAAAGGTAACTCCTTCTACATCATAAACGAGATCAGGAAGAAAAAAGTTTAATATTTATTTTAGTTTAAAAAGCTTCCTTTGCCAAGTTTTAATGCTCTTATTTACAATCTAACTGTGCTCAATCTTATTCCCATTTACTCCATTATTGGGACATATCAAGGATTCATCAATAATACTAGATTTTCGATCAAAAAGGGGATAATCAAGAAGACACGTCACGAACCTTGAAGCATGTGTCGGTTATCTTCGAATGAGTCCCCGTGTCTTCAGCATTTGTAGTTCATACTTAACATATCGATGACTCGGTGTGAGACTGTAGTAGGTCCATCACGTGTACAGTCTAGCATCGATTACTAGGTGCAAAGCTGGTCAAACTGATTAAGCTCCTGTGACATCTTATTCCGGATGATCAAGACAAAGTCAAAATAATTCGAATTGAAGATTCCCTTTTATTTTCTGATGGGGCAATAAAACCGAAATCGTTGGCCTTTTGTACCAAGGGTCCCGGGTTCGATCCACGTTGGGCGTAGTGAAAATTGCCGGGACTAACCCACAAATCGGTGCGAGTACTTGATCAGTACCCAGGAAGCAGACATCGAGAGTGAATTTATCAAGCTTCAAGCTTCTTACACAATCGGCATAAAACAAATAAGATAAGATGCTGCCCAATCGATGTAAAACAAATAAGATAAGATGTTGCCCATTGCAAAAAGAAATATCTCAATAGTTTCCAATCGCGTCAAGTTAGTTTGACCAATCAAGACAAATAACCATGTATTCCATTGTAATGCGGTTACAACTTGGATCATCCGAGTAAGTAACACTACAGATTTTATTGTCTCTTTTTGCTGCTTTAAATTATGCCCCAGCAAATTAGAACTTGATCTATATGTAATTTGATTTGTTTTACTATTATTTATTTGTATACAGGTTGTTTATTTCACGGCTGTGTTTCCGTACGTCGTGTTACTGATCCTGTTTTTCCGCGGTGTGACGTTAGACAACGCCAGCGAAGGGATAAAGTTCTTCATAGTACCGGACTTCGAACGGCTTTTAGATGCACGGGTATGTACGCTTAATGCTGTTGCTACAGTTTCAGCCTGGGGTCCTGGCCCATGCGTATACCCCTTATACGGGGTATACACATGGGCCGGGACCCCAGGTTTCTACAGTTTTTACAATTTAAACGACCTAGAATAAGTGTGAAGACCTATGAACGGTCATTTTGGAAAACCTCATTACATTAGGATAATTTGGAATATACTTTTACCCTCAGAATAGTTGGTAAAACTTGGCCTGTCGTTCTCAAAGCAATAGGTTGTACAGCCTTTATTTAATTCATATCGTCCTGTTGCTACAGTTTCAGCCTGGGGTCCTGGCCCATGCGTATACCCCTTATACGGGGTATACACATGGGCCGGGACCCCAGGTTTCTACAGTTTTTACAATTTAAACGACCTAGAATAAGTGTGAAGACCTATGAACGGTCATTTTGGAAAACCTCATTACATTAGAATAATTTGGAATATACTTTTACCCTCAGAATAGTTGGTAAAACTTGGCCTGTCGTTCTCAAAGCAATAGGTTGTACAGCCTTTATTTAATTCATATCGTCCTGTTGCTACAGTTTCAGCCTGGGGTCCTGGCCCATGCGTATACCCCTTATACGGGGTATACACATGGGCCGGGACCCCAGGTTTCTACAGTTTTTACAATTTAAACGACCTAGAATAAGTGTGAAGACCTATGAACGGTCATTTTGGAAAATCTCACTACATTAGGATAATTTGGAATATACTTTTACACTCAGAATAGTTGGTAAAACTTGGCCTGTCGTTCTCAAAGCAATAGGTTGTACAGCCTTTATTTAATTCATATCGTCTTTTTTCTTTATTTTCTTTATGGTGGTTAATTACTGGGGGGAAATCGTGTCAGTTTTAAATGAAACAGTGATAATCGATTTTTTTATCGATTACATTCTAAATATGAACAGTGAAAATCTATTTCTATGTCGATTTTATTTATAGTCCGAAAAATATTTTAGAATGATAGAAAAACTGTTTGGTTACGAGTAAGACAAAGCGAAAAACTTCCAGTAGTAGACTTTAAATATAAACACCAATGTACATAATCTTAAATATGGCCGGTAAGCACAGCTTCTCCTTAACTAAAGATGACTTTAAAAGCCATTGCAGAAGCAGCATTTGAAAATAAAATAAAAGATTTTACTAGATATGTGCAAGTTATGTGCAAATTAATATTTTTGTAACAATATTGTTTTAGTTTATCTATGAACTTCGCAATATTTTGTTGATTGCTTATGGCATCGATCGCCATAAGCTATCTGTTGAAAATTAACACACACGTGTAAAGCCATGTATACTTTCATCTTTTCTAGGTATGGAAGGATGCTGCAGTCCAGGTGTTCTTCTCTATGTCATTGGCGGGAGGAGGACTCGTCACGCTTTCCAGTTATAATAGGTTCCATAATAACATACTCAAGTAAGTGATTCTATTATAACATACTCAAGTAAGTGATTCTATAACAACATACTCAAGTAAGTGATTCTATAATAACATACTCAAGTAAGTGATTCTATAATAACATACTCAATTAAGTGATTCTATTATAAAATACTCAAGTAAGTGATTCTATAACAACATACTCAAGTAAGTGATTCTATTATAACATACTCAAGTAAGTGATTCTATAATAACATACTCAAGTAAGTGATTCTATTATAACATACTCAAGTAAGTGATTCTATAACAACATACTCAAGTAAGTGATTCTATCATAACATACTCAAGTAAGTGATTCTATAATAACATACTCAAGTAAGTGATTCCATAATAACATACTCAAGTAAGTGATTCTATAATAACATACTCAAGTAAGTGATTCTATTATAACATACTCAAGTAAGTGATTCTGTAATAACATACTCAAGTAAGTGATTCTATTATAACATACTCAAGTAAGTGATTCTATTATAACATACTCAAGTAAGTTATTCCATAATAACATACTCAAGTAAGTGATTCTATAAAAACATACTCAAGTAAGTGATTCTATAATAACATACTCAAGTAAGTGATTCTATTATAACATATTCAAGTAAGTGATTCTATTATAACATACTCACGTAAGTTATTCCATAATAACACACTCAAGTAAGTGATTCTATAAAAGCATACTCAAGTAAGTGATTCTATTATAACAAACTCAAGTAAGTGATTCTGTAATAACATACTCAAGTAAGTGATTCTATTATAATTTACTCAAGTAAGTTATTCCATAATAACATACTCAAGTAAGTGATTCCATAATAACACACTCAAGTAAATGATTCTATAATAACATACTCAAGTAAGTGATTCTATTATAACATACTCAAGTAAGTGATTCTATAATAACATACTCAAGTAAGTGATTCTATTATAACATACTCAAGTAAGTGATTCTATAATAACATACTCAAGTAAATGATTCTATTATAACATACTCAAGTAAGTGATTCTATAAAAACATACTCAAGTAAGTGATTCTATAATAACATACTCGAATAAGTGATTCTATTATAACATACTCAAGTAGGTGATTCTATAATAACATACTCAAGTTAACGATTCCATAATAACACACTCAAGTAAGTGATTCTATTATAACATACACAAGTAAGTGAGGAGAATAAATGTAATGGAATTAAGAGTTGTTAAATGGCTTTACAACCTACACTTAAAACTAATTTGTTAGGTAGAAATACCAAATGACCCATAACAACATTATCAAGTAGGTAAATGGTAGAGGGCAAGTTGGAATTAGTAGTTTGAAATGATAAGTTAAGCCATGAAAAATTCATTCGTTTAAAGATCTTATCTTCGATCTTTTAACTTATCATCATTCTTTTTTAATTGAAAGCGCAATTTCATTAAGCATTCTTATCAGTATGAGAAAATTTATCAAAACAATCTGAAATACAGAAATAAATCGAACTCAGAGTTGTGTAAGAACGCGTCTCAAGCAGTTAACTATTTCATTTAGCCTGCTTTACTTCTTTACCGGGATTCTAAAGTGGATGATTTAATAAAGGAATTCCAATAGCTTTTCTGGTATAATATAGTAGACAGATTTATTTCAAACACCTTTTGCTCTAAACTCCATATAACATTGGGCCGAATTTAGGCGTGTACAAGAGATGCATTGAGTTTATTGAACACAAAATACGGGTGCATGATTTGATTGTCAAGTATAGTTAATATAGAGTATGTAATATCTATTCATCACACAATAATTTGGGATTTTTCTGATTGCACTGATGAATTCGAAATAATGGCACAGCGCTAACTGAGTATAAACATTGAAAAAATAAGTACAAGAATAACTATATCACAACCATTCCACCATGGGCAAAGGCTTTCTTGCAAGGTTTAGTTCAAACCCGTCTATTTAACATCAATTATCGAGAAGGTCCTTACAAGTTAGCTCTCGATTCAACTTCCCGGATATATAACCAGTACTCGCGTCGAGTATGGATTAATATTCGCAAAATGGACCCCACTTTTCACGGGATTCGAACCTATGATCCTTGTGCCTAGATGCCGAAAATCCACCTCTTAATCCTTTCCCAAACAATAACGACATTTGACCACGTTGTTGCAGACGACGTAATGAGCAATTTCTCCTTTTCCCGCAATGTTTTCTGCCCTATTAGAAGATTGTTTTTTCAATTTCATCACATTTTAAAATGTCGTCTGCCAACTCTTTCAATTTGGGACAGTTGAAAATTTGGTGTTTGGGAAAGGGTTAACCACTGGATCCTATAATGTGATTAAAGTGCAAATTATATAACCACGCTTATCTTTTTCAGAGACACAATCATCGTGTGTTTGGGTGACTTCTTCACGTGTATATTTGCCGGGTTCGTCATCTTCTCCTATCTGGGCTTTATGGCCGGTCAGCAAAATACGACCGTGGACAAAGTTGCACAGGATGGTATAGCTCATCTTTCATTATAAATATGACCATAATACAAATATGATCATAATATATTACTGCCCACAATATACAGTATAATCTAAAAGAACCCACCAAGCGTCGTTACCAAAAGGATACCCTATGTTTTGGGTACTGACATTTCACTACGAACAGATAGATAAATATGTACTGATGCGATGGCATACTCCAAACAAATGACAGAATGTTGATACTGGAGCTCGTTTGAAATAAACAAAATGCTAAATTTAGATATGATTAACAATTTACTTACTTTTCTGACAAGTAATGTACCAGCAGACTGCACCGGTCAAAATCTTGACTGATTTTGCGTCTCTATGTATCAATAAGTAAGGGTAACAATAATGTATACGTCCTTACCAGTATTCAAGACTATCATGCGTCTTGCATTGCGTCATCCCGTTATATCATGTATGTAGATATTGGTTGATGTTTGTATTTTGATTTAAGATATAGAAATATACAAAAGCCCTGATCCGTATAATGTTGATTTGCAAACTGAAGGTCTTCGAATAAGTCAACAATTTTGCAAAATATGGAACAAAATAATAAAAAATGGGCGTAAAAGTGCTTTAATAATAACAAAAAAAACGCCATAAAATTAAGACAATGCTTCACGTTCTATATACCTCCATCAGACTAAAACATTATCACATATCCCTATGTTGTAGGTGCGGGACTGGCGTTTGTTGTTTACCCCGAAGCCGTGTCTAGCCTGCCTGGTCCGCCCTTCTGGTCAATACTGTTCTTCTTCATGCTCATCACACTAGGACTGGACAGTCAGGTAAATGCTAAACGATTTGTTTATAAAGTAATATTGTTTTGACAAAGTTGATGTTATACCACAAAGTTCCATGGGTTACACATAGCTCTTTAGTTTATTTACATGTAGCTGGCTCTTCCGTTACAATGATTTCCCATTACCCAGGGAACTATAACCTTGGGGTCCCGACCCATACGTATACCCCGCCTAATATCGGTGAGGCAGGGGTGATAAGGCTTTGCGAAATGTCCGATTGCACAAATTGCCTCTTTGTGAGTTTTGTATACGTCCAGGTAAAATGAGAGCATATTTTGCTTACATTGTACTTTTTAATTTTGTCTATTAACCGAATTAAAAGTTACAACTTCTTTAAAACTGTAAAACTGCTATACTGTTGTATGATATGCACTGAAGAAAAGCCATTTGGAGCAGAATTAGTTTGTATTTAAGTATGTAGTGCCTGTATATAGTGAACTGTATTTAAATCCAAATGTGCTGGAATGATTTTGAAATCTACAACATATAGACTGTGCATACTTGAATATAGTGACGCTTCCTGAATTAATAATTTTTTAATACCTACCTAAAATCGAATGACATGCAACAATACAAAAACGGTATTGTCAACGAAATCTCATTTTGTCTTTCAAACTTTCTCATATGAGAACAAACAACGTTAAGACACGATTATGCTTCCCGTTTTTACCCAGTTCGCCATGGTGGAGACAGTACTGACGGGATGTATGGACCAATGGCCGTTCTTACGTCCGTTTAAAACACAGGTCATCGCCTGCATATCCGCCGTCTTCTTCCTCTTCGGGCTTCCCTTTACATGTCCTGTAAGTATCGAGACTCAGTTTACATGTCCTGTAAGTATCGAGACTCAGTTTACATGTCCTGTAAGTATCGAGACTCAGTTTGCATGTCCTGTAAGTATCGAGACTCAGTTTGCATGTCCTGTAAGTATCGAGACTCAGTTTACATGTCCTGTAAGTATCGAGACTCAGTTTGCATGTCCTGTAAGTATCGAGACTCAGTTGCATGTCCTGTAAGTATCGATACTCAGTTTGCATGTCCTGTAAGTATCGAGACTCAGTTTGCATGTCCTGTAAGTATCGAGACTCAGTTTGCATGTCCTGTAAGTATCGAGACTCAGTTTGCATGTCCTGTAATTATCGAGACTCAGTTTGCATGTCCTGTAAGTATCGAGACTCAGTTTACATGTCCTGTAAGTATCGAGACTCAGTTTGCATGTCCTGTAAGTATCGAGACTCAGTTTGCATGTCCTGTAATTATCGAGACTCAGTTTGCATGTCCTGTAATTATCGAGACTCAGTTTACATGTCCTGTAAGTATCGAGACTCAGTTTGCATGTCCTGTAAGTATCGAGACTCAGTTACATGTCCTGTAAGTATCGAGACTCAGTTTACATGTCCTGTAATTATCGAGACTCAGTTTGCATGTCCTGTAAGTATCGAGACTCAGTTTGCATGTCCTGTAAGTATCGAGACTCAGTTACATGTCCTGTAAGTATCGAGACTCAGTTTGTCCATGTAAGTATCGAGACTCAGTTTGCATGTCCTGTAAGTATCGAGACTCAGTTTGCATGTCCTGTAAGTATCGAGACTCAGTTTGCATGTCCTGTAAGTATCGAGACTCAGTTTGCATGTCCTGTAAGTATCGAGACTCAGTTTGCATGTCCTGTAAGTATCGAGACTCAGTTTGCATGTCCTGTAAGTATCGAGACTCAGTTTACATGTCCTGTAAGTATCGAGACTCAGTTTGCATGTCCTGTAAGTATCGAGACTCAGTTTGCATGTCCTGTAAGTATCGAAACTCAGTTTGCATGTCCTGTAAGTATCGAAACTCAGTTTGCATGTCCTGTAAGTATCGCGACTCAGTTTGCATGTCCTGTAAGTATCGAGACTCAGTTTACATGTCCTGTAAGTATCGAGACTCAGTTACATGTCCTGTAAGTATCGAGACTCAGTTTGCATGTCCTGTAAGTATCGAGACTCAGTTTGCATGTCCTGTAAGTATCGAGACTCAGTTTGCATGTCCTGTAAGTATCGAGACTCAGTTTACATGTCCTGTAAGTATCGAGACTCAGTTTGCATGTCCGAGACTCAGTTTGCATGTCCTGTAAGTATCGAGACTCAGTTTGCATGTCCTGTAAGTATCGAGACTCAGTTTGCATGTCCTGTAAGTATCGAGACTCAGTTTGCATGTCCTGTCAGTATCGAGACTCAGTTTGCATGTCCTGTAAGTATCGAGACTCAGTTTGCATGTCCTGTAAGTATCGAGACTCAGTTCGCATGTCCTGTAAGTATCGTGACTCAGTTTGCATGTCCTGTAAGTATCGAGACTCAGTTTGCATGTCCTGTAAGTATCGAGACTCAGTTTGCATGTCCTGTAAGTATCGAGACTCAGTTTACATGTCCTGTAAGTATCGAGACTCAGTTTGTCCTGTAAGTGTCAGTTTGCATGTCCTGTAAGTATCGAGACTCAGTTTGCATGTCCTGTAAGTATCGAGACTCAGTTTGCATGTCCTGTAAGTATCGAGACTCAGTTTGCATGTCCTGTAATTATCGAGACTCAGTTTGCATGTCCTGTAAGTATCGAGACTCAGTTTACATGTCCTGTAAGTATCGAGACTCAGTTTACATGTCCTGTAAGTATCGAGACTCAGTTTGCATGTCCTGTAAGTATCGAGACTCAGTTTACATGTCCTGTAAGTATCGAGACTCAGTTTGCATGTCCTGTAAGTATCGAGACTCAGTTGCATGTCCTGTAAGTATCGATACTCAGTTTGCATGTCCTGTAAGTATCGATACTCAGTTTGCATGTCCTGTAAGTATCGAGACTCAGTTTGCATGTCCTGTAAGTATCGAGACTCAGTTTGCATGTCCTGTCAGTATCGAGACTCAGTTTGCATGTCCTGTAAGTATCGAGACTCAGTTTGCATGTCCTGTAAGTATCGAGACTCAGTTCGCATGTCCTGTAAGTATCGTGACTCAGTTTGCATGTCCTGTAAGTATCGAGACTCAGTTTGCATGTCCTGTAAGTATCGAGACTCAGTTTGCATGTCCTGTAAGTATCGAGACTCAGTTTGCATGTCCTGTAAGTATCGAGACTCAGTTTGCATGTCCTTTAAGTATCCGGTTATGATGATAGTGTTTCACTAATGTTTGTAATAAAGCCATTATCTCTTATTGCATATGTACACGTTTATATGTATATGTAGAAGTATGTAGCAGACGACCACAGAAACAAATATGACAATAGAAAAAAACCGGTAATATTGATCAATATACTCGTGCATAGTTTAAGCTCAATCTGCTCAATGAAATAGAGAAATCAGAAAACGTTTTTTTCGTTTTCCATATATAGGTCCAACGCATCGTATGGCCGAGTTCAAATAATTGTAAACAGATGATTTATGCTAAATGCAACGGTAGTTAACTCTGATCAGAACCCCTTATCTCGGGTATGGCATTGATCGATTGAAACATAAACATCACACGAGAGCGAGATGGACCTATACTGTACTTATCGAATGACGTATGTTGTTTCTTTTGGTTTAGATCATGTGTACAATTCCATTTGAGGTAATGGCTTGACCTAAGACTATACATCTAGACCTTTGGAGTTTGTCTTTTTATTTGGTATATATATGTCGCAAATAATATAATGGCTTATAATGATCGAGGCGGACCCACACTTAAATGCCAATAAGGGCTGGTCAATTTGGAAAGAGCATTCGGCGATCCATTAGTCAGCCGCGAGACTCACTCTCATAAAAATTCAAAAGCCTTCATTGGTATTTGAACTGTTTGAATGATCAAACTCACATACATTTAAGTACCTTTCAATAGAAACTGTGTATACGACTCGTATGAATTGGCCTTTTCTTTGTATTGGGTCAAATATCGTTTTTGACGGCGATAGTGCATTTGGTTTTTAGATCCGAATCAGGACAACCTTTTTGACCTGTAACTTGCTTTCCGGTCGCATTGATTTCTTCATGTCTACTGATATAACCAAAACACAAATTAATTAGAGACATTGCTCCGTGGTACTCTTGGTTGTGGAAAAACGTTACGCCTGGAGATGAGCTACAGATCAAGGACCTGTCTCACACAAATTCATCATATATTTACGTCTAAGTTTACAGAATTGTCGTAACACTTGAATCCCAAAGACATTTTTCTTCCGTGAATAAACGATAGACATATGTTTAACCCTTTACCAAACGACAAATTTCCGACTGTCCCAAATTGAAAGAGTGTGCAGACGACATTTCAAAATGTGACAAAATTGCACAGTATTCTGAAAGGGCAGAAAACATTGTGGGAAAAGGAAAAAATTGCTCGTGTCTTCCAGAGTCGTTTGCAACAACGTGGTTAAATGTCGTTATTGGTTGGCAATGGGTTGAGAGAACGACAAAGATTTCACAAAAAGGGCTCGTATTCCGTTCTAACTTCAGCTTTACCGGATTCTTTTCCACTTTATATTGACGTTTACGAGGATACTTATTGTTCGAATCTTTGTAAGAAAAGCGCCAGAAGATTGATTATAATGTGTATAATGGGATAAATGTGTGTATATATATAAAGGGCGTGACTAGAACGATACATTATAGGTGTATAATTAATGGGATAAATGTTTGTACATTTATTTATATACAGGGCGGGATGTACCTTCTCCAGCTGTTTGATAATTACGTCGGTGGCTGGACTCTTCTTATTATCGGGTTGACGGAAAACATTGCTGTCGCCTACTCCTATGGTAGGTTATTTAAGATTTTTGTTTCATTGTTTGTTCTATATTTACCGCAACATATACTGTACTACTTCTATGTCAAGGTTCTATAAGAAATAAAACTTGTTTGTTGTCGTACATTTTCCATGGCTTACAACTTTGTTAAGGTTTTAAAGTCTTTATTTTTCTTTTTTTGTTTGTCACTTTTTTTAGCAGTTTACTTGGGGTCATCACTCTTCCCTTGCACTGGTCTGTTGTTATATAAGAAACTGTTTGATGTTTTCTATTTAATCTACGATTAAGACCAAAGTAAATTTTTACCACTGACTTTCATTCAACGTCGCCAGTTGACGTCATGTTTTCTTTAGTTTTAATTTCGACCGTGTTAATGAAAATCTTTGTAACGTTTGAACGCAGAACCGGAATTACATCACTTTTCCCGGTAATGACGTCAATGGTACAGGATCATAACAGACAACTTCGCGGAGATTTTCGGCGATGTGAACATTTTCTATTGAGTGATAAGTAAAAATGAAAAAGTTCGAATAGCATGTTAATTTGGACGTCCTCCGGATGCGTCGACCCACGTTACTATGGAGACGGATCATTCGGCAAATAATAGACAAAACTTATTTCTATCACCTGCTTTAGATTAACAGAGAGTTTGACGGCATTAATTCAAGATTATGAATGTTTTACGACAAATAATAAAAAGGTTATGAGAACAGTCCACGAACTTCCCTACCAACCCTCGTATATTTAGTGTCATACTCACAAAATGTACAGTGACGTTTTGAATTCTTACACCGTTTCCTAATATTACAGACCCCGAATGCATTGCACGGGAAGCTTTTCACAGCATCATGGCCAAATTGGTTCTTTTAGACCATCTTCCATATTTACAGATCTTCCTCTTTCCACATTGCTGTCAATTGTATTAGGTGGTATGTCTTGCTTTGATGAAAAAAAGATAATGTGTCTTCCAAAAAGATACCCCAAAAATGATCAACATTAAAGTTCATTTAAAAAGCTTCTCTAAACATGAATTGTAAAGTATGAAAAATAACAACCTTATTGTGGTTTTGCATAAAAAGCAATGCGAGAAAAATGCTCATGAAGAGCGATTGTCCCATTGAGTTGTACCGGTTTATTAATTCGTCTTCGGCAGATGCTTTGAAACAAGAAACAAAGTGAGGTACAGTCAAACTTGTGTTTAGAGGCCAGCCTATGGGACAGAGTAAAGTGGCTGTTTAAGACAGGTTGGCTGCTTAACACAAATTGATATACACTATAAATCTAACAATGAGACTTGCTGAAGTGGCTGTTTAAGGCAGGTTGGCTGCTTAAAAGGGTGGCTGCTTAACACAAGTTAGACTGAAATAGGTTCATTCTCTGAACCTACAACGTCCTGTATCCTATAACAACGTACATATACTTCTCGCTGTAGTGTAAGTTTCAGAACAAATGCGTAATTAAACTAGCTTGGAGAAAACATTCGCCATGATTAGAAATTCACTGACCTCATGCAAAAGTCACGTCACCATTTGTATTGTATATTACAGGAGTGAACCGTTTTTGTAAAGATTTAGAGATTATGCTGGGTTTTCCCCAACTCCTGTGGTGGAAGATATGTTGGTGGGTCATCAGCCCAGTGGCTGTCCTGGTAAGTCTTCTTAGAAGTGATTTGAATAGTGTAGAGTCCTTTTGTGCTTGCTTTTGCTTTATCATTTACAAGTGATTATTCCGTCGCGAAAACATGCGTTTCGTGTCGATCAAATCACACTCGACTAAACAAATCCGTAAAAGAGATATCATGGTGAAGTATCCTTTTCGATGTTTGTATTTGCATCTTGATGCGTGAGAAAGTTTGCATCTCGTACGACCTTAGGTCTGCGAAATACATATTTTCTCACTCAATTCGACGCAAAAACATACCCCAGGAAAGGTGTTATACCATAGAATTCCATATTCTTGTATGAGTAACATTTGCGGACAGTTAATGGAAATAAGATATCTTGCCATGATATACAGTGTACAGTCAAACTTGTGTTAAGAGGCCAGCCTATGGGACAGAGTAAATTGGCTGTTTAAGACAGGTTGGCTGTTTAACACAAATTGATATACACTATAAATCTAACAATGGGACTTTCTGTAGTGGCTGTTTAAGGCAGGTTGGCTACTTAAAAGGGTGGTTGCTTAACACAAGTTAGACTGTATGTGTTTCAATCTGCATTACATGTTTACACAGCTTGTAAAATCAATTATAGTCGACGTTGGGCATTGTTTATACCAGTATTGTAGAAAAAATCTATTTGAAGCTTTTACGAATATGTGAAAGTGGTATGGGGGCCTCTGAGGCCTAGTGGTTCTACCCGGGTTGACCAGCCCTTATGGGCAGTTACGGATGGAGTCTTCCGCCATCATTAAAAGTCGAACATCGCAATATAACTGAAATAGTGTTGGTGAAAGGTAAAAAAAGGCAGTATTTGAATTACCATTGACGTGTTATTTAGTATCGCTATGTATGTTTTCGATTTCAGTTTATATTCGTGTTTACATTTGTGGACTATTCCCCCTCCACATACGGAGATTACAATTACCCCGTGTGGGCGGATATCCTTGGTTGGATCCTCGCCTGTGTCGTCATAGCGCCAATCATCATCACCATATTCTACAAACTGGCGAAAGAAGACGACAGTGATTATCGAAATCCGTTACAGGTGGGTATGGTGGTGTGTGGTCTTGGGGAACTGGTCGCTAGGTTGTGTGTAGCCTGGGGTCCTGGCCCGTGCGTATATCCCGCACTATGGTAGTGCGGGATATACGAACGGGTCAGGACCCCAGGGTAGGTGGCATGTTGAGATATAAGCACTCATTAGTGTAGCAGTCAAGTAATCCAGTCGTTGAGGTTAATTGTTACAAATTTATTTGTCTGACATACGTTTGTCTGCCCAAATCCGTTGTGAAGCAGTATCTTTTATGTATATATCCTAAAGGCAATCGGTTGCGTTTTAATGGTATTGATATGAATATATTTAAACAAATACTCGCTTCGATGAATAAAACGGAAAATAAGAATGGACTATCGAAATCAATCGGTGTGGGTTTGAAAAGTTAACAAAGAAGCTATATGTTGTGAGTATATATTTAAGTATTTCACTGGTGTTTGTTTTAAACCATTGCCACATCTCACTTAAATAAAAGATCTGTTTACTTACTTACATAAGTCACATACGTGTAGTCTATATCATAGCATTGCGGTTGGGAAGATAGTTCCAGGCCAACGTGGTAGTATCGGTTTGTGGTGAATTTTAAAACTTGTGAAGACATATCAAACCACATAACGCTTTCCTGTTTCATTTATGTTCACCTCTCCTCCCACAGAAGATAAAGTATTTGCTTATACCGACGCGGACGTGGGGTCCGTACCTGGTTCGACACCGCCTCCTGGTGGATTATATCGAGGATTGGGTTATCGACCCTTACGAAGAGGAGGAGCGAACAATCAAACGATCACATGCACACGTGAGTATATTATTCCGTTCTCCCTTATACCACCTATACAACAAACTGTGGTTTCTTCTGAACGCACGCAACGTTTTCCTTGTAAGCCAAAACATATGTACATGGTACACAAGCCGCATGAGCCGAATTTCTGGAAGAAATACATTAACCATCGGGTAAAGTTATTTGTACTTTCCGCTGAATCTAGCGAAATGCCTCATAGAACATTAACCTCTTATTATTAATATTATTGAGTACATAGTAAGATGTGTATATTTTTAGCCTTGTAATATGGTGATATACTTCCTATAGTACAAAGACTTCCGGAAGTAGTTAAACCGTGGTGTTACTCCATATATAGAATCAATAAAACGGTGTTATAATACCCTAAGAATACTCAACGAGAACCTGGTGGAGTAATTCTTAGTTCTTTATTGGTCAAATTTCGACTGTTTGGTCAGAACGCGAAGTAAGGGAGAACTGCATTTCAGATCAGTAACAGGCTGGCAAGTGTTCTCAAGAGTAGGAAACAGTGTCCGAGGAAGCCTTGGATACCTTGAGCTTTTGTATTGTCAGATACCACGTTTGGGTGCTTTGGTAAAATCAGTTTTACGATTCTGAATTGCTTTTACTCTTTTCAAACCTTACTTCCTGTACTTTAACAAGCTTCTTTTCGCATTTGGTTAAAAGTCCTATAAGTATTTACAAGTTATCTCTTTTAAGAAAGCCAAGCAACGCCCAATTTTCATTAACGATACATGTATTTGAAAGATATGTTTTGTTTTCCAGAGCCTATCCAGTCTACCCCGATCTACACATAAAGGCGGCTCCTTGTCCACCATAAACACTATCAGTCGCTCAGTAACGAATATGTCCCAGTCGGCCTATAGTAACAACTTATCCATCGGATCCCAGCCCTCTCATTGTACTGTAGAGTCCGCTGTCTGATTGTGAATACATAACAGCCGGCCTATAGTAACAACATATCCATCGGATCCCAGCCCTCTCATTGTACTGTAGAGTCCGCGGTCTGATCGTGACTTCACTGCCGCACATGACAAAACTTCCATACGCCTAGTGTAAAATTATGGGATTCCGCCGTTTGATTATTAATTGTGTGTGGTTAATGACGAGCATCTCCTTTCATTGACTTTTTTTTAACAAAGAAAATAGCTCACTCTGCTCGCAGTTAAGTTCATGTCATAGATATTATGAATTATTAATGAAATGAATACTAACTGCATGTACACAATGTGTATAACTATCAACGTTTCCTTGTCCTTGCTAACAACAGTAGATACAACTATGAAATGTCTGTTTTATATTTTGAGATATTTGTTTGGCAACCATGAGCTCAATTTGACGTCACTTGTCGTACTTCGAGATTTCTGTTTGGTAACTATGTGCTCAGTTTGATGTCACATGTCATACTTTGAGTGTTATCTTTGGTAACTATGAGCTCAATTAAACGTACACATTGCGACACGGACAAACGTGAAGTCGGGATGACGTTCTTTGGTGTGGTTAGCATTTCAAGCAAAACAATAATAGACAGTTAATTTTTCAAGCATATAGGGTAATAAGTATATCTTCAATACTTTCACAAACCAGCAGAACTTTTAATTCGGTACGATAAAAAGATAAGAAAATTGACTTTAAGAAAACATACGATCGTCTTTCACTGAATAGAAAGAATGAACAGTGAGTATGGATACGCCGGAATTTATCATAAATCGCCGTCCTATGTGAGAAAGCAATCTACAATATTGTATTCGAAAGTGTCTGTATCGTTTACATTGTAAATGGAAATGTAACTTCAAACAATCAGGAAAACTATTCGCTTAAATGTATATGCCTACCCATATTGGTTATTTCTTATTTTTGTAATATATACAAATTCTTTTTTACATTTTTGTTACCGGTTATTGTTTTTTGTGTTGTTTTCTTTTGTAAATGTACAGCATGAATATCACCATCTATGAGATTCTCACAGAGTCGATCGGCAATGTTTTATGAAAGGGGAGACGTTTTTTTGTTCTAATAAAAATATTTAACTTAATGGCACATTTTCTTTATCTATGTTCATTTGAACACACATCCAGCAATATTTGTACATTAAACGAACAAGTTTGACGAAAACAGAAGTTGTTTGTTTCTTTCTATTGTTTCTACCATGTAGATTTCCAACTTTTATCTGATTTCTCTACATAAAAATAACATATCGCTTGTTCATATTTTGTATTGTCTAGTGTGGTAAACTCCGATATAAAGGGACTGGTGAAAACAGACAAATCAAGTAGGGTACTTCCCATAACTAACTTGTTTGCCTGAATTAAATGCATTAATATGCATCCTTGGAAAGTGCAAAATATTAGTAAAATCAATTACCGGTGCCGTTAATCAATTTTGGATGAAGAGGATGCTCTTTTGATACAGTCATCAATTAAATATTACAGTCGACCGTAATAAATCAAAGTTGAATATCCAGGAGAAAAAATAAATCGAATACTCCATAACACCTACTCTTTGTTATCTATTTCCCCAATATTTTACAGAACATGGGATAGTTTCTCCCCTATCCTTCCTTGTGACATTTAAATTGATCTGTACCATGTGACAGACTTTATTTCGTATACGGTTTAGCGCCGTGGAAATAATTCTTCAGTCATATAACGGCTCACCTGTGAGTCACAAATACTAAGCTAGTGCTATGAAATATCTTACCAGACGGTTCGCCCACAGTCAGCGGCGTTGGTTGGGTTCTGTGAAGATGAACCCGAGTTTAACTATTTCACCCCCTTAACCAGTAACCACACATGGGATAAGTTATTGAACGCCACGGTGGCGTTCAATAACTTATCCCGTGTGGTTAAGAAGTTGTACCATTAACACACATTTCCATCAATTTGATACTAGGTGCCAGTGTAATGTATAACAGTTTAAAATGCGCTTTTATGTACATGTATGTCTAGACGTCTACTCAAGATATGTGTCTTCTTCTCCTGGCTGAGGATTAGTTTGAAATGAATAAACAAATTCAACCATCCCCAAATATGGGAATGTGTCTAACTGGTCCAAATTAAAAACAACAGACATCATATAAAAGAAAAAAGATACATATCTTATGCTAAATTTAAGCAATCCGTTTTGTCACTGTTTTTTCTTAAGCCTCCTCTAGCAAAAACGCGAGGAATCATGGAAGAAAAGACTAAATGTAACAGAGTTCGAGGTCTGTAGCATATATGATATCGTTGGATCTTTTATCTTTTAATGCACATGTATCAAGGCAAAATACGCACACTTCCTTATACAGCAATACATTTGTAAATGTATGCAAATATGCTTTTTACAAGGACAAATATTCCGCAGCATTGAACCACCAGGCAAGGAGTGGTAGGGGCTTCATGTCATTTTTAATGTCACAAGAAGTCTGTAGTATATGTATACAATATCATTGGATGTTTAATCCTCTACACGGTGCATAAATATATAATGTACAACTATACTTTAACATATGATCGGATGTGTGAATAAAATTATCTTCATAACAATACAATAACTGCTTCATATTACTCAAAACCATTCAATTAAGTTTATATGGGGTTAAATATAGTGTCAACAATAACTTTTTCACTTACATCACCGCTTTCATCGGTTAACCAGTACTACTCTAGAGTCTTACCACAAGACACTTAACCAGAGGTACCTGTGAAGCCCAAGACCCCCAGGTTTTAAGACCAACACCTTAACCACTGGCCTACATAGTACCCTGACAACCTTTCAAAGTTACCTGAAAGTTAGCATGCTTTCAACAACACTATTTGGCGCATAAACGGTTCAGGCATAAATTTTGACCTAATCTTAAACTCCAGATCAGTTTTATTCCTTGCCTTAGGATATGCATGCATAACACGTCAAATTTGGTGTACTCAGGTAACATAGAGTGTTGTACAACATACAGCGTTGGGTTTTAGCTGTTTGCTGTAGAACTGTTGAAGCAATATGTGTTCATGAGTCAACAAAAACTTTGGTTTTCTAACCATTGGAATGCTGGGTTATTTTCTATGGTTAATTCTTCGTGAAGTCTGCATTCCTTAACCTTAAATACCTGCTTAATTTTGTTAAGAAAAGATACTCAGAGTAGAAAACAATTTGGATCAGAGCCCAACCACCAAATTACTTGGGGGCTGGCCTGGATCTAACCTGTTTGCATAAGCATGAAGTCGGTTCCAGCACAATAAGAGTTAAATGCGCAGTGTCATGGACCTGATTAAAACATCGCAATCATTTTTTTATTTGTTTATTCATAAAGGGTCTTAAAATCACATCAACATTACTTCAGTTATGTTGCAATGTCTGATTCTCAATGATGGAGGAAGACCCCAAACTCAACTGCCCAAAAGGGCTGATCAAGCCAGTAGAACCATCGTAAACCATAAGTCAGTTAGGAGACAACCTCTCATGAAATTTAAATGCTGTCTCCAAAATTTTGATATAGCTATATTATCATACCTTAACATATCAATTATACAATTTATTGATGAGGAATGACTGATATTTATGAAAGGGTCAACAAATGAGGTTCTTTGTCCATTGAAGAATTTGGTAATGATAATTCAATAAAAGGGGTTTAAATTTTATCTCAATTTGCCACAATTTTAAAGACTTATCATGTATAATTTCAAATGAAAATTTGCAGATGTTTTCTTTGTAACTCATTAAGACTTCATTGTGAAAAAGATTTTTTGATAGCGAATATTCAATTGTGCTGTATATATTCAAGCAAAAGAGATACCGTTATAAGCAACAATAACAAGCAATAAATGAGTATATAATATAATACTAAGGAGTGCATAGTAAAGTACAACAAATGAAAAACTCCTTAATAAGTAAATGATACCCATGTTACATCCATAGACAGCAAACCTTAACTTTTGATTTTTATTCTTTATTGTATGAGGTAATAATCCAAAACTTAATGTTTATCTTAATTCATAGAAGTACCAACACAGCAGTGGTTTATTATTTCCCCTTAGATTCTTGTTCACAGAAAAGTATGGTTTCACAATTAGATCTAACCCTTTTCTCCATAAAAATTTATTTCATTGCTACAGATGATTTTATCAAACCGCGCAGACAAAAGGATAAATTGCTCCTAAAAACAATGGTTTCTATCTAATACCATGAGTAAATTGTTAGCTTTTATACTTTATAATTGTCATCTGAAATATCTTTCAATTTGGGTCAATCCAAAATGTCTATATAAACGGATAGGCTAATATTGTCCCACTTTAAAAGACTAAAAAACAGGGGGAAGATTCAACACTCTTAGAGTGTCAAAAGCTCTTAAGAGTACACACAAAATAAAGTAGAACCTGACATGATATAGGAAATCCAATGTAACGAGAAAAAAAAGCTGAATAATTACACTTAACTGACATTTGCAATATCAAATATCAGTTTTACACAGATGTATATCACAGACAGGAATGTCATTTTCAAATAATATCTACATAATATATAACTATCAAGGTCTTTACCAAACATATATTTCTATTGATCAAAATGAAACATAAATTGAGAAATATTTTTTCTGGTAGGATACAAGATGTTGGAAAAGCAGAATCTTCTCTAATATGTATCCCCAAAGTCAAATACATGTATTGAGACAAAACACATATGTACATTTTTCAAAATTTCTAATGAATGGCACAACAAAATCATCAACCACCATAGAGCCATTTACATTATGTATTTACAATGGGAACAAAAGTACATAAAGCTCTGTAGTCTTGTTAAAAGTGTGAACAATGGTCTTTAATGTGGAGTATTTCAAAAACTATCAGACATACAAACCTTATTCCATGGTGGCTACCCCATGTGATTTTTTGCAAGATGGAGCAGTATTTTTCGGATGTCAACACTGTCAATTCAGAGACTTTTGTCCATTTCTACGTCGATATTTGGTGTATTTCAATGAAACGAAATATTTCTCAATTCATCTTTCATTTTGAGCAACAGAAATATGCTGTTGGAAAAGACCAAGTATTTAATAATTGAGATATTTGGGACCACATTTTCAGGGAGACAAAATTCTTCAAATACTGGGCAGTGGCATTGTAATGAAATGATGCGGTCCCAAATTATAAATATCTTGATGTTCACTGACGTTTTTTAACACATACTTAATCGTCTATGACGCACATTTGTTATCTGACGACCCTCGTGTTGGTTTCATTGAAATAAACCTTATATCAATAAACCTTATATCAACGGAGAAATTGATAAAAGTCTTGCCTGAATCGACAGTGTCGACATCCGAAAAATACAGCTCCAGATAAAAAAAAGTCACATGGGGAAGCCACCATGTATTCTGAGGGAACTCATTAGAATTGTCCTTTAGAGGTGATTCTAATAAATAAATACCAACAAAATAGGATGAAGAGAATTATCCCAAAAAGTTAGCTATGCCTCTTTACTTGACATCTGAAGCAATACATGACAAATATCCTTAACAATAGACATAGCACCTACTCCAAACAGGTCCAGTGTCTTCAACCATTACTGATATAAACACATTACCACCTAACGCCACATTTTTGCATCTTGAAGCAGACAACTTTCTAAAAGAATTGTGGCAAAAGGACAAATTGCTTGTTACAGGCAATTTGGCCTTTTGCCACAATGCTTTTTCAATCTATCCACATTCACAACAGCAGAACTGAAAGGTTTTGCACATGTTTACAAAACTTTTCTATGAAGTTGTCTACTTCAAGTAAAAAAATGTCGTTTGCATATTGTAAAGTTAACAATGGACATAACAAATACTCCAAACATGTCCAGTATCTTCAACCATTATTGATGTCAACACAAATATATACAGCTGAACACTTTACAATGTTAAATACAATAGACACAACAAATAACTCTAACGGTCCTCTGTCGTCACACATTATGAATGTACAAGTTGCCACACACACACAACAATATCATGGTGAAAGCATTATAAAAGATCATCCGTAAGAACTTGGGCTCCAAATCCCCTTGTCTATACCAAAATATCTGCAAAAGAGAATGGGCATAGGTTCACCAGTGCCAGGCATTATCATACCATATATGTTTACCAGATCAAACAATTGTCAAAAACTCTATACATATTGAAAAAGAAAAAATCAAATAACCATTTGATTGGAATTGAAAGATTTCGCCAAAAGTTCCAGTGGACTGGTTCTTCTGACCCTTTAACATGGTTTAGTGTAGGACTAAGGATATTCCTTCACTTTTTGTAAAGAACATGCTTTATCTTTGCCCTTAACCCTCTACTTGCCTTATTGCTTTTCCGTATCAAACTTGTGAGTATGAAATCATTTTGATCTATATAGTGTCTATGCCTTACAACATATCATTCTATTACATTGTAAATCATGACTAAAGAAATATCTAAAGATAAGTAACAGCTTATTTTATAGCAAAGGCTTATTGAAAACAAAGCATATCTTGTTGACATATAAACATATTTTTCTACATGTTACAAAGAACTGAGTTCTAGACTACTTTTTACAAATAGAGATGAAAATATCTTACCAATAATAAATGAGAAAACCCTATCAGCGTCATGACAACAGAAAAGAATATGTTGATAGGATTTGGTGGCCAGTGCGGAAAAATAAATGCACTTATAAGAGTAACCTGAAAATGAACAAATAAAGCTTGTTGGGAAAGGATACATGTTTCTTACCTAGTTATGTGGAATAAGAAAGATAAATTCTTACCATTCAACAATAAAAACTCTAAAGGTATAAAGGTATTGAGGGGGGGGGGGGGGATGGCAACAAAATGGCAACAAAAACAGTAAAATCTGTGTACAACAGCCAGTGAAGGGAAGTACCCAAAGTGGCCACTGTGCACAGACTTGCTGTTGTTCACAATATTAGCCCTCCATTTTATATATTTCTTACAGGGTAGTTGTACCTTAAAAATGTACATGTAAAATTAAGCATAGAACACGCGAAGAATATCCTTATTCTAACAAAAAGAAAATCGAACTGGTTCCTCTTTGGAGATAATTTTGCCTTTTGTGCCGACATGATGGCGAAGAATGGGAGATAATGGGAGAAAAAAGAAAATCTGTATTGTTTCGGAGGCATTAATATGCTTTGTTTGTGAAACACATATTTAACCCTCCAAATTACTTACTTATAACACTTCATTCAGTTGCGCTACTTAAAAAGAAAACACCGCCCATACTAGGAAAACAATTTCTGCAAATATCTTGAGCCTACTAAGCATACAAAAAAATCCCCCCAAACTAGCATGTACAAACTATGACATATTATGTTATCTATTGACAAAGTGTACACATAGGTTTAAATCATCCCTCGGGTCACAGTTTGTGTACTAGTTAGGCCACGCGTTATCGACTTTCTTCGTTTGCACATGCTCACTTTTGTTATAGTTGTGAAACTTTCGCGCCGCATGTTAAGTGGCTGTTGCGCAGGTATGATATACAGTACAAATAAACCAATTAGTGTGGCTGTTGGCTGCATTGCACAGACTCCCGTTAGGTGCAGTGTATTTAAAGAAGGTTAATGCATGGGCGGGCCTGAGCTGGCCGTTGTTGACATAAAGGCCGTTGTTCAGGTATGACCGCTCCCTCAGATTTGACTGTACTTGTATAAAGTTTGAACATGATTGATTATATGAAAACCTTTGGAATAAAAGAGCAAAGCTAAAACGTCCTACTTTGATCATTTAAGGTTTATAACTCCATTGTTCTGGAGGCGAGGATGATCTTCAAGGATATCCAACATGAGCCCTATATCGCAGCCAAAACATACTAACAATCTATTCCCTACCTCTCACTTATGAATATTTCTGAGAATTCAAACATTCAGAAATTGTTGAACTTTCAAGAAAGTGCCTTTAAGGGTTTATTGATTTTTATCTTAAAGAAAACGGAACATCTAGAAAGAAACAAAAAATACTTACAGCAACAAAAATCCCAGTGCCACAAGCTAGTATAAGGTTACACATTCGATCCTGAAACAGATTTTATCAAACAAATTAGGTTAGCAAAGTACACATCTTGTGTCATTACTAAAAAAATATGGTGATCATAAAACTAACTTGGCTTATTGACAATGGGTACAAAGGCTATCTGCAGTATGAATGACACTAAAATGTTACATAAATGTCAACAAAACAAAACAATTATTTGTTCAAACAATTCAAGACAGCTAAAGTGACATATGAGCAGAGATGAACTTTTTCTGAGATATCAACTTGGAAGCAAAACTAAAACCAAGATTTTCTCGGGACACATAGGCACATTATTTTCTGAAATTTCATGTCAGAACTAAGGGGCTTTATCAGTAACCCCATATGATGTCCTTGATTACAAAAATGAAGTTTCAACCAAATCTTCAGAAGTAGATGAGATACCAACTTGAACACAAAAGCTTGGCCAGGAAATTTTAAGGAGCAATATAAGCTAAAAATCTAGCAAAGAGTTATGTCACTTGGTTAGTGACCTGATACAATGACCAAAAGTACATGTGTGAAGTTTCAATCCACCCCTTCAGTAGTTTAAAACCGAATCCAAAAAATAAAGGGTGATTTATCATTTAGTTTTATATATGGCAATGTCTGTGTACAAGTACAATAAAGATAGTAAGACGTTTTCTGACTGACCTTTTGGTGGGTTTCCCCAAACAGTGGTTTAGATGCTGGATCATCATACGCACTTGTAGCCATTCTGGTGAAACGTGGATACTTAGACAAACTATTGCCCAAATCACTTTCAGATTAAATACCACTCTTATCCAAAGGTCTTGGTCCCAAATAGGTGTAAGGCAGCATGTTCATCTATCTAAAATTGATGAAAACAAATCCTTTTAACAAGGGCAGATTTAGAGGTGCATTAGAATCATCTTCATCAAGTATTTCGAAAGTTGGTGTGTAAACTTTATGCTACTGGTTTTCATACAGTGCCTTTGATTGATTTTTGATTGACGACTTTATTAAACTACCAATTTAAGTGGGGAAAACTTCAAAGTTTAATTCAATTACTGATATGTATAAAGGAAACAAAATCAAAAGAGTGAATCACTATTTAAATTGATGGCTTAATGCAAGGCTTTAGCTTCTCCTTCACAAAAGTGAAGGAATTCCTTTAGGCTTGAATTGAACCCTCCAAATATAATTTGTAAAACTTCTTTTAACGATAAAAAAAAAAAAAAACAGAAAAATTAAAATCTTAATGATCTGCTGTGTCATGATGGGGAATGTCAGCGACTAGACACAGGCCAACCCGTTTCAATACTTGATGGTGACCATCTGTTTTACTGTGGAATGTCCTTTGTCAAGATATGCTCCCTAGCCCAATACTGGTAGGTCATTCAGGGGAAATGTGACGTACAGCTCAAGAGCGAGTCCTGTATAGTAATGCAAAATCACACAGACAAGAGTATGTTCAATACTGTATGTTGTCTTCTGTCATTGCAACTTGCACTTTCACTCTTCTTCCATTTACTGGTCACCTTTGTCCTGACAAATATTCTGCCAGTTCTAGTAACCATATCCCCTCCCCCTAAAAATTTTGAAATTGGGTGTCACATATGCCTCATCACCAAGACAGGAAACTCTCTGTGATTTGTGACGTTTGGGAGTTCCAATCATTAATTGAGAGCAATTTGCAAAACAAGTTGACAAATAAACAGGCATGCTATCATTGTAATGAGACTCAATATAAATGCCACATGATTTCCATTTGATAAGTTTTAAGAAGTTAGAATGACGCCTGCATTAAAAGAGATCACTCAGCAAAATATCCGAATACAAATACCCCGGTCGGGTACTCTTCCTTCAAATATGGTACAACCGCAAGTTGTGTGATCGTTTGTTTTAATTTATATATAAAGGACAGCATAATGGATTACACGCAAGCACAGTCTCACTTGATTTTTCATTCGTCGAAATTAAAGATGATTTCTGTTCTAACATTTGCAGGCAATCTGGCAACAAAAATGTTTTGACGACGAAGTTACTTTTTTTTTTCTTTTAAAAAAGAAATCATTTCAAGCAACAGTTGTAGATCAGGTTATCATTACAGTAATGTTGGTACGACAGAGATTAAACACCAAACTAGAGATGTGATAAATGTACTTAATGACAATTCGAAAATATAATTGTTTTATACCATGAACGCCTAAAAAACCCGGAAATGTCCAATTGTGTTTTGTTTTTTTAACGAAATTGGTTCCCTGCTATTTTTGATTTTGCGCACCAATGCCGTTTAGCACAATTAAAGATTGAACTTTTAGTTATTACACTTTCAGGGAGGAATAATAAAGCATACATTGTTTCAAAAACTTTTCAATCTTCAAGACGGTTTAAAGAGATATAATTAATATTGGTTATTATTCATTCAAAACATAACAATTATAACACCATCTAAAGCCTAACAGAAAAGTGCATTTAAAAAAACTGCATTCAATAAAATTAAATCTTAAGATGATGTTTTTAACATGTAACCTGTGTAACTTGATATGTGTTCATGAAAAATAAAGAAAAAAAAGAAAGATCCATTAAAATAGCATCAAAGTATCGAATTATTTCTTACGTACATCTATGGGTGTCATTTGATATTCATTATTTTTATTCTACATAGATATGGTATGACAATTTACCATACTTAGGCCTACTGTTTCATGGTTCATCTCTCCAAATGAACGTCATATCCTCAGAACGATTTCTATATCCACGGATATGGGTCATATCTGAGAAAGTTCAAAACAGCTTCAAAGTATCAAATTTCTTCAAAGTATCTCTTAGGGTGACCTGTTATACTTATTTACTATTATGAATAATTATTCATTGAAATTTACCATACTTAATGTTTTATTTCCCAAATGAAAGTCAATTCCGCAGACCGATTTCTATATCCGCGGATATGGGCCATATCCGCTGTGAAAGATCAACTAAGACAGCTTCAAAGTATCAAATTATTTCGTTTGTACATCTGAGTGTGTCATTTGATATTTATTTGTTATTTTAAATGAATATTGTATGACAATATACCATACTTATGGTTTTATTTCCCAAATGACAGTCATATCCGCAGACAGATTTCTATATCCACGGATATGGGCCATATCGGCCGAGAAAGATCAACTAAAACAGCTTCAAAGTATCGAATTATTTCTTTTTACATCTTAGTGTGTCATTTGATACTTATTTGTTACTTTAAATGATTATTGTATGACAATATGCCATACTTATTGTTTTATTTCCCAAATGAAAGTCATATCCGCAGACCGATTTCTATATCCGCGGATATGGGCCATATCCGCCGAGAAAGATCAACAAAAACAGAAACAAAGCATCATTTTTTTTCAAAGTATATCTAAGAGTGATATTTCATAATAATTTACAATGATGAATAATTATTTCATTGAAATTTACCATAGTTAATGTTTTATTCCACAAATAAATGGTTTATCCAAAGACCGATTTCTATATCCGCGGATATGGGCCATATCCGCTGTGAAAGATCAACAAAAACAGCTTCAAAGTATCGAATTATTTCTTTCGTACATCTACGGGTGTCATTTGAATTTTATCTATTATTCTAAATGAATATTGTATGAAAATTTTTCCATACTTATTGTTTTATTTCCAAAATTTCCAAAGTCATATCCGCAGACCGATTTCTATATCCGCGGATATGGGTCATATCCCCTGAGAAAGATCAACAAAAACAGCCACAAAGCATCAACTTTCTTCAAAGTATATCTAAGGGTGATATTTCATACTTATTTACTATTATGAATAGTTATTGCATTCAATTTGATCATACTTAACGTTTTATTCCACAAATAAAAGTCGTATCCGCAGACCGAATTCCATATCCGCGGATATGGGCCATATGATCTGCTGGGACAGTCCTGATCCGCTGTTTAGCCATACCGGTTAACATCCATTATTTATTTCGTCTTTCACTGCAAAACGAAATGTTTTGTTAACAATTTCTTTTAGTAAGATCAAAGACACATATATCTAAGTCTCTGTTATGATATTACTGATCTTTCATTTCTACATACTTACATTTATACATATACATGCATTTATACAATTCCGCAAGGAAAACAAACCTGTACATGGGGATCTAGTTACCTAATAGTGATGATGGTCTGGTACTGACACAATTATGTAAAGCTGAACATTCTCATGGTAGGAATTTCAACAAGGACAATGGTCAACACTGCTGTAATGATGAAAGTTGTTGCCATAGTGGTTACACAATATTTTTTTTATTACCTGAAGGATGATGTCATGGATGTTATAGTATGGTGTCGTCTTGCAGAAGACTATATACGGGAGACAGTGGCACAGCCTCCAACTACTGTACCGAGGGTCCCGGGTTCGAATCCCTGTTAGGCGAGGTGAAAATTGCTGGGACTATATACTATTGGAGATCTGGAACCTATTTCCCCAATGAATGTTGGGGGTCAACAAATGGACAGGAATCATGAAAGAAGTAAAACTAAAGATGACATGTATTTAAAATAACAATTCATTTATTAGATATTTATACCACCAGCCTACGTTAATCACATGTTTACATTTGTACTCAATTAAACCAATATATTATAAAATATTCAATTAACCCTTTACCGTTAATCTCTTGCTTCTATAGAGGAATTTTGAAAACATTGTTTAAAAAAGCGAAAATGCTCATTTGAGCAATTTCTATAACAGGAGCAATATTTTCTAACCACAAGTGCAATATTCTTGAAATCCTGTCATGATTTCAATTTTTGTCAATTTAGAATGATTTGAAATTCTTCAGTTAGTAACGGGTAACAATAATATGTCATGTTCCTTTAGCCTATTAGAATAAATATTAAATATACATTTCTAAGATAATGTCCATGAGTCACACTACAAATAAACCTTTTCATAACAAAGATTGACAAAAAAAAATATTAAACTTCAATCTTCTTTAATATTTTTTACTTGGAAGGTTTAATACACACTAAGCCAAACATGCAAAAAACATCCCCCCTGATTAGTGAATGCTAATTATAAAGACTGATCCTGGATTATATATCACACTGATGTATATTTACAAGGCCTGATTTTGTAAGCAAACAGCTCAAATATCTAATCAATCACACGTAAGTTTTAATTCTACAATGACATGTATTTGTCATCTAACATTTTAATTATGCAATATTTCACAGAACAATATTATTCTACAATGACCAGTTCTTGTAAATTAACAGCTCAAAATATGTCATATATGGCAAAGATGATAGTGTTCAATGATGAACCATTTTTGTAAGATAACATCTTAAATATGAAAATGATCGTATAAGTGTAATCTATTGTAACAGCAATACAAATTATTTTAGACAAAATACTATGCTTCCCATACAAGAGGTAGAGATAACAAACCTTTCTCTTTCTAACTTCTTTAATTTCCTCTTTATCCTACATTGTGAGCATTCCGTAGGATCTTCTTGCCAATGTGGCTATAATGAGTAGTTTCAGAAGAGGATTATTTCTATGGATATCTAAATATTGCATGCAACTAATCCTGTTAAAATCCTGTTTAAGGCCACTGCCAAGTGATCTATAAGTTGACCTGTGAGCAAGCGAATTCTTATTCTTTTATCTAAGAGTATGAGAGCCAATGTCTAAAATTAAATGTGACTGCAGAAAAAAATCAAATACAAATTTAAGTTTTTATTCTGTAAGGATTAAACTCCAAGCTTGAAATTGGAGATAGCAAGCCTTTCTTTTCCTCAAATGATATCGAAATGATTTTCCAACACAACATTAAAATCACTTTTTAAAGAGTAAAAAGTTGTAAAATAGATAAAATGGGTAAGAGCAGCAAGCCACAAACAAAACTCTAAAATAATCTGTTTTCATTATACAGTTTTTTCATCCAGGTTGTTTAAACGTAATGGGATGTGAAACAAACATAAGGGAACACACACATCAAATAACAACACAGTCCACCAAGTTGATCCTAAAAAGTAAAAAAAAAAAACAGATCAATTCTATATCATTCACTACCTGAATAAGATTAAAAAAAATTGGCTTTAAGCATCAACTTTTGAAATTCACTCCTTAGTCTGTCCACTACAAAACTATTAAATCAACATCTAAACAAGTATAGTTGCATGAAAGAGTCCCTTAAGAAAGGTATGTCTTGTTATAATTATCTCTTAAATTGACTGCCGCAGGTCCATCTCCAGGGTTCAATGCAATACTATAGTAAGTGCTGCACATATGTGAAGCACTTAATATAGATTTGCATTGAAGCCTCGATCTATGGAAAGAAATTGGTTAAAAGTTGAACCTTAGCAGGAACAAGTACACAACTCAATCTTGAAATACCACAGCAATCTATAATAAAAATAATATACTTCAAACTTTAAATCCAACAGAAACCTGGAACACAAAAGAAGAAAGTGCTTGTGACAAGCATTGCACTGTTTTGTCACAGTACTTATTAAACCCAATTCAGCAGGTGTTGTAAAGCCAAATAACATAGAATTATCTAACTTTTAATGGATATTTTCAGGAGTAGTAAAATTTCGAATTGTTTGGTAAACAAGGAAAAAGTCCCTTTCAGATGGAACAGCATTCATTGACCATTTAAAATACATATTGAATCTCTTTACAATAGACTGGTGTTAATGTTCATAATACCAATATAATCATTCCCATCACTATAAAACATTTCACAAAAAGTTAAAAAAAGCAAACCAAAGGTGCTGATAAGAAGCATCTTCTTCACTAAACCCTATAGTGTGGGTACTTATTTAAATCATTGTGTTACGACATATTATAACGAATGATCTCTGCTTTTAGAAGTTACAGCAATGCATTCAAAGCTATGAATATGTAACTAAAAACGATGCTTCCCTTCCCTTTATATATCTGATTTTCACCATACTTTCACCATTTTTTTTAAATGATGTGCACAGACTTTTTATGTTCTTTATTTAAAAAAAGATTTAAAACTAAATAAAATATGCCATGTATTCAGGTCAAAATAAAAATCACACTTCCTTTATTTATTTCTTAATGATTCCTTATAACCTTTTATGTTGGCATTCATAAGAATGTCTCCAAGAAAATAGGATTTACATTTTTTTTTTTTTTAAATATAGCATGAAATCTTCCTTGAAACAAACTTTTCTGGTCCTATGCTATGTTTTATATAAGCCACTCAATGACAAATAGACACTGAGATAAAAAAAAAATCAGCCAAGAGTTAAACTAGTTTATTCTGGACTATAAATAATAAATACTGAATCTTTTTTGATATAAAGCATTCAACTATTAAAGCAAACATGTTCAGGTAAAAAAACAAAAGATTAATAACATCAGCAAGTTTATGTACGACTAAGGCTTGCTTAAAATGCTGTCATCAGACTTGGTATCATAGTGTATCATTCATCAATCCTGTGGATAAAATATTCACTAACTCATCTAAGATGACATACATACATTTTAGATAGTTATATAGCCTTGCTCCAGACAATTTCTGAAAATTATAGTTGGAAACGAAAAAAAACCCTGTAAATATAGGCAATATAGCCTTACTGGAGAAATCTCCCTTTACAAGAGAAAATGTTCCATATTGCCAATTCAAAAAGCTGTCAGCAACTATTATTGGTTTTGTAAGGATTAGATGAGTGCCATTGGCATTTTTCTCACCAAACAAGCAATCATTTCATACTAAAATCTCAATTAGGATATTTATCTATAAAACTAGTGCTGGCTATGTTTGAATGTTGATGGATTGAAGAACTTGTCTCTCTGCCTCTGTATGGTTGGAAGAAAACATGCCATAGTACGATTGCTGAGAAAAGGATTGCAGAAATTCAGTGAGGTAGGCCTGAAAAGAAACAGAAACGTTCTCAATACAATATTATATTGTTGGATTTAATGCATTTAATGCATGGTGCAAATTGACAGCACAAACAGATGAAAATAGTACAGCAGGGTGGCAAAATCTGATTTTGATATACTTGTCAGCAAATGACAAATCTTTTTCTGAACTTGTTTGTATGATGGTATTAAGTAAATCTTAGTAAACATGCACATGACCATTAAGGGTTTTGGACAAGATGTGCAATGCAGACAATAGTATGAAAGATAACCGTTGCATAACCGTTGAAACTAGAATCTTCATCGCAACTTGGATATTGCAGGCAGATTTCTTCATTTGACTGAACAATGTGTGTTGTGTGAGTCGCTTTAACCAAAAATACTGGGCATGCATTATGGCTTACAAAATTTGCAATTTACAGCACATGTTCAAAATTTAGACGGACAATTAAAGTTGAGCAAGAGGTCAAAATAAAGGATCAATCATACATATATTTTATGTATAGAAAGTTATCCTTCAAATTGTTGATATGGATATCAAATAGTTTGTCTAACTTTAGACATTTGGGAAAACTGATTGCTTCTAAGAAAATGTTTGATTAAGGGGTACAGTTTATAGGCTTCTACTGTGTTACATGAACAACTCTTAACCCTTTCCCAAGCAACAAATTTTTCGACTGTCCAAATTTGAAAGAGTTTGCAGACGACATTTCAAAATGTGATGAAATTGAAAATGATCTTCTGATAGGGCAGAAAACATTGTGGGATAAGGAAAAATTACTCGTTATGAGCAATTTCTCCTTTTCCTATACTGCTTTCTAAAGTCGTCTGCAACAAAGTTGTCAAATGTCGTTATTGTTTGGGAAAGTGTTAAACTAGCTGTCCCAAATTCGCTCACCTGGAGGTTTATTTGATAGACAGGGTCGGCGAGGGCATCAGGGTCATCTTCCTCATCCTCGATGTCGTCTCCGAGGGTTTGAAACTCGCTCTGGACTTGGTCAAGCAGGCTCGATAGTGTCTGACCGCTCAACTCCACCTCAAGATCTTCATCGTCGTCCTCCCAGTCACCATCCTGAACATAATACTGAAGATTTTAAAGCCAAATCAAAGGAGAGGGGTAGAAATAAATCCTAAACAAATATATGAAGTTATTTTATTATGTTCATAAAAGTCATGAAAATTAGTTAAGAAATGCATTGAGACCCTGTTAAATAGACTCAATTAAAAGAAGTTATTTTGTGCTTGAAATACAGTTGTCTCCAATTCAATCATGTTTATCAACAACCTGTTTGTTTACACATTCAAAATAACGAATTCTGATTGGTTGGTTCAAAAATGTGTGTATCAAGTGTCAAGGTCAGAGGTGAAGAATCAGGAAATCTGAATTATAAAACTTGCTTATCTGGGTTATTTCTGGTTTACTTTCACATTTAAATTGTGCTGATGGTGTTTTCTGGTGATAACTATTTAAATATGTCCAAAAGTTTACCAAATAATATAGTTTGATATAGTATTAATCTCCTTTAATGGGCCTTTAAGATTTATCATAAAAAAATCACACAACTGTCAAAAGTCCATGAAAATCTATGGAGATCCATTTTATTGCTAAAACAATGTGTTTTTTTTTTCAAATTAAATTTGTTTATATTTGGTTTAATGCAGTGTCAACAATATTTCAGTTATTTTACTACTTTCTTGGATTTCACAAGTACTAGGCAGGGCTCTAGTGTCTTGCCTAAGAACACTCCCTTGAATAATCTAAGTGCCGCTTGCGAGGGTTGAACCCAGGAACCCAATGTCACAAGTTCTCCACCTCAACCACTGTGCCAAGCATAGTGTAAGTAAAGTATAAGGTAAATGCCTCATCACCTCTTCCTCTGGATCATTTCCTTGTCCGGTGGACATGCTGCTCTCTATCTGATGGCTTAACTCATTGATCAACAGTTTATATATCTTCACAACTACGGGAATCTGTGTCCATTGCACTGGCTCTATAAACAAAACAACCAAGGGTGAATTTACTTATTTAAATGGTGCGTCTTTTCTCCTTTTACTGAATATGGTCCTATGAGAGAAATAATGTTGTTTTTTTACATTTTGGAAAACCATTGGTTATTTAAGGAAATTCTACTGTTGTCAAAGTGGTATCATTAGACTTGCTGAAGATGTGTCAATGTGAAGAGAAGAGTAAATCTATCAACTGTCAACAAAGGTTGCGTATCATACGAACTTCAGTTTTGTTTTTCTTTATAATTTTTGACATCAAAATTAACTCCTAACTCATCACTAGTATAACTTGCCTTAAATCTGATATCAACCACACATTTTACATAAGCAGTATCTAAGGTTGTCAGCTTGTAGAAATGATTTGACATATATAGCAAAGATCACACAAACTACATTACACACGATCATGAATCAAAACAGATCAATACCTTGAGCGGATTTCGACCTTGTTCTTATACCATTTGTGGCAGGTATAATCTGATCTCCCTCCACAGTAATGTCCTTGAGTCGAACATCGCTGTGAGTCACTGTATGCTGGAGTAATTTACACAACGCTATCACCATTACGCGTCTCTCATACGCTCCGTAAAACAAGTGCTGGCGGGCACACCACTCCTTTAACACAAATTCCAACGCTGGTTTCCCCATGGGGTCTGGAACACTTGTGAGGAACACCAACACTGCCTCCATCTGGTCGTGCATTAGTCTCGCGTATATCATCAATAAAGACTGAAACAACAAGTTCAATCAATGAAAAATAAAATATGTTTAAACTACCTTAAGTCTGGCATACATCATGAATAAAGACTGAAATTACACGGAAAATCAATGTAGAATAAATAAGTTTAAACTATACTAAGTATCATGTATTTCATCAAAAAAGACTGAAATAACATTTCCTACAGAACCGTAGTCTGGGTGTAGAGGATCCGCCTGTCAAGGGTTTGATTCCTGTGAGTAGCAGGATCCATCCTGCGACGTTTCATTAATCCACATTTGTCATGAGTACTTGTTATGTGTCAAGGAAGCAGAATCACAAGTAATAAATCCAAGTTGTACAAACTAGTTTCACAGTCAATGTAAAATAAATTTATTTGAACTAATCTTAGTCTGGGGTATATCATCAATGTGGCATGAAACAACAAGAATATTTTCTAAGGTTTCCTCTCAATGTGTGGGGGGCCCAAAAGTCCTTTTAAAATTAAGATACGCATTGGTCAGATTCTTGAGACAAAAAGAGTAAAGGTTGAAAACAATTGATATAGGTAGGTTGCTCAATCTGCATGTGCCTCCTTGTCCCATGCTTAAATAGAATAAAAAACTGCGCATGCAACATAAAATTTCTTTGAGAAAAGAGAACATACATGCATCAAGCATGTTTTCTTTTGGTCAAGGTGGTCTCTAATCTTTATGACCAGCAAAAGCAGTTTTTCATGCTTTGACGCTTTTAAGTTTGACCAAGCCCAAAATCAAACAATAAGGCAGAGACATTAATTAGGCTTTCATTGGCATCAGATGAGTTAAAACAGATTTTCAAAAAGTTTTTTTCAAAATATAGCTCCATGTTTTTGATAAGTATGGTACCTTTACTGCACAGACTGTTAAACATTTAAGGAAAAGAAGCAGTCAAAATATAAGAACTTGGATTTTATGCCATTTTCAACTTTCCTTTAGTCATATAAATGTCGTCAGCTCATCAATCCATACTTTAGGAATTTCCTCACAAGTAGTGCACATAATTCTTTCCAAGCTGCAAACTGCTTTTCAACATGAATGATAAGTCGTGAGAATGAATAAAATATGTGATATTGACAGCATTAAATCTTAAATAACAGTATGAGGCCAGCTAGGTTCCAAATCCAGATCTTTTCTTTCCTGATCATTCACTTTGATAATTAAATTGGATCCTTTTGTCTCATCCATACAGCATTGAATGTCAGAAGGATTATCAGCTGAGCCAAGTTCATCTATAGATTATTTTGCATACTCCATACCTGCATGACACTAAGGGTCTCTGTCTGCTGCATCTTACTCAGTACAGCTCGTAAAATAAGGTCCAGTTGCTCGCCCATCTGACCCCCAGCCTTGTTCAACACCACTGTCACAAGGCGTCCAACAAAGGAGGCTGTGTATTCAGAGGTTTTGGGGTCTAATAGCTTAGTTATAACCTGGATTATGTATGTCAACCCGGAAAATCCTGTAAAAGTAAAATTAAGGTACATTTATCAGAACTCAGGAGTATTGAATATGAAATACAAACCCATTTCTTGGTCATTATGTCTTAACAGGAATACAAAAAGGTGCATCTTGATAACACCATACACAGGCAAGACTCCAAATACCATAAGTTCAACACAGAAAAAATTTCATATAAATTTAAGCCTTTATGACATATGCATGCCTCTAATTTTTAATAACTTGAGAAACAATTGCTACAAATGAAGAAATTCTAAAATTTGAAAATTTCTCCTCAGTCACGATAATTTCAAATATCATCAAGAAAATACTATGTCATGCTCATGCCATATTTCATGCTTAAATTGTCTTCTGTTGTTTGCCATTTGGAGAAGTAATCACAAAAATCAATAAACCTTTTAAAGTTAGTATCCAAATTGAATACCAATCTAATACAAAAGACTAAGTCAACAAATATAGAGCATAAGAAATTGCTTTATCGCCTTACCTTGTTCATCATGCCATTGTGCAACTTGATTTAATGCTACAGAAGCATAGGCTCTTAAACACTCTCCACCACTCTACAAAACAAAAGGAGTATCATTTCTATAATCTTTATCTAATTACGCCCATAATATTATATATTCAGACTGAAACTACTTAATCCCTTTCCATCTGTAATTTTGTGACTGGTCAAAATACAAAGGAAAAAGAGACAACAATTGGGGAATATGAAAAATAGCATTTGTCTATCAAATAGGGAAAGGCCATTGTCACAAAACAAGAAATTGCTCTTTTATGCAGTTCATTCTTTTATGACTATTGTTAAATAAATTGTCTTCTCCAGGTGTGTTAAAAAGCATACTAGAGGGGAAATGGTAAGTGCCAATTACTGGAGAATGGATACAGTCAATCTTGCTTTAAGAGACCATAGTAAAAGGAGAACTAATCGGTGAGTATAACTCATGGCTTGATCAAAATGCTAGTTATTCAGAAAAATCCAGTAGAAGCTTTAAGAATGAACTGCATCCGCTTTTAAGGTAACCTTAGACTAAATAACTTTTCACCCACTTTTCAAGAGTGGTCGCTTATAGGAAGATACTCTTAATCTGTTTCTTCATCCATCAAAAGACATAAACAAGGTTTTTAAACATTCTTGCAGTAGTAGTGGTCATGTTTCTATCTTTTAGGAATTACATGTTTCTTTTACCTGCATTGTACTATTATCATCTGTATTTAGTGTACAATGTGCAACGGCTGGGAAAGCAGAGTTTATGAGGGCTTCAGACACTGGTGGCTGGCTACTGCGCAATATAATCCCGATGCTATCCAGGGCAGCCTTCAAAAGAAAAATATAAAAATACATGAATATAACTACAAAACCTTGACAATAGAGTTTGTTTCATTACAAAAAAGTCCTATATTTTCTTAATCATCAGTCCGCACACATTTAAGTATTTGCTTTTGCATTCCTATAGTATTAATTTCTTGTAACTATTGTAACAAAAGAAGAAATTGTCATACTGTCAAATTCTTCTTTGTACCAAACTTGACCAATCCTGTTTGATAATGCTATCTAGACATAATTAATTTGTCTCTAATTACTGAAGAACTAAGTTTATGTTCAAAAGTTTCATGGTCAGGACGTTGCGCCATTAATGTGAGTAAATGCCAAAAGCATGGACGTATTCACCTTCACCTGCAATATTATCAAGGCATTGAGTCCAGAATCAGAAAAAGGCAGGGTTGATGTTGGTATCACCTACATTAGTCATGTTAAACTTACTGTTGGTAATCCTTGGGCTACCTTGTCTGGGTTGGCCTGTATAATACTGACTAGTGTGGGGAGAAGTCTGTGCTGTAAGGGGCCCATACAATTCTCATTCATCGCCAACTCTTTAAATATATCCTGAACAATGGTAGTTACAACTGGATCTGAAACAAAAGGTTGTCAGTGTGATTCATTTATCTGTTTTATTTCATATGGGTTTTACTTTGCATTATTTCAGTTGCAGGGTTCACGCTGGCCTTCGCAACTGGCGCCATTTGCGACAAAATCAAGAAATTGGCGTAAGAAAAACAAATTTGGCGAAAGTTGCTGGCGCAGACTATTTTCCGCGAGAATTTGACATTTGTTTACCGCATGGTTGCTGATTTCGAGTCAATATCGACTTGTCTTTAGTGTAAAGCCGAGAACCATGTATTGATGGTTCCCGTAATCGCAGTACTTTGAATTAGAACTGGGGAACCAGTTTGTTTATCAAATGCCATTTACGATACGGGATAATCCTGTTTTCACACTTGTTCAGTCCATTATCTGTTGATTGTCAAGTTTGTTATGGTGACACTTTCTCGTGTACACCATTTAATCATTCGCCACCCTTTACAACTTCAATTATATGGAAATTATGACTTTGATTACTTTAATTGCTTTCCAATCAAAATTTTTGCCCTCGCGTTTTTTTTAAGACGTTGACATCAAACATAGGCAAAGTCAGTTGTGTTGATTGACAAATAACTAAAACTCTTTTATGCACCGAAGTTTCAGTATATATAATTTGCGATTATCTCCAAGTGACATTTAATTCTGATCCAACACAAGAATGACTTTAAATCGATCTTCTCAGTTGTTGAATATGCCTCCCACTAAAAATCAAATTGATATCTAACAACCGTAATTTCAAGGAGGCTTGGAGGACAGGAAATAGTCGTTTATAATATGACGCCAAGGCGAAAGTCATGTTTCTGCTATGTCCTGTTTCAAATGTTGAGTATGAGAGAGTATTTAGTCCATAGAACCTCATGAAAACAGCACTTAGAAATAGATAGAACAAACTAACACTTGAGATCCTCTTTAGAATCGTAGATGACCCTGATGAAGGATTTCCCCTCCTACAAAAGACTATTTTGGCTCCAACTTATTGAATTTGGCTCCAACTTATTGAATTTGGCTCCAACTTATTGAATTTGGCTCCAACTTTTTGAATTTGGCGCAAAGAAAATTTTAGCCAGAGGGAACCCTGAGTTGTGTTGTGGCACACAAGTCATAATAATGGAGAAAAACCTACACCTAATTACCCCCAAGGGCTGATTACAATGGGTAAAACCATCAGCGTTCTGTAGGTCAACCGAGAAAATACCTCGGTAAGATCCATATTTTTTTTTGTGGTATAACCAATGAAATAAATCAGCAAAAATGTTTTGTAAAGATAAAAGGTAAAATAGCTTATTCTTCTAAATAGAAAGTGTGCGGTTTAATTACCCTATTTACAGCAAATGTATTGAAATGTCAATTTACTCCACCTATATTAACTTAAAACACACCAGAAGCAGGTACTTTGCTTACCTTTGTACTGTTTTACTAAACAACTTACAGAAAATATTTACGTAAGTCATAATCAATAAATATGGATAGTACCTTCAATGTAAGTACAATATTGCAATGTGACACGTCATTGGAAGCGTCTTGGAGATACGCTTCCAATGATGTGTTACTTTGTAATATTGCTTAGCCCAATATTGATAAAAGAGGAATTGCTGTTTTAGACTTACGCATATCTTAAGCATAAACTGTTTAGTAAAACGGTACCCTGGTTTCTACTATATCTAAATACGTATAGGATTAACTGATATAGTTTACATTGTTCATCTACTATTGCTCACAATTTTGATCAGGGCGCAAAATCCCATATAGGGGTAAATATTAATGCACAGGAGAAAGTAACTGGCAGAAACAATTTATCCTTACCACTGCTATACTTCAAGAACACTGCTATAATCAGTGGGGTCACTTTACTCTCACAGGATGCTGTAAATGACTTGTCAACCTGAAATGTAGGGCATTTATATATCTAATAATCTATACTTTCCTTTACATTATAGCACTTACAAACATAAATACAAGTAGCACATTTGATAAAACACAGTGGACATAATCATTGACAATACAAGTTAGCAATGACAATTAATCAAAAACATTTAAAAACGTCAAAATGCCCCTATAGACTCATCAAATATCTTACCCATCAACACCCAAAAAATACAATCACTTACAGATAAAACTAGTGCCAAAGTTTCCAAACAGAGCGATAAAACATCCGACGAAAATTGTGTTGCAACTGTAACAAGACCTTCTGTGATATTAGGCAGGAATGGCACAAGGAGCTGCGTATTGTTGGAGGATTTTAAATGTTCACAGTATCCGTAGACGGCACGTATGGCCGATATTCTGATGACAGGCGGCTGGGAGGGGTGGATACCACCAACTGTAGCTTGTAAACATCTGAAAATATGTGGAGAAATACAAATCAATTCTGACATTTATATATCTATACTTAGTCTTTGATATTATTCATTCAAATTTTTACCTTAAATGGATCAAATGCTGGAATAATGTGAAAAGTCATATCTTAACCTATTACCAAACAATAACAATATTTGACCTCTTTGTTGCAGACGACTCGAGAAAACATTGTGGAAAAAGGAGAAATTGCTCTTCCCTATCAGAAGATTATTTTCCAATTTCATCACACTTTGAAATGTTGTTTGCAAACTCTTTCAATTTAGGACAGTCAAAAATTTGGTGTTTGGGAAAGGATTAAATGGTTCATTTGTCTCTGCTAATTCATGCTTATAGATGCTACTAAAGTTGTTTGTAGGACTCCCAAACTTGTTATTACCAAAATTGTCTTACATCAGTTTTGCTTGAAAGAACAGTTTAATTTGATCTATAAAATTATCTTTCTTTCACTGACAAACCTAAACAAGAGGGCCATAATGGCCCTAGAACCGCTCACCTGAGATTTTTAGACAGAGTTTCTTGTGCCTCTATGCATTGACCTATTTTTCATTCCAATTTTACAAGTTTGACACTGTATGCTTGATGAAGGACATTAAAATGGTACATAATTCTTACAATGTGGAAACTGAATATTTTACTTTTACAGATTGTGTATGTTCAAAGATCAGCCTGTACTTCTGTCTATTGTTGCCATTTTGTTGTTATCCTTTTGGCATATTTGGACATATATTGATGAATTTTGTTAAAAATTCTACTATACAAGTATATACTGGAAATTCAAACAGGTTCATATTTCAACGCACCCTGGTGGCCATGTTTTTTGAGATATAAACATTCATGTTTTTATAAAATATGTTTATTAAGTTATAAATTTTACAAACTTGAGCACTTTGTGCTCAGGTGAGCTAATAAGATTTAAAACATGAAAAACAATAGTTCAAAATGTTTATAATCCAAGATGTATCCTAACTACAATTGGAATAATACAAGATCTTACCTGAATCTTATATAAATAAAGATATACAGTCAAACTAGTGTTAAGAGGCCAGCCTATGGGACAGAGTAAATTGGCTGTTTAAGACAGGTTGGCTGCTTAACACAAATTGATGAACACTATTAATCTAACAATGGGACTTTCTGCAGTGGTTGTTTAAGGCAGGTTGGCTGCTTAAAAGGGTGACTGCTTAACACAAGTTAGACTGTATACATTTGAAGTCAATTACCTTTGTAAAAGATCTGTTGTCATGCATTCACAATACCTGCTTGCAGTCCACAAACATCTACCAATCAAAAATGGGGAAACTTGAAAGAAAAGAATTTAAAAAGCATAAACAATTAAATTCTATCTCAACTCATTATTAACTGGAAATAACAAGACAATTGGCAAGTAAAAATTCTAAAGTTTACAAAAAGAGAAAATTTAAACGGAATACAACTCTTCATTTCAAAACCTTTTTGAAACTTACAACAATTCCTGTTGAATGGATGATATTTGCTTGTAATATACTGAACCAAATAAAGAATTGTTTAAGATACTCATTGATGGCACTGTGACAGAACGAATCCATTTAAAGGAGCTTACTTGAAGATGTGAGGAAATGTGGAAGTTAAAATATAATTTCCTTCAACTATGCACCAGCTTTACTGTTATGTGATACACAAGTCATTGGAAGCAAAATTAGATAATTTTTAATTCTTTAAAGTATAAAGTGAATTACCATGTATTTAAATCCAAAAGTGTGACATCTCATTTGAGATCTACCGCATTTAAACTGTACCATACTTGGATAAATTGACGCTTTCTGAATTTATTATGCTTCAAAACAACAATACAAACACTGCAGTGTTTCAACCGCATTTTATTTTTATTTTCAAATTTTCTCTCTTGTAAACAAGAACCTTAACGACAAAATAATTCTTCTTATCTGTCGTTTCCTAAGGTGTATAAATGATTGTGAATAAGTTCATCATATACCTGATAAATTCATGTCAGACAACACCACAGATTCCATGAAGCCTGCAACATCAAACTGCATATTTCCATCTTGTACACTCCCCACAATGAGATTACGTAGACTGCCCAGACATAACATACAGGACTCGTGAACCTTCCACCTACAGATATAATACAGAACTATATAAGTTACACGACTATGAGATTAAATCGTCTTCCCCTACAAACATACACAACTCATTCATCTTCCACTAACAATGAATATTAATGACAATAACATCACATAGTCTTTCCAAATTAATGGTCAGGAAGTCTATACATTCCACCAATAAAAGTAACACCGAACAATTAGCATTACATAGACTATGAGATTCTGTGGGCTTCAAAAACAACACGCAGGACTCATAGACCTTCCATGTATAAATGAAACAAATCAGTACTCAATAAATTACCGACAATGACAGTCATACATGAAATGCACTAGGGTCTAGTTTGACTTATTAAGTGGACAAACCCCGCCAAATTTGTCTTTCTTTCCTCCATACTGTTCTGTGGTTACTTGTTATAACCTCCTAACCTCTGATTATAGATAATGATTTGGAGGCATTTACCGGAATTTATATTACTTGTGTTATGAAATTTATGCTTGCACGACTCTTGTTCACACCCGTATTCAGACCTTTGTCTACATGTTGGTTAAATGGGGATTTAATATGTTTTTCAACAATACTCCGGTCATATCCTGACCTTCCCATGCTTCTGGCATTTCCTTATTGGCACTGGACAAATTTTGGTACTGACCAAATTCAATCAGTGGAAAGTGGCAAATAAATCATGTCACATTGACCTCATTTCTAGCTTGTATGAATATTTGCAATTGCAGGTTATGAATTAAGGACCCCTACATTCTAAGTCAGACATGATACCAACCATGCTAAGGAGACATAGTCCTCACCAACACCTACATCATTATAGAACAAAATGCAGGAAACTGCTTGAAACTTCAGGGCAAGACAAAATTCCATGAGGGAATGGATTTAAGAAAGCACTTTGAAAAAGACGATTTCAATGTTATCTGTATCAGAGAAAGGGAAATATGTCTTACACACTTACCAGTATTCATTGTTTGTGTTTTTCTGTGTTTCTGCCTCCTGTAAATGCTTTGTGATGGCATAAACAATCCCAGGACCTGTCTCCTCTTCAAATTCAGATGCTATAGCCTGCAATGAGGAAATTTATTAGATTTAGCCAAACTGTCACTACTTTGAAACCCCTTACTCCATACATATTTGTTTCAATACAACTGCATCAAAGTGTACAAGAAACCATTGTGTAAGATAGAATCTTTCTATTCATATTCTGAAAGAAATATCATGTTTCATAAGATATGCTGGTCCTGTCAAAAAATTAGGCATGAGCAATGGATTGAAGGACTGCAGCAAGAAACTGATACCATTCCCAAAAAGGAAAATGTACTGAAGCAATATCTTACATTCCAACAATCTTTTCTAAATAATTATACAAGAAGCATATTTATTCACAATTTCAATTTGATTCGAAAATTGAGTTTACAGATTTGGCTCTTAACTAAATATAATTTGTTTCTTAAAAAAAATATTTCACAACCTTGAGTAGTGATCATTTTGATCCTAACCCAATAAGGGACACACGCAATTAAGATACTATACACACCATGAGTAAATCCTGGGCAGAAATGCGGACTGTATACGAAAATGTGTCATCATCCTCATCCTCCACAAACTGGTCTGGATTCAAGGACCACAGACGAGCCTAAAATTATACAACACCATCTCATATGATTACCATTTTATTCGTTAACTCATATATATATAAAATAATATTGTATGTGATCACAAGAATCACCTGAATGGGATGATTCTTACAAGTGCCTGGGGCCCGTTTCATTAATGATCTTAAGTGCGAATTCGCTCTTAAGTCAGATTTTCTCTCTCAAGTGCGTTTCATCAATTTTCGCTCTTAGAAGTTACAAGCGAAAAACCCTCTTAACTCTAAGAGAGGTCCGGGGCGGTCTTAAGTGCGATGACGTCACAGAATGGTGGCCATTTTTCTAAGATTTTGAAAGATTTCATTTCATTCAGAATGATATATATACACTGTTTATAAATGATCTAGAATTACAAAACATGGATTATTCCATTCGCACATGTACATTATCGATTTTAAACAATGAGACGCGCCACAATATGTACTCGTTCACCTCTAAACAAGTTGTAAATATGCGAAGCGAGGGCCCAAGAAATGTCAAGTCACAGTTTACCAGTATCACGCATTTTATGTTCAGCCAGGTCGGTGTTGTAAAATCATCATGCAACCAAATTTATTCTATGTATTTTTTTCTTTTTATGCCTTATGTTTATGATAACCCGTAAAAGTTATGTATTTAATGACAAATAATTTTTAATCAAGGTTTAAACTATTTAAAAGGACGGTAAGGATATGCCTAAATTCCGGTACAATGCAGTAAAGTTTGCATTATGCCGGCCATTTCGGTAAATATGAGATAGTTGCAAGCGTTTTGATTTCACTCCTAACTGATGATTGTCATAAGCAGTTGCGATTGTTTAATGAAACGCACATTAGAACCGTCGTAAGTGTAATTTTAATCGCTCTTAGCTAAGTGCACTTTAGACATTTGATGAAACCGACCCTGGAACATAGGACCTATTACACAAGTCTCTGATATACCTCGTTTTCTAAACCTCTGATTATGAGTCATGATTGCATCAGCTTAAGCCAGGAATATTGACCAGAGGACCCCAGTGTAAGAAGTCCTACAACTTAGCCACTTGACCAGACAGGACTCTATGACACATGGTGAATTTGGTAATTCTGGGCATTTTCTCCTCTCGCTTAAATAAATACTTTTCTGGTATAGGTGCAGTGATAAAAGTAAATAAAAAAGAACATTTCTTTTCACCCATTACCAAACAATAAGAACATCTAACCACTTCGTTGAAGACGACTCTTGAAAACAATGTGGGAAAAGGAGAAATTGCTCTAAACAAGCAATTTCTCCTTTTCCCACAATGTTTTCTACTTGATCAGAAGATTATTTTCCAATTTTATCACATTTTGAAATGTTGTCTGCAAACTCTATCAATTTGCGATAGTCGAAAAATTTGGTGTTTGGTTAAGGGTTGAAACATTTTTTCCTTTATGTCAAGACTACAATTACCTTATTTACAGAAGGAACCAAGGAAAGTAATTAGCATCTTTACCTGGTCTTCAGTAATCTGCATATAGAGTATGATGTAATAAAGGATGTCATTCATGGACTTCTTTACAGTGGCTCTAAACTTTGTACTGTCTAACAGGGAGTTAATGAACTCAAACACACTGTATACCAGGTTCTCAAACCCAAGCACCTCACCTGAAATGAATCGGCTTAATGAATCATTTACTGGTCACTCTCTTGTAGTTGGGTATCCAATACACACAAACGAATAACAGCACAAAGCAATACTTCTATAACAAAATTAATAAAGAAAATTGAGGCTGTAGTTTCAAAAAAGTATCTCATAAATTGTAATGCTTATTGAAATTTAAAATTTATATTCCTTCTTAATAATTACGTTATAACCATTACTGGTAAAAAATAAAGTACAGCAAATATGATCAATCTCCTTGCGTTTTGTCAAGGATAGTTGTTTCATTGAAATAGAATTCATTGAGAGACCTTTAGAGCCATATATTCACAAGAGGTGAAAATATATACATGTAGCTCTAAATATCATCATATGAAATATGATCTAGCATTAACAATTAGGTATACCTTTTGTCTTTATTAGAAAGTTGTGCAACAATAGTCATCTTTTCAAGATATGTGCATACACCAAAAGATCATCATACAGATGACTCTTGTGTTTGGACAAAACATGTGAGGAAATGCCTAAGATGGTGATACATGTAGTATGCCTTTGCAAGATAATTAATGATCTTCTAATATCAAGTCTTATTAGCCTGATTTTCTTTTTGAATAAAGTGTGTGGCAAACATATAAAATGTCATTTAAATAAGAAGAATAATGCAAAGAAAATAGGTAAGAAAACAGAGAAACTTAATCTTAACAGTATTTTGTTCGTAAAACACTACTTGAAGGTGCCAACAAGTTAAACATAATGCAGGAAAATACACAAAACAGATACATGAAAACCATTCAAAAGGAAAAACTGGTATTTAACTTTATTACCTTTTTGGTCAGAATCTAGACATTAAGAAGAGATGTAATCTTATTGACACCACCAAGAAGTCTCAACAGGATCATAAATAATCTTCTTATTTAAGTTAATAGCAATCAGGGTTCAGTGAAAGACTATAGAAATCTGTCTAAACTTTTGCATTAAACCCTCATGGTGCACAAAAAGAGACCTCTTTTTGCCTATAATCCGAAGGTTTCATCTTCATGTCAAATTCTAAATGAAGATGTTACATTTCTTTGATATAAACCATTGTTATGAGCTGGGTCCAGTTTCAGGATTATACATGAGTACTTATTATTGTGATACTTTGAAAATTAGATATAAACTTCTAAAAACTATTTTCTCAAAGACAACACATAATAATGCAAAGAAGGAACTTTATTAGTATAATCATTTAATGTTTTTCCTATAAAGTTTTAGGACAATAAAAATAGTTTTGGTCAGCAGACAAATGAAAGCATAAGCATATGAGAAAAAAAGAAAGAACATTAACATTTCTATGTTCAAGCAATTGAAACATAAGGAAAAATGCTCACAAAAACAATTATTCCTCCCATAAGACTGTAAATATAAATGCAACAAATCAAGTAAATAAGAAACTTAAAATAATGTTCCATGAAGTCATATTAACAACATTCAGGGCTCACGCTGTTGGTCGCCAAATGCGAATAGTATTTCATTCTGGCGAAAGATTTCCCGATTTGGCGAATTTGCTTGGCGCATGTTTTTTTTCCATTCAACCTTACTCTATATCCACCTGTCCGGATATTACAGATAGTTATATCTTTTGACACAACTAACAGTATCTCCGAAACCCCAAATTAATCCGCTAATTGTTATCCCCGTGTCAAACAATGCCCGAGGCGTGTATTAATCGGGTCTTTATTTAGTGTCAACAACTCGACCCACTTGATTGGTAGACTCGATGCGGTTGTTCCACGAAAACTTATTAATATTTACCGTATTCCAGTCAGTGTGTTATGATGCATGGTAGAATGCGAGAATTAAAAGAGGGTTTATTTGTAAAGTATTTTGATATTGACAGTTTGCTTCCTTCACTGATGCGACGGTACTATTCATATTGCGATCCTCTATTACTAATCATTCGAATCATCAGACCAGAGTCTTAACGAGAGTAAAAAAAAATAGACCTAACATCATGTTTACTTTTCATTTATCTATCGGACATTTCTAAAATTTAATAAACCGAGTCATTTTAACATTATATTTGTATTGGCATTAATCATTACATATTTATGACAATACAATTTTAAAACAAATAGTAAAACATAACAAAAAGAAAATAATTTGCCAAGAGGATTTAACACATATGTAAATATAACATGAAAAGAGTTTAAAATAAAGAAATTTTAATTGGAGCCATTTGCTCAGAATTTGGCTCCTACTTCTTAAATTTGGCTCCTTTTTTTGTCATTTGGCAAATGTGCTGACGCAGACTTTTTTCCAGCCAGAGTGAGCCCTGAACATTTCTGTTATTTCGCAAGGTATATATATCTATATGATAAGTAATATAATATTCAGCCTACCATCAGAATCCACTGGGTTGTCGGCATCTTCTGTGTTATTGACTACAGTACAGATATAACTAGAATTAGTTAAGGGTTTATCTATAAATTTGAAGATGTCAAATGTACACTAGACAATAAATAATCTTGTATACTATCAGATGCTTTTTTCATAATGCTATAATTTTCTGATGATTTAACCACCAATCCCTTAATTCTAAGCACTTCAAATTCGGGATTTGAGCCATTTCACAACAATTTGATTGCAACAGAGGGATCACCAAATACTTTTGCTCACAATGATTGATCAAATTGTCTTACAAAACCTCTGTTCCTCTCGTGTAATTCTTAAATAAGAGCAAGCAAGAATCAAAGTTTAAACAGTTGATTACAACTTAACCATGGAAGCTCAGTAATGCATAGGTAATTACACAAATAGATCTCAAATGTAATTTTCTAGATAAAAGCAAGGAAATCTAAACATGTCAGATAAGGAGGCATATCAAAGTATTTTTACAGAGTTTTTCAAAAACTGAGTAGGAAAACTTATTCTCCTTTGTATTTCAATCTCTGAGAGAAAACCCGATAACAAAGGATACTGGTTTGAACTCTGTGTGAATATATTCCAAACTGGTGGCAGTATTTGATCCATCCATTGAGCCATCATTGTGGGGAAACTTCGCACAAGAGTTGTTACAGCCTAGAACAAATGAAAACATTATTGCTATCATGTGAGCTATTATGTGATTAATTCCCTCTTCAAAAATATCTACCTTAAAAGAAAGTTTTCAATTCAACAACTTAAAAAAACATTCAGCAATCAATTTTTCTTTATTCAACCATTGCATAATGACTTTCCTCTTTTCTTGATGAAAAAACCCATATTCGGAAGAACTACTAACTTGAACAAAAAAATATACATCATAAAAAAAAAGCAGTCCTCAAGCCCTTCCCCAAATACATGAGAATTATAGTTCCTTACACCATTAAACAGAAGTCATAAAAGACCTCTGGGACTAAAGAATATATTTAACTTCATTCATCATCACAATTGCCCACTATATCCTGATCTATGTGATACGTATTTTCAACAAAAACATTATATGCATCCAAATATACAAAAGTTTACTCTACTTTTGACACGTAAGAATAAAGATGAACTACGCAATTTTGCTATGTATGTATACTATTCTTATCAAAAAAGAGAAACTTTTATCAATTCATTATGAGTCAGTAAGTAGACTGATTTTGTTTTGTTGTTATTTTGATTGCTTTCAACAAACTCCTATGTATATTATGTAAACAATGTTTACCTTTGGCTGTACATGTTAATATTTATGTGTATATTGTATTGTTAAGGCCGGGGGCTGTCTATCAATTAAATAAAATGAATGAATGAACAATTATTGCTCCCCTATCTTGTAGAGGTAACATATTATTTCAAATCTGTTGCTTTTCATTCAAAATATTCACAATTTCCCTAGAGGAAGAATGGGATAAAGAAACTGGCATAGAAATATCAATAAAAAGGGTGATCTTTTGAAACAATGTTAGCTGACCCCCCATACCTGGATCCCTGGAATAATTACCAGGGCCAAATCTATCACTTTGCCTTACCTTTAGAATGTCCAGTTTAAGTCCACTGTCCGAGGAGACTCCATCTGGCACCAACAAGGCCTGAACAAACGCCTGTGTGAACTGCGGAATGACAGGGAACAACAGCTGTTTGGCTAGTCCCTGCAACAATCAGAAATGAAAATCAGATGGACATTTCAAATAGAAGATATTATTCTCTCACGAATGTGGGCTAACACCATCATATACATTAGTTTAATAAAAATTATTCTGATCCTGATTCTTTAATATTTGATAGCATTATATGTATATAAAACCAATACCACATTTTCTTTACTTGAAATAAATTTTCCAGTTGTATTACTTTCCTTGAAGTTGTTAAACTGTGTGAAGTGAGAATAATTAACCATTGGCCCTTTACAAAAGAATCTTCTAAGTTCACTGCCAATACAGTGAGTGTACCTCTTACAATTGCTGTAGTATAACAGAAATAATGTTGACACAGCATTTAAACCAAATAAACAAAAATCTTTGGAGCTTGACTCATCTGTTGCAGAAAGGTAAAGGTACTGAGAAAAAACAATAAAAAATGGCTGCTAATGAGTAGTTTACCATTTCGTCAAAAATGAGATTAGAAAATAAAGTCTTGTACATGTCACCTTAATACCACCATACTTCAAGGGTTTAGTGCAAGACTATAGTAAGTGCTGCACATATGTGAAGCATTTACTAGTCTTGCACTGAACCCACAACTTATGAGAAAAGAAACTTTGAATTACCCTTTTTAGTTCCGACATTGTAGCTATCATGCCAGCACAGATGTTGAATATATTCACAGCTCTGGACCGAGTTCTCACACCAAATACCTGTCAAAAGAGACAGAAGGAATTATAAATTGGATCAAATCAATATGATATGAATCATGCTTAAGGAACTATCCATCAGGCTGTGCTCTCTGAAAACAAAAATTAAAAAGGTGAATAAACATTTTTTTCTTCACTTAACAAATTACCATTTGATTATTTTTTATCTTTTAAAGTTGCTGAAAACCTTCATTTCATTTTAATCAAACTTAAACAAGCTTTCAAGTATTTTAGAACTTTTTTGAAAAAGTCGGTATGTAAATAGTTGTGGTATCATTTTCTGATGCACATCAAAGGATTCATGTAATTAGAGTGCTGACCTATTTCAAAGGCTTCACATGATGGAAAATAAGGCATGCACAGTAAAATGCTGCAAAAACAACTTGATGATATCTTGGATATCTGTCCTTCACCTATGAGAAATTCTATGTTTAGATTGTTGTTTAAGAAAAAACCCACTACAGTTTTCTACTTCTACAAGATGAATACACTTTATCTTTGTAGACATTTCATTTATAAAAAACAAATTCTTTCTAAAAAAAAGATTAAAACATCAAATAGTGGGACAGTCCTTATACAACTAGGAACCTTCAACGTCTGGATAAAGAAACTCTTAAAAATGAAAAGCAAAGAATTTCAATACTTCTATTACAAAACCAAAATCACTCATAAATGTCTCTAAAAATAAAATTCACATTTCAAAGATACACATATTCCTGGAGCGGATATCAATCTATATAAGAATTAACTTCATCCTTTTTACACAATCATTCTTAAAATATTATAGTCACATTGACATTCAAACATATTCTTTCAATCCATTTCTTTATAAAACTCAAAAACAGCTATTGTACGAGATAAAGAAATGCTGTGCAAAAAGAGAGGTACTTTCTTCAAGTGAGGTTCAATGAAATCTCTTGATTCATTTACGATTACATTCAATATCTTTCCATCACAATCTATTGTATGAAGGAATTTGTTGATAAAAGCAGTGTGTGAGATATCTTACCTCCTGTTGAACAAATATTTTGTACATTTCTGGCAGGATGACAGGGGCTACATGTACCATCTGTGTATCTGTTACATCTTGGGTAAACTCTGAAAACAGAAAACAAAATGATAATTTAAAAATAAGGACAAACAGAATCTTGAGATTGGGATGACTTCAAATAAATAAACCAGTCACAGGGTGATTTGGTTATGGAGGTCTTCATTACATGCAATACTCCTTAAGTTACTGTTTTGTCTGCATTGACCAAAAGCCAGCGATCCAAATTGTGTGACTTACCATGCTTTATGTAGTATTTCTTATCTAGACCCATTATAAGCAATTGAATATAGAAAAAAATACCCTGTTTGACATCAATTTAAAAGTAAAGAACTATACAGGATATGTGTGCCACGCAAATTTGACATTTTCTCCGGATAAAAAAAGACAACAAAGATTTATTTGATTTGAAGAATGAATTATGCTGTGTGACTAGGAAGAGACTACTTCTAGGAACTGATTAACTGCTAGCCATTCTTACCATGAGTATTTCTCCTTTTTGGTGAATATATGTCTTTAATATAGCAAGTACAATAAGACAAAACTGTATGAGGTATCAAATAAAACAACAAAGACAAAAGGAAAATATCTTTTAGTATAAAGGTAATTTTCTCCTCTTTATCTAGACCTTTGATTGTCACAGACTTACCGGCCAAAACCCTCATGGCACCATGAACGGCATTCAGATCTCCACTGGTCAGTGCCGCCATTAAAACCTGAAACAGGTCAGGCCATGCCTCGGGCCAATCCCAATGGGCGATAGCAGAAACAGCGTAGGCCACACTCGACCTTACTTTACTAATGGACTCCTTCAACCCCATGGGCAGAATGCTACGTATTTTCTCTTTGGCCTGAAAAATTCACAGGGTTGTCATTATCAGATAAAACAAGAAGATGTCACTGAAATGTAATCTATAAAACTGCATTTAAAGGGGCTGCTTTTTGGACTTTATTGGTCTTTTGTTTATGCAAAACCCCTCAAATCATCTATTGGCTAAGAACAACAACCCTGAATTAATAATGTAAATGGAGTAATGTTAACAGCTTTCTTTCTTCTTTGAAGTTGAACCCGATGTTTTTCCTATTCATTAGAAACATTTCATCATAAATTATGTTTGTAATGTTTGGATTGCATATATTAGAGATTTGCACAGTTTGTATGATGTTAGCATTATCATTCATCTTATTGCATTTACATTTAAGCAATAAGCATATTAACAATATTCATATATTTTCGAAGTATGAAAGAAAATTTGGAAATAAAAATAAAATATTTCATCTAATTTTTTTCTTACAACAGAATAAGAATTCATGCCAAGACGATCAATCCCATGATGAGTGCATTTCATGAACCCTTAACAACATTCATGTTTATTTACTTACAGCTGCAATGGGTGTCAATCTGTAGTAGGGGTCTCGATTTAGAAGGTAGAGTTAAATGTGTAAGCGGGCCGGATAGCTCAGTCGGTAAAGCATTCGCACGGTTTGCGGAGGTCCGAAGTTAGAGTCCCGGTCTGGCTACATGTTTTTCTCACCTTGGTTACATTGGCGCCCAACGTAAATGACCCACGAGAGCTACAGTGATAGATACTCCAGGTTCGTTCCACAAACGAAGGCTGTTCCCAGGAAATTCGAGACGAATTTCAGTTGTGTGGGGGAGCATGTAGTAGGGGTTTTGATTTAGAAGCTAGAGTTAAATGTGTAATGGGCCCGATACCTCAGTCGGTAGAGCATATGCATGGTTTGCGGAGGTCCCGGGTTCGAGTCCCGGTCTGTCTGCATGTTTTTCTCACCTTGGTTACAAATTATGTAAAGATACTTACAGCTGCTGATGTTTCTGGGGATCTAAACTTGTCTGACTGACTACACCAATGAGCTTCAACATACTGTTTCAGTAACACAGATGAAAGCTGGCGAATTGCAAGAGGTCCATTTGGGTCCACTGTCAGTTCAGCTAAGTGCAGTCCATATTCTGAAGAAAAAACAACAGATTTTCATCAATTAACCCATTACTTATCATATTTGATCATTTTGTAGCAGACGACTCTGGAAAAGATTAACAAGCAATTTCTCATTTTCCTACAATGTTTTCTGCCCTATCAGAAGATTATTTTCCAATTTCATTACATTTTGAAATGTCATCTGCCAAGTCTTTCCATTTGGGACAATCAAAAACTTGGTGTTCGGTAAAGGGTTAAGATGGTGCATATGTAATTGTTCCGTAGAATATCTGACAATTGTTCCGTAAAACATCTGACAATGGTTGAAAAAGTAGACAGGATTTAACATTAAACGGTGTCTTTGGGTCATAAACTTACAGGAAGGGATTCCCAATTATGAAAGACTTGGTTTCAATGAGAATCCCAGTATTTGTTAATATTCTATCATTCAAATATATTATGGTATTTGTTATGGATTTGCATCCTTATCATATATAACAGATAAATAACATTTTGACCATTTAAATCAATATTAGTAGCTTCATTTTGTAACATCTTTTTCAAACTTTTCATACTCTTGCTTTTTTGGATGAAATTCTATTCTAATTGATGATTAAATATCCTAGGAAAAGACAAGGTGTTATTCTTGTTTTATAAACATAGGTGCCTTAAACCATTTCCTGTATGTTTACATATGGTAATGTCTGGTGTCATAAAATTATTCTTTGAAGTATGATAAAGATGCAAGTAAAACGATAACATCTGGGCTTCTACACGATAAATTGAGAGAATCCAAGCTATGGCATGTCTTATTTTGAATAAATGACAACATCAATTTTCACATGTGTGTCATCGGTAATGTATTGCCTTTGAATCCAAGTTTTGGCTAGGTTGTCCTTGAAGTCGTTTATGTCTTTATATTAAATTCTACTTCATTTTTCTAATGCCTTTGACAAGGTTCCCAATCAACATCTGGTCCACATCATTCTGCTCAAATACCATGGAGTTAGAAACTGTTTGGTAAAATTCTTCTTAACCCATTACCAAACATTTACGACATTTGACTAGTTTGTTGCAGACAACTTTAGAAAATATTGTGGGAACGAGCAATTTCTCCTTTACCAAAAATGTTTTTTGCCCTATCAGAAGATTATTTTCAATTTCATCACATTTGTCATCTGCAAACTCTTTAATTTGGGACAGTCGAAAATTAAGTGTTTGGTAAAGGGATAACCAAATACAAAGTCTTTTTTCTGGATGGCAAGGCTTCGCCATGTAGCCTGACATCAGTTTCAACAGATTCCCAGAAAAAATCCCTTCTAAGACTTTTGCCATTGTGAAAAAAATACCTTTCTTCAAAAAATCTTTGGGGCTTTTTTCCTGCATTGGCAAATCTAAAAGGGGCTTTTTTCGATGAAGGGGATTTTTTCTGCACTGGCCAAGTTGGTAGAAGGAGGTTTTATCTTAAGGGCTTTTTCCTGGCACCGTCTCAGTAGTCAAACTAATTTGACGCAATTGGAAATAATTGAGAATTTTTTGTATCTAGCATTATCTCCCCTCACTTCAAACTTGTGAACCATTCATTAAATGGTGGCCACTTGCGACAAAAAATTTGTTGCATTGTTTGAAGACCCATATTTTCATTGTTATTAGAAATTATCGAATTATTTTACTCACAGTTGTGAATTAATCTTTTTTTAATCAATCCATGCACTTTACATGCCTGTATGCCGCATATTTACTTTGACAGAACGGTCCAATTTACATTAGTTGACAATTTTTTGCTCCAGATATTTTTCTGCGCATGCGCACTGGAATAGGAAAAACCTGTTCAGTGTTATTTTAAAAAAAAAATTAAAGTTTTTTAACAGTAATTGATGGCATTGTTTGGTGGTACATTAATTATTTAACATATCTTGTCATATCAATTGATTCTGAATGGCTATTTGTGCTTTAAATCCGAAAATGAGAATAAAAAAAGTCCTACATTATTTGAATCATCAGAAAATAGAAAGCAATCTTCACGTTGATTTATTTCTACTACCGTCTCAGCATCCCTCAGGAACTGTAAATGTTTATAACGAATATCAATGACTAGAAGTAATGTTACTACCGTGTCCTGTTTGTGGCAACCAGATCTATCAGCCACAAGACGTTATGACATTGTATCTAGTCAATGACCGGCCGGAATACTGTGCATCAGACTGAAGTTTTGATACCATACAATTAGAGTAACATTGGGGAATATCGGACACCGGGGTTTATTGGACGATGTGAAAACGGGTTAAAAACAACACTGTTTTTGTCATTATTACTATCCCTACTGAGGAATTTCGATACAAACATTTTGATTGGTTGACTTTTATTTCGAGTATTTTCATTGGATAGTATAAAACTGTAAAAATTTACCTCCCTTCCCTCCCTCCGACGAAAACAAGGCACATGTAAATTTGAAGGGTCAAATTTTCAACTTCCGGTGAATGGTAATGATGTTTTCTAGTTCACAAATAATTATGAACTTGACATATTTATGATGTATAGTACTTTTTTTCTTGTTTCTTTTTTTTTGCAAATAAAGGATTGTCATTAAAAATCTGTGTCCGATAAACCCCAGTTTGACGTCCGATTAACCCCAAGTACTGTATTGTCCGATACTACCCAAGCCTACCTTGCGTTGTATTTATGATAACTATGTGCAGGAAGTTGTGATTAAAACACAGTAAATGATAGAAACATGTTCCGTTGGCTTTAAAGTAACGATAAAAACCGTGGATAACCAAATACCATAAGTTGCCTGTATACAATGAGTGGTACAGACCTGAGGTGTCCAAATTCCCCCATATTACTCTAGATCAGACAAAATATGTACAAACCCCCTTTTGGGGTTGGGAGAACATGTGCAGATAGCTTTGACAAGAGAAATGACAAGAAAGGAGTCATCATTGTCTGCAACAGTCTAGCAAAACTCGAGCGGCACAAATACATACTCCCGGCAATGTCTTACATCTAGTGAAATGTTAAAAAATATCTGTAAGGTAATCAGTATATACTATTTTTTTGTTTTGTTTTCGAAGCTTTTTATTTTTCAGACACACGAGTTCTTTAACAAATTGGATATTCGGACAACAAAGTTGCCGGATATTCAGAAATTAACAGCATACCTTCTGTAACCTCTAGAGCTTTAACCTGATCTTCACCATTAATCCTAACTTTATGATCAGGCGACAAAATTGCCGTTAGGCTCTCTATTAGAGCATCTTTCAAAGACTTGTTGTGATCGAGCACAGAGGCCATGTTTCCCGTTTTTGACGTAAAAAATTGCGGGAAATGTTTATGTTTAGTTTCGAAGCTAAGTTGGATTTATTTTTTGTTTGTTGGGATTATTTCTTTTTCACTTTCAATTTCAAAGTAGCTTTTTACATTTATCTATGATATAACAAAAACACAACAACTAATTTTTACTTTTGATTTTTTATCAAAAAAAAAGCTAGCTTTACGTGCCACATATCTTCCGGTTTGACCGACAACAACTTCCTGTTTCTTTACCAAATAAGCCGGCTGCAGAAATTTGAAGACCGATTGATATCCTTTCTAATCGGTGTAATTGCATTATGGCAACAATGCTTAAATCGTTATTTTTCGTTGTTGCTGCAGTTGCATCAATTTCACAGGTTTCTGGAGATGCGATAAACAAAGGAATAACGTTTTCAAATGTTGTTAGAAAAATTGACGTTTCAACCCATCTAGTGAAAATATCATCGGCAATAACATTAGAAAATGGTGACAAGGGCTCAGTTGGTTCCTTCTTGGTTGCGGTGGATCCTACACTCCAAGATAATTTGTCGTTCTTGGGAGCATCGGTATGCATATTTAGATTCTTTTTTGTAAATAACGCTGCTTTCAGGTTTTGACAGAAGAGTAGTCGACTTGACATTTACGGATCATCGACGGTTTCGGATCATCTTATGTTTTATCTCAAATTTTTACGAGTGCAATGAAACTCTTGCCTTTAAAAAATTAAAGTCATTTAGCATATATATTTAGATGTTGAAAACACGGAGACTACATTTTCACTTTAGTTCAATCATCGCAATTACTGGAACGCTAGTCAGGCTAATTTAAAGCGCTTGTCAGGCTAATTTGATGCAATTGGGAATTTTTAAGAAAATTTTGCATCGAGCAATAGCTCCCGTCAAGTCAAACTTTCGAACTATTTGTTTAATGGAGGACAAATGTGACAAAAATGTTGCAACATTTGAAGACCCATATATCCATTATTACAGTAAGATATCAAATGACATTACTCACAATTACAGTAAGATATCAAATGACATTACTCACAGTTAAAAATTAATCCCTTTTCAATTGATCCATACATGAAACATGTCCTTATTCTTCATATTTACTGTTAGAAAAGTTTAATTGACACTAGGTGCAGATTTTTCTGCTCCCAATTAACTTCCTCTGCGCATGCGCACTGGTGGAATTATATCAAAGCTGTAACATAACTGAAAAATTGTTGGCAGTGTTAAACACAATACAAACAAATGCAGGGCCCTCACCAGTGTTTTACACTGCCTCAAGTCTGTGACCAAGTTTGTGCCCAATGATTTTTTCTGAGGTAATCCATTGGGAAAAGGTTTTGAAATCTGAATTCTTTCTGCAGAACTTGACAAAAAGGGGATACTCAGTAAATCTTTCAAGACAATTGCGATGTACATATCGGCTTATCAACATTTTCATTCCATATATGTTGTACCTATGTGCATATGCCTGCTGGTCGAGTAAAACAGCAAGATGTTTTTCTAAAATCTTGCAGGACTCTTGTATTGGTGACTTGATAGGGGATGTCCATAGATGAAAAAACACATCTTTTTGAACTTCGCCATTATCTTGTATACAATTCAGCAGAAATGTTCTCCTTACTTGGCTTTACAATTTCATTTCCATTCCAGGTAAAGGGTGAGGATGATGCAACTTCTCAGCTGACTCCTTCTCAGACAACAGTTCCAGGAAATAGGTATGATTTAATGTCTTGTCAGATCTCTTGTTAACAGGCCTGATAATATTCTGACTTGGTTCTGATTTCAGGCTTTGAGATTTAAAATTTTCCTTTGTTCATATTGAAGCTGTTTAAATTCAGGCTTCAAGTAATGGTTTTCAGGCTTGAGCATTCCTTAACAGTAGCATGCCTGTGTTAAGCCGAGTGTTCATAATTGTGTTGTGTAGGTACATTGTTTATTATTATTGCTTTCAAAATTTAAGATATGCTTGCTTTATATTCAACATTATACCAAGTCTGATGTAGATGTAGATAATTTTGCCCTGTAAAGGCAGAGAATATCATTCTTTGATACTATTGAATCTTGTAAATTACTGCTAATTCTTGTGAATTTATATATATTTTCAACAGTGACAAGCAATTTTGGAAAATACCTCTGGCTGGTGCCCTTGCAAGTGGAAAGTCAACAACTGTGACAGTGGATATGATCTTTTCACATTCTCTGACTCCTTTCCCACAACAAATCACACAGGCAGAGAAGCAGTATGTGGTTTTCAATGGGAACCTGTTTCTTTACTCGCCCTACACTGTGAAGAAGCAGGAAACCACGGTCACAACAGCATCTTCTACCATTGAGTCTTACACAAAAACTAAACCTGTTTCACTGAGTGAGAACACCATCAAGTATGGACCCTATGAAGATAAAGCCCCATTTTCTCAGGTAAGGCATTAAACCACTGCATCATTTAAAAACGTCTTAAAACAATTTGTATTCAAAAATGTTCAAAAATGTTATGGTGATTATCTTGGAATTCTAAAGCGAGGTGAACGGTTCTGAAATTTTCTGAGGGCTTTAGTGTTTTGAAAATAGAACTCAAATGTAAATATGTCTGTTAAATGTTGACCACAAAATATTTGAAAATAGCAATGAATGTCATTGAAAGGCAAAACAGGCATTATAAAGTCATACTCCTAATCAGATATGCTTTCTTTTACCATGATGTTGTATTGCAGTTTCTCTGATATTCTGGCTGCAAACAAGGAGTATATAACATACACCTCAAGAATTAAAACTAATGGAAACATATTATGATTACTGCATATATGTTTATATTGCTATTTATAAAAGAACAATTTGATCTCTGTATATACAGGCTGAGCTGAGAGTTCATTCTGAAAACAACACTCCATTCCTGACTGTGACTAGTATGGAGAGGGTCATTGAAGTGTCCCACTGGGGTAACATAGCCATAGAAGAGCAGATTGAAGTGAGGCACTCTGGAGCTATACTGAAGGGGTCCTTCTCACGATATGACTACCAGAGAGCCCAGGACCAAGGATCATCTGTCAAGTCTTTCAAGGTAAATTGATCATGATGGAAGAATCATATGTGACCTTAGGGATACAATTTAAGCTGTAACCTGTATTAAATAGAACAGTCTCATGATTTTTTTTTTCTTTTCTATGTAAGATTCATAGGTTTTTAGCAGCACTTGAATAGTAATCTTTATTTTAGATTAAACATTATTTGTTTTCTTTCATATTATTTTTGAAGAGAGAAACAACAATCTTAGAACTACCTTGAATTGTATATTGTAAATTAAGTTTGTAAATTAGTCTTAGCTTGAAAGTATGACATGTTTACTAAGGCATCCTATCACTTCTTAAAAAGTTGCGCTTTTACTTAAGTTTATTTTTCATACTTAATTTTATTTATGTAGACCTTCCTACCAGCTGCCGCCAAAGATGTTTATTATCGTGATGAGATTGGTAACATCTCTACTAGTGCTATGAAGGAGCTTGATGATGTAGTAGAACTGGAGCTGCGACCACGATTTCCTTTGTTTGGTGGATGGAAAACAAAATACACCATCGGATACAATGTACCCAGTTACCAGTATTTATTCAATGAAGGTAGGCCAATATAAAGCTGTTTCAAATTAAATCGTTAGTGACTCTTTCACAGATAGCGATTTTAATCTTGTTGATAGAATATTTTCTAAAGATAAAATGGAATAAAATTAGGTTATTTATAACGTTTTGGTCAAGATATAGCAATTTTGTCTTACAGATATAGTCAACTATTTAACCTGTAAATTTTTATTAACAATGATCTGTTGTGGATGTTATTGCTTAATTGATCCTCTGGGATCAAAATTGCAAAATGGGTTGACACTCTAATCATGTGATGCTAGTAGTCAAGTGCATTAAAGAACAAGCCCATTAATATTATTTTTTTCCACCAACACATTTAATTTGCAAATGCTGTTTCACATTTTTTATTATGAAAACACAGGTCTTACAGAGTATTGCTTTTTAAAAGATCCTAATAAACCAGTTTACACTATTAGGCTTAAAAAACCCACCTGTGTTTCTGGTTCTCCCCCCTTAAAAAATTTAGGGTGTGTCGATTTCTTTTTTTTACATATAATAAGTTAAATATGCAAGCCTTTTTTTAAAATCTTCAATTTTTTATGCCTCAATAACAATTCATTAAACTGTTTGGTATCCTGCTTCAGGTGATGACTATGAGTTAAAGATGAGGTTTGTTGATCATGTCTTTGATGACCTTGTTGTGGATCAGATCACCTTTAAAATCATCCTACCTGAAGGAGCCAAGTAAGTACACAATTTAAGATGAGTAGCGTTAAAAAATTGATTTCAATACTTAATTTTACTCTGGGTCATGCCCTAAAATAAAAAGAAATTAGTAAGACAGTCAGTTTTTGGCTAAATGATGCCAAAATTGTTATATGAGCTGGTCAAGAGCATTAATTCTGGTGAATTACTAGTGTTCTACTTGCCAGACCCGCATAAAGCTTTTTTAGTTCCATTTTGCAAGTTTTCACTTTAAGATGAGGGTTGACTATGGTACAAAAATTTAAATCACACAGCCCTTCTAGTCGTGGAGACAGCAATTGGTTTTTTTTATGGAAGGCAGACTGACTGTTTGAGTGCTGATGGCTTGACCAGCTCCTATTGGTAGTTAAGTTTAGGGTCTTATGTTGACAATGTAAAACAAATGCAAGTACAAAATTTATTGCTGTCCTTTTGTAAATTCTTATTTTGGGAAGACACTAAATGTTAATTATGGTGTATGTTTTTTGATAATACTCGGTTTAAGTGCATCGTTTTATAATGATTGTCACTCCTATTGTAGTGTGAATGACTTATGGACCCCATTTGATGTGACCAAGGGTGAAGGACAGCTACACTATACCTACTTGGATACAACAGGCAGGCCAGTGATTGTTGCTTACAAAAACAACCTCGTCGACCAGCACATCCAGGACTTCAAGGTATGTCAAGTCCAAACTGATCTCAGGTTTCTTAATTGTATTTATAAATCATTTGTTGTTGACTTCCTGAGCACTTGGTGGGATACAGGAACATATGTATGTGTCTGTTTATGTGCAAACAATTGCTTATGTTTAGTCTAGAAAATTAAACCCTGTTTATATAGAGGAATACAAGATGAATACAAGATGAGCAGTATAGAGTTATATGGCCCTTTGGTTCCAATAAGTTGTAACTGTAAGACATCTTTATATAACAAAGGTGAGTGGCCAGATTGAACACTATATGGTATATACAGTTTTGGTAAGCCACTGGTTGTTCTTGTTTCACATGCTCTTTTTTGGTAATACTTTTTCTCATATATATCATGGTCAAATTTGATTTGGAAGTGGGTCAAAACAAAAATACTTGTTCTTCAAAGAAAACCCTGCTCATAAAATGTTCAACCTTTCTTTTTCCAGCTGCGATACACTTTCCAGAAATGGCGTCTTCTACAGGAGCCTTTGTTGGTTGTTGGAGCTTTCTATTTGCTGTTCTTGTTGGTCATCTTCTATGTAAGACTGGACTTTTCCATAACAAAGGTAAGATATCCCCTTCCTTGATAAAGAAAAATAATGATTTTCATAGGTAAGCCTTGTTTATCAATGCATCTGCTTTAGAAAACTGTCTTCCTTCGAACATTATTGAAGGGCGTATCCATTGTTCCAGACAGTTTTTTCAAAGAAGTTATTTTTTACCAACACTTTTCATGTGAAAGAAAACAAACTTTTTTAAATATAGTTGATTTACCTAGTTAAAGTTTGATTAAAACTTTCTCTGTCTAGCATTCTGTGAATTCAATCTAATATTATATTTAAATGAACAGAACCAAATAGTTTTGAGCCTGTAAATAATTCAATATATGTTTATGTTTATCCACATTATTGCTTTCAGGGCTAAAAGACCTTAGCTGTTGATGCTCCTTAAAACATCATTCATTTATTCATTGAATGAGCAGAAATCAAAAGCAGAGGCTGGGTAAAAGATCCCTTTGTAATCATGCTATTATGTCAAAATCACCTCATGTCAAGTCCCATACATTTAAATCTTTGGAAATCTACTTCAGAAAAGTATGGACACCTATAGTAAAGACTATAGTAAATCTTCATTTTGTCGAGAACTGCTTCAAAATAGTTTGCTATAATATTGTTAAACCTATTTCAAAACTTGATAATATTGAGCAGTATACAGTAAATCTTGCCATTTACACCTTTTGGTTGTTATTTCAGGATGAAGCGAAGGAGAGTAAGATGCGTGTTGCCAGTCTCCTGGAGGAGGTACAGAGCGCCCAGGACAAGAGAAGTGCCCTCTACCAGAGCTACGACGACGCCATCGACAAGTTCAAGGCGAACAAGGATGCCGCATCATTCACTGCTGCTCGGAAAAAGATTGACGCAGACTACAAGCAGCTGACCCAGCAGATAACAAACCTACAAGGCCAACTGAAGAATGAAGGCTCAGAACTTGCTGAAAAGGTATGCAGCTAACAGTTATAATCTCTGCCCTTTATGCCATATGGATGGACTTCAATGTCATACACTTCTGAGAAGGTTTTGACAAGTCCAAGTTAAAAGTATCAAGACATTAGCTAATTAATTTTCACATTTTCTTCAGTCATTATGGTTGCATTAAAAATGTTATGTGTTTGTAATACTTTCTCTCAAGTTTATTTGTTCAACTAAAATATTATTGTTGATTGTTTACAAATAATTCCTATAGTCTCCTTTCATTACTGCTATAGAGTAAAAGGAAAGTTCTGGCCATTTCGCTTTGTAAGTATGATAATTGGGATTCAGTTCTTCAATATTTTTGTACTCAATGTTTTGGTTTACAAAAGCTTTAGTTTGTAACATCCAAGATTATTCCTCATGCAGTTTGTGAGGATGATTTATCAACACATGGTTTTTATCTTTTCTTCAGGTTGCCGAGTTGAACAGGTATGACCACACGTACAAGGACCAAATAACTCTGGCTACCACTCAGGCGGAGAGGCTTGTCAATGGGAAGATGGGAAAGGCCCAGTATGTGGAAAGTGAGAAACAAATTACGGAGAAGCAAGGAGAGATTTATAAGAAAATGGAGGATATCTCGTCTAGTCTACAATAACTGCTAGCTCTACTGCCTTCATCAACCTTACCTTGCACGCTGTCAACTTATACACTCTCTTGTGTCTGAAATTCACCTTTTATAAGCTTATGGTTGTAAAATCCAAAGAATACCGTTTATGATAATTCTTTTCTGAACATTCAGTTTCCAGAACATCTTTGAAATATCTTATACTGATGTTAAGGATTTGATAAGATATTCTGTGACATGTCTTTAAATCAGACAAGTTTAAGTATTTGCTATCTGAACAAGTTTGACAGTGATCACTGTAACATGTTGATTGGGTGGAGAATTACATAGGAATAACTAAATATTGTATATCTACCAAAAACACAATTTCATAACTCTTTTTTATATATTTTTCTGCAATAGGTTGGTTTGCCTGATTTTACCATTTCTGAGTTATGGTGAAAATGCATCATCCTTGAATGACATAAAATTAGTCAAACTAAGATAATACACTGCATGCTAATTAGCAAGACAAAAATACTTGTGTAAAACCTGTAGGCATATAGATACATATATACTTGAAAAGTGTATATGTGTTTATTATCATTAAATTGTCTCTTAGAATTGTGTTACATGACATATTTGTCATTGGTAACCAAATCGACCAAAAAATCTAGTTGAGGTCAACCAAACCAACTATAATTGCGAAAATATGTCTCGTGTCAAAAAATTGTAGAAAAATAAACAATAAAATGAATACACTAGTTCTTATATGAGACTATATCCCTTATGGTTTATTGCCTGCAAAGTAATTAATGCACTATTTTGATTTACTTTATTCCCAATGAAAAGATATAGATCAATCTAATAGCTTATCTTATTAAATTGATGGGACTTTTTAAAATAATTGATGTTTTATAAGCTCGCCTAAGCTAATCATGAACCTGGTATTATTTTCATTAAGCCTAATATTAATGGCTGCATCAGGATCTTAACTTGGACCCCTTCATCCTACTCTACTGAGTGTGGCTAAGATTTTATTTGATCATAAACCTTCCACTTAAAACTGATTGAAGTCATGAAGCCTGTTTTACCAGTTAGAAAGACTCCTCTCATCGTTGCACTGCTTTGTGGATCACTTGATGCAAGATTCACCACCCAGACAACATCTTTTAAATGAGGTTTGACACTGGTGCAGACGCAGGAGAGTAGTTAGTTACTGTTTGTGGTGGAGACTCCTACTCTTCAAGATACAAGATATTGTTCTGCAGATGTATCTCGCTTTCATTTGGAAGACTTGTTTGATTTTTGGAGACTGGCACACTAGCTCCATGTGCTAACAGATCTTATAATGTTTATGAAGGAATTTGAATTCAGCAATTATTTACTGGTGCCACTTCCATCATAACTGTTTCAATTGTAAGTCCCTTGAATAAATGTTTTGACTGCTTTATTGTAAAGAGGTATTGCTGCAAAAGCAGCTTCTCAAAGCAGTGATATAACTGAAATTGTGTTTACAGGGCTGAAACCCATTGTAAAAAAGAAAGGTGAATGTTGGGCACTGGCAGGCATTAAGCCAATGTGATTTGATTGCTGTTGGCAAACTAATGTGATCATGTAAAGAAACAGTTGAATATAGCCAGAGAAATGATACTAAAGCAAAACCGAGTAAGCACAATTTCCTTATTGCTTTTGTTGGGCATCAGCAGTAAGGTATAAAATAAGGGTCAGAGGAAATACTGAACAATGCAGCCATTGCATTCTACTGGACACAAAAATGCAGCCTAGTACATGGACTTTGAGATTCCAATTATAAGATACTTTGGACTAGGGTGCCCTTTTAAAGGCCACTCAGGAGTGGCTGAGGATTTAAACTTGGGAAGCTAGCGTCGTGGGACGACAGCGGTATCCACTACACTATTGAGTCCTGTTTCACTGAAGGTTGTAGATAAAGGTGAAATAAAGGTGCTTGTTCTCAAAAGAGAAAATTTGAAAGTCAAAATAAAATGTCCTTAAAACAATACAGTTGTAATATTGTTTGATATACATTTAAAAGTAGGTTTTGAAAGCATAATTTATTCCGAAGCATCAATTTATCTCGTGTACAGTTTAAATGTGGAAGATCTCAAAAGCGATGATGTGCTTTTGAATTAAATTGGATGTTAACTCACTGTATACACTTTTACAAGAACTAACAACGATCTAAAAAAATTTTTAGTGCGTATCCTACAACAGTACAGCTGTTGAGCAGTTTTAGGGATGTTAATTTTTAACACCGAAGGCAGTGTATGAAATGTTCAGAGGCGTTATCCCATCCTAATTTCATGAACTATTCCTTACAATAACAAGAAAAGGCTTCATAAGAAGGGCGATGTATAGCAGTTATTGTTGGGCCCTTACTGACTTCCATTGGTATGAAAGAGATGATAAGGTGTATATCCAGGGAACAGAGCAAAACTATAGTAAGTCGGACTATGTGAAGCCAGACCAGATCCAGAATGTTGCCTCAGACTCCCTGCTTGAAAATTTGAGTTGCAAACATGAACAACTTTTATAGGCTAATCATCTGCATTGGTTTGGCACATTGAGAGAAGTTCAGGAGTAATCAAAACATGAAAAAAAATCTTGACAAAACAAGAAATAATTAGCCAGATGCTCAAAGAATATCTTGAGAGAAACCATCAAAGATTATTGCAGAAAAAGACAAATGAAGATGGTTAACCCATGCAATGGTAGTCACTGCCCGTGTGTTAAGGAAAGCAGACAGTTTGCCTTGGGTTCTGGCCCAGTATTTCAGGCAACATTGACCTCCTTTAACCAAACATTAACGACATTTGACCACTTTGATGCAGACGACTAGAAAACATAGTGGGAAAAGAAGAAATTGCTAGTGACAAGCAATTTTTCCTTTTCTCACAATGTTTTCTGCCCTATCAGAAGATTATTTTCCAATTTCATCCCATTTTGAAATATCATCTGCAAACTCTTTCAAATTGGGACAGTCGAAAAATTTGTTGTTTGGGAAAGGGTTAAAATGGATCACATGTGATAAATCTGGATAGTAAGACAGAAGATTAATTTGTTGAAGAATATTTAGAATATCTACAATTCGACATGGAGACATTTCAGTTAGTCAGTATAGAGTGCATCGTTAGATACAATTTCACATTCATCTTGATTATTGAACCATTTAAGCAGAAATCATTGGAGAATCTTTGGACAAACTTATTCTCATTTTATTCAACATTAAAATTGAAACACAAAGATAGAAAAAAATGTAATGATAAAATCACGAAAACAACTCAAACACTATGTCAAAATATATTAAATTGTCTAAGTAAATCTGTACAAATTAATGGAAGGAACAAATCTATGTATTAAAAAACTGTGATAAAAAATGATGTGTTGAAATCAACAATTTATATGTTATCAAATTGAAAACTTCTGAACACCATCAAAATGAGTTTTGGTCTTACTCATGCATTCCAAACAGACCAAGTTCAATTCCACCCTTCTGCCGCTATGATCGTGTCTGTCTCCCATATTTGAAATTGCAACAAGCTAGGTAACAATTTCATTTTGAAAATAACTACTTGTTAAAAACAATTTATTCTTTGATTAATATTGTTCAGCATGGATTAAAAGAGGTATGATATATCATGAAATTTTTAAGGAATGGCTTTTCCTCAACTTCAAGTCTGATTTCCAATTGAATAATTGACTTGAAAAGGTTAATGTGTGGAAATAAATTTTCATTGAAGATCAACAACACATTTGGCTAATGTTGACATTTAACACCCTCTTTTCTGATAGAATCCAATCATAAAATGATCACAAGTCAAGACCTTGAGAGATGAGTCCCCTCGAAATTCTTTCACTTTTCTCCAAACTATATGTCTGATGATTTATGCAAGGCTAAAGCAATGCTTTCTCAAAAGTGAAGAACTTGCTTAAGTCTTGCGTTGAACCCATGTTTTGTGTGTACACATAATAATTTGTACACATTATAATTGTCTCCATAAAACGATTCAAATGAGTACCTTGAAGTAAGGGTTTATTGTGTAGTTTTTAAAATATATCACATAAAAGCCTCCAATTCACCTCATTATTCACAACTGACGTATTCTTTACAACATGCTGTGGTGTATCATCTTTGGGTGGATCACATATCATGTGTGACATGTCATCATAGCCTGACACTGTATACCAATGTCTCTATAGTTCCTAGTTCACTTTATTTTCACCACATGTGGAGCTAATAGTTCGGGGTCTATAAGAGACTTTTCCAGGGGAGAATCTAGGCTATACTGGTGAGTATTCTGTCTCCTTTGTCCTCGCTGATTTCGTTTGGGTATTGGTAGTTCGGAATGGTGGGCTGGAAGGGGCTCAGTGAAAAAATAAGGATGTACCAATGCCTGTAAAATAGAAAGTTGTTCTTTTCTAAAATAATCACTTAAAAATTACAAAATAAAACATGCCTTTAGCAGCAAACATAAGGAATGATTCGGACAGATAAAGAAACGGTTGTAAGAAAGTAACTACAGGAATCTTTCTCCTTAATCTAAAAAAGTAAACTCATTTTGTTGTTAAGCATTTTGACTGCAATTTATCATTTATTTATAATTTTGGCAAATTAATCATTGGATCATGATTAACTCGTGCATGCATAAGCCAGTTCATGGTGATGATCTTAAAGCCATTCTATTTCGTGTATTCATATATTTTTTTTTTCTTTGAATCAGTTAACCAATCTCTGCCAAGCTCTGCATTTGACTCGAGCACAATGTAACTGCTTTCACCAACCTCTTTCCAATACTATTATGAACTATTATAAATAAAGTTATCACTACACTGAAGAATATAGGAAAACAAGAAAGGCTTGGGTATTGCTTTGCTTAACATATTAAGGAAAATACTTGCCTAAGTAAAAACTGATATGAATGGATAGTATCTTAAATGTATTGAAATGAGACACATCATTGGAAGCATCTTGGTGAGAGCATTTTAATGATCTGTTACTTTGCAATATTGCCTTTCTCAATATTGAAATGAGAAGGAATGTTAATTTGAACTAACGCAAATTCTTAGAGTAAGATGGTTAGTAAAAGGCTACCTTGGTCTAGTAACTGTCTATGCTGATTTCACAACCAGAAACTACTATACACAGCGTCACAAAGAACTGGTGCTTTACATTTCTGCATTTAAAAGAACCTGCCACATCTCAAAACAGATGAAAAATAAATTTAGGGTTCAGATGACAACATAGTAAGATCTTTGAGGGTTCAATGCAAGACTATATAGTAAGTGCTCCATGAACTTGAAGCACCTACTACCATGTATTTTCTTACAATGACCTACTACCATGTATATTCTTACAATGAATCCTTGCCTTAGTCTATTCTGTAATCTAGATTACCTCTTTTGCTGAAATTCTCTGTTTTGACTGATAAACCAAAAATCTCTTCAATAAGTCAAGAGCCTCTGGCGATGCATCTGGCACCACTTCTTCAAATGGAACAGGCTCCTTTTCTGGGAATGTTATTTTGTTGTAATCTGGCAAATCATGCATTCCCTGCGAGAAAGAACAAGAAGGTTTTAGATTGTGATTCCATCTCGTAGGTGTTCCACAGTATATTATGATTTATTAACTATGATTCCATCTCGTAGGTGTTCCACAGTATATTATGATTTATTAACTATGATACCATCTCGTAGGTGTTCCACAGTATATTATGATTTATTAACTATGATTCCATCTCGTAGGTGTTCCACAGTATATTATGATTTATTAACTATGATTCCATCTCTTAGGTGTTCCACAGTATATTATGATTTATTAACTATGATTCCATCTCGTAGGTGTTCCACAGTATATTATGATTTATTAACTATGATTCCATCTCGTAGGTGTTCCACAGTATATTATGATTGATTAACTATGATTCCATCTCGTAGGTGTTCCACAGTATATTATGATTTATTAACTATGATTCCATCTTGTAGGTGTTCCACAGTATATTATGATTTATTAACTATGATTCCATCTCGTAGGTGTTCCACAGTATATTATGATTTATTAACTATGATTCCATCTCTTAGGTGTTCCACAGTATATTATGATTTATTAACTATGATTCCATCTCGTAGGTGTTCCACAGTATATTATGATTTATTAACTATGATTCCATCTCTTAGGTGTTCCACAGTATATTATGATTTATTAACTATGATTCCATCTCATAGGTGTTCCACAGTATATTATGATTTATTAACTATGATTCCATCTCGTAGGTGTTCCCCAGTATATTATGATTTATTAAATATCACCAAATATTTATCATTAGTCAACAGTTCTTTAGCTCAATCATGACAGCATCACACATTCTCTGTTTGTATTTCATGATTTATGCTATAGATAATGACCAAGAATTGATTTTCATATATATACATTTATTGTTGTTTGTGTCAAGTCTTCTTATGTTACAATGTCTTCATACTGCTGCCACCATAACAATACAAAAAGTCCAGAATAGATGACAAAGGAATAATGACAAAGTCGTTATTTGACAAGTGAACTAATTGTTCAATTTATGTTCTTTCAACAAGATTCCCAGCAATGAAAAAGTGAAAAGGGCTTTAGTAACTTACAGGCCAAGTTTTCTCTGATGGAGTACCCAACACTCCCTGCACACAACACAGCTGCTTTATATCATTTTCACCCTGAAATACAGAAACCATGGTTTCTAACCCATTCCTTCATATAGAAGTTTGTGACTATTCGAAATTGAGAGTAACATCAGGTTAGTAATTTACTTAACAACTTAATGCTTAGAATGCTGGGTAATTTTTCTATGAATAGATTTTTGTGTCGTCTGCTTCCAAAAACCTTTTGGAGTGTTACTTTGCAACATTGCATATCTCAATATTGAAATAAGAGGGAATGTTATCTTGAACTTGTGCAAATATTTAACATAAGACATTTAGTATAATGTTACGCTGGTGTATAATACATACATGTAAGTAAACTGACCTCTTTTTGATAATGGGTAGAAACAAATGTGACATTGATTGTTGCTTGAAAAATGATCTTTTGTCACAACTGTTAATGCAGTCATCTACTGCAATTTCATATGTATTAATTCCTTTCAAATAGTTTAAGTTGCACATAGATTTTCTCATTGTAACCTTATCAAAATTGTTTACATAAACCAGTTCAATCACTGATATGGAAATGGATGGAATTAAATGAAAATAAAACAAAAAACAAATCTACATTAGAAGTTCTTTTGAGGGATCATACAAGATAAAAGTGCTTTTAATAAGATTTTAATTCAAAAGATTCCATTGATTGTAAGTGTTACAGGCTCTCTTATTTAAGTCTTACACTATTCTAGCTACCTGGTATGGGTTAACAATATCTCAACAAGAAACAAAAAGTAATCAAAATATCAAAGTGATAATAAAAGGGTATAACTAGAATACTCACAGGAAACAAAGGAGAGTTGTTCAACAATTCACCAAAGATACAGCCAACAGCCCTGCAAACATTTACAATACCAGATAGAAATGATGTTTGTATATCAACAAAGACACTTTCGTTTAACTTGAGTATTCAAATACTAACTAAGTATGCTAGGATGTGTCTGAGAGGTTTAGGGAAAGAGTTTCAAAGAATTCATTTGTTAAGCAATAATCATGGTGTTTCACAATTATTCAATAAAAGCACAGCATCTTTCAAATATAAATATTGAAATTGGTCATTTATTTCATGATAAGAGTTGCTTGAATAATATATTTAACATTTCTTATCCAATGAAGAAATTCTGTGAGTCTCTTTAAAATCACGTACCTGTCTAATCAATCAAATGATAGAGAAACTGTTCAATGAAAATTAAGTTCATTTACATTTTGGAAAAAATTAGTATTCCATAAGCCAGTCAGAAGACTACCTCTCATAAAAGTTCAAATACTGTCACCGGAATTAAAACCCACATGAAAAGGGGTCAATTAAAACCCACATAAAAAGGGGTCAAAACCCGTTTTTAAGGGATAAACTCCTCCTATCTGAACTTGATTTTAGAGTCACTGTTAAGATCAATTTACATATAAGTAAACTGGTTATGGTAAGAGTTCAATACTGACCATAAATCCACACCTTCGTCATATTTTCTGGCACCATAGAGCAATTCAGGAGACCTGTACCATCTGTATAGGATAGATAGAGTAGCATGCTAAATAAACGCAACATTACTGCAGCAGTTCATCTTAACCTCTTTCTTCTGATGATTTACCCAAAAGTACTAAAAGAGAAAAATGCTTCTTACAAGATATTTTTTCTTTTAAAATGATGTTTCGTTTACATGATTTCAAAGGTTTTATTTAAAAGAGGGGATAAAAAAAGACATCTATTATATGCAAAGCTAAGCCATAGGACAGTTGGGTATACAAAAGAAATATTTCACTTTTGCTGTTAAATTCTTAAATTGTAAGGTATCTGCATCCTAATACCTTGTCCTGTTTAAATAAACTGAAATAAATTGAAATCCCCATTATTTCAGAAATGAAAATGACAACAACTTCACCTTGTTGCTACTTGGTGACTATAGAGTCTATTGCCTTTATTCTGAAACACTCGTGCCAGGCCAAAATCAGCTATCTTTAAATGACCAGTGGAACTAATTAATAAATTAGCAGGCTTCAGATCCTGAAAAAAAAAAGATAAACACTGAAGAATAGTCGTTGGAAGCAAAATTAGATCGTTTTTAATTCTTCAAAATGTGCATACAGTCAATAAACATGAATTTTAATGTAAAAGCGTGACACCGCTTTTGAGATCTACTGCATATAATAACAAACTGTACATACTTGGATAAATTTTCACTTCTTAAACCAATTATGCTTTCAAAAGCAATAACCTAATTTTGATTGTCTATTTGGTAATAATACAAAACCTTTTTTGATTTCATGACATTCTATCGTTACTTTAGTTTAAACATAGTTTATTAGCAATAATACAAAAAGGATTGTCAGGAAAGCAAAATGCTTATGATGTCCCTTTTCAATGAATAACATCATATACAAAGCATCATAATTTTCAAGTTTCTCTTCAGTGAACAAACACCTTTGAAAGTGCTAGCAAAACCGCTAAAATCTATGACTACCTTTCAAGAGGTAGAAAATGAACAAAAATAAGCCAAATCAATTTCCCTTACCCTATGCATGATGTTGTTTTCATGACAGAATGCCACACCCTTGAGTAGCATGAGCATGTAGGATTTCACCTGGGCCTCAGACAGGGGTTTATCTGAGTTCCGAATTACCTCTGATAGGTCAGACAGCATGTACTCAAACTCCAGAACTAGTGAGGTACCATGCGGGAAAACCTGTCTCAACTTCACAACCTGTAAAACAGGAAATATGTCAAATTACTCTTCCCTTTTAATGAGTTATTTTTCACTAATTCAATTAAACACAACTCCTTACCATAATTACAAAGTCTTAGAAAAAAAAAACAGTTTTATGAATCATTTGAAAGAAACCCTTGTTATTGAAGAAGGAGAAACCTATAATAATCATAATCCTCCTTTTGTCATATTTCAAGAATTTTCTACTACACTTCGTTGAACAAGTTTATTGGAAGGAAATTGTTTAAAGTACTTCTTCTTTTTAATCAATGCCCAAACATTTGGTATTTCATACAGCAGTCATTTCATTTGCATTGCATGTGAGATATGGAAGGAAGCATGTCTGTACTAAACCACCTGTTCTTGGGAAACGTTTCTTGTTTTCATTCTTTCTGTAATAACATAGATGTTTATTGGTAAAGATAAAATATATCACTCACATATGGATTCTCATCTATTTCTTGTAATGCCTTTATTTCTCTGAAACAAAACAAGCGAATTATCAAATTTTTGTACTTTCTGAATAGTTATGTGTAAGATGATAGATTTACCCCATTTTTTACACTCTTACAAGAATTCTTAACAAGAGAATACAGTGCATTTATAGTTAATTTAAAAAAAACAATTAAGGTATAAAAAGAACAGAAAGTGTAATAAAGCTTCAGTGTTATTAATTATAATTTGGTGAAAAAAAATGTAAGCTGATATAAATATACATGTAATATCTATCTCTGTTAATTCCATTCATTAACTTAGGTCAAAAATATCTTACAATGAAAAACTGCATGACTACCTAAATAATAGATACTCTGATAAAAGAAAATTAACATTGAGATTTACCTGAGAGCATTATTGGGAATACCATCCTCCAACTTTCTTAGAGAAATTTTCTTTAGCGCCACAACTTCTCCACTCTAAAAAAAACAATAGAATTACTTGTTACAACAGCAAGCAATGCTTTTAAAACATGAAAAAAAGCAACCATTTTGTGATATTGGAAAGAAACCACTGTGGCAAAAATGCTTGTCACAATGAATAACTTAAGAGTTCATTACATTGTTTTTGTTTTCAATTGTCTGCTACATATGTGTAAAAATCTGTGTATGTAATTGAAAAGATTAAGCAGAAACCAGATTCTTGTAAACTGCTTATTTCTTTATTTCGACTAGATTCCAGCACAAGTTTTGTACTAAACAGCCTTTTACACCATTGTGATACTTACTTTAATTGAATTCTAGAAAGTAACTATCTGTCCTTTGTGTTACTCTTGTTCACATTTTACCATTTTACTTTAAAAATGTAAAATATTAATGAATAGACTGTTATAATCATATCATAGGATTCATACATCTTCACTTGTTTAATGTTTTGTTGGAAAAGAATCTACTCTAGCTCTTTCGATCTCCCTATTTTTTCAACATTTTATTTCTTTTCTCCATTTAACCCATTACCAAACAAAAATGACATTTGACCAGTTTGTCGCAGAGGACTCTAGAAAACATTGTGGGAAAAGGAGAAATTCTTCTTAACGAGCAATTTCTCCTTTTCCCACAATATTTTCTGCCCTATCAGATTATTTTTCAATTTCATCACTTTTTCAAATGTCATCTACAAACTCTTCCAATTTGGGTCAGTCAAAAATTTGGCCTTTGGTAAAGGGTTAAACAAAATATACCTCTATATGCTTAGCCTTTTGGACAATTCCATGAGCCCCTTCACCTATTCTCCCCAGGATATCATACTGATCCATGATGGTGATTTCTGAGATAGAATAGTTTAATGATAGTAATAAGCAGTGTTCTTCAATAAGATAATTAAAAAAAAAAAGTCTTGTTAACAGAACCATGTTTATCGCCACTCTTGAAGACTTCTCATCATATTAGCCTTTCCCATGTATATACTCGTAGATATATGGGAGTTCTATTACACTGTGGAAAGGTCATGAAAATAAAAAAACCTTACAAATTGTTATAGAGAACTTGCAGGTATATAAATAGAGAGCGCAACCTATCAGTGTATGACAGTTTTTTTCTCTGATTGGATGTGATTGGGTCTTTCAGGGATTGTTTGTTTGGTTGATTGTTTGATTGATTTGTTTTACATCGGTTGTGAAGGAGGCTTAGTTAAGCCTATCAAGTCACTTCGATGACTGCTTCCTGGAAAACACACCAGTTCTCGCAATATTTACATCACTTTATGAGGATTGGAACCTGGGACCCTGGGTACAAGAGGCCAACGCTCTACCACTGTTACGAACCTAGCAAATGAACCTGTCAAAGACCCCAAACACATCCGATCAGTGAAAAACACTGTCGTTCACTGAGCGGTTGTGTTGTCTATATATAATGCAAACAATGCATTCAATCTCTAATTTGCATAAACCTTCAATGAACGTTACAGTCAACTTGACAGTTCCTGATCACTAATAAATAAAAGATCGTTTTTTCTTATACTAACCCATTTCCTGTAGAAATGAACATATGAATCAAACGGAAAAAACATCCCATGTTCATTTATACCAATGATTTGTCGCTTTTATTTACCATTTTTCAGTTTTGGAAGAAAACAATATCGGGGTCATCGCAACAGTTTCAGATCAAATGTGACAGTTCCGAATCACACTAATTGTCATACCATGTATTGTAAAAAGAGTTAACTTAGCAAAGAGACAATCAAAACAGAAAAAATATCATCAATTAATACTTAGTTTTCATCAAAGACATGCCTGGTACAATTTCTCTTTAATGAATTATTTGAATTTTTCCTTTTAAGAGTGTATGAGAATGACCGGAAGTAAAGTTGAGAAAACCCCTGTTGTGTCTATAGTACCAAAGAGGTGATCCGAAACTGTCGAGTTCCCCTGCCCTCATTCAACATACAAATATTTAATCCCAGGCTCGTTTTAGCAAGAAATTTTCACATGACTACATTTTGTTATATTTTTTCTTACGAATGATGTTAATTTTAAGTGTACATTTTGTTTAAATGAGTGACAAAGTCGCCAAGAGAAAAATATCGTTGAAATTAGGTCAACTTCCGGTGACTTGTTTTGTTCTAAATTAACTGTTCCAAATTGATTGTGATCGCTTGAACAGTAGTAGAAATGTCATCTTTGTTTTGACAACAGCTTAATGGATATGCTAAATGACACTTAAGTTTTTAAGACCCGAGTTTCTTTGCATTCAAAGAAATTTGAGAACAAACATAAGATGATCCGGAACTGTCGATGATCCGAAACTGTTGAGTTGACTGTACACCACTGCAGGTTATTTTGCTTGGTTTGTTACAAACATATTGTCTTTGTTATATTGCATATTTCTCCCTGATAAATAGATTTTGTGCAAAGAAACATGATTGGAATGATCGATGGTGTATATTTAAGTCTTCAATAGAGAAAAGGCAGTTATCCACCAAAATGTTAGGCGCGAAAACACATGACAATCTGTTTGTCTATTACAAATCCAAATAAGTGAATATTTTTTACACGTTTATCATTATTAAAATGGTGTATCAAATTCGAAATTATGATATTTTTAAAAAAAAGTACCTTTTAAACCTTCAAAATATTCATAATATTGTTAAATCTTTTTTGTTGTCAGGTATGTAAACAAAGTTCGGATTACTCTTGTTTTTGCGGTTAAACTGATAAAGGTAAGGGCTAAAAAACTTGAGTTTAAGCAGGAAAATGAGATCGCCATACTTCTCTCTTGTTTCAGAAGTTAAATGGTAAATTATCACCTATTCAATGCTTTAAGTCATAATCATTCAAGTTTCAGTCTGAGTCACAAAAGAAAATTGCTTTTGTGCGAAATGGACTGAAATGAGTCACAGAAAATTCAAATACCAACGATACTTTGAACAGCGACTTTTAAAAGTTGAATGTTCAGCTTTTCTCATGGTAAGCAAGATTGTTTACAAAATTCTCACGTGTAAATAGATCAATTAATTTTACTTTAAACCAACTCAGGATAAGAGGATGTATCGCACTGACTAATCCTTGGATATAACGTATTTTATTTGAAATCGTATCCCCTACGTGGAAGAAAAGTTTTCAAGTATTTTTCAATATATGTTGGTTATCCTGGAAATAATCTCAAGATTTTTTTTCAGAATGACGTCGTAAGCTACTAGGTCAACGATGTAAAGTCATTTTTTTCAGGGCCACAAACAGACGACACACTGTGAAGACCCTGAGCAGCCTGTCACAGTCGTAACTACTCGGGTATTTCCGTGACCTGAGAAATATGTTTTCATTGGATAAACACGCTGTGTTCAGGTTGGGTCACAGTCACACATGTAACTACTCGGGTATTTCCGTGACCTGGGAAATAGGTTTTAATTGGATAAACACTGTGTGGTCAGTTTGAGTTAGTATAGGGTCCCAGCCCGTGCGTATACCCCTCATTAGCCCAGTGCGGGATACACGCACGGGCCGAGAGTCCAGGCTAAGATTGAGTCTTCCCATAACGACACATCAATGAGAAAGAGTTTCGGATTACATGCGTATGCGTATCAATTGTGGCCTACAAGTCTTTAGCATGCAACTTTTTAAATACTCACCACAGAATCCTTTATCGTTGTCACTCGTTAGGATCTTTCAACTTTGAATTTGGATAAGAGTTAGATATATGTACCATGGTTGAACTCGGATACCCCTAGCTGCAGTTTCACAACAAAGAGTAGATAGTGAAACAATCCACGTCTGGATCATCTAGACGAACCATTCCTCTGTTTAATGGTGATACATTATAGCCATAAAGTATAATGGATAACGCATTATCCAATGGCTTGCTATTTGTCTTGGATATTGAGTTGTTCTTTATATGAAATTTGATATTTGGTTGATTGAATCCGACAAATAGATATTGATGGCATAGCTTTGGTCCGTGCATATGCTACGCGCACACACTGTGGGGTATTCGTACTTACCAGGACAGTTAGACAGCGTGTTGATAGCGATATCGTCTTACGGACCAACAATAGTGGGACGAACCTTCTCATGGCATTTGGTCCTGTACCGTGCGTATCTGCACATAATCCCGTTACCTATGGCAGCCCTTCAGTTTAATGGATAGAGGACATTACACGGTCTTGCCTGATGACTCGTAATTTTTCTTGAATATCGAGGTTTTCTTTAAATGAAATTTGTGTGTGATATTTGGTTGATTGAATCAGGACATTAGGCTATAGGGGAAAGCGACATTCTCTTTCGGAGATTCCTTGTCCACGTATCTCTCAAGGACCACCTCTTTGGACGAGTCTTCTTGTGGCTTTGGGTCTGTCTGCGCATTACCCCGTATCCTAGGATAGTCTTCTCGGAGGTGGGAGTAATGTAATGTGTGTATTTTATTATCATTTTATTCGAATGCAGACCCTACGTAATAGTATAAAGGGAATTCATGTTTATTTAGATTTCATATTTACATGAAATTTCGTTATATCAATATGTGAGATCTTTATGTTATAAAAACATCACAACTTATATATATATATATTACCAATGAACAAAAGTGGCCTTCATTGGTCGGATGTGATAAGATTCTCAGGACCCATTTCTGCTTTCCCACATGAAAACAAAGTTCTGTCAAGCCGTGAGAGACGTAATGCTTTATGTCGCATTGATTTCACCAACCAGGTAAACCCTTGGGTTCTTTTCGTCAATCGAGGAATATTTGAATGAATATTAAAAACATCATTAATTGACGATTTGTACGAATCTGGATATTTCGATCGTAGTCATGACTGACCTTGTTGTGTTAGAGTGGCAGACGTCATAACTTCTTCATTTACCCTTAGAAAGCTGGGTTATTTTCTAAAAATAGACTTTTGTGTCGTCTGCTTTTGAAACCCTTAATCATCTGCTTACTTTTGTTAAGGAAAGATACTCAGAGTAGCAAACAGGTTAGATTACAGGCCAGCCGCCTATTTACTTTGCGGCTCTCCTGGATTTAACCTGTTTTCATAAGCACGAAGTCGGTTCCAGCACTATGAGGGTTAAATTCAAGATAAAGCATATAGTTAAATGAATGATAGACAAATAGCACTAATTTAAACAATTATTTTATTACACATTTTCTAAAAGAGGCAACGTGTCAAATTATATATATGGTTCATGATACTTATAACAATTAACAAATATATGTAACAAAAATATATTACAAAATGACAACCTCCTGAGCAATATCAGAAGCCTATATGCTAAAATGTAAATGATGAAATGTATCTGCAGAAAGCATTTGAAAGAAATGGCATGAGAAGAAAAATGAGAAATAGATTGTGGGAAGTTTTCGAAATCTTATATGTAATAGTATTAGTTGAAAAATCCAGCTATGGTGTGTCAAATGTTATCTGCATTAAGGGGATACAACTCGTAAATAAGTATTGATATGTTGTAATATGCTTTTCACCGATTTTACTCAAGAAGGCGAAAATGCATGTATGGTATGCAAGTACTCACGCCAAGAGAATGGCGAATTGATGACATCGTAGATTTATAACACAAGATGTTCTTTACAGTAGAAAATAAATTTGTTATTAATCCGCCATGGTACGGCACGTGATTAACGGAATGATAAAAACATTACAGTCAAAACTTAGTAAAAATAGGAAATTGATACAGGATTGATACCTGATACAGGATGCCAATCTTGCAGCGTCAGTCGGTACTTTCTGCAAGATCGGTGTACTATATTTTGATCATACCAGATATAAGAGCTTTAATGTACATTGTTGAAGAAAGGTTTTGCATTGTTGAAGGCAGCGTTGCCATCATGCAACCAGAAACCGCATGTTTCCATATGAACTGATGCCACGATACCTTTCTTGCACACAAAGCCCACCCACTAACATGGTCAGGCAGAAAAACGCTTTTGCTTTCTTTTTTTAAAAAGTCGGCTGTAGTTTGTTCTGATGAATGATTACTTTATAAGCCACGATGTGAAATCACATCTTTGGATCCCTTGTTGCTTACAACCACTTGTCTATGCTTCTTTAACTGTCCTACATTTTTGCGCCAAATATACGTTTTCCACCAATAGTCATATTGTTACAATGTATTGAACATTACTTTATAAGCCACTATGTGAAATCTCAGCTTTGGATCCTTTGTTGCTTACAGCCACTTGTCTATGCTTTAACTGTCCCGCATTTTTGCGCCAAATATATTTCTTCCAAGCATAGTCAAACTTGTCTCTGATGTATTCATTCGCCTTATTCACTCGTTTAATCTGAACGGCTCGCTTTCCCACCGGAACTCCTCGCCTGACCCAGATCGAATATCCTGCTGCAAGCGCTTTGTTGACTTCCGCTTTCACAGTACTATGACGTAACAAGTACCGATCCCAGCTGACTTTGCTCCAGCCAATCGAACGTCTATAATACATCACATGCTTTTTACTGGTTCCCGATTCCTTAACCTGAACTGCGACCTCATAGATGGCGGGCGTTTTGGTATCATTGTTGAATAGGCCTTTTAGTCTATGTCCGGGAAGATGTTTGCAGCTGGTATACTTGCTATCTGTTGACGACTTAGATTTATACTTCTTGCTCTGAATAGTTTTAGTTTTTTCTTTAGGGTTTGTTGTAATTGCACACTCCCATTTGGACCACTTTAACGGCTTTAGAGGGCCCTTGGTGAGATTCGCATCGGGGACTTTCTCCCTCTGAAAGGTAGATTTAAAAGAAACATTGTAGAGTTTCATTGTTCCTATATGAGACATCAGATTGAAGAAAACCAACTTATTCAACGACCGTTTGGGTAGTTGAACATACAGTAGGCCTACTGTTTGAAAGTATTGGTAGAAGGTAATTTTCATATGGTAATCAAGAAGTCATTTTACTTGTGTGATTAAACGAGAACGTTCGTATTCATGGCATATTTTCCTCTAGTTAATGTTGGCTTTAAGCGATTTTGTTGACATGGACTACATCGATATGTAGATTATTAATCATTTAGATAAGAGAAAAACTCAATTAGAAAAAGACAACGACAAAAAAAGAAGACATCAATTGTTCTCATAAACAAAACGTGATTGTTGATTCCCTAACGTAGGTTGTCTATTTAAACAAGCGTATCGCATCTCCTAAGTTGAAACAAAGGACAGAACGATATTTTCAGCGACATTATTCATACTTATACCATCACTATTAGTCTAAGACGGGTTATTTTCATGGCAAACGTCTCTATTACTGATTGGGACAACTGGTTACTTAATTGTTCTTTCTTACAAATTGAGTGGTATCTCGACTGAAATCCGACAAAGTTATACCAGCGAAATAGCGATAGGAAGAAAAATCATTAACATCAAGTTAGCCGAAATTACAGCTCTGTAAACTTCATGAACGATTTAACCTCCAAATCTCTATACACCCATTGCATTGATTATACTTTAAACACCAAACCCACCTTTAAAACTCGATCAGCTTTCGGTGCCACTTTCTTCTTTTTCGCTGAAGCCTTCTTTGCTGCTGTCGCTTTAACCACCTTCTTGGCTTTTGTGATAGCCTTCTTCGTCGCCGGTAAAGCAACCGCCGTTTTAGCCTTGGATTTTGGCGATTTAGGTGTTGCCCTTTTCACCGTTGCTTTCTTCAATGGTGCCCCTGTTTTCTTGATTGATGCGACCTTCTTGGCTTTCGGTGGCGCCCCTGTTAGTGCAGCCATACAGAAGGAGGTGTCTTTGTTGAGTCGGCCATCTCGCGCTCTCATTTCCTCCTCATAGGTCTGTAATCATAGATTAGGTTTTAAATCCCTTGCGAGATACTTTTTATACAAGTTACAAAACAGAAATAAAACAAACGTCTACCTACCGTTCAATCTATCGTACTATTGACTTAATTTGACACCTCTTACGTAGAACACTTTAGAACAATTGTGACAAAACGGAGAAATTGTAACTAAAGAACGATTTCAAAAACCATTATGAGATATTCAACTACTGGATTGTAGCCCTTATTATTTACTTTTGTAGAATTCTTCTTTATGAAAATTGTCATGTATTTAACCAGGAAACATGTTAGCTCGCCAAATAACAAGATTTACGATTTCAAGAGCTTGCTAGATGACACCTTTTTTGTCTTATCCTGGATCAGAGCTCTCTAAACGTCACGATTGCTGTAATTTGCTCAAATTAGTTTTTTAATGGCATGTGCCTTGTCTTAGTTAAGCATCGCGTTTCTGCCTATTGTATATAAAGGGAGACTATGTAATGCGGATCTCTGTCATCGATATTCTTCAGGGACGAGTCCCAAGGAAGATATCATATTTCCAACCAAATATATGTTGGGTTGCAACATGCGGTGTGTGTTTAACGGAGGACATGATGAAAACGAATAAAACCCTTTTCATAACACAATTTAATCAGGTTTAATCTGATTATTTCGTACATAAACATTTAGTCAAGTCTGTGGAAACTAACAATGTATGAGTCATCGATTGTACACACTTCATATTGTCTGATGTTTCGAGGGGTTAATCCATCGAAACATCAGAGAAAATGAAGTGTGTACAATTGATAATGTAAACGTTTTATGTTTCATCTAACGTTTGAAAATTTCCATTATAGAAGCATGCGTTGCCTACTTCTCCAACCTAATACTTTTCCGACATGTCTGTAAACTTCGTGAACGTTGATTTCCCTACACATGTACTACCATAAATCATACCCGCATTTAATACGGCACTCACCTCTAACATGTCGGGGTTTCCCTCACGATAACATATCATCATCAGGAAATCAAAGCAGCTTTCAAACGACCCCAGCTTTAAATGGCGACCGGATGTCAATCTGGCCATCTCCTTATGGAACCATTCGGCCCCACCGTCTGTCCCAGCTTGTACTCCATAAACCTTAACACCCTGTAGATTGATAAATATGCATGAACGAATAGTGTTCATAAAATGTTGGAAAATCACTGTAAAAGAAATGGCGAAAACGGAGTAAAACCTAAAATATTCTAACAATTTGACATTATTTCAAGCGCATATACACCAGGGATGGCAAAACCAATTGTTCTTTCGCCCATCTTCTCGATAAACATTCCCTGGACGTCCAATTAGTTCATTTGGACTATCTTGCAAACGTAGTATGTGGCTTTATGTTTAAATTGTTGTGCCACTATAAGACATATACATAATTCAATGCGTGTTGACATGAATCTGGACTCAGAATATAAAACGAGGCGTAATTCAAATGATTACATAATTACATGGATATCGTTTCTAAGCCCTAGTGAATTTTCATTGTCAGTTCGAGATATCCTTCTTGCGAAAAATCTGAATGTAATCAAACTTTATCAAATTTATTAGAGAAAGGAACAAAGCTTTAACTGATTGATAGTCGGCGTCAAAATGTTATTATCTATGCATATATTTACTGATATAGTACATTACACACCATGTTTTTCAGTTCCTTGCACTCGTCTCGCCAGTTGATCTGGTAAGTTTTCCCGCCATATTTATATCCAGGCTCATGTGGTACGTCATCACCAATCATAATCAACACTCGTTGGCTTCCAGGTCTCCATGACAACACCTCCCGAGCGCGCTTCAGAACGAGTTCGTAACATTCCGGCCCATCTCCACCGAATGTCATTTCGACGTTCGTGACAAAGTCGCAAATTTCCGGCAGTGTGGCCCCCAGGTCGATCCATTTTACGACATACTTGTCGGCATCACAATAGTCCCCATGTGCAATAATGGCGATGTTAATACCTGTAAGGATACAGAAATTCCATGCAGAATCGTAAATATTCATTATGATATATTTATATATAATACATCTGTTTCGTGACATTGAGTTGCACGACTGCTTAAATATTGAACGCAGATATTCAAATAATAGAGTAGATGAATTGCATTTTCTTGATGATGTAATGTAGAAATATCTGTAACATAACGAGAAATTCCCAAGAAAAAAAAATTCCCCTTATGTCACAGTGGTGACTGGTCTATCAAACATTTTGCATATGTTGCAAGTTTTTATGTGAATAGAGGGGTTGAGGCAAACGTCATGAAAGCCTTATAACCACAAGCAAAATCTACAAAATGGCAGATTTGGTAAATCCAATCATGGCATAATGCCAGGTAAGGTGATTAACAGTGTTTTCTGAACAAGTGTGACAATCTTCCATACGATCCTCGACGGAAATCTTGTAGAATTATTGACCAAAACATGTGAGAAATACAACATGGTATCGGTTTACTAAACATCTTATGCATATTCATGTATACCGCTTCCTGTTTAGTAAGGCGTTACCTATACCTATAGTCGCTTACCTGGAATATCAGCTTGAAGCCTTTGAACCAAACTCTGTACCTTCGCTTTCACTTCATTCACACACCCCATCATTGACCCAGTTGTGTCGAAGGAGATAGCGATGTCCAGATATCCACCAGGTGGGGGTGCAGGTTCTACAGATGTTCCAGGATGCTCTTCATCCATTGCCTCGTCTTCATTATCAACATTATTGTCTACATTGTTCCGTTCACTTTCACCCGTCTTCGACTTCTCTTTCGATAGATATGATTTGAGTGTTGCCAGTGCTTCAGTAACTTCTACCCCATCGATATCACCAATCAGTCCGGTTTTAGAGACGTTAATGCTTGTGCCAGCGGTCGGTAGCGCAAGTTTTGTGAGTCCCGATGGAATCGAGGGACAGTCTAACACGTCTTTACGGACGCTCGATTTTTTCTTTGACAGCACCTTCGTGAGGGATTTTCGTGGGGAGAGTTTAGTTGCACTGTCATCTCTTGACGTGGATGGAACCGGCTCAACCATAAAGGTTTCCCCCACTATCGACCCAGAGGGCAGACCTGATAGCCTCGTTACAAGTGCCGCTTCATCCGTGTTACTGGAGGGTTTCGTGGTGAGGGACACACTTCTCGACGATTTCGATAATGATCGTCTACCGGAAGTACCAGCTACTTCACCGCTCTTCTCTTCGTTGTCTTCTAACGTAAGCGTCGATGCTCTGCGCAATGAGGGTAGACTTGTTGTCGTGACGTCACTTCCGCTTGAATCGGAGGATGACATTGCAATCTGCAATTCATATGAGCAGTTCAATTATATCCTGTTTACCAAGTTTACAACAAATGAATATGTGCAACCAATATTTGTCCAAAATGAACCCGAAATAATGCTGTTATTTCTCCATGGTTTACCACAGTCTCATTCAAAAGTGTCTGGGGTTAAGTCGAAGAATTTGTCAAATAATATATTCCTTATGACATTTATTGTTATCTAAAACCAAAAGAAAAACCTCGAAAACGTTTGTCGACGTCATAAAAGATGATTAACAGTTGTATGATAGAAATTGCGTTTGAAAACTATACAGATCAAATTCTTACCTCGGTTGTTGCAGGGCTAGTAGCCGTGAGAGACGGGAATTTTAAAGGTTCGAACTTGGGACCGGCACTTGACGAGATCGACACGACCCTGCGCACGGTCGTACTGGTGGTGTGTTTGGTGAGCTTTGTCGGCCGCTCATAGGGCAAGGCGAACGATGCTTTACGTTTAGTACCCGGCATGGCTTATTCTGTCAACAATAGAAACGAATGGATTAATATTTTAGCCTGGTTCCCTGTTCTACTCTTCTGTAACGTTGTGGTCGGGGTAGACATGAAGTCTGCCATGTTGGAGTAGTTACTAAAATATCATCATTATGCTTCATTGTATGCGAAGTATTGTCCGATACTATACACAAGGGTGCCTCATTGACTAATTGTGATAATAGGTGGGGTGATGATGCTCTGTTTGCTTCAGTGTTTAACGACTGTGCTTGTAAAAGTACATCAATCGAGACAAAGGGTGTATATTCTCGTGGGAGGTACCGTAACGTGGCCGGTTTCTTTCCCATAAAAGGATTCGTTGCCTTAATATTTAGAATAAAATGTTTCCAACTGACCGCATGACCTGTCTGTATTATGGCATGAACGCTGATCATTGTTGAAAGAATACGTCTTTGCAAATATTACAAATATTTAATCAATATTGTATTGTCTCGGCAGATTTTACAATATGGAATATAAAGCACCATTGTATGTACATATGTTCATTAAAGGACATGGCAAACCGACACTTTATCAGATTAACAGGTAGCTAACTGATTCATTCGTTACATGATCTTATGCTGTACGTTCTTATAAAACTCCTTTCACGGAGACAGTTCTTATGAGTACCAACAACAAAGGTTCTTGATCCTCGAATCGGATATCACAGGCTGATGTTTATTGTAATGTATCCTTTATCAAGAACCCGACTACGTATTAATAACCATATTTTCTACATTTGTCAACATGTTTTATTTAGCAAAATTATGCATTAATATATCGTCAAAGTAATGCATACCCCTCCCATTTTTTTAAGAGTGGTAGACCCTTTGTGCGCACGATAAGCTTATATGTAAGTTAAAACTGACAATTCGTTCATCTACACGTACTTATTCATATTGTATTTTGTTTATATATTAATAAACGATAATGACAATCTCGTATCGTTAATCAAGAAAGTCTGTCTTTTTAAATGTTTCAATGCCTAGTCGACAATGTTACAGGTATATTGCTGTTTTCCTGAGATTTATTGGTACTACGATAGTGTATTTGGTTTATTCTCGTCTGTTTTTACGGCATTCTCATATAACCAGGATATGTTTCATTGTCTAGTTTTGTAGGCCTAAGACTGCTTCTGTTTGCCTCGATCGATGGTCAACAAAGGAAAAGACCCAGACAGGGTGTAAAAATAGCTATCGGCAGAGTAAACTACGCTTTCAATAATTTGGTCTACACAACATCGATATCACAATAAGTACAATATCAACATAATCATACTCTCTCCAATCAAATGATACAACATAAAGACGCTTTTTTTTATAATCAAAATTGTATGTAACCAAAGTGTTGTGGCGATGCGACCTGTCCCTACAGTTCTGATAGTCAACTAATATTGGATTTGAAGTAGAAAATGAAAAGTAAAGTTCAAGATACATATGAGAAAAGGGTAAATAACTCATCTACTCTGTAAAGTGTTGAACTGGTTATATGTATTGGAGCAATCTCTACCAGAGTAAATTGGTTCCCGCTACGCTCCCACATTTATCTCTGTGACGGGCTCAGAAAATAGTCCCACTTTTCCGGCATGGTCACGTGGCCGAAACTGACGTGTAGGGGTGTAGAAGTATACTGCATCTAGCGGCTTGCAAAAAGCGAGCTCCAAACTGACGCTCAGATCAATTGAGAAGTTAGACGAAAGTCTCTTTAGTCGTATCACAATATAATATAGATAAGAAAGGACAGTTAAAATAGAATAAAGACATTTATTTACACACAAAGTAGCTTATATTTGAAGCGTAACAGCTTATTAAGTAGAATTGAGGCGACGCTCCATACGACTCGAAACCCGCCCCCTCGATCAAAACAAAGTGAATGACAGCTAGAAAAAACATTCTCCAAGACAAATCAAACCTCCACGTTGTTTAACAAATGAGTCGTCAGTCAGAATGTAACGTTCTCAAGAAAATCCAATGAATCAAGACTATTTGCGACCTTCTCAACAACAAATAGCACCATTCCTCTTCATTTCGAGTTTAAATCTTCCTTCAGTCAGTTCAGACCTTGACAATACTATTAGGATAAGTGGACATAGATCATACTGTTAAGCCTCAATAGACTCATTTGAAAGGACTATCTCACATGTTGTGATTTTAACAATTTAAAATAAGAAGTTTTCTTTCAATAAAATGAAAATATAAATTTCTAAAGTAACAGAAGACTGGATTATTGACAGCTTTCCAATACCTTTCTAAACTGTTTAGAATGTTTATAAAGAACATTTACAGTGTATATTGTTGATAATGCAAACTGTTTAAACCTTTCCCAAATAACAAATTTTTTACTGTTTCAAATTGAAAGCTTTTGCAGACGACATTTCAAAATGTAATTAAATTGAAAAATATTCTTCAGAAAGAGCAGAAAACCTTGTGGGAAAAGGAAAAATTGCTTGTTATGAGCAATTTCTCCTTTTCCCACAATGTTTTCTAAAGTCGTCTGCAACAAAGTGGTCAAATTTTGTTATTGTTTGGGAAAGGATTAACCCTTTACCAAATGCTAAATTTTCGACTGTCCCAAATTGAAAGAGTTTGCAGGTTACATTTCAAAATGTGATGATATTGAAAATAATCTTCTGATAAGGCAGAAAACATTGCTTGAAGAGTGGATATTGCTCAATAAGAGCAATTTCCCCTTTTCCCACAATGTTTCCAGAGTAGTCTGCAACAAAATGGTTAAATGTCTTTTAAGTTTAGATTGTTGTTTAGAGAAACACCCGTTTAAATGGTTTGTGATATCTGCAAAATAAATGATTTTTATCTTTTCTAAATAATAATGATTGGGGTTAGAAAGCTGTCAATAATCTAGTCTTATATTACTTTAGAAAATATGTTGTCATTTCAATTGTAGAAGACAATTCTTAAAAGTTAAAGATCCCAATCTGTGAGATTGTCCTTTTCATATCAAATTATTAATGTTTATTTCACCCAAAACACAACTCTCTGAGTTAGTTGCTTTAAAACCATTTTCTAACATCTGCTTTTGCTTTCAAATTAATCAAGTCAATAATTTTACATAGAGGAATGGGTGAAGCAGATGTCCAAATAAAAGGCGTATTCAGCCATTATTGATTCTTTAAATCCTATGTTGTGGGTACTCATTTGAGACATTAGAACGAACAAATGAATTATTAACAACCAGATCTAACTCATCGAACAGATCCGAGCGTTATTTTATTCAGTTCCTATCTTATCTCTTCACCTACACCATATTCTTCAATCATACTTTGATGATGCACATAATGGACACTGTTTCTATTTGTTTGGTGATCCTCAAGTGGCACTGTAATTGGTTGAGTAATTTTGCTTTAGTAACTTTTCCATTTTATACAGCAAATAAATTTATGGTTGAAAGGCTGTCAACTTTTATGAACACTGTACTGACATCATCTTTCTTGAAATATAATGAATGCAAACCTTTATGAATCAAATAGACAATGTTACTAACAAACAATAGATCAGCTAATTTGTTAATACAATAGTTCATCATAATATCATTAAACAGTAATATTCTCATGATGAACTTGTCTTTTAAAGAATTTGATTGTTGTATGCTGTAATGATATATACATGTATATATTTGTCTTAAAAGATTAAGATTATTCATAGAGAACATTTGAATTATAAAAGAAAACTCTTACAATCTGTCATTTAAGTTCCTATTAACAAGCAGTTCAAACTGTTTGAAAACTAAGAAGCAATTACAAACATATCTGGGGATGCTCCCTGCATTCATCATTTAGTCACTTATTGTGAATTTGTTATTAGTATTTATGACAGAAACTGAAGAAATAAACTGTTGTCATAATTGTTTTGACATTGCTTAGCAGTTATAAAAACTATGATGAATTTTGATTCAAAGCATGAGTATTGTTCATTCAACTATCTTATATCTGTATGTAAAATTCAAATTATTTAAACAAGTAGAGTGAAAATCTAACATGAAAACTGGATTGTTACTCTTCATTTATCAAATTTCATTAGAATAAGTATACTTTAGATCATCCTATACACTACATATGTTCCTTAGAGGACCAGCTCAGTAATGGGAAGAAGAAAAGAATCACATAACTGACCAACGTCAAATTATCAATTCTTTCTACCATTTTTTTTTCATAAGAGAGGTTTATAATAACTAATTGAAAGACTAAATGTTATGTTATGTTCAAATTACAATTAACAGCAGCACCAACCAACTCTCTCAGATATGAATTGTGAATTTATTCAAATAGTAAGCAACTGAAGATAACATTTTGTTACGTCGAAAAGGGTAGAAATCAGTTTGATAAAAACTATTATTGTCATCCTGCAACACATAAGCATCAAACAGAAAAAAAGTCGAATAAGATGATTAAAAAGTATTAAAGTAAGTTGTAACACATTTCACAGTATATCTGTTTGTCCTTTATCATATGAGCATAGAGGCCTCTACTGTGCAGAGACTGCACCATTCATTGTCCACTAAATCAACTATTATATAACATATATGACATATGGGTCTGAACTGTGTAGGGGATGCCCTATCATTCATCTGTGCTAGTGTGTGATAAACATGTACTAAATGATTTAATACTAACTGGATGTAGGGTTCTGGGACTGTGTAGAAGCAGCCCTATCGTTATAGAGCCCTACTTATCCAAAGCATTATTGAATAAGATAATGATAAAATTAATATGTATAGAAATGTATGAACTCAGTGTCAGTAATATCAAACATAAAAATGTGATAATCATTACACTAGTCAGAAAATGGATAATGGGTTAAAGGCTGTTTAGGGGATGCCCTATCGTTTGAAAGCTCATCATCCCCAATGCATCATTGTAATTAGTAATAAGTCTACCACAAAGTACTTGATGTACTCATAGCTGTAAACAACTAAAATAATCTAAAGGAGGGAAAACATAACCAAAATCTGGCTCAAAAACTATATGAACTATATGATAAAGGGATTTGATATACCAAGTGACAATCTGTCAATCATTTTAGTTTTATTCCTATGGCGCTTTGCTCACTATTGTTGGAGGTTTTACCACTTTACTAAAATATCCCCGAAGTAATCGAGCATAAATTTGCACAATCCATTGACCTGTTTTAAAATAACTGGGTCCTCATTTAAAACAACCTTAACCGGGTCCTCACTCCCCCTAATCCTCCCCCCACCCCCACCCCCTGCAAAGATTGACAGCTGTGGCAGTTTTAAAAGGGGAGAACCAAGAGTGTAAAGCTTTCTTATTTCTTCATAATCATTAATGGTTTGTCTAATCTTTTGCACAAAGTATGAGCATACATACATCATAAAGTTACTAGTAAATCATGAACCATATACATGTACTAAAAAACAAGCATAGTTAGAAAAAGGTACTTGCAGTTTATTCATCATGGTTCTTTCCTCTCATCTTTATCTCTATGCTTATGCATTTCCTGTGGCCCCATAAACCATGAACACATCATCCAAATATCCATATTGTTTCAATCACTGGCAGCCATTACATAGTGTTTTCTCTACAACCCTTTTTAACCCATTCATCTCTCATTTCATAGCATGTGAAGCTTATTTGGGGGTTATTTGGAAGTACAGTACCTTTTTAAAAGCGACAACTCATTGATATCATACATTCGTGGTAAGTTTTCTGAACATCAATTTGAAGACATCTGCGTCCATTCAGATGATACGAATGTGCCATCTAAGAAGCTTTTGCCTTTTCAAAAGACAAAGATATCACGTATTTTGAAGTTAATAATTGCAGGTAGCGAAATCTTTAAAAATCACAGTTGTAAAGTGAAGACATCGTTCCCAATTTCTACCTCGTGTTTGTTTATATCACTGGTATCCAAGCTGTCCGATAACCAAGACTTATTATGCATCGAGCGGGAGACCAAAGATGTAAACATTCCGCGGATTGATTTTCAATAGCGTAAAAAGGCTTTATAATAGTTCTAGCAAGAATCGGTGAAATACATATTCAAAGTCTACTGTATGGATAAAGTAAAAGTATTTTTGCCTTATTCATATATTATTTTACTTAATTGTATGCATAGAACAGTTTGGATCGCAATATTACAGAGTTTGCCACGATTCGTGGCAAAGATGGCCTGAGCCCGTTGCAGAGGTAGTATCCGGGGGACGATAACTCTGCATGGGAGATTGGTATTGGAGAAGACTGAAATGCCAAATCGATATCTACCCTCAACTATATACAAATCCCCGAATTCACGAGTCAGTTGAAAGACACTTGGGGACTATATCATTTTGTTTTGTTAAAAAGAAGAGAATCCTTTGTATTACGAGCAATTTTCCTTTCCAAAATACATATTCATCATATAAGATGAATATTTCTTCGATGTAACATTATAATTGTCATTTCTTCTCCGATTTGGCCCATCAAAATATATTGTTCCGATTGGTAGAGATTAACATTTCCGTATCCAGCGTACAGCGTACGTGCCAATTTATGATAATATGATTACTCTGCAATAAACCTGGGTACCCTTTGATCACTTTATTATTGAATCTATACCTCTTTCTTAATGTACATGGCACACCTTATACTCCATGATACCTCCACTTTGTCGCATTTTCTGTTGAAGTCTAAATCATTGTGGCAAAAACTTATCACAATGGTTTGTATCCTACAAATCTAGAAGAAAACGTATTTCTTTCTTTATAATTTCATCTTCAGTTGCTTTTGCCTTGGGACATTCACACAATATGTTGCTGGAGACAAGATGTACTATATCAAGTATTCGTGTATGTTTAACCATTTGGGCAGAAGGGCCTATAACTAATAAGATCCGTATGCTATATAGACTGTTGTGCAATAGCTGTATTAAAATACAATCGGGTACCCAAGCTTTCATTCTCTAGAGACGATAACCATGGAGAGCCTCTCGCTGAGTAACCACAGCAAAGGCTTGCATTGAAAGGATCATACTTAAAAAAAAATTCGTCTTTGGTTTAACCCTTTACCAAACGCCAAATTTTCGACTCTCCCAAATTGAAAGAGTTTGCAGACGACATGTCAAAATGTGATGAAATTGAAAAGTAATCTGATAGGGCAGAAACCGTTGTGGGAAAAGGAGAACTTGCTCTTTAAGAGCAATTTGACCTTTTCCCACAACGTTTTCCAGAGTCGTCTGCAACAAACTGGTCAAATGTTGTTATTGTTAAGCAATAGGTTAATAAAACATCCCATAGAGTCTACATCAAAACCATTAATATATGATAATTTCAATTAGGTCATCTAAATCTTGATATTGTAATGCATTCCAACAACATAGGAGTGGCGTTTTCATTGCAAAAGCAAACGCAGAAACATAATCTTTCCTCCGAGCGTTTTAAGTCTAGGCCCATATGAAATAAATTTTTTAATAACTATCTCACCTTGAGTTATTTTCACGATGATCCGTTGAAACGCCCAACTGGCGACTTTGTACCCATCTAACGATTTACCGGTTATATATACACGGATCCGAAACCTCAAATCCGACAAGTTTCGACATGATTGTAAAGTAGGTCGTGAAAAGTAAGATCAATAACACCGTAACCATACCTGCCAGTTGTGTTCATTTAGTTCACTCTTGCGTAATGAACATTCCAAAACAGACATGCGCACACGCAATCATATGAAATTGCCAACATGCGCAGAGGCAATTTTTGTATCGACTCGCGATCTATTTTTAACACTGAATGACGTCATGGCCTTATTTATTTTATGTTAACGCCTTTCTGATCTGTGTAGCTTGCGGCAGACAACTACTTAGAAGTGACAAGCATATCCAATAGGTTCTATCGATAGAATTGTGATTTTGTCCTTATAAACGCGGTGACCTTTAAAAGCATTGGAAAACATGACATTCCATAGGAAAGCAAAAAAAAGATAGAATCTAGCACTAGATCCTTTAATCTCTACCAGAGTAAATTGGTTCCCGCTATGCTTCCACATTTATCCGGGGGACGATAACTCTGCATGGGAGATTGCAATCGTATCTACTCGGCAATCCCCGTAACAAGTCAGAAATGGCCGAGGTGTTCCGAATGGAGAGATTGTAGATCTATATCAATAATTTAATCCCCTTTTCTTCCTTTGAAATGCAAACGAGATTATATGACTTCTAGCAATCCAGATTAATGAATGAAACCAGCTTTTCACGGTAAAAATCAGCACAACACCAACATTTTGAGACAATCTTGTTTGTGCTCAGCAATAAAAATGTTTATATCGGTTATTTATTGTACCCGAAGTCAGCTCAGCGGTTAGCCATGATCGTATAGTGGTTAGTACCTCGCGTTGTGGCCGCGATAACCCAGGTTCGAATCCTGGTCATGGCAGAGCGGATTTTTTTTTTCATATTTTCAACCCAATATTATGACCAATGTCTTTCAACTTTCAATATGCACATAAAAATCGAAACCTGACTTGAATGCTCAACTTATATCAAGAACAAGGTCATGGATGTTTGATTGTCTGGTTGGGGTGATTTATTGAGTATGCGATTAAGATTTCTGACTTCATTTTTAATTAATGCATTCAATATTTTTCAATGAGTTCTCATCAAAAATAAGCTAAAGAAAAAAAAGGGAATAGAAAAAAAAGTTAATGTATTAATAGACAAGCGAAATTTCCAATTTTTGTGGGATGAGCCCGAACAAAGAGACCTCTCAAAACACGACCACGTCCGTTCAGTGAAAATCAATGCAAAACACTGTTATCATTTCTATCTATCAACAATACATTTGGAACCATAGAAAGCGGTAGAAATCAGTAAGATCTTATAAATGAGGTTAAGCGTGTAGCTGCTTTCATGTGTATGTATACAGTATGATTTGATATATTTCATTTAATCAATGAATTTTGTTACTTCATATTTATGCATGGCAATCCATCTGTTGTTCTAAAATAAATTCCACTAATGTAAAATACAAGTAATGACCCCTTGAACAACCCAACCCAGTATAATGATTATTACTCTCAGATCTCACTGATTGACTATAACGGAATGTCAATGGTTGCATAGTACTTCATTTTTTCGGACGTAAATTGTCAACAGCTTGTGGATAATACATCAGGAAAACTAAAGAGCTTTTAATCAGACACTGACTTCAGAAAACTTGCAAATCCATTGCTCAAAATAGCGTCTTCATGTTTATGTATTTGTTTCACTGGGAGGGCTTGGTAATATTTGCGAAACCATGGGCATTCCGTAAATCAATCGGAGAATATGAGAATTTTAATCTTTGAGCCAACGCAAGAGGGGCCAATTGATTTCAAGTCCAGCTTTTAATTGACTAGACCACGGAGGCGCCTTTAATATTAAACTAACACACAATTTATATTTTGCTTTGTTATTCTCTCAGGTAATGGTGATGAAAATAAAAAAGCAGCAACACCATTTTATAATTGCGTTTTTAATGTTTATTTATATTCAAATGCAGTCAATATTGTCTTAACCCTTATATGGTCGCAAACCTGTTACTTTTGCGATCTTGAATTCCCATTGACTCCAATGTTAAATCAGGTATTTTCAAAACTCTGCTGATTGAAGAAAAGTGTTGTCTACGCTTAGCTATAGCTATATACAGAAATATCAAGCTGAGTCATTAAACTCTCAAAAACTGTAATAAAATGGACACCTGAATCGTCTCATTTCTTTTTCTACGGATCAAAGTATACTAGTACCGTCCGAAAATCAATGCACACGCTGTTAAATCTAGAGGTACCGGCATTGTGTTAATAAATCCCAAACAAAAAGTCCTGCACTAGGCAATCAAAATAAACTTTGAGAGCATTGCAGGACTATAATCTATACAGGAAACACACCAGTGTTCTACAAGCCCGTCTCTTTCTAGCAAAAACTATGCACCAGATGTCGAAATTCAAATTCCTAAATGGGACTACAACCCGAGAGTACTCCTTAAAAGAGGTGCGAGACCTTATAGTGATGGAACCGACTTCATGCTTATGCAAACAGGTTAGATATAGGCCAGCCTCTAAGAAAATTGGCGACTGGTCTGTGCTCTAACCTGTTTGCTAACCCGAGTATTTTTCCTCAACAAAATTTAGCATATATTTTAGGTTTTGGAAAGCAGACAAGACAAAACACTATTTTTAGAAAATTACCCAGCATTGCTAATATAATTGTTTTGGACTAACATAATTTGTTTTGCGCACAACAAGTCTACATTCGTTGATCGCTTAAAAGAAGATGCATTGTATATGTTTACTTCTGTGAAGTATAAAATAGTTAAACATATGCTTATGATTTGTTTAGGCATAGTTTCAACGTTCACTTACTTCAGCTAAATTTGGTATTGTCATAAATAAATGTACACATGACTGGCTTAATAATGCAAGTTTGTTTTACATATTGCGATGTATCTTTATACATATTGCCATTTGTTTATACACAGGTCCTTGAAACAATCTTCTATAATGAGAGATTCTCATATATAGTATATAGTGCATATATTGGGATATTATCGAAGATTGTTTCAAGCACCTGTGTGTTTATACAAATGTACAACCCATGGTAAAAAAACATAGCTTATTTCAAATATTTCCAATCACAATAACCCTTTTTCCATTGGCAGATATCCTGTACACAGTTCTGTACCACAGTAGCACGGTTTTCTATCGGTTGTATCAGATGGTGCCCGGTCTTCTGACTCCCCGCTCGAATAGTCATAGGTAAGTTCCTCCCCGGCTGCTATATTCCGACAAGCAAACATACACAATCGGGGTACCATCGTATGTACTCTCACGGGAACCAGTCTTAAGTTTGGCGAGCACGAATGGTTTAAAAACCGACCAATATTACCTCTCACTTTAGGATCCACTATCGTCTGTATAGTTTCAGTTTTACAGTGCTCGTTTAAAACAAATATATAGTTCATATCTTCCGGCGACTGATGGCTGAATCTATTTTTAGCTTCAGATGACGTCAGGATTTCCCCAGCATACTCACATACAAACGTGTTACTTAAAATAGGAACTAATGAGCGGAGGGACATCCCCTTTCGAGCGTCCATAAACACTTCTAGTTTGTAAGTAATTCCATTTTGAATGACCCTGTTATTACACATAGGTGAACATAGGCAGGCAGAATTGCATTCGAAAACAGCCCCTGAGTTCCTGGAAAAGTAGTCCATTTTAAGTTGACCGCTGTCATTATACACAGGTCCGTTCGATCTGAGAATACAGTTGCATCCATCAAAACATGAATGCTGTTTGCAGGTACACCCGGCAATGAACTCCTCAAACTCGGTCGTGTCCAGTCCTGGGCCGGGAATATTACAGCAGACATAGGCAAACTAAAATGAAGGAAATACATGTTTTCTGAAATGCGCTTTTAACACTTTAAAAATTCATAGACCCAAAGGACCTATTGACATTCATAGACAAACACCATGACAATAAAGGGATCATGAAACAATCTTTCTAGTGATTCAAATGACGCGTATTTTCTCACAATGATTTCTTGTTTAACCCTTAAAAAGGTGGGTAATTTTCTATAGGAATATTTTTGTATCGTCTGCTCTCCAAAGCCTTAAAATCTGCTTTATTCTATTGAGGAAAGATACCCAGAATAGCAAACAGGTTATATCACAGGCCAGCGGCTGTCCTGGATCTAACATGTTTGCATAAGCATGAAGCCGGTTTAAGCGGTAAGAGTTAACAAATATCACCCCAAGAAGAATGTCGACTTACACTATGGTAAACTATCGAACTACAAAACAAATACCCGAGTAAGAATTTCGAACTTAGCCGATTATGAGAAACAATTTCAGTTTTTACTTCGTTCCTTTTTCCATGTGCCTCTCAAAAAAGTATACAAAAAGCGCTTTCGAAGTTGTTCTAAGAATTATATATATACTCACATTTTTAATCTCGTCATACAAATTATCTCCATTGAAAAAGATCGGATGGTTTTCAGTTCCTCTACAAATGTCGTGTTGATCATTCATCGTTTACTAATGCAAGGGAAGTAACCTACGATAGAACGAATTTCATATGTCTAGGTAGTTATCGCTCTTGTTTGAAAGAATTTGTTCGGATGACGAATACTATCGAGTCCAACAACTCTTATGGTTTAACCCATTACCAAACAATAACAATATTTGATCAGTTTGTTGCAGACGACTCTTGAAAACATTGTAGGAAAAGGAAAAGTTAACGAGCAATCTCTCCTTTTCCCACAGTGTTTTCTGTCATATCAGAAGGCTATTTTTAAATTTCATCATATTTTTAAAGTGTCGTCTGCAAACTCTTTCAATTTGGGACAGAGGAAAATTCGTCGTCTTGTCAGAGTCAAATAATGTCACAAGTGACAAAGCTGGCATAGAAAGTGGGCAGTCATTATATGAAGTGGCATTCTAAATGGAATCTAATGTCGCTTCTATGCATTCTGGAATAAATACAAAAATACTGGAATGAAAACGTGACGATCCACCGTATTACCTCAAAATATTTCATTTACAATGTATGGTTAGTGCTCTTCTTCCCTCGATATTCGCAAATACTTTTACCTTCTTTTTTATTTCAAAGAAATATTTAGGCTACTGCACAAAATACCAGAAAACAAATCTAATCCTCAGGCAATTTCGAACGCTTAAACGTTGATGTGCCCCGGAACGGTTACCATCATTATATTGGGAAGACGTTCCTTTTCCAGCGGATAGAAAGCATTGCCATAACCAGAGGTCCCCACACTATGAGTATAGGTACGGGTAAGGCCATATACTAACCCTACCCTACAAAAGGGGAATATGTGAAGTATTATGGAGCACTTAACCCTTTCCCAAACAACACATTTTCGACTGTCCCAAATTGAAAGAGTTTGCAGACGACATTTCGAAATGTGATGAAATTGAAAATCACTATTTTGATAGGACAGAAAACTTTGCAGGAAAAGAAGAAATTGCTCATAAAGAGCAATTTCTCCTTTTCCCACATTGTTTTCTAAAATAGTCTGCAGCAAATTGGTCGAATTTCGTTATTGTTTGGGAAAGGGTTAAGGAGTTGATTAACCACTTGTCATACAAGGCATCCATCGATGATATAAGGCGAATCCGTATAATGGTTTATTATCATACAGTCGTTATATGGAATGTACATGCTTCTTTCGCAAAGTTTAATGGCTGAAAAAATATTTTTAAAAAAATCAGCAGCTAAGAATGACTGTTGTGAAGGTCTTATTCCCAATAATAACCGCTACAACGCCATAGATCACTGTTTTCTTACGTCGTTTCATCATGTGCTGGGATAAGCGTCTGTAACGTAAACAACGTATGTAATGTCGTCAACGCTACCAATGTCTCCCCTACAAGATCGTTATCTTTCATTTCAAATTGAATTGTCCACTGCTGTTTCAAAGTATACAAAAAGATAATCCTCGAAATGAAATTATCGATTTAGGTACAAACAGTGTAATGTGTTTTTTAGCATTTAAAGCATTGATAACATCACACATTATCCCCGACACGAATCTAGCTTAAAATAGCTTCAAAGAAACTCAGATCAATTCACTAAGAAGAATACAATACTGATTCTTCTCTTTTCGTCAATTTTCTGCCAGACATTTTGGAAAAGTAAGCCGATGTAATAGTATAAATGACAGCGTACGGGGAAATTGTTATTTGATGCATACAAAGCCCCGTTCAATATGTAATAAATATCAGATTATCTTAACTTTGATCTTTTCGCACAGAGTAAAGAATGTTAGAACGGTATCTTTATCTCGTTGAGCGTACAGTGGATTAGTTATGATTTCATGAACGTCCAAGTGCTATAATATCAAAAGGTCGTTTAAATTTGTTACACAATAATCCCTCATTTTGACGTAACTGCTACAGAAGACTTCAGAAATAAATTGCTCTCAATGAGCAATTTATCCTTTTTGCACAATGGTTCCTTCCGAATGTCATTAAAACAATTCATTTTGTCACATAATTTTAGTATTACCTTTGTTGTCAATTTGGACCCTGGTCATTTATCCGTATGAGGGAATGAGGATTAGTCTCGTTTTGTGACACTGTTTTAATACCTTTCCATATTTCTTGCTATGTCATTACCTTATTTTAGCTAAATCGGGTAAGACAGAAAAACCTTTCTATACGTTAACAACAGCCTTTTATACGTGGTCTTCGAGGATTCTAACTTTTAAAGCACATGCAGCTGGTGATTTAGGATATTAACGTAACAATAACAAATATCGCTCTTCATGCATTATCTGCGTTTGCCAGTATCATTATTTCTACTCAGTTTAACAAATAAGGAACTATCTTACAAACGTAAGAGTGTCTTCTATTATTGCTTTATTTTCGAAACAGCCACGAAGTCCCGTATAAGAGAATGAGTTAATTCTTTACCGCCTGCAGACGCCATTATTCTTGAAGCAGACGACTTTAGAAAAGCTTGTAAACATGGGAAAAACCTTTCAGTTCTGCTGTTGTGATATGTGAATATTGAATATGTGATATGTGAATAGATTGAAAAAGCATTGTGACAAAAGGAGAAATTGCTTGTCACAAGCAATTTCTCCTTTTGCCACAATGCTTTCTGAAAGTCGTCTGCTTCAAGAAGCAAAAATGTGGTGTTAGATGGTTATGAGTTAGGAGCACTCAATAGGAAGATACCGAAAACACAAACATTACCACTTTCCTTTGTGAACATTTTCTAAACTATTTTCTAAAATAGAATAAATTAAGCAAACAACGGCTCGATCCAAGTTAGGCAAGGTGAAAATTGCCGAGACTAGCTTTTAAATCGGCCTGAGTACTGGTTTAGTATTCAGGAAGAAGTCATTTAGAGCGATTATATTAAACTTCATGCTTCTGTCACAATCGATGTAAAACAAATAAGTTTATAACCCGACATACCTAGCTGAAACATCTATCTGATCCGATTTGTGAAGCGTTTCGGAATTAGAAATCGAAAGTACTTATTCGGATTTTAACAATGGACCATAAAAACATAACAATTGAAATAAATTTACTCTAACAAAACTTTGAAGTGTAATTCAATCTTTACCATTTAACCAGCCACACTCATAATACATGTATTTATAGAATCTTGACCCTTTATTTAATAACCATCAACATTACAGTTCAGAAGGATTGACCAACACTTTGTCTTGCCAATTTTAGGTGCTAGCTCATAGACGCAATTACATTTTGAGGTTAAAAATCGATTTCTTTAAAACTGCTTAACATTACTGTTATATGACACTCACAGAAGAATAGCCAATGGAAGCAAAATTAGATTGTTGTAGTCTTTGAAAAGTGAATACAGTGAATCAACGTGTATTTTAATCCAAAAGCGTGACATTGCCTATAAACTGTACATACTTAGATAAATTGACGCATCCTTGAGCAATTATGCTTTAAAAGGTGTTTCTTACTGTATTTCACGGAACAATACAACCACTGTATTGTTTCAACGACACTTTATATTGAACTTTAGATTTTCTCTTCTGTGAACAAGCACCTTTAATAATGCCTATATGTCTTCACTTCCCAAGTTATGCATTGTATGGCTGAAAACTCTCTGTATTAAGTTGCATTTCGTACTCTACCTCTCTATATTGTAATTCAAATAAGATAACAGTCATTGTACGTCGCCTTCATATTTTTCACATTTATAAATGATAACTTGACTTCATATCAAAACATTTCATTACCTAACATGATGAAGTATGACACATTCTCTTCAAAACACGATTTTCCAAGAGGAATGGGCTAACGTATTTCTCCTTATGGGATTCCATGGATGGTTCAAGTTAAATGGACATGTGACGACAATTACAAGGAATCACCATTCTTATTTTATGAATCTTGGTACAAACCAATGTGATAAAAGTATATCTTTTTCTTGTTTTCTTAAAACTTGTAGAGAAGATAAGTTGAAAAACGTGTACAAAAGGGAATAAATCAACCCATTTTTATAGTTTAGTTTAAACTATATTTTCATCGATTGTGAAACAAGTTCCTACAATTTAGATTAAACACTCTTGATTCTGCTTCCTGGATACATTACCAGTACTCGAGCCGTGTCTGGATTAATGAATGGTTTTTACGCAGATCCCGTTACACGTGATTCAAACCCACGACCTTCGTGTCCTGAGGCCGACACTCTTCTTCTAAACTTTCTCCATTTCTTTAGAATGCCTCACATCGACTCATCTGCTGAAGAAATCTTTAAGTATTGCTGTGAGGAAATGTCAAATTTGAAAATTTATCTTTTTTTTTCAGCATACATAACCAAAATTCTAAAAAGGAAAAACATACGGGATGAATTGAAGGACAGTGGTCACATGACTTGGTTTCAACACGTCTATCCGTGATTGGATTCCCCACTTCCGCCAAGGTAAAATATTTGCTCACTAATTCCATGGTAAACAACAATATTAGTTCAAAACCAACGCAGTCAATAACAGCCTCGATCAAATGTCAATTGTACAAGCGTTTGACCTTTGGTAAGTACATATTCAAATCGAGGCAATGGTCAAACATTTGTTTTAGGTGTAGATCAAGATCAGACAAACCCAGACTAAAGGCAGAATATAATTATGGTCATTCATTCATTAAAATGGCTCGTATTAAAGTTCGGGTTAGGCTGGTTGATTGTACGCCGGTTTCCAACATGAATTAAGCAATACCGCAGCGGACATTTCACATAATAATGCTTCTGATATTTCTTCACCAGGACTGTACGATATTTTCTCCAACTCGTTGTTTTCTTTCTCACAAAACCATGATTGATAAGTATATGATTTTATATGAGTAAATCGTTACGCAATGACTTTATTAAAGGTGTTTGTTACCGTAGAAAATTCAAAGTCAACATAAATGGTTGTGGAAACAAAACAGATTTTGTATTGTTGTTTGATACACTTGTAATTAAAAGAAGGCATTGAACGTATGGTTACTTCAGGAAGCGTAATTTATCTAATTATGTAAAGTATGTATGCAGTGGATTTCAGAAGCAATGTCACGCCTTTGGATTGAAGTATACGTTATTTCACTGTATACTTACTTTAAAGAATTAAGAAAGTTTCATTTTTGCTTCAAATAACTATATTCGGTTCATATGATAAAACAGTACATATGTTGTGCACTTTTAAAGATAATGATTGTGCCCTTTTAAAGATAATGATTTTTAACCTTTAAACACAGGGGAAAATCTCGAATTCACGACTTATGCATTCCATGTTGGAGATGCTATCGAATTCGCTAACGAGGCTTTGCTCCTCTAAGAAGTATGGTTAATCCTTCCTTTCTAAATGGTATTCATGTGTATTGTATAATTATAAAAAGCATACAACAGTTAACTGTGATTTGTTTTATTTTACAGATCGATTCGCAATGCCTTTTCAGTTTTTATGATAAGATCGTTTGGTAATGCATATTCTTTAAACACGTATTAAAACCCTTATTTCTCGGATAGGTCGTTTAGCAATTCCATTGTGACATCGTGAAGAGCCATTTCTCCATTGGTCACGAGACTTTATCGAATCAATATGGAAATGGAAAATCACAAATATCTTTGTTACAAATAACAATATCGGGGGAGGGGTAATCCTGTGTGGTCCACTGTAGGACCAGGGATCCTGGGTACAATCCTCAGCAGCGGTACAGGGATCTTTCCTAAGACAAGGAACTGCAGAGCCCTGCCTAGTACCGGTGAAATCGAGCAATATCGTGAAATAACTGAACTACTGTTGACACGCTGTAAGCCCCATATTGACAGAAAACAGATCCTGACTGAAAAGGTCCCGTGAGAGTAATAGCATAGGGCTGTTTTCTCAGATCGCGTCTAAATTAATGGTCTTGAAGTTCTGTCCTGATAAAATGGCCAAAACAAACACACATTTAATGTATTTTCGCAGTTAATGTTTAAGCCATGGCAGGAAAAAACATGAACCGTAAAACCTGCGATAATAAATCAATTAACCGTTCTGATTTGTGTTTTTGTTGTAACCTGTAGATACAGTGTTATTCCGCATCGTCATATGTTCATACTAGAATTAGGACCACACGTGAGAGAATGGAAACTAGTTACCATACTTATAATGAATCTAAAAATACTTATTACGATTTTTCTTGATTTATTAGAAATATGTCATTTTTACAACCATCTAAACATATTACATTTGGGGAACGTAAATTTTATATTCACCCAGTAAATTTGCAATGACTAATCACTTATCATGTCAAATGATCCTTTTCATGACTGTAGGGTACCCAGCAGTCGAAAACTATCAACGCAGAGTATTATACAGTGTAGATTGATTCAAATGGGGATCGAATGGTGTTTAGGAACGTCGTGGTCGAATATTTCAAGTGGTATTGATAGGAAAACATCTTATTTAAGGACTTTTGCAGTCAATGGTATATACACCTTTACTTCATGACATCTCAGTATCACGTACCTGCTTTTGACGAGTAATGTATCCTTTTATCAAGATAGTTTGTACTCAATATCAAAATAGAAATATATGTTTATGGTACAAGCTTTTGGTATAAACTGCTGCTTTCTGTTTTGACCACTCTTGCAATCGACTCCTTGATTGAAATCCAAAATGCAGGGGGTCGAGCCCAATCGGTACCACTATTTTTGTCGATGTGTACTTATGCAAAACACTCCGAGACACTCTGACATTCCGGAGCCATAGTTTAAAACTGGCGAATCCAGTAAAGCCATAACAAGACAGATTAATTGTTGGCACGATGTTAAATCCCGTATAGACAAACTGATGTAAAGGACTAAAAGGAACATCTCATGGAACATCATCTGTGAGTATCTAACGTCAAAATGGTGACTCAAACTCATCTTGTCAAAAAACAAAATGCCTTTTCTCTATTCTAAAGTTGCATACCAACTGTGCTTTAAATGAGAAGAGTGCAACGAGCTTCTGTTTCTTTCATTGCTTTGGTGTCAAACTAGTACACATTTCCAATGATTTCGCCTGAGGGGAATACGTTATGTGATTGCATAGTCAAATATTTGTGAGACCCACGTGATGACGGTATCCAAAATATTAAAATCGTGTCAAAATGAAAATATAACCTTATTCAAATTTAGATCATTGTTTACAAAATAAACCGTCAAAGCGGTTTACTAAATCTGAAAAATACATTTGATTTATCTCTGTAACCTCACAGTTAAGAAAAGGTGTGAAGTTTATCGTTAATCTAGTCTTATGTAACTTTATAAATCTGTGATTTCGTTTTATTGGTAAAAATTTGAAAAAAGATAAAATATGCTTGTTCACATAAGGGAACACTTGAAAGTCAAATTGAAATGTTGTTGACACATTAATGAGGTTGATTGATTGTTGATATATAAATTCAAACGTAGCCATTGAAATAATAATTGAATAAGGACGCGCCAATATATCAAAGTATTCAAAGTCTATATTCGGTGTGTTTCAAAACCGTTGCATCGCTTAAGATTAGATACATCTTAAAATAATGCATACATGCTTCAAAAAACTTTAAAAGAAACCAACTATGCTTCCAATGGTTGTTCTCTAATTCGTTTCACACAATATTACAGCTAGTACATGTATACACTTCCAAATTTCCTCACATCTGTGACCAAGCGCCTTTAATCTCCCCAGGTGTGTTTCTGCCCTGGCGCGCCCCTGTCCCCCTGAGGTTTGTGTGAGTTTTGTATTTACCGATGGAAGTGGGCAATACATGCCAGCAGTGATAAGATTTCGAAGTTTTATGTTTGGCGGAATTTAATTTGGTTTTATTTGCGCTCTGAACTCTTGGTGTGGCACTTTATGTTCAATCAGAGTTTCCGATAAGAAGTGTATTTATTTCCCCGACCCATTCCTTGATTTGGGATTTTATGACCACTAGATTGAACACAACGACGAACAGCAATTAAAAAGAACCAAAACTAACTGTTACTTTGTGATATTAGTGTGGCAAAAAAGAGATATTACTCCATGTGAGCAATTCATTTTCTTGCAACAATTTCGTTCATGATTCAACGCTTCAAAAACTTTAAGACGAGTATATAAGAAGAAAGAAATAGAAAACCATTGACTTAAGTTGAATATGATAGAAGGAACGTTTATGTTCAAGGTATCGTTTTGGTGTGAAACCACTTTAATAACCATACACGCTTAAGAGAAAATGTCAGATGTAATTTTTTGTGAATCATGTCCCTGAGGAATTGTGTTACCGTTGAATCTAAAATGATGTTATCTTAGAATCTACAATGATGTTATCATTGAATCTATAATGGTGTCACCTTTGAATCTACAACGGTGTAACTGTTGAATCTGTAATGATGTTACATTGGAATCTATAATAGAGTTACGCTTAAATCTATAATGCTGTTATCTTTGAATCTATACGGGTGTTTCCTAATTGAAATCAATAACGATGTTACCGTTAAATCAATAATGATGTTACCGTTGATCTAAAATGTTGTTACCTTTAAACCTACAATGGTGTTACCTTTAAATCTACAATGGTGTTATCGTTAAATCTACAGTGGAGTTATCTTTAAATCTGTAATGGTGTTACATTTGAATCTGCAGTGGAGTTATCTTTAAATTTATAATGGTGTTACCGTTGAATCTATAATGTTATTACACTTGGAGTGTAAATATATATAAATTTGGTGGTGCTTATGATTCAATGCATTTTGCTGTAACATGCATACGTTTTTTTCTGTTAATTAGGACTATAAACTCGTGTGATATGGAATATGTGACAACTAGGATTATTTTTCCATAAACGTCATTATGATATAGAAAGGGGCAGGTAAACAGCTCGTCTTGATTAACGTTGGTCATTTATGGTTGTCATAAATCATAGATGATATTATAACACATGCTTAGACAGCAATAAAATTTCCAGAAGGAGTACAAGACAGTAAAAGATTTAATACAGCTATCAATTGCATTTTATCGTTTTAGATAACGAACAATGTATGGAATTTAGATCATGCATTCATTGATGACTTCCTAACCGCACGCAAATCGGTGTACTATTTTCTATTTTTGTCGCAAAGGATTATGTGCATTACAACACACTATAAGGGGATTCTTTTTAAACTTCATAAAATGTGGTCAGTTTTGAAACCAATTTAAGGACATATTTTTAAAAGTTGTAACGAATTGCTATACAACCAGGTCTTCAAAATGAAAGAAAGAAATAAAAAAGCCACCAAAGTGATAAAACAGGTTAATATAGGAAATACATTCATACAAGATTATATATACAAACCATGATAGGTTTGTGGAAATAGTTTGAGACCATTTAATTTCCCATAAATATTGGAAACCGGTGTATATCGTACACTATCACGCATAATACAGGAGATTGTGAAAGTCCGGGAAATGTTTGTACAGGGATTGCAAGCTCTCAACAGATTCTGATAAGATTTGATATTTGCTTTCCAGAAACACTTAATATTATTTATATTGTAATCACCTGATATTGATTCAAAGGTGCAAAACGTGAATATGATTATTTACGAAATGGATTACAAACATGCACACGTAAAAGCTATAAATAGACATACGTTGCAAATTATGTTCATCTCAATAAATAATCAAAAATGTTTAATGTGCTCATCTTGTCATAAATGTATTACTCTTTTTATGAACCAATGGAAAGATAACTTTACAATTGCGTATTGCGTATAGTACAAATGAAAACATGTTTTGGATGTTTCTTTCACGGGCATGTTTTCTCTGCATATACTGCCTTACCCCAAAGTACACTCGTTATAATTTACGCCAATTCACTAAAAAAAGAAAAAAAGAGGCATGAAAAAAGAGACCTCTTCCATTTCAAAAAAGGTATGGTGTTCGCTATTGATCATGGACAGCAGAACTTTAATCAAAACTCCTTGAAAACTGTATTTAATAACAAGCAAAAACCAAGTGTACTCTATTGGGGGATGCATATATATAGAAACAACCGGAAATGCTAAAAGAATCAGTTTTAAAACTATTTTAAGATAAATAATCTGATTTAATGAAACAAAATATTTTTGGATCAGCACGATGTCGCTGGATGAGCTGAATCGTGTCCTAATGCCTAATGAAACTGAAACGGTAACTTCTTCTTATGGGAAAGAAGTCAGGTGCGGTGAGGGGAAATGCTGCAGTGTTGGCAAGGAGAGACCAGGGACATTAGCATTCGCGTTACACTAACCGCTGCACTTTGTCTGAAATAACGTTGAAGACGGCATAAAGACCTTGCCCATTTCCAGGAGGCGGTCTTTGCCAAATTTTCCCTTTCCCTTTGAACCATAAATAAACCATGTTCTCTAAATGATTTTTATAAATTTTGTACTGCTAAGGCATCGATCCCATATGTCTTTAACTCATTCACAAACGCTAGGTCACCCAAATCGTTTCTTTAAATTGGTAGGGCTGAATTGGAATGGTATATTTTTTTCAACAATATTTATATCTAGATGGTCTCCGTATTTTTTTTATATACCATTTTCTTGCCAGTACATCAAGTTTTCTCTAAGCCAGTGACTGATACATGTAACCCCAATCGTTTGATTTTTGAAAAAAGAGTAAATCGTGTCAAGAATACATCCTTAAACTCATCTTTTGTAGTTAAACAAAACAAAATAGAAATATATCATTAGTTTTATTATTCTGATACAATCACAAAAAATCATGGTCTGAAACAATGAGAGGAAGATGCAGCGTTAGAGACGAAATTGACGAGTCATTGAGGTATAGAAATAATCCTTTAGACTGTAACTGAGTAGATTAAGGTTTCAATGTGACATACGAAGAAAAACGATTAACCGGCGGGGTACAATAATCTTAATCCGTATACACAAGTCGATTTATTGGATATATCTTAATAATAACATAAAAACGCGAATCCATTAAATCTATCTATTAAGGACAAGAATATGTTACGGCAATTTACTTGTTTTATCACACAATTTTCTATCTGTATGATGAAATAGGCGCTTTTTAACGAGAACCAATTTATTGATCGTACGAGTTATTTCATACATTTCCTCTTGTTACGTGTAAGGTGTTTGGTTAGAACACTGTTTGTGTTGAATTATTTTTCCACGGTTTTGACCGTAAGTCAGTTACCGTTCGATGAAAGGATTATTATCAATGTGGAAAGAATCCGATCGTAACTGGCAAATAGGGCCTATCAAGCAAGGTAGAAAACCATTTTCTAAAACTATCAGGTGGTCACCCTAATTAAAACCAAAATCTACCGCTAACCTGGAAGAAAAAGAGTAAAGAAGAAATGCGTCTGTCGTCAATATATTTGTTGTAGTCTGTGACAAGTTTTAAACCATTGTAGAGCACATTGTATCCTTCTTTATCAATAATCTTTTCGTGTAACCTTAGAATCGCTTTTTGGTCAGGTTATCAAAATCTAAGGCAGGTTTTCTTCTTTATATATTCTTATTTTGTCAACTGAATAAACTTTGAATTTGCCCTAAACGTTTACTCTTGAGAATGAAATATAAATCAGTGTGGCTAAGAGAAAAATATTAATTCAAACGGTATGTTTGATAATCGTCCGTGTTTTATTTTCATGAAGAAATGGGTTAATCCGGTAATTTAAAAGCTTATACTTTATGTCCTTAGATAACACCGTATTAATGAATGAAACAATACATAATGCTTTAATCTGTAGCAATGAGAAAACTTTTTTCAAACTATTTATTTGACATATGGGTATGTGAGTGAAGTTGTTGGAATACAATCTATTTTACTGGATACAGAAAGTGCAACATTTTTCAATTGATTTTTCCGCTTTATCAAGCAATGTTAACGCATTCTTATCAAAATCTTCATAAACTCTTAATTATTTTAATGGGAATAAGTATAACTTATATCGTTTTGCCTAGTGTAGAGCCCTTCTGTCGTGACAGTGACACATAAATGTACAACAAGCACACATAGATTGTCCTTTTGGGGTTGGGTTTAGAAAACGAACGTGTTCAGCAAACGAGTTTCTTGAAAAATAAGATACATAGAAAAAGATTATAGGAAAAAGGTATTTGATGCAAAAGACTTGTGTTGAATATAGCCCGTGCAAAAATACGATGCCTTTATGTTTGTATTCGATTGGCATCTTTGTATCGTCACAAAACGTTGAGCGGTCGTTGTAAAAGAGAAATCACAAAATGAAAATGATGTTACTAAAGGGATACCTAAGACAGATATTTGTAATGATTACAGATTCAAAGGTTTTTGGATATGTTTCTGTTTTCTTTGGGAGGGTGCTTACAACGACTGACTGGACAACAACAGACTGGGAGACATATCGATATATATTTATTTTATCTAGATTTGCTCCAGAACAATTTCTGCAAGAAAGATGTCAAAGACGTGACGGGCTTATGGTTATTAGCTTAAAGGCATATTCCGTAATTTCGTCACAGAACTTTTGTTACAAAATAGAATAAACTTCGTAATGAAATTGAATGGAATGTTTTCAACCATTTGACATTTGATAAAAAATTTGCCATTTTGCGACGTTACAATGCCGGAAATGGTTCTACCAACGGAGAGTGTATTCTCGTATCGAAGTCGGATGCGACGAAAGAAAGAATGGAATTTTGCGACGTTACACGATCTTCACATTGCCACGAACTCATTGCTCAGACAAGCAATGTTAAATGAACGATCCAAAAGATGGAACAAGGTAATCACACTTTTGGTTTTAATAGCCTTTATATACGTGAACCTTTACCTCATGTGCGTAGTCGTATCTGTTTTCTATTAGATGCTTCATCATATGTCACACGTTTGGAAAAACAAAAATATAAAAGTAGAAACGAACATCACGAACACTGTCCAATTTTCTTATTGTTTTTTTTTTTTTTAAAGTTACGCTTGTTTTATCATTAACTTACTTTATATAACGAACATACGAAACATAATCATCCTAGACAACGAAAGTTTATATTATCCCTTTAGTTGCTGTGGTTTCAATTTGGACATGCCGAAGTACATTTGGGGTGAACGAATTAAAACTTGCAAATTTGCTTTCCTCAACAAATGAAGTAATTGCATCATGCTATGCATATGAATATGTCACCACTGAATAATTGTGTCTATGTTTAGAAACAGTTGTTGGTGGCGAAAATCTTAAGGAGTTTGGGTAGGTACACAAATAACGTAGGCTTACATAGAAGCAAATTGAAAAAGGTGTATTAGTACAAATTCGAGTCAAAAAAGTGTCTCCTTTATTGAATGTAAGAAATACTGTCGTTTTGAACTTAAATCGATTGTGTACATGTTGATGCTACTTTTGCATTTTGATTGATGTCGAAAATAGAGAAAGGATTTATTTTAGATCGTAATAAATATGCATCATTATATTTTAATCGGGCTCAAATTACTTATTCTTATTTAAAACGAATTCCCCGTATATTGTAGCAATTAATCAAGCGTTTATCCTCTATACGGTTGATCCCAAATACACCCAATCGAAATCAATAACGTTTGTAAATTGACCAAACTCTTTTCACTCAACTCTTTACCTTATCTGGACGACTTTTAAACTCTTTAGAACCATGCGATATTGGAAAACATTGTAACAAAAGGAAACTTTGCTTAAATACACCAATTCCCCCTTTGTTACAAGTCTTCCGATATTTATGTTTTTAATGCACTTGATATTTTAGTGTTGCTTTTGTCATTTGAATAACTGCTTGTTTTGCGTTTGTGTCCAAATAACCTTAGGTTATGAAAGGATGTATCATTCCCTATCATTATTGGATATATTGTAACGGGTTTGCAACTTTTTAACACTTTTACAATAACAACTTTGTTACGTTTCAATTATTACCATGACATGCCACTTTCTGGCATAAACCTTCTATTCTTTCTAATGTAAAACATTTGATATTGGTAGGGAAGAAAATATTCTAATCATGAATCTCTTTAATCAGAATTTCGTTTCTATCAAAAGGTATTCTTTTGGAAGAGTTCATTATGAACATGTTTGTGTTCCTGTTCCATCGTTATTCCTTAAATATAGTCAAAACGAAAACGTTATTAATGAATGAAGGGAATCTAGTAATAAATATTGTTTTCATTTTCCCCACAGTTATATCAGGATAACTATTGCATATAACTGTATATCCAGGGGTGTCAAAATCAATTGCCCGTATTGTCCAGTTTGTTCAAAAGCCTTAACGAATAAATCATCTTTCTAATGAAATTTGCTTTGTGCACATTGTACAGACAAGAGAAGAAGAAGTTTTGGCGCCAACGGACAAGTAAATCAAAATAAGATTTTGCCACCCTGGTTATCGATTGAAACTTAGAGACAGGTCTTAAATGAGTTCATCATGATAGAGCTAATCATGCATAAGCTGTATGTCTTAGTTTTAGATATTTAGATAACTAGATATTTTGTGTATCGTTTTTGGACTACTAATATATTATTTCAATGTAAGCAACGTGTTAAGTTAGGTATAATCGTTTAGTTTTTTACCACCCCTCTTATCAATGCAGCATAACTTGTGAAAGGTGGTCGCCCAACAGTTTTCAATAAGATGGATGTGTCCAGACTCTTTAAAGAGGGTTTACAGTGTTTTAGTTCAGCAGCGTTTCGGGCGAACAGTCGTTCAGAAAGTTTTCAGATATGTCCGAATACTTTTCGCATTGAGCCATTAAACATCCGGACGTCTGCAACACTTGAACAATGTTATAGCATTAGGTTGAGTGTTTGAAGTTTGTTGTCGCCTATATACATGTTATCGACAGTGTATCAAGTCAATGAGTAATGAGTATATACGTGGTGATAAACCCACAAACACTCAGCTTTACAGGGAAAAGTTATCGTTTACGCAGCTGAAATGCTTTCCAAAGACCGTTTAAAAATGTAAGGGTAACTTTTGGGATTTTGGAGGAATGTTGATCTTTACTAATGGTAGTTAAATTCCTGTAGATTTTCTTATCTTCTTGGTGCATTTCATTATCTCATACAATTCGTTATGTGCAAACATGAGTAAAACGTACAAACGTTTCAAATAATGTTTAAAGTCAACCTGCACAAATCCCCTTTTGGCTTGATTGAATAACGTTTCCATGATGAGAACAATGCAGAGAAATATGAAGACGAAATTAAGCCCTTCGTCATAATAAACTTGTAGAGAATATTTCAAATTCACAGAAACAAGAAGTTAGTATTTATAAGGATTTTTATATTGTGTTTAGTTCATCTTAAAAGTTGTTCTTTTGAGAAGAAAACTTTGTTACAAATTTGCTCATGTTGAGCAGTTCCTCATTTTGTCGCAATGATTTCTCAAGGTACGTGTACTGGGTGCGCTTAACCCATTGCCAAACAATAACGACATTTGACTGACTTGTTGCAGACAACTTTGGAAACATTGAGGGAAAAGTGGAAATTGCTCGTGACGAGCATTTTCTCCTTTTCCCACAATGTTAATGCTCTATCAGAAGATTAATTTTCAATTTCATCACATTTTGCAACTTCGTCTGCAAACTCTTTTAATTTGGGATAGTAAAAAATTTGGCGTTTGGTTAAAGGTTAAAAGAGCCAATTGTATGGAGTAACGGATTGCATCAAAATACGGCCATGGACTATTTGTCTAGCCATACGGATACATTTAGGTAAATACGCTCATATCTAAATCCACGACAGATCAAATTTGTTTAGCAATAAACCTGGATCAAGGGGTTAATTCTTCGTAAATCTTCTTGGTGGTTAAGTGTTTTCCCTGATTATAAATGATTTATAGCTATGCAAGTTTTTTTCTCTGTAGACAAATGGTTTGTTTGTCTTTTCAAGATTAAATAGAGCTGCATTGCGTAACCTCTAACTTTATATGTAATCGTTTATATACTTAAACGCACGTGTAGCAGACAAAATAAGAAATCGATATGATTTGTGCCGAACTTTTCTTCCCTTTAACGAAATCGTTTTTAGAAATGGCATAGATGACCTGCTATTTCACATTTTTTAAAGGTTCTTGTTCACAGATGAGACGATTGGAAAAATCAAAATAGATTGTCGTTGAAACACTGCAATTTTCGTGAAGTTAAATATCATTAAAGGAACAATTGAAAGCATAATTAATTAAAGTTGCATCCATTTATCTAACTATATACAATCTATAAGCTGTAGATATTTATACCATTGCATCGCTTTTGAAGTAAAGTACACATTAATTGACTATATACAAGTTCTTAATACTTTAAAAGCACATCAAAAGAGAGGAGTACAAATAAATTACTGAAAAAATATATGGAGTTCTTTTATTATGTTCATAAAAGTCATGAGAACTAGTTTAGGAATGCATTTGGACCCTATTAAATAGACTCATTTAAAATAAGCTATTTTGTGCTTGAAATATAGTTGTCTCCAATTCAATCATGTTTATCAACAACCTGTTTGTTTACATATTCAAAATAACGAATTCTGATTGGTTGGTTCAAAAATGTGTGTATCAACTGTCAAGGTCAGAGGTGAAAAATCAGGAAATCTGATTTATAAAACTTGCCAATCTGGGTTATTTCTGGTTTACTTTCACACGTAAGTTGTGCTGATGGTGTTTTCTGGTGATAACTATTTTAATCTGTCCAAAAGCTTACCAAATAATATACATTGTGTAGTTTGATATACCATTAATCTCCTTTAATGGGCCTTTAAAGCAAACTCATTCTGCTTCCAATGGCTTTTCTCCAGTGCGTTTCATACGCCAGTACAGCTGTGGTTTAGCTTTAACCAAATTGAATTTTAACTTCCACATTTCCTTTCATCTGTGAGCAAGCACCCTTTAAGTTACTCACACCATCTTTTATTTTATTTCATCCTTTTGGACTTGTATTGAGTATTTATTGAACTCCTTTTGACGTATTTGGTTCATCCTTTATCGAACACCAAAGCTTAGACTGTCCAAAAATGAAAGAGTTTGCAGACGACATTTCAAAATGCGATGAAAATAGAAATTAATCTTCTGACAGATTGGAAAACATTGTGGGAAAAGGATAAATTGCTCGTCATAGGCAGTTCTCATTTTCCCACTATGTTTTCCAGAGTGGTCTACAACAAAGTGTCAAATGTCGTTATTGTTTGGAAATGGGTTAAAACAGATGGACAAAGAATCGAGAGCTGTTTGTCTTAGTTTAATTACGAAGTACCATCGTATCGCCTTATCTATCCATATTCATAAAGTTTTATTGTAACGGGTCATAGTGGCATTGAAAACTCGTTTAATTGTTTTAAATCATATTAAAGCTTCCTTTTTGATGTGACATTGGCAAAATGATACACAAGGAATAGTGTAACATATCTGGGCCACGTCACGGGAAAAGGGGCACTCGGACATAGCAAACAGTGTAGCCCCAGACCAGCCGCCACGTCACTGACGTGGCGGCTGGTCTGGGGTTACACTGTTTGCCATCTTAGAGGACATCAAGTTCTACCTTTAAATAAATACAAATGATAACTGTCGTGACTAGATGCTGGAATAATAGCGCTAAGAAAGAGCTGAGTCAGCGGTTTTTATTTATGTCCGAGTGCCCCTTTTCGCGTGACGCGGCCCATATATATAATGTTTCGTCATCTCTCATAGATTGTATTGGGGGTAGTACCTATGTAATACACCAGCAGCATTATGGACGCATATACTCTCACGAAATCTGTCAAGGTATCTGAAAGTCGATGTAATTGCTACTTTGCCCGAAATGTTGCAGATCTATCACACGAGTATTTACTGAACGCATAAAAGCACTGAAAAATGGCCTCAACGAGGCAGCAAACAATGCAGATAGAAAATGTTCGCCCTGCCAAATAGTTCAATCTGACATAATATTCTTCAGGTGTCAAAGACTGGTATCACAAACTACTTGAAACCTAACCATAAGCATGATATTGTGAGAATTCTTCATTAGACACTTTTAAGGTTTTACAGACTTAAATCTATTTACTTATGTATAACAGTGTATACTGATAACAGACCAGGCTTCGCCAAACGTTTAATAAAGGGCGACATGAGAGGTAAACATAGTAAAATATGATATACTATGCTCGGCTTTGTTGGAGTTATTCTAATGATATCTGCAACAATATACGAGGGTTGGTAGGGAAGTTCGTGGACTGGTATCATAATCTTTTTATTATCTGTCATAAATCATTGATATTTTCAATAAACACTGTATAACTCTTTGGGAACCCGGGGGAGGTGTTCTGTTAAGTTTTGTCAAGTATTTGCCGAATTATCAGTCCCCATAGTAACGTGGGTCGACGCACCCGGAGCACGTCAAAAATTACATGCTATTCGAACTTTTTCATTTTGACTTATCACTCAATAGAAATTTGATATGTCATGGTGGTCAGAAGAAATGACGATCCCAGAAGTTCAAAATTTGTAACATATAATGTTTCTTCCTTTTCAGTTTTCCCAAAGGACGGCAGTTCTTAATTGAAGAGATATTGATAAATCATGTGCGTTTGATTAATAAACTTTAACCGTTCAGTCCGTTTTTTCAAAATGAGGTGGTCGCGATTTTCAAAGAACAATATTTGTCTTGCTATACATATTCAATATGGTCAATGATTTTAGAATCGGTATGGTCAATATCTTATTTAGTTGAATGTTGACTTAAACTGAGGCCAAATTAATTGTTTAATTCTGAATTGAGTACCCTACAATCTATTAATAATACAATCTATTCTGCCGATACCGTTTGAATCGACTTGGATCGAGGCGGAACCCAAAAGTATCATGTTGGTCCTTCCTTATGTCTGAACGTTTTATTTCAGGTGATCGAGAGCTACAAAGAGCTGTTATGGATGATTTCACTTGAACATTTCCCAAAGGACTACGAACCTCCAACTAACTATTCTATGCTGGTAAGAAGAGATTGTGACTAAACCAATTACCCACAAAAGAAAATGAAGTATGGCTGTGTTGTTATGTCGTTTTTGGCCAACAACCTGTTTAAATCTACCAAGAGATCAATATTGTTGTATTTGATTTCGTATGCGTATCTATGAAAACTGAATAGAACAGAATTTCAATACTATCTTGTGTATAGTACATCATCATAAATACATAGAATGCAAAAGCAACAAATCACATGGCATTAGAAAATGAAATTAAAATTCATGAAGATTTATGAATACTTAACAGTCAGTTGTATTTCTAACAAAATGCTATACACGATTGACTCATTTTAGATACACGCATTTTAAAGTACTATAGATGCTTGTTCACAGATGTGAGAAAATTCGAATTTCAATGCTTTATACCTCTCGACGTACAGGAGAATTGCCATTTGCAGACATATGCTAGCACATGTATAAATGTATTTAGAGCCTGTATACAACGAATGAATATGTATCCAGATTCAAAAGCGTTACAACGATTCAATTGACATATATTCTGAATCAAATTTGTGTTCACTAGCATTTATTCATTAAATGTTATACCGCCATTGAAAAATGTTAAATATGATTTCAACAACTTTAATCTTGACTTGCAAGTTGTATTTTATTTTATTAATTATGTTTTACGGTATTCAACCAAACTAGTCCATGTCAATGCTTTGGTCGCAGAAAACACATCTAGGTGAACCACAGTGGAATATATGTTGGAATTCGTCTTTGTTTTTTGCTTTTCAGCATACATAATGCATTCTCTGCAATAGTTCAACAATCTTAAACAGTCCATGCGAAGTTATCTAGTTTGATGCTTTCTTAACCCTTTACCAAACGCCAAATATTCGTCTGTTCCAAATTGAAAGAGTTTGCAGACGACCTTTCAAAATGTGATAAAACAGGAAACTAATCTTCTAAAATATAGTAGAAAAAAATTGTGGGAAAAGGAGAAATTGCTCATTACGAGCAATTTCTTCTTTTTCTACAGTTTTTTCAAGAGTCGTCTGCAACGAAGTGGTAAAATGTCGTTATTGTTTGGTAATGGGTTAATACAGGACGCGCGTTATAGTTCAGAAATCACCTAGTGGAGCTTTTTAAATGACCAGCGTCCGTATTGAGTCGTTAATTGTCTTATACGATTCTCTATCCTTTCACTATGGTTGCTTAAAACAACAGTTGCTGTATTTTCCAGTTGTATGAACTACACTTCCATCTTGGAGTGGCATATCAGCACATTGGTAACCATATCAAGGCCGCGGAAATGTTCTCTAGGACCATACAAGATGTCTCTATATCTAAGGTATGTCATCTATTTAGTCCTGATTATACTGTATGGGTGGACCAAAGGCAAATCAGATTGTATCTGATTAAATCATTAGGGACCCAAATAATCCGCGGACACCCTCCTTCAATTAACATCTGATGAAAAAGAATTTATTGAAGAGTATTGCATTTAGAAAGTACATTGCACCTTTCTATTCAAATGGAAATCAAATTAGACAAAGTTGCAGCTTGTGAAAATAAGTTGTTCTACATCTATTATGTACCAAGCGCTTACATCTTAAATTCATCCCTTTCAATTTTCTCTTTGAGTCATTACAAATGCTCGCGTCGAATGTTGTCGCATATAAGATATTTCAGTTCGTTGTTAAAGGTCCTTAGATAACCTGCAGTGTTCGCAGGATTTAAATCCTATACATTGCATTCCAGCATCAGGTCGGTAACCTTAACTTGGACTACATATTTTAATTCCAGGGCGATATTGATTGGGGAAAACAATGTCAGCACAACAACAATAACAAAAACACAGAAAGGTGCAATCAATGCTGCAAATTAGTCTTTTATATCACTTGAACACTGAAATGATTCGTTTTCAGCAGTTGTCTGTACGACAAGAACAAATAATAGATAGTAAAACAACACTATTGATAGAATAGATCAACTTTAATTGCACACATGCTTCATCAACCTGTATCAATGGAAACCATCTTCTCAACTTCAACATTCAACAATTATACTTTTATGACGATTCTCTCCAAAACTAGTAGAGGTTGACAAATAGAGAAAGGTTATGCTGAATCTTTTGCTTATTATTCTCCACACCAAACACAGCCCTGACACCCGTGTTTGTGCCTATTTCAGAACGGATGTCTAGCCGGCTGTCTAACCAATTCTTGTCTGATGACACCAGTCTACGCTAGAAGAGCCTTCGCCAACTCTGTATTAGGTGAGTACATGTCACCCTGTGTGAGTTTACAGTTATGTAGCCACCTGACATAGGTGACCAAAGTTACATGTCGTCACATGCATGATGCAAACATTGGTTGCTTAATACGCTCTCCTTTGATCTTCTCGGGCATCACTTGAATTAATCAATCCTTTTAGCTGAGTGACGTAGATAGATATTAACAGTTCAATGTCTTAAGCGTGTCTCTAAAGCTGCGTGTTCACAGATGTAAGGAGATTCTGAAGTTAAAACAAATTTCTTTTAAGCTGTACAACAGCTGTACTTTTGTATGAATTGCACTGGAATTTAGCCATTCGAATCAGGATTTTGTATTAAAGTTTTAGAACCGGTACACAGTGAATTAATTTATAGTCATATTCCAAAGCGATGTAATTGTTTTGAGATCTACCAAATATAGACCTACATACTTAGACAGAATATTCCAATAACCGCTTTTAAGTGTGTATCATATATCTATACAAGAACTGTATTGTTTCAATTAAGTTTTATTTTGTCATTCACATTTTCTCATCTGTGAACAACCACCTTTAACTAAAACAATGCCATTAAAAGTAGTGCAGAGGAGAAACATTCTGAACTGACTACTGCTCGTACTGCTTTTAGACGTAAGGCGGCACCCCTGCCCCGAAACAGATAAGGGTTTTGCTCACGTGCTGTTTATGCCCGCACAGTTATCGCGTTTTATTTCAAACTGTTCTCTATCCCTCAGATTCGTCCACAGAAAACGTATTAAATAACTCTTGGTTATACATACTGTCTTTGCTCCATGATTTGTCTCCCTTTAAAATATACATGCGACAGTTGGCCATCTCTATTGATGAGCTTATGGATTTCAACCTTGATTAATCATACAGATACTTAAACGAATTCAGAAAATAAAGACAAATACTTCAGTCAATTTTCAAAAAGTCTTGCTGAGAGGTTGCTTAAGGCGTCAAATCGATTATACATTGACCAATTGCACATGATATTCGAAAAATGAAATGTTCACATATTTGTTCACAGGTAACTATAAATCTTCAATAAAAGATGCCGAGAGAGCAGTTGTGCTGGATAGCGGAAATCCGGTGAGTAGACACATGTTTGAGGTGTGACCCTTTGAAACAATAATTAATTCTTAAAATGCAGTGTTTTAATGCCTGAACATTATCTATCTTTTTACTTATTTCTCCAAAGATGCACCCGTTGATACCTGCAAAAAGCTTCAATTATTCTATATTATTGTAACGTCTCTATCTAAAGATATTGTAATGTCAATTTGATCACTTAACTCACTAATTTGCGGACATACAGTTTAGTTTGAAATACCAAAACTCTACTGAAACAGAAAGCAATATGGTAGGATGGGAAATGCAGGATGGGAAATAACACATATTTTGTGATATATGTCTTTCATATGTCTTTTGTTGTAATTGTGCGAATTTGCAATGTTGTTCAGTCGTAGTAAAAGGAATTAGAATCGTAGTCTATAAGACAACTAACTGATTAACCCTTTCCCAAACAACACATTTTCGACTGTCCAAAATTGAAACAGTTTGCAGACGACATTTCAAAATGTGATGAAGTTGAAAAATCTTCTTCAGAAAGAGCAGAAAACCTTGTGGGAAAAGGAAAAATTGCTCGTCACGAGCAATTTCTCCTTTTCTCACAATGCTTTCTTAAGTTGTCTGCACCAAAGTAGTCAAATGTCGTTATTGTTTGGGAAAGGGTTAATATCTTAGCAGCTTTATGAATGAAGTAAGTACCATATTAAGATAGCCTTAGACAAACGAACGTTTCACGTAATGTTGAAAAGAGATCGTTTAAACACACTTGATTGCACTCTATACAGCTTGATCCATTTTGATCCAATTGATCATTTTCTTTATTATCAGTACTTTGTTTTGCCTTGTTGTGTATTTTTCACCGAAAACCTGTCTAATATCGTCCGTATATATTTCAGTACGTGTATTGTATACGAGCTCTAGTCCGTAGTACCTTCGATGATGAGATTCAGGTATGTATGTGTTCACATGATATTTGTGAACACAGTCTAGTTGAAACTGATTAGCATTTCCTTCTCATTTGCCCCTTTCATCTTACGATCCGCAGAACATTCTTGAACCATATCTTAGTAGATAGCCAACTTTTAATAAGTTAGAAACGTTGATGGTATTCTTAATTCTAAACATGGCTAGGTATATCTATAAGATCAGTATCACGAGACAAAACTTTTGTTCATGGCTGGCCGAATTTGATTTACTTGTCCTTAAATGTTGAATCTTTTTGTTCATTTGTCCTTATAACGGTTATATAGAAAACATCACTTGTCCGTCAAGGCTTTTAGAGACGCCAGGAAATACGGACAAATATGATTCTGCCACCCCTGCTTTCTGATCATATCATAGTCTCGCTTAATGCGATTTTTAACTCATAAATGTCTAACCAGGTGTTAAAAATGCATCCGGACGCCTCTACAAACTTCGTTAGTAATTAAACGTCCAAAGAACTGTGGAACTATTATAAAGGTACTTACTTAAGGATGAACATATTGTTTGTTGCTTTTTGTCGTATGTATACGTTCAAATTGATTTTGTCTTTATTTTAGGGTCTTCATGATTTAAACGATGCCCTTAAGATCGACAAGGATCACATGTGTGCCACAATGCTCAAGGCCTCGTTCACTAAGCCATTGGTATGTAAACTTGAAATTGTTTATATAAATAACAATATTACAGTCAATCTTGTTTTAAGCGACTACTCTAAAACATTGCATGAAAGGTTATTTTGTCTGTAGATATCTAAATACAGTTCGAACATCATTTAGAAAGCTCCTACTAGAGCTTGTTGAATGACTTTGACTGTCGTCCGTATTAAGCCGTTAGTTGTTCTATTCACCACGATTTTCTCTTTAAACTTTGTTCAGTTTTAAACAATATTGACTATTCGTCAATATAATCTAAATTAGACACGTGTTGCATATGTAAACACCTTTGATTGTTTTCCATGCCTGTATTGAGACAGTTGTAATGAGTACCCACACAATAGGAATTACGTACGTATCTTTAAATCAATGAACATGTAGTATATGCAGTCCACTCTTATACGCCTCCCATTTCTCGAGCCTTACAAATTAATGGTGAAAAACCAATCATAAGTAATGTTTCTGTTACACCAAAGAAACACAAACAACGTAGTATGTACCATATTTCCATTAAAAGGATTATCCACAACAGCAATTTCATTGCAGTTGTTTTTATTTTCAGCAAGCAATATTTTTATGGAATACTTTGCCTATGAAGAATATACATAGACTAGAATTTGATTTATTCGAGCCATTTTTTGTAACATCATCTCCTTTTATGACCCATATTAACAGAGCAAAACCCACATACTATATTACGATTATCAATCAATCACAATAGATTTTCGTTTTATTCAATACGCAATTCATAATCTTATCAATTTTTTGTACCGCATTTAATGCATGCTTGAATCATTAAACAGTCATACCTTTCAGCTACGTTTGACATTGACTGCGACACATTCTGCAATTAGAAATGATCATTAAGGCCAAGTCTGGTTAGCTCAGTGGGCTGACTTGTATCAGGTTAAACATGGGGATTTGGCCAACAAATACTTGCAATATAAGACGGATTTCTCATGCACTATTCATCAATTTCTACACTCGTTAGCAGAACACATTCCTTAAGATTTAACCCACTACCAAACAATAACGACATTTGACCTCATGTCTGTTTGCTGTTCAATAAACCTGACCAGTGTTATATATGCATATATTTAAGAAGACAAATACACGAGCAGTTTAAGTAAAACAGTATTGCATCACTTGTTGAATAGCATTTCCTTCTAGTGGTTGATGACATGAATAATGTGAATGAACTCCTCATAGAAGTGTTCAGACGTCTTAACCCTTCCCAAACAATAACGACATTGGACCACTTTGTTGCAGATGACTTTAGAAAACATTTTGAGAAAAGGAGAAATTGCTCGTAACGAGCAATTTTTCCTTTTCCCACAATGTTTTCTGCCCTATCAGAAGATTATTTTCCAATTTCATCTCATTTTGAAATGTCGTCTGCAAACTCTTTCAATTAGGGACAGGCGAAAATTTGTTGTTTGGGAAAGGGTTAAGCTAATGGAATGTACGAAAAATACGGCTGACTTCTTTGACCTGAAGAACTCTGTCCAGTCAATGGCCAAGCGTACTTAATGATTAGTCATGTAACCTTTTTTACTTTCAGCTGGTTTTCTTTTCATTGATACAAGTTTACCATGTGTGTTTCTTGTTTAATAGTCACGTATTATCAATTACTTTATTGTGAGTTGTTTGTGATCGATCTGTTAATTTGAAAACTATCTGGTCAAATAATATATGATTAAGAGAAAGTGCTTTAATACCTGATCTTATCTGACAATGTAGATTGTTTCATCCAAAATATGCAGGCTATATCTGAGACTTTTTTAATCTGTTGAAAATCTGCATTTTCAATTTTGCAGCAGAAGGATGTCGTATTGTTAGGGTGATTCATTAAGCACTAAATCTCAGAAATAAACACGTTTAAGAAATCTTTTGAGACTGGTCCAAAATATATCAACTTCAGTAACTCTCTCATAATGTGCTTAATATATGATATCGCTCTGTTTGATATATTTTGACATCAAGACTATTACTAAGGCATTTTTACTCACCAGAAGTCGGCACTTACATCTCAGACCTACTTATGTTTCAGAGATCTTTTGAGACCTGTTCAAAATATAAGACAACGTCAATATCTACGAGTATTTCATAATGTTCTTGCTATCTAATATCGGTCTGTTTAAAATATTTACTGATTGTATAATGTATTAGGTTACAGACGACACTCAACAATATGGTTTTTACGGAAAGGTAAATGTGTTGACCGAGTTAATTAACCGGAATTGTTTGGTGCGGACTGAGACAATGTTTTAAAACTCCAACAGATTTTGCCTTGATTAACCACGTTTCTTTAAACAGATTTTGTTCTTGTTCCCCTCCCGCACATATTCTTTTTTTCCAGGTTCAATTCTTCTAAACAGAGTAAATAGCGCTTTAACCCTTTCTCAAACAATAACGAATTCCTTTTCCCATACGGATTTTTGCTCTTTCAGAAGAATATTTTTCAATTTCATCACATTTTGAATTGTCGTCTGCAAACTCTTTCAATTTTGGGACAAAATTTGTTGTTTGGGAAAGGGTTAACGCATAACTATTTTAAGTACATTTTCTCCATTTCGTCCCATTTCATTTCTTGTTTTGATTTTGATACATAGTTGTAATCCAGAGTTTTTGTACCGTTAACAAATCACTGGGTTAACTAGGTCTATCAAACATTTTGTTTAAGCTTTCTAACATTTGTATGGCTTTGAACTAACGAGACTGTCACATTGACCATCTTTCAATCTAAAAAATAAAACAATTTTGAGTCATGTCATAATTTGTGCCTAATATCTAATTTTGCCCTTGCGCAACTGCATCAAATTGATTTTAGAAACAATCACGCCAAAAGAAGAAAATGTTTCCTTTTTCAAAATGTTTCTCTACAAAGATCAGGCATCGTCGGCTGGCGCATTCAATTTAGATGTATTACAATATTATCATCTTCGAGATACCTGTATAGTCACTCACAATTCACAAAACGTTATTTGTTTTTCTATTGAGCTTCTCTTTGACGGGTAACTCATCCAGAGTTTACTCTATGATTCAATAGAGTTGGTTATCATTATTTGAACTCCATCTTGACAATTTAGCACAAATGATATCTTGTTTCTTTTCATTTCATAAAGTTTATCGACACAAGTGATGAGAAATCCGCGTATTTGATATTAAAACGAAAGGTATGGATGTAAAGACTGTAGAAAGATATATCCCTTCCCGTAACATGCGACTTTAACTTATAGAAACATTCAAATGACAAATTAGACAAATGGTATTTCTCCTTAAAGGGCTCTTGTTCACAGATGTGAGGAAATTTGGAAATTAAAAAATCAACTTCTTTAAAACTGCAAAGCAACTGCACAGTTATATGAAATGCACTAAAACATAGTCATTAAAAGCAAAATTAGACCGTTATTAACCCTTTAAAATGTGCATACAGTGAATTAACATGTATTCCAATCCAAAAGCGTGACATTGCTTCTGAGGTATACCACAAATAAACTATATATACTTAGATAAATCGACGGTTCCTGAATTAAGTATGCTTTCAATAGCTACTCTTAATTGTATATCAAACAACTTTACAAAATCTGTATAGTTTAAACGACAATTATTTTGTCTTTCAAATTTTCACTTCTGTGAAGAAGCACCTTTAAATAGGACTGTCACATTTTATCTAAATGGCTTTTGAAATTAACAGTATATAATCATTTTCTTTTTCCATTTTTCTCACATGTATAGTATTTGTAGCTGTATTATCTCATTCTGAACTCGTCTGTTGCATACTTCTCTATTCTTTATACATTCCTTCTTCAACTTTTTAGTTCAACCTATCATATCGAAATATTCAAACGCAATTCGAGGGTTTAGTGTCATACCAAAGTTAGCACATAAATGAAGTACATCTTTGTGAAGCACTTACTTTCTTCTTGCACTGAACTCTCGATATGATGTAGAGGTCTTATAAAAAACAATAAACCCAAATAGTAAAAAAGAAGGTTGCATATACAAAGGCTTTATTTTATTTAACATCGTATACTCATTGAGTGTCGTGCATGTTTTATTATACATTTATAGAGTAGTTCGTTTTGTGCTGTATCAGTTTTCGTTAAGAAAGTAATTAATTACAAAATTAATAGAATTTCGGAAGTGTCTCTCTGTATATGTACTTATATTACATCTTATACCAGTGTAAACTCTTTAACTCTTTAATTCATAGATAGTGTTTTGTTTAGGAGGCTTTAAACGGCAATCTGTTAATAGTTTGTATCCCCTCTTTACTTACACCCCAACCTTCTCATGTCCAAAAAGGAACTGAGAGGCCATATCTCCGTCAATTAGATGAAGGCAATACAACCTCTCAGTTTGTCTTTGGCGATATCAGGTGACTGTTGCAGATACCATTCTATCCTGCGGTTCTAGCCATGAGTACACCAGAAGCATGATATTGAATGTCCTCAGAACCATGCGTTTGATATGCACAGTGTCTGCTCTTTCAACGTTGTCAACTCTGATAACAATGTTTTAATGTTCATACTAACCCTGCTAATAAGCAAATATCATATTTATAGATGTGAACTTAAACTTTCCCGCATATGCGAAAATCTTAATGGATTTGTATCGAAAGACATTTTAAACATGTTTGATTAAGTAGAAATTGCTCATTGCAAGCATCGATACTTTGTCACAACGGCTTATTCCTAAATTCCGTAATGAAAATGATGTTGTTCGAATTTTACAATTGTCTCTGCGTTGATTATATGACTTACCACGAATTTTACAATTGTTTCTGTGTTGATTATATGACTTACCACGAATTTTACAATTGTTTCTGTGTTGATTATATGACTTACCACGAATTTTACAATTGTCTCTGTGTTGATTATATGACTTACCACGAATTTTACAATTGTTTCTGTGTTGATTATATGACTTACCATTCATAGTCTTTTTGCACAACAAAACGTTATGTTTTCTGTTTTAAGGTTCAAGAAATGGATATACAACTATCTAATTTGCAGCTATTTTATCTAAAGTAAATTTTGCATTTATTCCTGCCTCTGCAACTGCCTCTAAAATCTTAGCAAAGTTTGTTTATGTTTCCTGGATTTGCGGCACCAATAACAACAACTAATAATGGTGGGCAAAGTCTGTGCATTCTTTTCAACCAAATTATGTATTCTAATCCATCCATATAAATATTGATGTCCAGAAACTTTCTCGACCGATTCACCCACAGAGGTCAGAATCCCATGTATGACCATATAATGTTCTTAAATACAACATCGAACTACCTTTGGATAGCTAATAACATCCCATATTTGTATTATAAATGTTTACGGAATTAGTTTAAGAGGGACTTTCTCAAATATTGTAATCTTTAAGTTACACACGTTGAAATTCTGTTAAAATCAATCTGCATCATTTTACAATTTACTATTTTTGATGTCTTTATACTGAAGTTTCGGATAATCCGTGATATCATAAAGGTGGACCTAGCTTCCATACATTTTAGTGAACTATTTTACCCATTTCAATGATTTTGCATGACAGTCATAAGCTAAACAAACGATGGTGGTATCTAAAATACTGCCGCTTATCTAATGGAAATAGATTATTGCTTATAAAATAACCCGTTTGAACGATTTACTTTATCTACATCATAAATATGCTATATCTCCACCGCACAATCTTAAAAGGAACTGATAAATATTCCAATAATCCAGTTAAAAATGTAACTTTACAAATCTGTGCTGTCATTTCATCCGTATGAAATAATTTGTTTTTAAACCCTTAGATCATCAATCTGTGAGGTCGGCCTTTCAAAGCAGTTTCTCCTTTACAACAGAACAATACACTATTGTCCGTGGTACGATGTAAAAATTTAAAAGTAATATTCATAAAGTATTGCAGACGACATGGTTTAACTCTAAATGTTAATGAGCAGATAAATGGTAATTAATCCGCTAATGAATGGCAGTTATAGATATGGATGGTGATATTGAATTCAAATTTGCATTTAGTAAAGATTTATTACTGAAAAAATCCATCTTTGAAGATTTATTATTACGATAAAAATTTGCAATACCTACTATACTATTTTTGTGACTCATTCTTGAATGCATTTCATAGTTTACTCTACAAGAATCATTATTAGAGATTGTTCATGCAGGAATTCCTGTGGTGTCATTGGCCTAGCGAAATCTGAAATCGTTGTGGCAAATTAAGCAGTTACATTTAGCGTATATTTTTTATCAATTATTGCTAGATACTCACACATATGCGTACCTTCCTGTGTTGATTTGAGAATGATACTTTCCGCTGATTTCTATTGTACTAACCACCAAGACATTAATAACACGTGTTATTTATATATAAATCTAGGCTATCCGACTATGCCAGGAAGCGGAGACATATCTCACGTGTAACAACTTCCAACATCCGTGTATACTCGAGTTCTATGACAAGTAAGTCGTCTCTCTGTCCAAGCTGACAGCCTGTATGGATTACTTTATTCATTGGTGTAAGAGACAATATCTTTGACAGAATTTCATAGTAGCACCACTCAGCTTTTATCTATTTTTTTATTTTGAATAGTCATATTTGGCTCGCGTTATGCATAGTAATTTTAAACAGATAATTGTACTATGTATTTAAATCGACAAACATGAATTTCGTTAGAAAAACGGTATTATCAATGTCTAAGTCAAACGGAAACTTCTCATGATGCTCTAAAATGGCTCAATCTCATAAAGGTGTTCTAGTAAAGAAATAAAAATGATTTTAGAATACATTATTGAGTACACACGATATGATAATACCACCACCACAAGTTTTTGATAGTTTATGAAAACGCTACGAGAGGAATGAAAACGTAGATAAATAATATATCAAATACATATAAAATCACTCTAGATATCTTTGTTCGTTTTCTTTAGTTTTCATTTTGGTTTTCATAATGTTTGATACTTCATTTTCCAGGTTTTTATTTCCTCTCAGTGTTCCACACACTATAACAAAAATAAACCTCACACCGGATAAACCGTCTAAGAAACAGCTAGGTAAGAATTACCTTTCGTAGTTACAGTTTAAAATTGTGAATTTGGACTCCCAATGTAAGCTGGGTTAAACTCATATCAAACTCTTTTATAATTACTATGTTACGTGGCCGCCTCACTCTCTACAGCATAGCACCAATCAATCAGAACAAGATGTAACCTCTGCGTTACTGAGCCGACTCTTTAGCTCAGTGGTTATGTCTTGCACTGTCACCCGGGAGAACCGGCACCCGGGAGAACCGGGATCGAATCCCCACAGGGTGACTATAAATCCAAAGTGGATTTTTCTATCTATGCTTCGTTGCGGACATTGTTCGTAAGAACTACTGCTTTTTAGAAAAAAATCAGACCCATCATTTTTCACCTATCATTGCACCACCCTTGTTCTGTACTCATTACATTTTTCAATTCTTGTCGCGTCATATACATGTTTAGGAAGATACTTTCTTTATTTCAAGAGAAGTCAATGTTATGCATCAAGTGCCATACTTTATTCATACTGGGCTGTTTTAGTAGATTTGCTTAACTGTCATGTAAACATATGTACCATTTACTCAATAAAACATTACTTTACCACGTCTAGACTCTAGAAACCACTGTAATAAAAGTATGAATTGCTAAATATACCAATCCTTTCTCCTGTCTGATATTGTATCTTTCTAATAACACAAATATAATGTTCCTGGCTGTTTCTGTCGCCTGTCGCTAGCTCAAATTTGAACTGGTCACACATTTCCATGCTGGGGATGAGGTCATAATGAACACATGACATCGACACTAATATTTTACAACTGACTAGTCGACAAAATCCCGCCCCAATGTTTGTCAGATGTGTTTTCGCAATAATTAAGAGCCATTGAAAGCAATGGTTGCGTACACACGTGCATTTGTTTGTCGGAGTTTTAAACACACTTTCATTGGTTTTTAACCCTTTACCAAACGTTCGATTTTTAACTGTCCCATATAGAAATTTTTTGCAGATGACATTTCAAAATGTAATGTCATTGAAGAGTAATCTTCTTATAGGGCAAAAGACGTGAGAAAAGGAGAAATTGCTCGTTTAGAGCAATTTCTCCTTTTCCCACAATGTTTTCCAGAGTCATCTGCAACAAACTGGTCGTTATTGTTTGGTAACGGGTTCAACGTTATGACCACGTCGATCTGTCCATCCCAATACAATACATACGATCCTGTGTATTAGAGAAATAGACAGAAGTAATAGAAAATGTGGATTATGTAATTTGAATGACATTGAAGATGAATATCATTTTGTTATAACATGTCCTTATTTTCAGAGAATACGAGATAATTATATTGATACCAGATACTTAGAACGACCAAATATTTTCCAATTTACTAATCTATTCAACTCTCGTATGATAAACAAACTCGGTTTAACCTTGGACTTTTTTTTGTAAAAAATGCCTTCCAAGAAAGAAACAAATGTATGTCTAGTCAGGATAGTTAGTTTTATTTATTACTTGGTTGTAAGGTCTATTTTATCCACTGTCATACGCATATGTAGTAATTATTTTAACCATCACAAATATATTGTAATTTGTATGTGATTTACTTCATAATTATATTGTTTATTTATGGTCATGCATGTTATTGTAAATGCGTTTGAACTATGGGTCTATCAGCCCAAGTTCTAACTATGTTATGTGTATTTGTTCAACCCTCAGATGCCCAGGCCTCGAAATCCGTCCAGGAGAAGACACGCCCCGGTTCGGCTACACAGTCAAGCCCACAGACAGTAACAACGCCCCCTAACAACCAGGTGTTCCGGTGTGGTACAGCCGGGTCCAAGGACTGTAACCGGATGTCACTCAAACGGCGCGTGGACTACGGAAATGCCATCCGACAACATATGAGTCGGCCACAGTCTGCCGTGGAATTCTTTAGTATGTATAGTGATACCTTTGGGGTAGTACTTCAATGTTCGTATTGAAGAATGCTAGAATCAACGCCATTCACACATGGGAAAATTACTGTCTTTCATAATTCAGTACTTTGATTAATCTTTAAGTGATTTAAGTGAATTAAAAAAAAACTATTCTAAAAGAAAATATATTTTCTCATAATATTTTGTCAGATAAGGGTAGTTCAATTAATACTTTATGGAAAATAATGCTATAAATAACGTCATTCATACCTGGGAAGAACGGCTTTGGATCGAACGTGTTTCCGACGATGAGGACTTTACTCTTCAGCAATTTTGCACGAAGAGCAGCCCTTTCTGCGAGCTCAATCAGTAAAGTAATGCATATTATTGCAAAGATATATGGTATCGGCGCGGCACTCTCACGAATGAAAAACTATGATAAGTGTGACTTCTTTAACACTGATGAATTAATTTACAGTGTCTGAGACTGAATACATTGCTGCGGCTTCGATTGACTTTTATTATTGACTTCGTTGGTAAAGAGCATAAGTTGATATTAAACGATTCAGTAGTATGACGATTACCAGAATACTCCCTCAACATGAAGCATACTATTCACGCATGAAGTAATCCATTTTCTATAACGAACGATCCCATGAATTTGCTTTGAGCACAAACATACATGAACTCATTCTTATTGCCAACGAACATTTGAAAGCAGGGTATACAGCCTCATTGATTGCATTTCCAGAGCAGTTAGACAAACAGAGAAGACGCGAGACGGATATTCGTCGAGCCCAGTCCGCGGTGTTACGACCCGGGGAGAGGTTTGCCCGACCACAGACGAACACTAACGGGTCGACCTTCACCCCACCCCAACCTGTCCGTCCCGAGACCGCCCCTACCAATATGACCGACTCACGACACGCTAGATATGGCGGGAATTCAACAACCGCGCATAACGAGTCGTCCTCACCCGTGACGCCTGCAAATCAAGGTACTGTGTAAATAGAAGGATACAACCCGTCCCTTAAACTTCGTGTTCATGAGTGGCTGTAATATGTCGATTATAGACGATGCAGTAGAGTGGTTGGCTTTCTATTGAAGTTAAGCAACGTATATTGCGGTTAGCACCTGGATTGGTGACCATGATGGCTTTACTCCGAGAGGGACCCGGTACACGCCACACAAGCATGAAGATATCGTTTCCGATAATTAAGTCTGTCAGACACTGAATCTCCATGCTTGGAAACGAAGTAAAATAAAGATATTACAATATTTAGGCGTTCATTGAACATAGTTTGCGCTGTACAATGATCAGTTTCAAACATTTGTTGGTTAAAGTTATCGATATAACCGACTTCTGATACAGATGACATTTGCACTGACTAAAACCGTTCCACATCTATCATCTCAAGTACAATACATATGAACACATATCATTTGCGAATAATGATTCAACGAGGGTGGCTTCGCGGTCTTGTGTTTTGAAAGCATCATTTTAACGGACATGAACTCTGTTCACGTGGGTTCATATCCGGTGACGGGAGATTCCTGGTTGACTATTGAACGGAATGCTGGTGGTTCTACTAAGGTTTCCTCGATCTTATGGGCAGTCAAGCTTTGGGGGTCATCCTCCATCATCATAAACCAGGCATCACGAATAACTGAAGGTATGTTAACGCGATGTGCATGTGAATTAAGATAAATAATCACCCAGGCCTCACCCTTGCCAAAGGATTAATTAATGGCCTGTCACATCTAAAATGGATGATGATGATGATGATGATGTACATGTGACTATATCACCAGCATATATCTATTGCAGGATATGTGACGCCATTCCAAGAACCTGTTCATAAACTCGTTAAGAAGAAAGAAATCATTATCGAGGCGCCAAAAGACTGCGCCATGTCGGTGAGTACGATGTTTACTAGCAAGTGCATTATTTGCTAGGTGGAGCAAGTAACACGGGGTATGTACTAATATGTAAACAGTTAAATAAAGATGAAATGAAAGGAAATCAATACTATTAACTGATAAACGAGTTACTAATGAACAGCTAATGTTTTCAACATGTATATGAATAAGAGCGCATCATCTGGTTAAGTATATACATCTTAAAGAAACTGTGCACATATCATCCTAAATCAAAGGGTACTGTTCTTAGTCTAAGATTTATTTTGACTTTCAGATTTTCTCATCGTTTAAGAAGTACCTGTGTTTATCCGATCACTTTTTCAAACAAAGTTTATTTTCTTTCTCCAGGTCTTCCAACCCATGAATATCAAGTGTGCCCCAAGGATGTACTACAGGTACGGTCAACTTCCGATCTTTTGTTTCCATCGTGAAAATGGCGAGGAAATATCATACTAATATTAAGTACAGTTTTATCATATTCCATTGTAAAAGTAGCAAAACAATGTGATTAATCTGTACAAACATTATTATAAGATAGGATAAGATAAGACATTTAGATACATATGGACATATGTACTGAATGTACCAATACAATACATACTGAACATCGATAGTTGAACAACAACAACACGCTAAAGGATTATGCCACAAGTTTTGGCACTATAAAGAACCATCTGCTTACAAAATTCGGAACAATATACATGAGCAATCGTATAAATTGAAGTATCTCATTACATCGAAAAGTACGTTGGCTCGTTTACATTTGCTTTGTTTGTGGTTTAACGTCGTTTCATCAAGTTATTCCAACTATTCAAGAAGTCCCTTTCAAACTTAAACGGATACCACCTTTAGGGAACATGTATCAGACTTCCCCATCACAATGGTATCTAAACCTCCATATTTAACATTGAAGGCGAATATTTTTCTAGGCTTGCTTTTCCTTTGTCGGCGAATAAAGTGCCTCACACTCGCTTCCCTTTGATTTCCAAAAAATATTTTTGGTTAGATATTCTTAATTGTATATCGACTATAAAATTCGACAATACGTTTTCATCTAAAATCGTTTGCGATACATAGGTCATTAAAGAATATCCTAATCCTAACTTTCAATAAGGGCTGGTTAAGGACCGAAAGTCGGCTGGTAGACTATTTCTCCCTAAAGTCTGCTCTACCGGGATTTCATCCTAGGCGTATAGGAGCCACGTGATTACATTTCTGTTTGCGGAAAGAAACAATTGTGATGAAGGGATAAGTTACTGTTAACGAACAATGGTTGCCTTTTATCACGCTCTCTCTAAGACACCCGTTGTTTTCGACGAATTCTCTCTACTTCATTACAAATCGTTTCGACCCTGTTTCACAAAACAAGTAATGTTTTCCGTACTACACGATTACCGTATATAACTTATGTAAGCTCGAGCTTCTTCATATAGAGGAACTCAGCTTATGTTCATTATGCGGAATAACTATTGTTATCTCTGTTGTTTTCAGACCCTGGCGAGGGGATAAACTTCCTGCTACTGAAAGACAGACGATAAAAGAATCACCAAAGTTTTATTGATTTGCCGAGTCAAAAACAAACTGAGTCGGGCACCCTGTTGGCCAAATACTGATCCGGTCAAGTATGGATGTTAACATCACAACCTTATGTGACCACTACCGTATATGGACTGCCTTCAAAAGGATATCTAGATAAACACCTCTATTAGGCTTCGTTACGTGTTATAATGTGAAGTCGAAAGAGCTGTACTAACTGTGTCATAACATTTATAGAACAGCACACACATACCAACAGCTTTCGTTAATTGCCTTTATTAGTTTTCGTTTTCGATCTTGTTTTTTTTTCACATCTTTTTATTTTCAATTAAACGTTTGAACGTTTGCTGTGAACAATCTTATGATGATGTCGTTTTATACGGAAGTAGTTGACCAATATTTTATGGCCGGTATACACTGAAAGCAACAACAGACACACCATAAACTAAATGGCCAATAATAAATATATAACAAATGCTTTAAGAAGTTTGAAAGAAACTATCAGCATTTTCTATTTCTGTAACAATTATTTCTCTGTAGTAGTCGATTACATGTTAATGTGTTCTAATGCGTCAAAACATACGTTTCAAATGATTTTGTTTCTTTTCTTTCATTTTGTTTTAGGAAAAAGGTTTTATCCCTAAAGAGTTGCATCAATAATGAATTGCCATCATTCTCAAGAAAAGATTCAATTTATAAGCGAGATAGTGGCTGCAATATCTATTTAACAATGTAACAAAACATCGAAATGGTTGCATAACTTTCATTCAAGCTTAACAACGATGGCAAGGTTTGCGTCTTGTGTAATTAAAAGGGAGATTTGTTTACCATCCGCTTTCAAGCAACAATTAGTCATCAACTTTTCTCTGTGTAAACCAAAGTCTTCAGAAAAAACGTCTAAACTAAAGATATATCGCTAAGATTTCCAACATTGTTCAGGCTTATCTCCTATCATACATCCCGCGAATGCCGGTCCTTATTAACATTTCGTTTTCAAGGACACTAAATTTTAAAATTTGCGCTAGCTTTCATAAAGCAAATAGGATTTATGAAACAGGTATAACTCGTTATAGAGGAAAGACTTGACATTTCCTCCAAACAAAAACAAAAAGGAACATAATGAAATATTAATGTTAATGGACATTCTTAAAGCTACCATATATTACCGTTTATTGTTATTATGGTTATCAAATCAAGTCAGACGTTTATGTTTTGTTTGTTTCCCGTACTATAATTGACTCATTCAAGTGATCCACTGAAGTTCAAAAGTTTCAGCGAATGGTTTACTCACGAATCGGTCAGATGATCAAAAGTAGATGCAAATGGTCAGAACGGAGCTACTAAGCATCACACCGAGAATCGCAATCGTATCAACTCGACAATCCCCGTCACAAGTCGGTAGATATACCTCGTAGGCAGTACATGAATACACCAGAAATCCTGGGGTAATTCGCCTTATTTCCGGCGGATAACGCAAAATGCACATAGGCATTAAATATGTATTTTAATATACACAAATTGGTTATATATCACAATTGAATAGTTTGTTTATCCTTTTCATTAAAGATGATCATATCAACACATCTTTGTTTCATATTTTGTCAATCGGCTCTTTTCGGCAATCCCCGGCTTGTTACGGGGATTGCCGAGTAGATACGATTGGCCCTTCGTTGCTGACCTACTTTCAAAAATGGCTCCCCATTACCTCCGAGGTTATTTTAAGAAATGGCCGAGGTGTTCCGAATGAAGAAATTGCCGAGGTGTTCCGAATGACGAGGTGTTCCGAATGATCCGATTGCAGAGATAATTGCCCGTTTTTACATAATCTCGTTTGCAGAATTATTGTTTGTTCCTTACCGATACGAGTCAATGTTTGTCGTCCCTTCTTTGTTCTTTTCAAAGTAAGTCAGTTTTGCCTATCTAAAATGCCTTCAACGACAAGATTCAGCCTTTGCCCATTTCTCCACAAATGTATTTTCCCTTAACCAAACGCCAAATTCTCGACTGTCCCAAATTCAAATAGTTTGCAGACGGCACTTCTAAATTTGATGAAATTGGAACCTTTTGATAGCACAGAAAAAGTTGTGGTAAAAGGAGAAATTGCTCGTTAAGAGCAATTTCTCCTTTTCCCACAATGTTTTCCAGAGTCCTCTGCAACGAACTGGTGACATGTCGTAATTGTTTGGTAAAGGGTTGATTGAATAGCTTTAGATTACTCATCGCGTGGCAACCTGTCAAACAAGAACACGGCACCGTAAAGAGTTAGAACATTTTCAACCAAGATCAACAGTACGTCACCACCATGCCCATTCGAGATTCAATATTCAATATTTTTTATTGGCTTAATTAAACTATATACTGTTTATCATCAAGTCAGAACAAATGTTTAACATTTTGAAATAAAAGGTAACCATGTGATCATATATCATCCTAACGGGTTTTTTTTTTTCGAGCTGTCCGTGCGTCCTTTTGATAACCTAGCTGAGTTACAGGGTTCAACCGGAGAGCCAAGATTGAACTTTACAGAACGGAAGAATGCGAGTTCGTAAAAAGTAGAATTGGTCAAGATACCATATAGTCCATTGATTCGAATTGGGCTTTTTATCATTTAACAGAGGTCTATAAAAGGCACATTCCCATTGGAAATTTCTTCAAAATTTTGCAGGTTTCCCAGTCAGACCAGCTTTTTTGGTTTTCAATTTCAGCGTTAAAACTTCCCAACTGAAACAGGCCCGGGCCTCTTCCTAATTCAAGGAAAAAAAGCCACGTAAATGTTATTCTTATGGAAATGTCAACAGGTTCGGTCCATTGAAAGCATTTGCACAGTGATTAAAATGCATGTTGTTCAATACCAGAGCGCAGGCAATATTTCAAGGTGAATAAAATACCTTTATTTATTTATGATTTTATGGTAAAATGGTTTCCAAATACATAACCAACGAACTCTGTGATATTGTTTTTACAATGGTAGTTTCAGCATGAATAACCACGGTTTGAAAAATTGATAACTTCATACAATGTATATGCTAATGTTAACGCTCATGCAATTGAAGAAGCCTTTTTCTTCATATATTCTCATCGTTCGAACAACACGCTACAGCAAAATGTAAGCCGGGCATTGTAATGTAACTGAAAGAGTGTTGGCGCGATATAAAACCCAAATCAAACAAATTAAAGGTAGCTGCTTTTCTTGACTTTTTATGATGACTTTGGTTTTAAAAGAATAATTCCACAACTATATATATCGCAAAATATTTACCATTCTTACTTTAAGCAAAAGCAAAAAACAAAAGAAAAAACAACAGCAACACTGCTATGCGCTACAGTAGGCCTAGACAATATGTAGGCCTTCGTGCCGTAGAAATAACGATTTGATAGGATAGATAGCACTTTATTTTTGCATTTTTAACTTGCATTTCGCAAGTATGAAAGCTTAGTTTACACACAATAAAAACCCGCCTGGTTGCGAAACAAGATCTATATGACTGTTCAATAATTGCTTCAGATTTATTGTTATAAGCAGAGACATAGATAACTATGTCTCTGTTATAAGCTTGCAACATCATACTAGATTTCACTCTGACGAAAGTAAAATTGGCCCTGAAGAGCATACTTCCTTTTGTTACAACAGTTGTGCATAATTATCTGGGGTTGCTTTCGAGAAGGACCTGAAACAAAAACCTAACATGTTAATGCTTTAATTGTTTATGTTGTTATGAAACCGATCATGTTTTATGGATGATTTATATTGAGTTAATTGAAGTCTTTGTTTTTCATAAATCAATATATTCAGAAGTAAAACTGCATTGTAAATGATATCACTTTTCGTTTACCGAGCACAAAACTAGACTTACAGACTGTTGCAGATAGTATTTAAGTTTTTTATGTAGAATTTGAAAACTTGCTCCAATACTTACAAAAGTGCCCTTAAATGTTGTGATCTGCCATAAGTTATCAAGAGTGACTTTGAACAAGCTTTAACCCATATAGTGCTGGAACTGACTTCATGCTTATGCAAACAGGTAATATCAAGGCCAGCCTCCAAAGTAAATTGGCAGCTGTGATCTAACCTGTTTGCTACTCTGGGTATCCTTCCTCAACACAATTAAGCAGATATTTAAGGTTTTGGAAAGCAGACGACACACACAAACCTGTTTTTAGAAAATTACCCAGCATTCTAAGGGTTCAACTTCATTAACAATCGATGTAAAAGAAATAAGTAAATAAATAATAAATATTTTTCTTAATTTACGGTAGAACATACGTCCCTCTGTCCTTACGTAAGAGAGATAAACAAAGGAGATTTGAGATATATTGTTTAACATTGAGTAATGTAAATGAAAATAAATAAACTTGAATTTTATCTATTACGCACTTTCAAAGAAACTTTCAATAAGCAAAACCCGCTTGGCATGGATCAATCGAAGTTCTAGGAATTTTGACAATATCAGGGATATTTTTACTTTTCTCACAAAACTTTCCATAGTCGTTTGGAAATGACCTGATACTACCCAGGAAAGATTGGTTAACCCATTACCAAACAATAACGACATTTACAGACGACTCTGGAAAACAATGTGGGAAAAGATGAAGTTGCTCCTAACGAGCGATTTCTACTTATCTCACAATGGGTTCTGCCCTATCGGAAGATTGCTTATCAATTTCATCACATTTTGAAATCTCGTCTGCAAACTCTTTCAATTTGGGACAGTAAAATAATTTGTGTTTGGTAAAGGTTAAGGGTTTGATTGATAGGACAGAGTACCAAAGCCCTCTAACCCTTTACCAAACGCCAAATTCTCGACTGTTCCAAATTGAAAGAGTTTGCAGACGACATTTCAAAATGTGAGGAAATTGAAAAAAAAATTTTATGATAGGGGGTAAACATTGTGGGAAAAAGAGAAATTGCTCGTTAAGAGCAATTTCTCCTTTTCCCACAAAATTTTCAAAAGCCGTCTGCAACAAAGTGATCACATGTCGTTATTGTTTGGTAATGGTTTAAAAGTCTCTCAGGGATGCAATATGACACAAAGACGCTGTCTGTCAAGCGCTGCAGACTTGTATTGTATTGAACACATCAGCACTGGAATCGTAAGCCATGGTATGTAGAAACTCGTACTAATTGTAATTATCATTATTATTAATATTATTATAATCATCATTTATATAATAATTATCATTAGTATCATCATTATTATCATTATAATAATAATTATCATTATAATTATTATTATTATTATTATTATTATTATTATTACTATCGGTTAACCGGTGATAAAACTATTCATCTTCTTAATGAATGCTCAGTTACGAGAAGTTTGAAATGTGAATTTCTTAACTATGCATATTCAATAGATAAAAACTTGTATGTTGAACTGCTGCTTGCAACTAGCGAAAACTTCATGTTGATGGTCCTTGGTGCAAGCCCCAGCTCAATATGTAACGAAACTGAATTAATGCAGTTTAGAAAAAATGCATATTTATATGGGTATCGATGTTTCAAAGGACCGTATCAGGCACTATAATTAGTGACTGATTATATTCATATGATATTACTAAACTTGGACGGAAAGGAATCTATTCAGGTCCATAAACATTCATTTTTGTACATAAGATATTGTTTGAAATGTTGAGGTTATGTAAAATGTAATAATAATTGTTCTATTAATCTCCGAATGGAGGAAATAAAGAGAATGAATGAATGAATGAATATTATTATTATTATTATTATTATTATCATTATTATTTTTATTAATCTTCGTCATTATTACTATTATAATTATTAGTATTAGTATCAACATCGTTATCATCATCGCTATCATCGTTATTAAATTTTTCTAGTATCAGTCATTTTAGGGGTAGAATTGATGTTCCTGTAAATATAGTAACAAAGGTTTCGATTTTACTTCTAAAATACGTTAAGTCTGGCAATTTTAATCATTGAGTTATCTCATTTCCAATGCAATGAAATCTGAGTTACCAAAGTGAACATTACAATACAGGAACATTGTAGCACCATTTAATGTCTGTCATTTCTTAACGAAGATACAAGCATATGAATCACTATATTGCTGAAATCATCTTGAATTCAAACGCTTCTTCACAAAATAGAGTTATTCATAAAATAGACTTCAATAACGGACTAAAAGATAAGTGCGAAAAAAAGACATATGAAGTAGATATATCTTGATGCATTGCACGTGTGAGATAGGTTTGAATCACCCATTGTGGCAACATATGCTCCTAGGATTTATTAAACTTTTTTTAATTATTTAAGTCCTATCCATGTACATACATTTAAACCCAAAAAAATCTAACCGAAATATATTTTTCAGTCTAAAATTTAATTGTATTCCTATCGTTGAAATATTTGGAATTCACAGTGTGACACTTTTGAATAATTTCACATTCTGTATCACGCAGTTGTGAAATATCACGCTCTAATGTGCTTTAGACTTGTTGTGTTCATGCGCGGTAGATATGTATATTTTCCCACAATGCCTCCTCTCAATTGGAAATCGTTTTGTTAGACATCTTGAGCGTACAAAGTAAGTTAAAATAAACAAACACTCTTATTTCAATAGCGAAAAGTATTGAAAAAATAACACGCCATTGGAATCGTTTGTCTAAAACGCTTTCATAGACGCGTCACAAGATCTTATTAAGGGATAATTTTGTCAAATGGCGATAAATCCAAAACGGCTTTCCAAACGCATTACTATAGGCAGAGCACACAAACATGTACCTAGACCTGTTGACGACGTGTAAGTTTCAAAGTTTGGAAAAATCTCGCAGCGAAAGTTACGAAATACTGAACATGTTTTTTTTGTGGTCTGTTATGTTGCCTCCAGAAATATAACGGTTTAAGCGCTCTCAGGGTTGCTGAAATAATGCGGATCATTACACATGTTTTATCTTACAGGAAACGATGATTGTCACATGCTTGTTGGCACTCTTCACCACTCGGGGGCTTTCATCGCCATCGTCAACATTTTTCGATAGTACGGCTACTGTCATCGCATGTTCCGGATCCGACGTGATTTTCGAAGAACCGGCCCAAAGTAAGATCTGTTGCGCAAGTATGTGTTCGCAGAACAAATGTTGTGACGGGTACTTTTACACGGACACCACCGGAACTTGCGTTGGGTGCAAGTCACAAGCCACTTCCGGTGATGCCTCGCTGGAAGAAAGGACAGTGTACTCCCGGAAAGGTAAATACTGGTAATGATGTAAAAGATATCAAGGAACCCCGCTCATGTCAAGCTTAATTTACTAATGAATTTAAAAGCATAATGAACTGTGGTTAGCGAATTTGATGATATTGAAATAGAAAATATGATTACATTTTGTATGATTATCATCAGGATAAATATTCAATTATCCTGTTTCGAAACGTTATTCATGCAAATCTGATAATCATTACTGTGGTCTGCTGTGTTTTGGAGTTTAAAACAAGGTGCCCTTCTAGCTTAGCTTCTGACATCTGGCAATCTCGTTTTCTTGACGAATGGACGCGGTGTTCAAATAAAGCATTAAAAATGTGTTCATGGCAACTAATTGAGTTAAGCGCCGCTGATCTTTCCAAAATGAGAAAATAATTGTTTTTAAATTGAATTCCTCGCTATCTTCTTATATTAAAAGTGTTCCTGTATCGAAAAGGATTTGAATTGATGTACGTTGCAGGTAGTGAATGGGACTCTTCCAACAACTTAACTTTTTATCTAAATGAATTGTCTTCTACCATAAAAAAAACAACAACATAGGTTTATAAAGTAACATAGAACTGGAGTATTGACAACTTTCCAACCCTGCTCACAACTGTACAGTAAGTTGAATAACATTGAAATCGAAGCTATTTCAGACCGTTTACACAAGTCTATTTTGTAAACAACGATCTTAACTTCAGTATATGAGGTTAAGAGTATGAGGTGGTTTCTTGGTCTTCTGAAACGTTTATCGCGCATGCGCATATATATTTTTTGTTATGCGAAAATAGGTCGAGCGAGGAGGAAAATCAAACGCGAAAATTTATAGATGCTCACATTTTCTACATCGGGTGTTGCAGTTTCCGCCATGGTGTTGGTGGTGTGATTCCGTTTTTATTTTAGTTGTCACGTGACGATGGCAAGGCGAGCGAGAAGGAATTCCTTCACATTTCATAAAAAGGCTTTCCCATAGAAGAAAAGAAAGGCTCAAAGGCTCACTCCACATTAAGTAACGAAAAACCGAGGTTTTAACATCTGATAAGTAAAGATATTGAAAACGATCTTTCGTTTAGTGATAAGAATTGTGAATATCAAATTGTAAACGTTAAATACTCTCAAAGCACAAATCCGAGTGAACTTCTGTAAGAGGCGTTTATAGGAGACAATGTCATAAGACAATGTCACATTACAATGTCACATGACAACGCTACTTTCAACATGGATGATATAAAACTGAGAAAGTAAGTTCTCATAATTGTGATACAGTAACTCCAATGTCACGTGATAAACTCACATTTACTTATTTGGTGGCAAATAAAGTACATGTAATGGATAAGATGATCTGATGATTCTTTCCTAGAGTGATACATATTTTCATACTTGGTTTAGTAAATTGTTGTTGTTTCGCTTCGCAGGTGGTGTTCAGTGGGAGTATTTCGAGGGATCGTATTATACACTTCACCACTTATCGCTACCGTATACGAAGGCAAAGGTATGTGTATTCAAATCCCATTGCATCTACTGTCTACCCTCTTCCCCATCCTGTGGCCAAATGTGATTTCTACTCGTATTCTACCACATCCCATAGCATCTTAGCAACTCTCTCTTCATCCACCTTACTCACCGACTCATTGGTTGTCCCGTCTCATCTCCAACGCATTTTCTCTCTTCCGCTTTGGCTCCCTACTCTTCTCTTTCCTTTTGCTATTTGCAATTTCACAATCATCCCATTCTCCTTCTCCGCTCTTTCTCTTTCCATTTCTCATATTCCCCGGAATTCTATTTCAATATCATTTTCTTCCAGCTCCCTACATGCTTACTCTCTCGTTCACTTTGGATCCATACTGTTGTCTTTCCGATTGCTATTCGCAATTTCAAAATCATCATTTCTCTCCTTCTCTCCTCTTTAAATTCTATTCCACATATGCCCGGGAATTTAATTTCAATACCATTTTCTTTAAGCTCCTGATATGCCTCTGCCCTCCTCCTTGTTCTTTACATTCCCCGTACCCTCCTTTCGGTACACAACTCTTTAGAAACTGCATCAATCCACCATGGGCAATTAACCCTATACCAAACGCTAAATCTTTGACTTTCCCAAATTGAAAGAGATTGCAGACGACATTTCAAATTGTTATGACATTGAACAATAATCTTCTGATAGTGCGGAAATCATTGTGGAGATTTTGTCGTTAAGAGCATTTGCATTAGAGCAAATTAGAGCATTAGAGTCGTCTGCAACAAACTGATCAAACGCCATTTTTGTCTGGTAATGGGTAAAGCATAAACCATGAAGGTTTCATAAATCTCTTGAATTTGTAACAAGTTACCCAACACGGGAAATTTAGGCTTGGGTGATAACGATTGCGTAGCTCTATCCCCAGAAACAAAGATTTTCACATTATCACCTCCCTTGTGTCCCAGTAGGTCGTTTTAAAAGAGGGGGTAAACTTTCTTCCGGTTACTCTCACTGTCTATATTCACTTAGATACCAACCATCATACTTTGATTATTAAGCGAGAAAAGGATCAACATTGACGATATGATGTTTAAAAAACAATGATTGCGCAGTGTATTTGATGAAATAATGAATGTAACCCCGTATCAATCGACCTGCCGCAGCCCATTTAGCCATCAATCATGAAGATTATATGTCAATCTAGAAACGTGTCATATTTTATTTCAGGCGTATTGTCAAGGGCTCTGTAGTTATCCAGTCCATGTCAATTCTCAGGCCGAAATGGACTACCTCCAGACTATCATGATATCTAATGGGTATCTAGTATTGGGTACGTTAATGTATTAAATGTTTTTTTAATGTGAGTTTGTCTTGATGTACATGTTTGAAAGAAAGAAAGAAAGAAAGAAAGAAAGAAAGAAAGAAAAAAAGAAAGAAAGAAAGAAAGAGAGAGAGAACCAGAGCGAGAAAGAGAGAGAGAGAGAGAGAGAGAGAGAGAGAGAGAGAGAGACAGAGAGAGAAAGAGAGAGAGAGAGAGAGAGAGAGAGAGAGAGAGAGAGAGAGAGAGAGAGAGAGAGAGAGAGAGAGAGAGAGAGAGAGAGAGAGAGATGAGAGAGGAGGGAGAGAGAGGAGAGAGGGAGAGAGAGAGAGAGAGAGAGAGAGAGAGAGAGAGAGAGAGAGAGGAGAGAGAGAGAGAGAAGAGAGAGAGAGAGAGAGAGAGAGAGAGAGAGAGAGAGAGAGAGAGAGAGAGAGAGAGAGAGAGAGAGAGAGAGAGAGAGAGAGAGAGAGAGAGAGAGAGAGAGAGAGAGAGAGAGAAAGAAAGAGAAAGAGAGAGAGAGAGTAACGTTGATAGAAATCCCTCTTTAACCCCTTACCAAACGCCAAATTTTCGACTTTCCCAAATTGAAAAGGTTTTCAGACGACATTTCAAAATGTGAGAAAATTGAATAACAATCCTCTGATATGGCAGAAATCGTTGTGGGGAAAGGAAAACTGCATCTTTCCCACTACGTTTTCCAGATTCGACTGCAACAAACGGGTCAAATGCCGTTATTGTTTGGTAAAGAATTAATTGCGTTAACCCGGTTCTTACAGGTGTCTGGATAGGCCTTGAACTAAGTGAAGTTACGAACGAATGGTTCTGGGGGGATGACGGATCGGAAGTTACTTTTTCGAACTGGGGAGAGGGCCAACCAGACGCTGGCGGGAACCAGATGTGTTCTTACTATTTTTGGTATAGTGGGGAGTGGGCTGACCTTTCTTGTGACTACGAACTTACAGTTGTTTGCGAACGTAAATAAAGCGTCATGTACTATGTTTTATACGCAAGACGGGGCTTGGTTTGACCTTCCTTGTGACCTCAAACGTACAATTTTTTTGCGAACGTAAATAAAGCTACATAACACACGACTGCCTTTATTCAGGCTTTATTTCAACTGGTTTGAGATACATGTATTTGAACTATCATTTTTCAGCATTCTTCTTTAATCGTCTTTAAGAGATTGTTCATTTTTGCAACTGCTTCAATGCATTTTTTACTTCACCTTGTTTGAGATATTGTCTTTGAAATTAAACTCATTTTCTTATTTATTCATTTACTTGAAGTTTTTCCCCATTCTCTATTGTTTGTTGTTTTCTTTCAATGCCTTCTCGCTCTTCCTCCGTGCCTTCATTCTATTCATTTCAATCGTTTTCAAATGGGAACTTATTTGAATAAAGGAGAATTTGCTTTTTGCAGCCAATTGTTCCTTTTTTCACCGCGGTTGATACAGTCTTTTCTGTGAATGCGTAACAAGATGGACCCTGCTCTTCATGGAATACTATCCATGTTCTGGGGGCCGGTTTCCCTAAGCTGCATACGCAAGAAATTGTCGAATTATTTTTCGTACGCCAGGATTTGTCATGCCACTAAAACAGCCATATTTTGAATTATAGCTGCTGTCGATGTATTTCGGAGATTTTACCCGTTTCAGTGCAGGAACCGATTTCATGCTTATGCAAACAGGCTAGATCCAGGCCAGCGGCCAAGTAAATTTGCCGCTGGCCTGTGATCTAACCTGTTTGCAACTCTGAGTATCTTTTCCCATCAATTTAGGCAGATATTTAAGGTTTCGGAAAGCAGACCACACAAAAATCTATTTTCAGAAAATTACCCAGCATTACAAATAAAAAGCAGTCGACGGTCAACGGCAAGAAAATCATGTCATGAATGCCTCAGCCTTCCAGTCGGTAGAAATTGTTTCACGTGGAACATTTGTCGACGCGGCTGCCTGGCAAGAAAACTATTGTCGCAATATCGACATGATTTTTAATAATTTCATAGACGTACGTGTATGCCATTGTGCTGATCAATGACAAGGCATAAAAGTCAGTAAATTCACATGCCTTGTTTTCAAGTCCCAATCTTTGATGGCGGTTTCCGTCTACAAGTCGGCTAACATGTACACAACAGATACAGTGCTAACCATATCCTAAGCTGACTTGAAAGCTGCAACGTGTGCTTTTATCATCTAGAGCATTAGCAAAGATAGAAACGGATATCCTGGGTACTGTTTTACGAAACGACGATATTGCAATGTGACATGTCATTGGAAGCGTATCGTAGAGACGATTCGAATGGTGAATTACTTTGCAATGTTGCTTACCTCAATATAGATATCAGGGAAAGTTTGTTTTGAACTTACACAAATATTTAGCGTAATATACTTAGTAAAATGCTACCCTGGACGTGATCATAGTGCCATGCAGTTGAAGCTGTTAATTACCTTATATATTATGATCTTCACTTTAATAAGACATAACACCAGACAATCGTATCTACTCGGCAATCCCCGTAACAAGTCGGTAGATGCAAGCAGTACATGAATACACCAGAAATCCTGGGGTAATTCGCCTTATTTCCGGCGGATAACGCAAAATGCACACAGGCACTAAATATGTATTTAGATACACACAAATTGGTTATATATCACAAGTGAAGGTTTTTAATTACCCTTTTCATTAAAGATGATCATATCAACACATCTTTGTTTCATATTTTGTCAATCGGCTCTTTTCGGCAATCCCCGGGATTTCCGAGTAGATACGATTGCAAACGGACATGCCCTTCGTTGCTGACCTACTTTCAAAAATGGCTCCCCATTACCTCCGAGGTTATTTTAAGAAATGGCCGAGGTGTTCCGAATGCGAGAATCGTTATCATGCCTTGTGACTCTCTCATATGTAATGATTCTACTTGGGCCCGTTATACTAAACAACTTACGGAAAATGTTTGCGTAAGTCATAATTGATTAACATGGATAATATCTTCAATGAAAGTACAATATTGCAATGTGACACGTCATTGGAAGCGTCTCGGAGAGACGATTCCAATGATGTGTTACTTTGCAATATTGCTTTGTCAAATATTGAAATAAAAGAACTTGTTGTTTTAGACTTACACAAATCTTAAGCGTAAACTGTTTAGTAAAAGAGGCCCCTTCTGTTTAAACTGTTGCAGAGGTCTTTACAAACATTTTGTGATTGATGCATAAAGTGCTCAAAAGAGGCTCTTATTCTTTTTGTCAAAATGTTTCTATTCAACAGTAAATGGACAATGCATTCGCTTGTTTCATACCGTTGTTTTATGTATCGTCTTGAGGAACATATGTGACAAAAGAATGAATTGCTCATTACGAGATCTTTCTTTCTTTTGTCACGATATTTTTGTCCGGTCTAAATAAGCAAATATAATTGTTATACGTTGTTGCTTTCACCTCTGAGTGATCACAAAAACCTCTTTTAAGGGTAGATGTATGTTTTAACTTGAAACCATAATGATAGATTTTTATCGAACGTTAGCTACGCTAGCAAAAATATGAGTAAGTTAATGAAGATAGAATCCGTCAACAAATAAAGATTATGACTTTAACCCTTCCTTACTTACGGGAATTCATGACCTAATTCTGTTAAAAACAGCATTAAACCCAAATCTCGATTCAAGGTTTCGCTCCGATTGAAAAGTATTTGAACTCTTGTTGACGATTGACAACACTTCATACATACAGACAAATTGACAACCGGATTGAAATTGGTTGAAATAACTAAATCATATCGATTGATCCATCCAAACAAATAGTGTGGATTCAGATCCCGGTAAGGATATGGATTGTCATGAGAGATAGCCTCCCGACTGAATTAAGAAATGTTGATGATTCTACCCGGCTTGACCATCCTTTATTGGCAGTTGAGTATGGGCCCTTCCTCCATCATTAAGAGTTGGGCATCGCAATCAAAGTGAATTAATGTTCACGAGATGCAAACCCCATTATGAAAGATAAACCATTCAAACAAACAAACCAAAACGTCTAATATCAAATCCTATTTTTATGCTAGACCGGACGATTTACCTTGGACTGTCACGTGGTTAGTCATACAACGAGACTTCCCACGTGGGGTTTGATTGGCTCGTAAATAGCCCGTCCCTTTTCCACCATAAAAGGGAAAACTGAAGCGGACGGCAAGTAAAACATTATATATTAAAATTGCTTTGCCTCTGACATAATAAAGTTGGATTCGTTCTTAACACCAGTGATGGTTTCCTTTTGTTTCTATTTTATATTTTCTCCAGTCCTTTCTTCAATTTCAGTTCGTCTGTCATAACCTTACGTACGAAATACAACTGTAGTAAGACTCTATACATCACCTGTCATCTGCTGTAAGAAAAGGGTTGATTGCTGATCGAAGATTTTTTGCTTGTGTTTCTTATAGGCGGGGACGAAAACATATCGTCAGTTATTTTTTCGTGATTGTTTTTTTCTTACCTTTGTGCTTTATGGGTTTGACATTATATATTTCTTTTTTCGAAACAAAGGGAAATTATACGCATCGCCGGCTAAATCCAAGAAGAGAAGCGTTGAAATACATTAAATGAATTAGGAGAAGTTATCTAACATTGTCCATTGTGAAGAGGCACGGTTCAAGTGCAATTACTTATACTTGACAAGATATGCATAACGTTGGGATGGATTTACAATTCCTAATATTTTTTGTTTTCGGATATCTGTTGACAGTTTACCAATGTAGGCCTACTTATGGTAAGTATGTTTTTATTTATTTGACTTCTCTGAGGAAGAGCTTTGAGTAAGCCTTTAAACTGATCTTAATCTCTTTTCTAACAGAACCTCTTGAGTGGTTATTTGTTTGTGATATACGAATAAGGACATTCTATAACCGCATGACATCCACATTTGATAAGTGAAATTGAATGATTACATTTTATTTTGCTGCAACATTCAATTCGGCAAATATGACATACACCTACCAATGATAAAGAATGGAAAATGATAGAAGATAAATGAATGAAGGTTTGGTAGCTCGCCAAGGCAGTATCACCGTTTCTTAATCAGAATTGTCGATTGCTAGGCTTCCGTTTTTTTTTGGTAACTCTACATCGAACATTTTACCAATGTTTAACTTTTAACCTATTTATTTTACATTAATTGTGAAAAAGTTCTTAGAACTTTGAGTAATAACTCTCGACATTGCTTCCTGAACACATAACCAGTACTCTCCCCCAATGTTGATAAATGAAAAGTCGCCAGGCAGACCCCGCTACTCGCGGAAATCGAACCAATGACCTTCTGTTCAAAAGCCGACATTCTACCCCTGGACCGCTGTCCGACAATGTGTACTTTAACGAAATAAATTCAAAATAAATTGCTTGTATCTGACCACTAAAATTGAAAGCGTATGAAGACAACATTTCTAAATGTGGTGAAATTAAAACATAATCTTCTGATAGGGCTGGGAACATTGCGGGAAAAGGAGAAATTGCTCGTTAAAAGCAATTTCTCCTTTTCCCACAATGTTTTACAGAGTTGGCAACAAACTGGTCGAATGTCGTAATTGTTTGGTAAAGGGCTAAAAATGACATAAAAGTTCGAATGCAATTTCGATACTCGAACCTTAGTTATGTCGACGTGTGGTGAGTAATGCAGCATTTCGTCACGTCTATATCTGTACGTGCCCGTGTTATTTACGCTGCACAACGTCGGCAACCCATTCAACGGTACGTCTATTCTGTATACAGATATCTTTACATAAGTGAGACCGATAAAACGGCTCCATATTTTCTGATGTCTACAGTTAGTGTCTAAATCAGTTCCATCTTAGGCCTTGCCCATTTTGGTAGCGTTTTACTAAACATTTTACACTTAAAATTAGCAAAAGTTCAAAACAACATTCCTTTTCATTTCAATATTGCAAGGTACGACGTTATTGGAATCGTCTAAAAGAGACGTTTTCGATGTCATGTCACCTAACAATATTATAGTTTGTTTAAAGACAATATTCATTCAAATCGGTTTTCACTTACGAAAATATTTTCCTTGAATGATCTCGCAAAACAGTATCCTGGTCGATAGAGACACATGTGCAGATTTGTCAAAGCTCACAATGAACAACTGTCCATCATTCTTCCCCATTGAGTAAAAAGAACAGAAAAAGCCTTGTACTTTTATCAGCAACGACGGATTAACATTGTATTGCGTTACAATGCGTGTGGCTTTAGACTTGATTCCGACCATAACGAATAGTACAAGAATAATTCCATAATGAGGTGAACAAAGATGTTGTGAGAAAAGCTGAAATTACACGAATCAGTATTTTATCCTATAGATATGTTAAAAAGAAAACCACCGAATAGCCTCTTAAAATTCTAGGAATCGTCGTGTTAAAGATTGCACCGCGTTTTCTTAGATAAGGAAGTCTTATGTAAATGCAGATTAAGCATGATAAAACATTAAAAACTTTGCTTGATCGACGACATTCTTAACACATTCGTGTCGAGACAACCGCCAGAAATTAATAAAGCACAGGAAGTACGTAGTGAGCAATTTATTTGATTGTTACGTTGTTTATAGTTATATCTTGAAGTGAAAGCGTCCTTATTTCTTAAATAACTTTGATGTATGCTGATTTTTTGTATTTGCACCAACCGAAAATGTTGTAATCTTTATCTAACATGAATTTGTGCCATCTCTTTTAGCTTAGACAACCTAGAAATAGATGATACGTTAAATGTAAATGGCGGTTTCGACTCAGGAAATTTTGGAATCCACCACACAAGTACATAACAGTTGTTTCAATGAAAAATCATCTGTTAACCCTTTCCCAAACATCACATTTTCGACTGTCCCAAATTAAAGAGTTTGAAAACGACATTTCAAAATGTTATGAAGTTGAACAGTTTTCTTCAGAAAGAGAAAAAAACCTTGTAGGAAAAGGAAAACGAGCAATTTCTCCTTTTCCCACAATATTTTCTAAAGTCGTCTGCAACAAAGTCGTCAAATGTCGTTATTGTTTGGGACAGGGTTAAACGCATGTTCAGACACTATATATGGAGTAATGTTTAAGGATTCATGCTAATTACACTAGTCTACCGCATTTTATTAATGAATGCATTGTGCGTGAATCGCAGAGTGTGACCAAGGTTTTATATTATGTTAATGCATAACTTTCGTCTTAAACTCTCCTAGCATCTCTGATGTGCTTTATACTATACTCCAAAGTCCGTGTTCTCCAATCTGAAATGCCGACATCTTTCTTAAACTTGAATATTTACTTATATTTAAGTAAGGTTATCGTAGTCAACTGAATAAGATAGATGAGTCGTGTTCCCGACGTAACTTTTTTGAGCATTTAAAACATCACTTGAGACACCGTTTAGGTTGACTCAAAATCATTGCTTAAACTTAAGTTTGAGCAATAAAAAGTTAAGTACTAGTTCAATTATGGATTACTGCTTAGCTTCGATACTTATATTCATACTCAAAGTTGTGTAAGGATTTTTAGTTTAAGCAAGATATCATACTTAAGTATGTTTCGAGAACACATAACTCAACACCCCATAGAGTACCTACCGTAAAGGTCAAAAGCATTTTAATAAACACACTTTCTCAATCCCTAAAGAAACTTCAAAATTACCCTTAGTAGGTTCGTTTCGTTTCATTTCTTGGAAGTTCAGTAGAGGGTGTAATATAATACCATAGCAGACAGAAATAACTAAAAGAGCGTTTCTGGTGACGTCTCTAGGTAAACCACCGACGTAACGAGCGGTTTTGACGATAAAGAGATGCATAACTGCGCATGCATACCGAATGTTAGTATTATATCAACATGAAAGAGCTATTAATCGCGCATATTTCATCATAGAGTAATGATAGTAAAACATGATAGTTGCGTATTCAATCAGGAACTCGGAATAAGTCTTTAATCTTCTATTACGTAATTATGATAACATCTTTAACGACATTTATCGCATTGAATAACAAGGGCCTATAAAAGGCAACTTACCAATTGGAAAATTATTTAGAATTCTGCAGTATTTCACAATCACACAGTCAAACCAGTCATTCCGATACATTTCAGGAATTCCTATAAACCAGTATGTGGTTCGAAAATGAATATTTACATTTCTGACAAAGATGTATCACGAGCATAGATAAGTACACTGATTTCAGTGAAATGACAGAATACTATTGCAAACGTCAATATTTGGTTTAGACAAAATAATGATTACCATAAAAGACCACTCATGTTAACATCTTTATAAGCTATTGGAAGCATTTGAAGAAGAAAGAAGGTCGACTTAGATGCCTTTATGTAAGGGAATTAAGAAAACGTCATTTGATAGTTCTTTCCAGAGTATCTAACCAGTTGTGCTATCGTTTTATTTCAGATCAGCAATATCTCAACCGTTTTGATCTAACCAACAGGTGGGGTAGCGACCCTACGTCCAACATCAGACAGCAGCCCCGAGATGTATTTAAGGAGAACAAAGGTATTGTCCTCATATAACACGAAATTATCTTTACATTTACTGTGGTAAATCACATCATCTTATTCTTTACCAGCATGTGCATAGGACATAGTCTGGTCCGGATTGATAATTAGAGATGAACATGGAACAAAACAGAGTTAGGATTTCAAGTCTCATAAACTATTGACGTATAAATTCTACATAGATTGTTGTCAAACATGTATATACGTCAAACAGATGCATAAGAAATGCACAAACATGCCATTTAAAACATATGAAAGAGAAGAGTGTGTTTTTGGAGAGGAAAAGGTATATATCACGGAATGCAAAAGAAAGATGGCTGTGCTTGAAAACCATGTATTGCCTTTGACGCTGCTATTACAGTGTTCATACCATTCGGCTATTCTTTGTACTGAGACAACAGAATAACAGTTAAATTGCGATTCATGACTTATAATAGATTAGTAAAGGCTCGTTATGCTGGATAGATTATATAAGGCTTTCTTGGAATGAGATTAACATCGTTAAATGTAGTGATATCTTAAAGAGGGTTAAATATATCTATCGGTCCGCACTAGCTCGGATGTATAATTCCCTGCGAAGTTTGCAAGGTGTCCGATTGATAGACTGTACGTCGCGTATGTGAGAGGATGTTAGTTCAAACCCTGACTGGGTCATTCTAAAGACAAACACATGCTGATGATCCGCGTAACTAAGGGTAACAGGGATAACACTATGGCTGGAATACAATTGCATTGTAAAGTAATAGATTTGGGCTGATGAAAGTCTGGTATATTTGAGAAATATCAAAAAGGGCGTTAAACAACAATCAAATAAAGCCAATCCCGTGTTGAACCATAAGCAGGTATTTTTCTATCGAAAAGGAAAGGACATTCCGAATGGTTCTGCAGTCTTTCGGGCGCAAACTCGCTAACCAAGTCTGCAGAGGTTTCCGAATACATTTCAGACAACTCCGCACACCTCATGTGCTTTATTCGTCAAAATTGTTACGTAACTTTACGATAAGATCTACCTCAACACGTTCCCTATCGACATACATCGAAAGCTCACACTAATCCTCGGTATGTTTCATAGATCGCCTGTCATGACATTGATGTTAACCATGTGATGACCACAATGACAGTTAAAACGACAACTATAGCGTGTTTTAGACTGACCAACCCTTAATCGATACTTAAAGATCAATCACAGATCATTAATGTCCGAAACGCAACGTGTAACACTATATCTGCACTGTAGTTAGAGAGCTTACACGCTTTAGGGAGTGACATCCATTGGTGTTTGGCTTTATTTGGTACACAAAAGTCAACGCCCTGCTTTGGACATCATTCGCTTTATGATTCGATTCAAGTTAATTCTAATTGAAACAGGGAAGAAGCAAACGAAAGTTTGTTGACAAGGATTCTGAAAGATGTCTCATTAAGTAATTTCCCCAATATGATAAACTATTGAATGGGTAAACACCGGCAGCTTTAACTTTAACCAGTTGATTTATGCTTAAGTTTACGTGTATATGTTAAAGGGATAATGAGTTACATATTAAAAAGATAAAAAGCCCAATATGTGACAGGGTCCTTTTTAACTCATATGAAATTATGAGATTAAATTTTTAAAAGAAGTCTTCCGTCCCCCGAAGGGCAATCAACATATATAAACGGAGAACCGAGAATATACTTCGCAACATACGGAATTCATTTCTTTTGAGTCAATAACTTATGATCTGCAGTACTTAACAGCTTGTATAATTTAGCAGGTGCGACTAGAATAAGACAAGGCTAGATGATTTACAGTATATGTATTTGACACGGTCAATTAAACATTATCTTTGGTTTATAGTCTATAAAGTCCAATGTTTAACCAATATGTCGTTTGGACGTAGCTTATCATACTAGGTTAAGTACAATCATATGTACGAGATAACATGCATTTTGAATGGATCTTAAACACAGTCCGTCCTGTGGAAATAATGGTTTGTCGTATATAATAATAGGTGCAATAAAGGACAGTTTTTATACGTAGTTTATCTAATTTGTTTTGCTCCAATCGAGTTTCTAGTGTCGACTGCATAAAAAACGTGTTGGTGAAATAATAATGACATTTTAAGCTTGTCAAAATGTTTCCGTTTGCATCTATTGTTGAAAGGTCCTATTTTTGTAATGTCCACCCACGCCCCTCTCTCTCTCTCTATCACCTGATCATTTTGTCCATTTTCACCCGAAATTGCCATAAGAGCTCGCTAATATAACATCCTTGCTGCAAGATTATGGTTGTATCCGTGTAATGGTTTCGTAATATCTTGGAGGAATAAATGCTTTCGACGTCAGCATAAGTCTGGGTAGAGAGACAGACTTATAGAAACTTCATTCGGACACCTTTTAAACGCAAGACCAATAAAATGGCTGTAATGCTGCTGTACCAACGCAAGGGAAACATGATCAATGTCCGACAAATCTGTCTTACTATACACAGATAGTTTGGCTACTTGTCTGTCAATAAGACATCCATCCAGAGCTTTTACCATGTCAATATAACGGAAAGAGAACTGCTTCTAGCTCTGAATGAAAAGTTATCTTTTCCCTTAGTCGGTACTTTATAAATGTGCCTCATGACTATTGGAACGAGCGAGTATAAAGCAATACGTTGAGATACATGTATATTCTAACAGAAACGCATAATATGTAAATTCTTTTTATACTTAAGAAAATGACAGTTATATAAATACATGAGACAAAAAATACAACAAGCACATAAAAACTCAGTTCGACCGGAAACGTTGGCAAAGTTCAAACCATTTGCAGGTGTTGTTATCTTCAGATCGCAATGTTTAAATGCCAATTTTTATTCAAGTTTGATAAAAATTACACATATATTACTGGCTTTATGTTTGAAGGCTTTTGACAGACTTTTGAAACAAATTACCCAAGCCACTAATTTCACTTTTGCATGAAAAAAAGTTCGGTGGTTGGATTCGTGAAATTCTCATTCGTTTCTCACTACTGAACATTTTTTTATGACTTTACTTCAATAAACGCTGGTCATTAAATCATTCAATAGTTAATGTCGTATTCGATCTTAATTTCTTTTAATGTACATATAATCAAAGAAGAAGAAAACACGCGTTTACAAAAGAAATCAATGACCAAATGCATGTTAACTCTAAATTGGAGATTGGGTTAAAAAGTGCGATAAAACAAAAAACAAAAAATTTCTTGTTCACAGTCAATTGTTCGAATTTTGACATAATTCAAATATACTTTACATTGTTGATTATAGCGACCAATACTGTGTGTTCGACGCTTTAAGTCTGTGGATAATCATCACCATCTAGCCATACCTATAGACACATACAGTTTTATCCGTACCTTTGTATTTAGATTTCATCCTCGGTGAATGCGACCTCAGATCCAGTTGGCCCAGGAAGATGACAGCGTCTGGCAGAATACGACTGTATCAAAAGGTACGTAAATATCTTTTAATAGAGCACATCTATTCATAGACAATGGTCTCATATTCACTGTTAAAGTTGCTCGTTCACACATGTGCAATTTTTAAAGTCAAAATAGAAGAAAAACAATGCGCGATAGCGAAATATTGAATATATTGAAGACAGTGTATAGTTTAGAATGATGAATAAATATATCATACTTCGAGTTTTCATACAGTTGACAGTGTACTAAGCCTTATTTTTCTTAACTTTTATATAAAAAAATGAAGCAAAAGTGTTCTCCATGCATTAAGCTATCGGATGTAAATATGGATATGTACCGCAATTCTATTTACAGTCATTTATTATATATCTAATTCTCTATATTTAAAGAGATGTATACACGAAAAAATAAGCATTTAAGATTGATATCCACATCCTACGTTACTTTATGTTACCTTAAATAGAACCTAAGCAACTTTGTCCGCAGACGATGATTAAAATTGAGAGGATACTCTTCTACTAGAACAAAACCAGTTTGAGATAGGGAGAAATTGCTCAGTTTGTAAATATCATATCCTCTGGGTTATTACTGTATAGGCTATATTTCCCCTTTCACTCATTTATACTCTTTTCAATTCATATTCACATTCAGATGATATGAGAGAATGAGAACAAATGCACTTAATAATTACAGTGAACCCTCGTTTATCCGGACCCCGATTATCCGGATGTCTCTCAATCCGAACAAAATTGTAAGGGAACGGAATTATTGGACCAGTTTATTGCAGACGACTTTTGAAAACATTGTGGGTAAAGGAGAAATTGCTCGTGACGAGCAATTTCTCCTTTTCCCACAATGTTTTCTGCCATATCAGAAGATTATCTTTGAATTTCATCACGTTTTGATATGTCTTCTGCAAACTCTTTCAATTTGGGACGGTCGACAATTTGGCGTTTGCTAAAGGGTTATAAGTATATACCGCTCATACAGACCGTTTATGTCTAAATGTGAATAAGAACATGCTCTGCTTCATTAGTCCGGATTATTCGGTAAACCGGACATTTTGTTCGGAACGGACATGTTCGGATAAACGAGGGTTCACTGTAATTCCTTCTCTTGTCAAAATGATTTGTTTCTTTATCACAAAGGAAATATGATGTTTTGTAATGAACAATTGTGTTTTATATTGGGAATGAGCTAACCCGTGAATTTGAGAACCTGTTTTGTTGTCGGTAAAAGGTGAATCATTTATTGTTTCATCCAACAGGCTACGAACGGTAATGGTGGTGCGTTACATATGTCCGTTCGGATAGAAGGGTTACCGTCCGTTAAAGGGACCTATTACAGGCTAGAGGTGCATCAATATGGGGACGTTAGCGATAGCTGTAAACAAGTCGGGGGTCTCTTTAAAACGGCAAGGTAAGCAAGACGGGGGTCTCTTTAAAACGGCAAGGTAAGCAGGTCGGCAGTCTCTCTAAAACGGCAAGGTAAGCAAGGCGGTGGTCTCTTTAAAACAGCAAGGTAAAAAAATCGGTGGTCTCTTTAAAACGGCAAGGTAAGCAAGGCGGTGGTCTCTTTTAAACGGCAAGGTAAGCAATTCGGGGGTCTCTATAAAACGGCAAGGTAAGCAAGTCGGGGATGTCTTTAAAATGGCAAAGTAAGAAAGTCTGTGGTCTCTTTTAAACGGCAAGGTAAGCAAGACGGGGGGTCTCTTTAAAAGTGCAAGGTAAGCAATTCGGGGGTCTCTTTAAAACGGCAAGGTAAGCAAGTCGGTGGTCTCTTTTAAACGGCAAGGTAAGCAAGTCGGGGGTCTCTTTAAAACGGCAAGGTAAGCAAGTCTGTGGTCTCTTTTAAACGGCAAGGTAAGCAAGGCGGTGGTCTCTATAAAACGGCAAGGTAAGCAAGTCGGGGATGTCTTTAAAATGGCAAGGTAAGAAAGTCTGTGGTCTCTTTTAAACGGCAAGGTAAGCAAGACGGGGGGGTCTCTTTAAAAGTGCAAGGTAAGCAATTCGGGGGTCCCTTTAAAACGGCAAGGTAAGAAAGTCGGGGGTCTCTTTAAAACGGTATGGTAAGCAAGGCGGTGGTCTCCTTAAAACGGCAAGGTAAGCAAGGCGGTGTTCTCTTTTAAACGGCAAGGTAAGCAAGTCGGGGGTCTCTTTAAAACGGCAAGGTAAGCAAGTCTGTGGTCTCTTTTCAACGGCAAGGTAAGCAAGGCTGGACGGTATGCCAGTGATATGGATACACAACCAACTAATCAACTGTTCTCTGGTCTATAGTAAATTTTGCATGTTCGCATGTCAATTGCTTTCAAAATCTGATTCTTTGCAATATTTTGTTTCTGTGTCCTGGTAATATAGTCCTTGAGCACGCTTATTCTCCACAAAGAAAGGTGATACGATCATGTTGAGTTGCCACAAATTTAGATTCTCTAATATACTCGTGTAGAAAGGTTATTTTGAAAAGCCAACTCGACCAAAGCACTCGCATTGGTCAAATACTCCTACGTGGTTATAAAGTTATGACCTTCAACAAGGAAATATCTCTCGATAGTCGACAACACACCTTATTTCTATCAAAAATGTTCAAACATGTAATCAGGTAACCATTACATTACAAAATACGAGCCCATTTGAACCCAACTAGATTCTTATACTAGAACTACTGGTACGACCCAGAAGTGATCAAGACAGGTGAGAAAAGATATGTTTCATATTGTTCTTAATAGCCATCATTCAGTAGTTATATCAACAATTTAAAGGCTGAACGTTTATTTCAATGGGAAGTCTAATAGCAAAAGTACAGAAAGTTGATACTTCTGTCAGGATTCTGAACTGAGACATGTTGGGCATTACGGCAGATTTGGTTTTAATAGTGTTTTTTACATACAACTTGTTGACGCAAGGTTAAATTTGAAGAAAGAAGGACAAATGAAAATAGATAGAAAAAAATATCAAAACACATTTGAGAAGAAATGAAATATGTGTCTGGTTAAAACAGTCTGTACACTTGGCAACAATTGGTTTAAAAATGGACTCTTATTGGCTATACTTTTCAATTCTAAACAAAGTTCTGTATTGGCCCGTGTTTTATCCGTTTATAGTATTCACCATTGCAACTATTGATGCAAAAGGAGAAATGACATGTCACAATGTACTTTTTATTTTACTGTTACGGTTTCGACTTAATCCTCAAACGATTTGTCGATGTGCATTATTTGGACTGTATGAATCCATTCAGTAGCAAAATGTTTCATGGTTTCATGTATGGATTATTTATGATACTGTCAAGCAGGCATCATAGCTAATATCCCAACCTATTGTATTCAGGTACACTGGTCATATTGGTGATTTCGTACCGGACAAGAATGGTCAAGCTGATGTCGACATGGCGAATGTACCGGTCAGCTTAAAGGGACGCTACTCAATATTCGGCCGGTCTATCGTGGTCAGTAACATTCATCGCTTTAGTCCCAAAATGTTGTATCTTAAGGTAGAATACCCGTAATCCGCCATTTTAGGGTATTTCTTCCATCGGATTACTTCGGTTGTTCTTGGCATACATCGGTCGGTGCCGGAATTATTCGCTTTAAAAACAATAGTTCCACCCACGACCGATGTATATAGAGAACAACCGAATTAATTCGATGAAAGAATAAGTTTCAAAATGTCGGATTATGGGTTTTCTACCTTAATGAAGGAGATACAACCTTTGGGGACCGTAAAGACGATTGCGGTGATTTAGATCGGTCATAACTATTTCGCGGCCTTCATGGCTAGGTTGAAAGAGTGCAGAACTAAAAAACGCATGCTTAGTTTAAACTTAATTGTTTTCATCGATTGTGAAACAAGTTCTTACAATTTTAATTAATGACTTTCGATTATACCTCCTTGGATCATTACCTGTTATCTCACCAAAGTGTCGGTAAGACCCGCCCTTTTCATATCCCAGTTAACGTGTATCGATCCCAGGGTCCTCGTTAACAGAGGGCGACGCATCACCATTCAACCGCTGTCGTCCACAGAAGTCTTATGGCAGGTCTCTGCGTGAGATCAAATATTGGTAGGTTTAGATCATCATGGGAGATAACTTACTTGATGCCAAAGATTCTTCTCGATTTGTCCAGACCATATTCTGTCTTCCTCAATCTATAAAGAGCCGGTCATCGCAACATGACTGAAATACTGTTGATGTAATGTAAAGAAAGACACATCTAACAACAAAACAGTAGCAACAACTCAACCATTGCCGTTATCAAGGCTTTTAAATTTCAAATTTTATAAAGTTTTCCTTCATATTAACCTGTACTGAGTGAGCATGATGGTACTGGAGCAAGACAAACAAACACTCATCTTACTTTAAATGCGACAGCTTACACCGTGACGATGTTTTAAACAGACTAAATGGTATGGTATCACACACTCCGTTTGTAAAGCATGTCGTTTATATGGCTTATCATAAACCAGGATGGTAAAATGTTTTTTGTTTATTTAAACTCATTTATTTTACATCGATCGTGAAGCAAGTTCTTACAACTTAGTTTTACCACTCTCGAACCTGCTTCCTGGATACATAACCACTTTTGTGCCGAATGTTGATTAGGGAAAATGTATTTAAACGATTTATTGAAATAATGGTATGTTCTTCAGATCCGACCAGTGTATGCCGACCTTGGATACAGGGTGAGTGATTCCTTCTCTATCTCATATATTCAAATAAGAAATGTTTTCATGCCGTGGTCCAATTTTATAATGGTCGCCATCACCTTTCTCTGATATATATGTATTTTTTCAAAGCGGGAGAAATTACGTATTTTGAGAAATTGCTCGTTTCCCCGTACTCCTCATACGTATTTAAGCAAGCATATTCATAAAATCAAATTATATTTTGATTTGTGCCTGAATTGAAATGAAGAAATCCTACACAAAAACGAATTTATTAACTAGATATCTTGGGCAAAACAATAACAACAACAAAAAAACGTTATATACTTCCGGTGCATTACAGAAGCTGTACATGAGTAACACCTTAATTATGACACGTGGCAATCAATCAATTAAGACGATGTTCGCTCTTGTAACTAGTCGATCATGTCAGGAGGATGTATGAAGATGTAGAAATGCATGTAAACATCGGCCTTTTGTCACGAATTCGATACATAGATACACGGTCAACCAGACAGGACATGAACAAGCATCAATTTTCTTCACCCTTCATGTTTTGAAGGTTGTCTGAAAAAAAGCTTTTTTTTCTTTTTTAAACTTTCTTTGTTTTATTTTACTTTTGTCGTATAAGTAATCTCATTTTTTTAAAGAATATATGGAAAAGTGGTGTACAAGCAAATACTTAGTCTAACGGATTGATAGTAGACAAACTGTATAAGCCACTCTTTTATTCATATTCTGTCTATCGTATAAATATGTATAGATCTATATGAACCAATTCATAAATTGATGAATAAGACATGTTAAAGTTATGCTAAATCATTCTATCTTTGCTTTTAAAGCAACGGTTATTATCCCTCTTAGTAATTGCGGAAGTTTTGTCCCATCGGTTTTATGTGATTATATTTTCGTATGAATAAACCATAAGTAAAACGAATCAGGGACTCCACGCCGACTCTATTGATATTACAGGGCTTTAATAGAAACTTGTGGTTAGTTCATCTTTGTGGAGTTTTCTTTAAACAGAACACTATTGAATAAGTAGCTTCTTGGATCTTGACACACAATAAACAAAAGAAACACAAAAAAAACAAGTAGCTTTAAATATAACCTGCAGATGAACAAGAAGTAAAGAAGAAATGCTCTTTGTTATTTGTTATTTACAGCATATGGTGTTCCCATACCGTCAACATTATTTCAGTTCTCTTGCGATACCCAACCCTTACTGATTGAAGAAGACGATAAAACACATAACAAAAACACTATGGATTCCTAAACTAGTCTCTTTATCCTTCAGATTCGCGGACTGAACGACCAGGACCCAACCGGATGTTGTGTTGTAGTTCACGATCGTACGAACAAAGCACTCGCTCGACCAGCCAACAGACAGACCTTTATCACGGACGAGCCCACAAATACACCAAAACCCATCGTGGTACCGCAACAAATCGACTTACTCTCAAACAGCAGAGCAGTCAGTTTTGGCCTCCCTATAGCGCTTGAGAAGTTACTGTCTGTGACAGGACGAGTACCGCAAGAAACAAAAGCGGTAAACACGAATACGACGAAAGCAGTCCGTGGCCTTGTAGACGAGAAGGTACTCGTACCGTTAATACTAGAAGAAATGATGCCAATAGCAGATCAGAACGACAAGAACATCAGAAGTATCTTGGCTCATCCTTCACAATCGGTGATCAAGGCGGTATCCGACAGGGCGATGTATTACGTTAGGGATGCGCTTGATGTGTTGACCATTCCAGCTGCTGCGAGGGGCGATGTACTTGGAAAGATAGACGACAATATACCCGACCTTATAAGGACGATAAGTGGAATGCTAACCATTCGATCTCTCCCTGATGAAAGTATACAAGAACTAATTGACGATTTCGTAGATGACCTATTTGGTTCAGTGAATGAACTAAAAGGGAAGGAACCAGTTGATGAAATGGGCGAAACTTTAACGGATGGCGTCTTGGATATAATTAAAGACGCAGATGATATCGTTTCTGATATTATTGATGACAACACAGGTGATGGTTTAGGTGATGTCATGGGGGCTGTATCTGATAAATTGGAAGATTTGGGTGAAATAAGTAAGGACCTTTCCGATGATCTAACAGATGATCTTCTTGACAATATCAATGATCCAGAGGATTTGCGTTCAGACGTGATAGAAGAAGTGAAAGAAGAAGCATCAGATAAGATTGGTGATATAGACGACAATATTACGGATCTTATAGACGATATCACAGATAATGCGTTAGACAAGGTTAGTGATGTAGATGAACTTGGTTCAGACATAGTAGACGATATCACAGATAATGCGTTAGACAAGATTAACGACGTTGGTGATCTTGGTTCGGATTTAATAGACGACATTACAGATGGTGCAGCAGATAAGCCTGACGACGTGGATGAACTTGGATCGGATCTAGTAGACGATTTCACAGATGATGCGTTAGAAAAGATTGATGATGTAGATGACTTTGATGCGGATATAATAGACGTCATTACAGATGATGCGTCAGACAAAATTGATGATGTAGATAATCTTGGATCAGATTTTATAGACGAGATCACAGATAGTACATCAGATAAACTTGACGATCTATTTGAATTTGATCCAGACACAAAAGACATGACAGACGAAGTTTCGGATAATATGATCGTCCCAGATGAATTTGATGTGGACATACTGGATGCTTTCAATGATGATATCCCAGGTATGATTGACTCAGACATAATAGACGACGTTACAGACAATGCATCAGATAAGATCGACGATTCAAATGAACTCGGTGCCGATATGCTAGATGACATGACAGAAAATGTTTTTGATAATGTTGATAAGTTGGCTGAATTTGGTTCAGATAAAGTAGATGACATCATAGACGAAGTATCAGATAAGGTTGAAGACTTAAATGAACTTAATAATGATATAATAGAATATGTCAAAGATGTCAAAGATGATCTTTCAGATAAAACTGGTAATTTGCAGGAAATAAGTTCAGATATGATGGGAGACGTCACTGATGAAGCATCAGACAAGATTGACGACGTAGAAGAACTTCTTTTGGAACAAGAGGGTGACTTAACACACGATGCATTAGATAAATTTGACGAATTGAATAACATTGACTCAGACATTTTAGAAGACATTATGGATAATAACGCAGGCGATATTGGGGAATTGGACTCAGATAAAAGTAACGATGCCATTGATGAAGCGAAAGATAAAATTGGTGACTTAGACGAACGTTTGTTGGACAGCTTAGGTAACCAGAGAGACGATCTCTCAGACAAATTTGACGATTTAGGAAAACTTGATTATGAGGAAGTCACAGATGATATTTTGGATAAAATAGACGACAGAAAAGAGGATATTATCGATGATATTGACGACATTGATGACTCATCTATTTCAACTGATGTCATGTCTGAACAACTAGATAAAATGGGGAAAATCGAGTTGGATCATACAGACGATCTTATAGATGATGTTTTAGATGACAATGGCTTGATGGGCAACAACGATAAAGACCAGACAGAAATTGCCGACATAGATGACTTTGATGAAACACTTGCAGATATTAAGGGTGGCGCCGAAAAGATGGACAAATTTGAAGAAATGATAGACGAAACTTTTGATGAGTTTGGTGATTTTGATTCTCTTGACTTTGATAAAACTAGCGAAAGTTTAGATGATGCTTTTGATAACTCAAATGAAGCAGCTGAAGAATTATTTGAAAACAGTGATAGTGAAAGTATGGACCTCTTTGATAAAGATAGTGATACAAATCTTAATGCAGGAGAGAAATCTGATATTGCTGACTACATAGATGATAAAGTAGACGATATGATAGACAAAACTTTAGATAATGATTTATCAAATAATCTTATCGATGTTTTTGATGAAACATTAAATGGTGACAACAGCATAAGTGAAAAGATTGAAGATTCTCTTGAAACTGTCGAAGATGTTCAAAGCATATTCAACGAAGATGATGATAACAAAATTGATTCATCAGACATCACAGACGACTTGAACGGACCAGATATAGACATAGAAGAAACGCTGGAAGACATTGGAGACAACAAAGGAGACATATCAGTTTCAGACAAAATGAGTGAAATCACCGAAGAAATAAATGAAAAATTAGAAGATGTTCTCGGACACGACAATGTTGGAGATAGAAATGGATTTAAGATGATCGGAGTAGATGATCTTTCGGACATAAAAGATGAGTTTAAGGATTCAATCAATGATATAGACAAACCATTTGATGATGGTTTGGTTGACAATGTTAAAGATATGCTTGATGATGTACAAAACAATCTGGATGAAACGTTTGACGACATTAAAGATATGGTTGATGACGTCAGTCCTGTAGAAAAAGATACAGGGCTCTTATCAGATGTGAATGAAGAATTGAATGATGTTATTGAAACACCGTTATCTCTTGACATTGAACCTAATTTAGAAAGTACTTATGAAAACATCGGCAAGGTAGCTGATGCTATGGAAGAAATTACAGATGGGACCTCTGATATTATAGAAGATACAATGAATGATTCCCCTGCAGAAAATATAGTAGATGCCGCACAGGACATAATGGGAGATATCCATGACAATACATTAAAACCAATTGTCGAAGCAGCAAATAATGTAGTAGACATTTCAGGGGATATCATGGAATCTGTTGTTGATGGTTCAAACGGTATTTCAGAAAACATCATTGACACAATGACGGATACTGGCGTTGGTATGAACGACATGGTCAGTGAAACTGTGGAATCAATTGTTGATGGAGCAAGTAATGTGGCAGATAATGTGATGGATGTTACTGAAAATACTGTTGAAACGGCCATTGACGTTGTAAACGAAGCTCTCGAGCCTGTCATTGATATGAATAACAATATAGCAGAAAATGTTATCGATGGAATGGACACTATCTCACCAGAAAATGCTGTTGAAGCTACTGGAGATGTCGCCAACGAAATGATGGACGTTGCAAAAGACGCTGCAAGTCCTGTTCTTGAGCAAGCGAGCGATGTTGTTGATAACGTAAATGATGTAAGTAACTATATTGAGGAAATTACAGAAAGTGATGAATTTTCAAACATACTTAATAGTCAAATACATTTTGATATTGCAGCATATGATGAAAATGATTATAACTTATTAGAAAACGATCAATTTTCATTTGATGAAAATCATTTAACGGAGAATAGTTTACTTAATAATTTTGAATTTGGCGCGGACCTTTCAAATTCGTTCGACACAAGTGATCAATTTTCTTCATCATTTGCAGATTTCGATGACTTCACGCTAGAAGGGGAATGATAACTCTGCAAGCTTGCCGACGAAACCTCTGATGCTAAACATGCTGCGCATCGAGCGAGACTGCACATATTGATCAAGGGTTCCTGATTCTTGGTTGCGCTAGGTTCTCAGAGACACTAACTTGCATGTGCTAAGTCATGTTGAAATTTATTAAAACACATTCCATGATAGGGCTGCCTAAACTTATACTTTAGACAGGTTTGCAATACGACACGGTGAAAGTTTTTTTCATTAATTCTGTAATTTAAAGCCGAACGGGTAAACAGCTTATACATATCTCGAACGTGAGTGTGCCAGCCATTAAGATGAATTTTAACTTTGGACATGAACAATTTCCTTCATATCATGCGTCTTACCATGTTTGCAGCAAAAGTTGAAAAAAAGTCTCTGTTGTAAAGGAAGAAATAACTAAAACGAAGAATATTTAACCAAAGTCAAAATGTAAAAATTCTTCATGCTTAATATTTATGATTGGACATTGCATCAATTTGACTTAAGTCCAAAACGCCTAAGTAGCGAATGGGAAAGATCCGCAACATTTAATGAACCTCTTATCTAAGGTTATCGACTTTGCCGCCTTTAGCTGTAAGTCACGTGTCGCTCGAGGCGGAGGTACTGGATCAAGCTGGTCACAAAATACTGTATCTTGTTTTACCCATTACCAAACAATAATCAAACAAACACGACATTTGACCAGTGTGTTGCAGACGACCCCGGAAAACATTGTGGGAAAAGGAGAAAATGCTCTTAACGGATTTCTCCATTTCCCACAATGTTTTCTGCCCTATCAGAAGACTATTTTTCAATTTCATCACATTTTGAAATGCAAACCCTATCAATTTAGGACAGTCTAAAATTTTGCGTTTGGTAAAGGGTTAAGCGAATACTTTATTGTCCGTAAACCTTTGGATATAAAGGTATTCAGTTATGTTAACAGCTCTGGTTACAGTTGTTGATGGTAGGCATCGTGTTTTATCAAGTTCCTCATCAGTTCATTTGTTTACGTCTTTGAACATGAGCACGAGATGAAGACTAACTTCGACCTTAATGTTCTCCGATCTCAAGAAATTGCGACATGCTTTTCATATCTCACAGCTGATCACTTATGTTCATGTTAACCCTTTCCCAAACAGCAAATTTTCGACTGTCCCAAATTGGAAGAGTTTACAGACGACATTTCAAAATGTGATGAAATTTGAAAATAATCTTCTGATAGGGCAGAAAACATTGTGGGAAAAGGAAAAATAGCTCGTTATGAGCAATTTCTCCTTTTTCCACAATGGTTTCTAAAGTCGTCTGCAACAAAGAGGTCTAATGTCGCTATTGTTTGGGAAAGGGTTAAAGGGGTTTCACGAAGACTCGTCACTTTACGTTTACGCTTACAAAATAATCGTAACTCTTGAATACGAAAGGTAACCTCTGTTTTGTGAATGTAAAAAAGACATACATTTAAAAGTACGAAGACGATTTCACAGACAGACGTCACGTGTCATTCACGTCAAAGTAAACGCTTTTCTGGTGTGCTCCTTTTCTCTTAGATTTACGTTTACAATTAAATGTATCGTACAAACCTTTGTGAGACAGGTACATGCTAAGGAAATACAAGAGGCATAGACGAAAGCACCCATCACGGCAATACTATTGGAATAGGACGAAAAACTCTAAACCATCCTTGCATCAATCATTGCTAAAGCCATATCTCTTTATTGTACATTCGAAAACATCAGACGTCAGTTGCATAGAATGAAATACAAGATATTCCGTGTTAGTTTCGGGACAAACCATTATTACGAAAGAAAAATAGATTATTTTAAGCAATTCAGACTTATATCATAGTTAAACCCTCCAACTGCAAATGCGGCAGAGCGAAAATTTATTGGGGAATGGGTAAAAAGTGGGTGCATAGGAGGGGTTTATCTGTTTTATATGTTCGTAAAATAATACTATTTTTCGATGTATGAGAGAAACTGACTTTTTACAATCAGTCGACAGTTGGTTTTCTTTTGTTAATTTTGACAGGAGTTTGTTTGAACGAAAGGAACATTCTTTAAAAGCTTTCTAGTTATTCCGATGTCATTATCATCTTGAATTGATACCATTGAATAAATTGATTGCTTCGGTGTGAATGAAACCGCCAGACACATTCCTTCATGTAAGAATCAAATGTTATTCCAGATGACATTTATAAAAAAAGATCAAATGTGATGTTTTCTTTATGACGTTCGCTAGACACCATTATGACAAAGAAAGAAGCGAACTATGAAACAGATTTTTTTAAAGATATTCCTTAAAAACCGTTGCAACCAAACGAGAAATTGATAACAATCAGCAACTTTTTTATTGTCTGAATAGTGTCTATAGTATTCCATAGTAGACATGACAAAGCGGGAATTACAGCGGAATAAGTTAGACACGTTATCGGTATCACCGATGGGTTGTGCAAGGATCCCAAATCGTGCACATAAAGTCATCAATTCTAATGAGATGATACATTCAACTTCGTCTAACTAATATTTATATGATTGATCTAGTTAATAGTTTGTGGTGCATGTTTTGCTACTATCTGTTCCATTCGGTTGGTTGCTGCCTCTACTTTGCTTTTCAGTTCGCGCATGCTCAAAGAGATGTTCGGGCAGGGTTTTGGCGATGTGGTTTGGTGTGGTTTTTTTTTATATATACAGTATGGCTGAAAGAATTTCTGTTTCTTATAAAGCTACAAACCCTAAACGCTTGTGTGCGCTCTTGCATTTTAAGTTTTAACAGTATACATCTTAAGTAATTTCTTCATATTGGTATTTGTGACTTAATTATGTTGGGAACAACAGCATATATTGTTTATAAAGTATAAGTACAGTGTTATCAAAAAGAAAGCATTGTGACATACTGATTGTTTAAGAGTCCTGCTGCAAGTCAGTAGACGTCATTACGGAGGTAACGATTGAGTTGGGCCGTATGTCCTCGATGGTTAATATAGGTCATTACATATCTTGGATATTTTGTATTATTTCGCTTACAATATTCATCAAGGGGATTTGGTGTTTTGTATATTTGCAAATATAATTTGAGATAACAGAAAAGTGTTTTGTTTTTATTGGTTAGATATCCCTCAGACACAACTGCCTAAGTTTCCCTTTGAATATAATAGAATTATTAACATGTTTTCTGATCCAAAAGCTTTGCAACAGCTTTGGACCTAAAGCACATATACTGTACATTCTAAGATAAATTGACGTTTGCTGAATTAATAATGCTTTTATTTAGCCTTTACCAAACGCCGAATTTTCGACTCCCCCAAACTGAAAGAGTTTGCAGATGTCATTTCAAAATGTGATGAAATTGAAAAATAATAATCTTCTGATAGAGTAAAAAAATTGTGGGAAAAGGATTTTTTTGCTCGTTACGCGCAATTCCTCCTTTTCCCACAATGTTTTCAAGAGTCGTCTGTAACAAACTGGTCAAATGTCGTTATTGTTTGGTAATGGGTTAATTGTATTTCATACAACTATACAACTCTGCATTGTTTCAACAATATCTTATTTTGACTTTTGAATTTTCTCATCTGTAAACAATCATCTTTAATTGGGACATTATGGATTTACAGCGAACAAAATAAGTATGGCACATGGAGAAACGATGTTTTATCCTTAATATAGTTTTGCCTGCTTTGCTTTGGGCATACCATTGCTCAACAATATTTCAGTTACAATGCTTTGCTTATGAGGCGTAATTGCCAAAAATGGACAGAGCTAGCCGGGAGACCATCTCTCATGAAATTATGAATCGACTGCTTTCTCGATTCAAATCAGATGGCTTCTCTATGCGTGATTTGTCAACCTTGCTTTGGGCATACCATTGCTCAACAATAATTCAGTAACACTGCTTTGCCTGGAAATATTAATTGCCAAAATTGACAAGTCATTTCGGGAGATCATCTCTCATGAAAGTCTGAATCCACTGCTATCTTGATTTGAATCACGCATATATGGGCCACGTGATTTCAAGTACTGTACTCTATCAACTGAGACTGCGAGGGGCCGTCTCTTTTACCCATTACCAAGTAATTACGACACTCGACCAGTTTATTGCAGACGATTCCGGAAAACATTGTGGGAAAAGGAGAAACCGCTCTTAACAAGCAATTTCTCGGAGGCGGGAAACATGAATTCAAGTTCTTTAAGAGCTAATTGATTCGAACTACTTCAATTCTTTTTTTAAATCCATTACTTCATTGAGTTTTTAAGGAATCAATCGGACAGTATGAATAGATAATTGTTTTGTCAATTTGAATTATAATGAAATAGTTTGAATTTTAGTGAAATGAACTGTGAAAAAGAGGCATTGCTTGTCACAATGTATTCCTCCTTCTTCTCGCAAATCGTTCTTGTGTCATACAACTGGTACATCGCATGTATAAACCATTTTTTTCACATGGTTCGTCAAGACTCGTCAAATACGTTACCAATAGACGACTCTAATGGATTATTATATTGGAGGACCGCGGCTAACTGCATTCATTATTTCATTCAACCCTGTGCTGTTGGCACTTAAAATCCCAGCGAAACACATACAATGAGTTCCATGGCATATAATTTGTCAAGTTATCTAAACTCTGTGCAAAATACTCTGGTACGTTTCATTTATTTGTCAATTGGGGGATTTTTTTGTGATAAAGGGTATATACCTGAGTGACATTTGGTATATATCTAAGTGACATTTGGTATATAAGTGACATTTCGTATTTACCTGAGAGAAATTTGGTATTTACCTGTGAGATATTTGGTATATATCTAAGTGACATTTGGGATTTATCTGAGAGATATTTGGTATTTACCTGTGAGATACTTGGTATATATCTAAGTGACATTTGGTATTTACCAGAGAGATATTTAGTGTTTTACCTGTGAGATATTTTGTATTTACCTGTAAGATATTTGGTATTTACCTGTGATATATTTGGTATTTACCTGGTGATGAAGTCAGGAAGACATATATCATAATGAATAATTTCTCCTTGTCACATTATTTAAAATGCACGCAGAAAGTGCCATAAAAGTGGGTCAAGTGAATGAACACCCTCTCTTACTTACCACCAGGTTTAAACGAGTTTATATCAAGCCTCTTGAACAATGTCACTTGAAACCGTGTCCCAATTAGGCTAACTAACTCTGGTTCTAACTGGTTTTAACTGGTGCTGTTTGATATTTAAATCGTACTCAATATTCTTTTCCGTTTCTAGTTCACTAATTTTGAACATGTTTCTTTTAAGGATGGTTGTGGACATTTGGCACTTTCAATAGTCAATTCAAGATTTAAAACAAAAGTAAAGTTAGGAAATGTTTTCATTGGGTTTCTACATAATGTAAACAAATCTTCAACTATATTGCCATAACCGGTTCAGTATGGCCGTATGATGCTCCCCTGATTTAACATCGGAACAGAACATGTTAAGTTGCTTAGAACCAACGACATTCTGTAGGACAGTCCGGCGACTACCTCTCGTGACAAAAATGAAAACGAGCCCTGCAGAGATTTGAACCCACAAAATGAGGCTATTCGACTTTAAGTTCTATGCTTTAACCACTAGGTCACGGACATCCAAAAGAAATAATGGACCAGCACGCATGGTCTGTGCATTAATCTGCGCAGTGTCTAAAAATACACGTTTAATGATACTATGGTCTGTGTCATGCTTCTGGTATTTAAAGATACAACGAATTGAAAAAGACAAGCGAATGTTGTTAAATCACTTTTTTAAAGACCGGTCAAAGTTGTAAACATAACTATAGGCTATTACACGAATAAAGATTGATCAAGATGGAGAAGAGCTTGGTCACGCCATCGAATGAGTTAAATCTTGAATCCAAGGATGACGCTTTCCATAGAATAAGTAACAGTAGTTGGTGCTTTTGGACATTTCTGAGACGAATGCTGGATCGGTAATCATAGTGTTCGAAACCTAAACATGTTTGTTTTACCCATATAAAAATTTGTTACTGATCCAAATTACAAATCCAAAAAGATGGTACCATGAAACACATTTATTCTATGATATCTATTAGAAACCATTATGGAAAATGATCAATTGCTCTTCATGAGCAATTGATCCTATTGTCACAATGGTTTCTAAAGCCTTCTACATCAGTTGCAGATTTATAGAGAAAGCGGTGAGTATCTGAAAGTTTAATTCGCCCATGCACAAGTTGCTAAAGGATTGTTTGAAATGGTGTAACAGCGTCCATTTTAGAGGAGGCATCAACTCATAAGGTTAAAGTACCTCTTAGACCTTTAAACTGTTTACGTAAATACGAAACTTCAAGTACCAATTATTGTAAATTGCCTCATTATGATTTCCCTTATAGACTGGCGTGATCTTTCAGAAGACGTTTTACCAGATACAAATGAACTCTATGTACATGCATAGTAAGTTAGAAACAAATAGTTTTTCATATCTCATAATATACAGGTAAAATTGTTTTCATACATGTTTTACGTATCTATCGTCAGATTTCACTCATTTATCGTTAGATAATTTCCTTTTTGGAGTTTTCACTAGGCTTAACGTAAACAAAGTCCTGACATCATTTCGAAAAACGGGTCGTTATGAAAATGTCCCTGAAACATGAACATGAAACATGTACTTGAAACATGCACTTATTGGCACATAAGTTTAGATGCAACATACTCGTACTACATCTATATCTACGAGTGGAGGGCGACATTGGTGCAGTGGTACAGCGTCGACCTCTTGTCGTTCGATTCCTGTAAGGTCGATTCCTGTTAGGCGAGGGGAAAACTGCCGGGACTAACCCACAAATGGGTGCGAGTACTCAGTGCTGGTTTAGTATCAAGGAAGCGGTCATAGAGAGTGAATTGAATAAGCTTCAAGCTGCTTTCACAATTTATGTAGAATTAAGTCTAAAAACTACAAGTGTGTGTTTGACACAATAACATATACCAAAAGCGGTTGCAATGTACTTTTTGGCCAGGTTTCGGGTATTATAAATTTAATCAAAAGGCTAACTAGTACAAAATTTTGAAATCCAAAGACTTTTTGTCAAATTGGTGTCTTATGGCTCCGATTACAGAAGGGTAAAAGCGAAGTTTCAAGAAATAATTTGTTAAATATTGAACATAGAGAATTAAGAAGACCTTCCAAGTGATGAACTAAAGATTAAGTCAATCCAGTAAAGAGATTTACCCCGAAACAATGATTGTCTGGTGTTTTGTCTGAAGTCTTTCTTGTCATATCAGTTTCTTAAGTCTTAAGCAACAGACGCACCAGAGAGAGGAATCATGAAATTAGGGGTTAACACTTAACCAAACGCCATACAAACTGGCCAAATGTCGTTATTGGTTGGTAACGCGTTTAAAATTGAAATTCGAGAGGCAAACAACAGTCTTCGATCGAGTATCAGTAAAGATAAACCAGTTAAAGGCTACAACCTAAGATGTTTTTTTTGTTGGTTTGCGTCTTAAGTACGTACTCCATTGTTCATCATTTCTTTAACTCATGTGTGGTAGAAATCATTGGAAGACACTGTTACAAAATGTTATATTTCTACTGGTGAGCAATTTAGTTTTATGTCACAATAGCATCGACCCAAATCACTATTCTTCTTTGAAATTTTCGTCGTCTGATGTTGCCTCCGATTTTGACCAAGCACACATTCCCTTATTAAATAGGTATTTTGTGTTACCTGGAAACGGTATTACTTAAACTATCTAAGGAAAATATATGACTAAGTCGAAACTGATAAACATTGACAGCATCTATAAAGAGAAAAACAATATTGACATGTGACACGTCATTGGAAGCGTCTGGTAAAGACGATTCTAATTATGTGTTACAATGCAATGCAACTTATATAGAATATTTGCGTAAGTTGAAACTGATAAACATAGACACTATCTTTACAGAGAACATATATTGACATGTGACACGTCATTGGAAGCGTCTAAGAGAGACGATTCCAATGATGTGTTACAATGCAATATTGCTAAGCCCATTGTTGAAATAAGAGGGAATGGTGTTTTATAACTTTCACAAAGTTTCAGCATAAAATGTTTGGTTAAACGGCACCCTGGTACGTTACCGAACCAACAGTCGTCCTAATGATGCAGAGCACAACGACATAACCAGACATTGGTAATATATAGCAGTTTTCCGTTTTTAACCATCAAGGAAGGCGAAATTTAATTTACGTGTCCGTATATCATATCAATATTTGTCTGTACTTGTCAGTATAATGGTTATAATGTGAATTTTCAGTAAAACTTCACTTGTTCATATATGCTTTTGGACAAGTTGGGCAAAACGGAAACTTGAGTTTGCTACCCCTGACTATGATTTAATGTCTTTTGATTCGGTCTCCCGTTCTGTCACGATAATTTTTGTGAGTCTTCAGATGAACCAATGGGAATTGCCATGACGTAAAAGGTTAAAATGAATCGTGAATTTTTTCGGCCAAGTGAAAGTGCGTATATAAAACCGGCGCCATTTCTAAGGGTCATTCGGGAAATACTCGCATTTCAAGTACTTGATATCATTACCCTCTGGGACAAGCAACTGGTAAGTTGAACTTAATTTTTTCAATTTTTTTTTATTTGCTACAATGATTAATTCGAAAACTTAACGTTGGGCATAGGGATAAAACAACTGTTGGATGTGGAGATTTATTTCGGAACAATACAAATATATTTTTCTTATTAAATATCAGGAAACTGCCTTTGACAAACATGTTCTTTTGGAAGATTATCTAAGGTTTAATTGTTTTATCCGTCAAATCGTTTAGAAATTTTAAAAGATATCAATGGTTAGGTTATGATTTGTAGGCATTATCGGTTATCAACTTTTTGCTAAGTATGTTCGAATATTTCATTAAGATACATCTAATACCATTGTCTGAACCAATGCGGTACGATGGGTGTTAATTACATAATATGCTTGGTAAGTTAATGTGATCTATATGTACATATATTTGAGGGTAATAGAAGAAATCAAAGAAGTATTTTTCCAATAACAATTAAAGTCATCATATCTTTTCCGTTCTATTTTTATCATAATTACTTCTTGTATCATCATTATAACTGTTACTGTCACCGTCATTATCAATAAAACAGTATAGTTGCTTATTCTATTTATTTTATTCCACTACATACAATGTATCTGCCAAGTTATTTCCATAAACGCCAAATCGAATATAAAGTCGGAGGAGCGAAACAGTTAACCACGCCAATGACGTCGTTCATGCGTATGAATATATTCGGGTAAACGCACTTCTTAGTGTCGTGTGCAAAAGCGCAACATGACTTTCAAGCAAAGGAATGGTTAAAAAAAGTAATTCCGACAAAACTGACATCGTCACTAGTGATGCTATTACTTTTTGATATCATTACTAGTGACGATATTCTCTGTGACAAAATTGAAAATTGATACGCTGAGAAAACCTAGTCTTTCACAGATAGGAATATAATTGTACGCTATTATTTCACAATACTCACTATCCCGAATGAACATGAATAAAGATTAAAAGCATACTCGCGCTCAAAAATCTGCAAAGCTTTGTAAAAAAGGCAATAAATCATGAAAGAATGTGTTTAAACATAGCGAAGCACCATACGATTTTGACAATATAACGCTTGCACTATTTATTTTCGATGTTTCAAAGTGCTATCTTCACAAATTATTCACCCAACAATTTGACCTCATTTTTTAGACTCAAATGACGTCTTAACTAGCGATTAGTGCTCAGATAACGAGCTGCGGTCACCTGGTTAGGAAAGTCACGTGATGCACATACAAATGCTGTCATTTATCAAACACCAACAACGCGAATATTTAAAATGAAGAATCCCTCAGATTTCCCGACGTTTCTCGACAGACCTTGTTTAAACAAACCTCATGATATTCTCTCTTTTAAGTGCATTATGAGAACGTGTTAACGTCTCAGTTCCTTTGCAAAAGGAAATTTAAAGTACTTTTAAGTTAATTGTCAATTAGTCTAGAACTTACACATGATTAGTGTCCATAAATGCTTTAAAGATTCCAAATGCATAATTTGTTAACTTCTCACATTTTTTAATGTATTTATAAAGATTGTGAAAATAATTCACGATTGATCGGTCTTCTTTCTTCTGTTGAAATATTATTCACAAACGATTCGGCATTTTCATACATTACGAAATAAACAGTATTTTTGAAACTAAGTCAAAGCTAATTTCGACATGCTGCAACTGATAAGATTGCAACGGTATCCTATTTCATTTTGGACACCTTTGCAAACATCGTTAGCGAATATTGCGTCCGAAATGATGCGGACTAATCACACCGCTATTTCCTCTATACAAGATTTATTACATGTAAAAAAGAACTCCAGTCGAGTCTTCCACATGCTTTTTCATCTTTCTCTAAGGTTACCAAACCCTCTCGCAACAGGCTATTGTAAATCTGCGGCCCGTTTTACTAAACAACTTACGGAAAATGTTTGCGTAAGTCATAATTGATAATTGATTAACATGGATAATATCTTCAATGAAAGTACAATATTGCAATGTGACACGTCATTGGAAGCGTCTCGGAGAGACAATTGATTAACATGGATAATATCTTCAATGAAAGTACAATATTGCAATGTGACACGTCATTGGAAGCGTCTCGGAGAGACGATTCCAATGATGTGTTACTTTGCAATATTGCTTTGCCAAATATTGAAATAAAAGGACTTGTTGTTTTAGACTTACGCAAATCTTAAGCGTAAACTGTTTAGTAAAACGGGCCCCTGGACTTTGAGAGGACTCCCTCAAAGATGGGGATTCTAACTTTTCAAAATAAATTGTCTTCTATCGAATGGCAACATATATTTCTGAATCAACTTAATACTAAATTATTGACAGATAGCTAAACCAATTCATTGATGTACAACACATATAGAACACTTATATTGTATATATATTGCAAACCGTTTTAAGAGTTTATCGTAAACAACAAACTAAACTATGAATGTGAGGTGATATTGTGAGATACGAATGTCACAAGGGTTCTCGTAAATGTACAACCTCTCTTTGCACGTGGTGATAGTGAGATGCACGAGAAAAAATTCCTGCGTTTTTTTATTTAACTGCTTTCATATTGAAGCGCTGACAGGCAAGAAGGCTCACTTAGATTTATTCAACGAAAACACGTGATTTGGGAATATCAAAAATGGTATTTGGTTTAGTCGCAATGAACGTTGATACCAAATTCTGAACGTTTATTACTTCCTTAGTACACATCATTAACCCATTACCAAACAATAACCACAATTGACCAGCTTTTTTGAACACTCAGGAAACAATGTGAGCATAGGAGAAATTGCTCTTAACGAGCAATTTCCCCCTTTCCAACAGTGTTTTCTGTCCCATCAGAAAAATTATTTTTTCAATTTCAACACACTTTTAAATGTCATCTGCAAACTTTCTCAATTTGGAACAATTCAAAATTTGATGTTTGTTAAAGGGTTAAGTAAGTACCTTGAAGATTTCACATTTAAACAAAGCATAGGCTGTTAAAAGAAAATGTTGCTTTTTGAAACCCGAAAACTTCTGGGAAAACCAGTAGTCACCAACGTTGTATTACAGTTCCGATTGTTTCATATTTCCAGAAATCATGGCCAACCATCTCCTGCTCGTTGTGGCGTTCTCTCTAGCGATCGCTGTATGTTTGATGGAGGCTAAAAAACCAGACAAATCCCATAAAATACCCGCAAAATGGAGGAGGGGAAAGAAGGGAAAGGCCGATGAAGGCATGGCGTCATTTAGTAAGTATTTTAACAGTCTTACAGGTGGTTCTTTAACCCAATATAGCGAAGATCCATTATACTTGTCCTTATTCTCTTGCTTGCGTCCTAGAATCGTTGCTTATCAAAACTGAATTAGAGTCAAAGAAACCAACAATGATATTACATTGGTGTGACGAGAATGTATTAACCAACAAGATACCAGTGTCGTCATTATGTTTCGTCTAGTTAAGATTTGTTTTCCTTTGACACATAAATAGAACGGTGGAATCTCAATAAATTCCAGAATAGATATGTATACAAAATATTGTATCCGATCATTCTACAAAGGCCAAACAGACTGATGAAAGGCGAATATCTAGATAGTTCTAAATTTCATCATTCTGAAATGTCATGTAAGAACAGACAGTGAAGGTATTGCTGAATATGTCTTGCAATCAGTTCCTGAAAAGTACAGCACACGTGATGAAATAACCCAATGCAAACCAGATCATGAAGACGACCTCAAGTTTTGTCTTGATCTCTGCCATAAAATAACAAAAGGACAAGGATAAACCTTAACTTTTCTGTGTAAACAGACAAGCGCATTTCGTCAACTGTCTTTGATAATAGGTAGTGTCCCGTAAGCTTTATGTCAAATGATCGTCAACAAAGGTTTTAGATATGTCAGAAAAACTAAGCCCACCGCTTCCTAGGTTCTTTCTTTATTCATCTAGTGTATTTTCCACATCAAATGTTTCAATAAGCCAAAGAATGCTCTATTTTTATAAATAGATGTTTGTGTCGCCTGTTTTCCAAAACGTTAAATATCTGCTTAATTTTGATGAGGAAAAAAACTCGGAGAAGCAAACAGGTTAGATCACAGGCCAGCCGCCAATTTATTTGGCGGCTTGCTTGGAACCAACCTGTTTGCATAAGCTTGAAGTCGAATCCAGCACTACAACGGTTAATTATAATGTGTTTAGAATATGTTTAAAATCAAGGATCATCCTTTTCACCAATCTCCTATCCAGAGTTATCGTCCCCCGGATAAATGTGGGAGCGTAGCGGGAACCAATTTACTCTGGTAAAGATTGCCTTTTCACGCGTGTTTTTCACAGTAAACAACCTGTGAACCCATTTAAAGACATATAATTTTTGCCCACAGAAATAGTTGTTATGTAAAAATTAATGTGTTCTATTCGGTAATACACGGATCAACATTTCTTAAGCTAGCTAGAGTATAACAAGTGGAGATCTAAAACGATTTCATTTATCACCAGTTTGCATCATTTCAATTTCAAAAAATCAAAGAAAATGATGCAGAAACATTGAATTAATAATGATCATATCTATTCGTGTTTGGTAGAAAATGACATCGACGAATTACGAGCTGAACTGGATGATATGAAGCAACAGTGTGGTGCGAGCAACGTCCATTTCTTCTTCCACGGTGAAGGTCACGACGCGGGTCACCAAGATCACGAAGGTCATGGCGAGGACGACGTTCACGTGCATGTTGACCTTCACCTTGACGGTTCTCATGGTGATGGAGACAATCATGGTAGGTTTACTGTAGAATGAATACTTATTGTTTATCATTACTGGCTAATTTTAAAGGTAGGGTTTCCTTAATGGTGATGGAGACAATCATGGAGGGTTTATTGAAAAATAAATATTCATTGCATATCGTCATTTTCCATTCGGAAAGTAGTGTCTCTTTCATAGAAATGCAGACAACCATGACAGGTTTAATCTTAAAAGCGTGCCCATATCATACTTTAATTTTAGCATACTTTATTACCAAAATTGTCGGAGTGAATAACAGAAAGACAAAAAAAGGTGAAAAATGTGACGAAAAGTCATGCCACAAGATCTCACAACATTATATTTTGCCATCGACTTTAAAAATCTTACCAATCATTCGCACTTCTGTTTAAGATGTATGTGAATAAAACGCATAACGAAGACCAGTTTGCAAGAAACGTTCGTTGGGTAACGTAGGAATGGACAAGTATTACAATAGTTCCGAAGCATTTTTGATGTATACGAGTACATGTTCATGAAGTTTGCAGATATGTCCAAATGTATATCACTATTTTTATGGCATTTGCAACCTATTTTATGATGGCATTAAGCATGTGCTTGGTGTAAGTTGTAAAACTTATATGCTCATTAATAAGGAACAGCTATGTTTATTAAGAAATTGGATGTGCTTGTGTCTGAAGGATTTCTCTTTGTTGGGTTCGTTACATTGGCGGTAGAGGCGGGATAAATGCTTCTCATCTATCAAAGTTGCCTTGGCCAGGCATTTTTCATAGGCAAAGACTCAAGACCAGTCTTCATGGTGATGTAGTTGGTAGTTATGTAAAGTTCTTGGGACCTTTATGTAAAATTGAGAACTTAAGACAATGTTACATCCAATGTATAGGTATACAAAAAAAGACATTACAACTGATCAGTTCTTCAGAGGCATATTTTCTCGGTTCAATACAATTTTTAACATTCTTTCATCTGTTCGACAACAAAAGTAACAATAATTTGTTTTTACTTGTGTTGTCGAACAGATGAAAGAGTGTTGGATTTATTATGAAGATCCCTCTGGTCTGGTATCACAATTTACGTTTCTTTTACAGATCATGTCCATGTTGCACAATGCCAAATGAAGGATGGATTTGTAAAGATCGTACAACAAGTAAGTGCATCATCATGGTAAAGCCATATATAGTTATTTATAATGCACCAGCGGATTCGTGTGTCATTTAATCATCTGTATGCATCAATCTTGTCTGCAACTTGAAGATAAAATTACTACCGAAGAAAAATCTTATTATATATCCATTGCTTTTGTTACTTGTACATGGCAGAGATGTATTTATAAAACTAGAGTGGTAGTAAATCGAATATGGTTACGCAAATAGCGGACTGTGTTTATTTGTTGGTCATATGGTTAAACATCATTATTCTGTGAACATTTATTTAACGACAAAAATGATAAAAGGAAACAATAACCGACGTGCGACTTTGGAAACGGACTGCTGGATATGTCATTCATACGTGTTTTAAATGTCGTTTAGAATAAAACTTTATTTAAATGTAATTTATCTTGGAAATACATATTTACTTTGTTTAAGTACGTTCCTTAGTTTGCATTTAACAGTCCTTGGTTACCATAGTAACAAGAAATTGATATTTAAATGAACAAATATTAAATCATTATGATATCTTCGACAATTACTTAAAAAACTACTTGTGAGAATTTGGTTTGAAATAAACACATAAACAAAGTATTTAATATATGTATGACATGTAACCATGGTTACAGAAATATGACTTCTAGAAATAAGATGCCGGTGTTTGTAAATACTTTCTTACCGGTACCCAAGGATATTAACTTCACTTGACTATTCTGACTGTATTCACATCAAACCCCATATATATACACCAAGATATTTATCACATTAGACAATTCTGACGGTTTACCTCAACACCCCTACAGGTACCCCAAAATATGAATAACATGAACCAATTCTGACTGTTTTCACCTCTAAACCCGTTTAGGTACCCCAGGAGAAGTACGCCAAGTTCATGTTCTCGTTTGACTCGCTGAATGACGGTGTTATAGACGTACATGTACACCAGAACGGAGATATGTCCACTGGTTGTAGTGGACTCGGCCCCCATTATGATCCTATCGATCCTGAAAGGTCAGTTACTTTATTGCTTATTGACCCTTTACCAAACTGAACATTTTTGACTGTCCCAAACATTTCAAAATATGATGAAATTGAAAACTAATCTTCTGATAGGGAATAAGAACATTGTGGGAAAAGGAAAAAAATGTTCGTCATGAGCAATTTCTCCTTTTCCCACAAAGTCTCTAAAGTCGTCTGCAACAAAGTGGTCAAATGTCGTTATTGTTTGGGAAAGGCTAAATTAACAAATGTAACTTTTGCTTGTTTCTCGCATTAAAGCATGAATTGAAAACACATAGAAACGGCTTTAACCTTTAGGTTGCAGTGTACATATTTACTAATTTTATAATCCTAATGACGCGAGCGTTTAGCAAAAAATAATAGTGAACTCTCTGGAATTTCATCAGCTAGGACATAAGGTAGTAAATCACGTATTAAAGGAAAACACTGAAGCAGGGCGGGAAAGGTTAATTGGTTCAAGCATATCTTTATACAAATGCAATGTATTCAGACAGCTCCATTCCTTCAGAATAGCGTCTGTTTCAAGTTGTGATTTGTCTTATACACCACGACACTGTCGCATTTAAGCAGGGTCGCTTAAAACAATGATGTGTTCGGCCACATCCCTTTAAGCGTGGTTTGTCAATCCGTATAGATAAGAAATCATTGGTGATTATGTATGTTGAAACAATTCCTTTTTATCTAATTCGTCTGGACATACAAATGCAAGTTTTCACATACCCGGTATAAAGCACATGAACCTTTGCAACGTGTATGGAAGGAAGCTTGCTCTTTGTGCTTACGTTATTTCATATGCACACCATTCAGTTTTGTTTTGACTATCAACTTATCTCTTCTGTGAACAAGCACCTTTAAAACATTCAAATGATTATAACCTATGTTGATCTTTGTTGATTAATGTATATATTTGGTAACGAGTATGATGTATGTTATGACAGGGACGTTGGAGACCTAGGACTCATTAATCCAGACAGTGATGATATCAAGGCTGTGTGGTTCAACAATACCAAACTCTCCTTGATTGGTCCCCATTCCATCATGGGACGATCAATAATGGTGAGTAGTATTAGCGGCTAGATTCCAACTATTCTTAGGGTACTGCCCAGTTTATACCGAAACATCGCAACAATGATAAGTATCAGCTGCTAAAACATAACCAAGCTTAGGGTATTGCCCAGTTTATACCGAAACATCGCAACAATGGTAAGTATCAGCTGCTAAAACATAACCAAGCTTAGGGTATTGCCCAGTTTATACCGAAACATCGCAACAATGATAAGTATCAGCTGCTAAAACATAACCAAGCTTAGGGTACTGCCCAGTTTATACCGAAACATCGCAACAATGATAAGTATCAGCTGCTAAAACATAACCAAGCTTAGGGTATTGCCCAGTTTATACCGAAACATCGCAACAATGGTAAGTATCAGCTTGTACATAACCAAGCTTAGGGTATTGCCCAGTTTATACCGAAACATCGCAACAATGGTAAGTATCAGCTAGTAGAACATAACCAAGCTTAGGGTACTGCCCATTTTATACCGAAACATCGCAACAATGGTAAGTATCAGCTACTAGAACATACCCAAGCTTAGGGTATTGCCCAGTTTATACCGAAACATCGCAACAATGGTAAGTATCAGCTAGTAGAACATAACCAAGCTTAGGGTATTGCCCAGTTTATACCGAAACATCGCAACAATGGTAAGTATCAGCTAGTAGAACATAACCAATCTTAGGGTATTGCCCAGTTTATACCGAAACATAACAACAATGGTAAGTATCAGCTGCTAGAACATAACCAATCTTAGGGTATTGCACATTTAATACTGAAACATTCCAATACTGGTATTAATCAGTAGCTGAAATGCAGCAACTTTTTAAAAAATTGCCTAATTATACCAAAACCTCCTAATAATGGTGCGTATCAGCTGTTAGAACGCACTAATTGTTAAGGAGTTTGCCTAGTATATACCGAAACATCCAAATGATGGTTAGAAGCAGCTACTACAACGCAATAATTCTTACGGGTTCACCTTGCTAAACATCCAAATAATGGTAAGTTATAGATGTCTATCGTAAATTTCTCAGGGGTTTGCCAAGTTTATAATGAAACATCCAAATAATGGTAAGTAACTGCTACTAGAACGCAAAAATTCTCATGATTTTGTAGTCTTTACCGAAAATCCAAATAATGGTGAGTGTCAGCCGTTAGAACGCTTTAATATTCAGGGCTTTTCCTTATTTATACCGAAACATCCAAATAATGCAAAAATAAGGGGTTTGCCTAGTCTATACCAAAACATCCAAATAATGGTGAGTATCAGCTGCTAGAACGCAATCATTCTCATGATTTTGTAGTCTTTACCAAAAATCCAAATAATGGTGAGTGTCAGCCGTTAGAACGCTTTATTATTCAGGGCTTTTTCTTATTTATACCGAAACATCCAAATAATGCTAACTCGTTAAATTGGCTGAGATTTCGTAATTTTTCCTCGCCGATGCAATTAAAAATTGCAATTCGAAAGTCCACAGCCGCACCACATTCTAAACATTGCGATAATCTATACAAACAAACCGACTGTGCAGAAAAGTATACCACATGGTCGCTATGATTTCATTATTTATCAGAACATCTATTTACCCTGACATAAATTGGCGAAGTGCATAATATCTAACAGGTTTTACTAACGTGGTATCGGGAGGATGCATTTTTGAGTTCCTTCAATGAAAGAAAAAAAAAACCGAAATCTCAGCCAATTCCACGAGACCAAAACTAGAACTTTACCTATAGGCGATTGGATTCAATAAAGGATGAATAATGTTTTTGGATCTTTGATTACTTGTCTGGAAATGTAGAGAAATAGCAAACACATAACCTTAAAAAGCTTAACCGGAAGTTGCGCAACCGATTTCGTCGTGAAGACCATGATAGTGCGGTAGAGCGTTCACCAGCCATGTAATATAGCTACATCATCGAAGTAAATTTGTAGTCTATTGCTGTCATTTCTAACCATGAATATTCTAGGTTTTTTTATCAAGTATCCTACATTGTTGTCGTTCATTATCCTGGTTAAGGGAGAATTGACTTCTGTAGATATGTAATACATTCCCTGTCGAGTTGTCCACCGTTACTCTCGAAGCTGGTATTATATCTCCTGAGCTCGTAGCGATTCTTTGCTCTAGACTTTCGTTTGATTCGCTCGCTTTTTCAAAAATAACTAATGTATATATATAGCAAATATCTTATGCAGAATTGCCGTTTGTTTCTCCCAGTTGTTCAGCGTCTTCTGTAAGCGTAGCGTATCTGTCCTGCAGAGTTGTTTATCATTTCTGTTGTTACGGTTAGGTTTACTAATATAGATGCAGCTATTAGTTTTTGCAAAGCTGTCGTTGAAGTCCTCGTCGAAGAAACGTTTACTCGAAATATGAAGCTTATATTTCCTGTAAAGCTGCCGTTCGTTATTGTATTTGAAGAAACGTTTACTCCAAAGGCGTAGCGTATTCCCTGTAAAGTTGTCGTTCGTTACTTTTGTTAAAGAAACGTAAACTCAGAAGATGTAGCTTCTATCCTGCAGAGTTGTCGTTCGTTACTTTTGTTAAAGAAATGTTAACTCAGAAGATGTAGCTTCTATCCTGCAGAGTTGTCGTTTGTTACTTTTGTTAAAGAAACGTTTACTCAGAAGATGTAGCTTCTATCCTGCAGAGTTGTCGTTCGTTACTTTTGTTAAAGAAACGTTTACTCAGAAGATGTAGCTTCTATCCTGCAGAGTTGTCGTTCGTTACTTTTGTTAAAGAAACGTTAACTCAGAAGATGTAGCTTCTATCCTGCAGAGTTGTCGTTCGTTACTCTTGTTAAAGAAACGTTAACTCAGAAGACGTAGCTTCTATCCTACAGAGTTGTCGTTTGTTACTGTCGTTATATAAACGTTAACTCCAAAGATATAGCTTATTCCCCGCAAAGTTGCCGTTCGAAAAATCTCGTAAAAGAAACATTTACTCCATAAAAGTAGCTTATTCCCTGCAGAGTTGTCGATCGTTACTCTCTTTAAAGAGATGCACATTCCAAAGATGTAGCTTATCTTCAGTGCAGAGTTGTCGTTTTTAAGTCTCGTTTTCCCTACAGAGTCGTCGTTCATAACACTCGTTTAACAAACATTTGGCTTAGCTTAGAGTCATTACCCGACACAGGTCCTCTTCGTCAGGGCCGTTCCTACATTTTTCAGTTTTGAAACGGCTTTTCTGGATACACCAGTACTAGGCAAGGGCTCTGAAATGACTTGCCAATGGCCACTCCCACAAAACTGAATGGGCTCGGTGGGGCTCGAACCCGGGACCCCCGTGTTCTGAGTCAACCACCTTAACCACTGAGCTACGGAGGGGTTTTCTCCAAAGACTTTTCTTCCCTGTAGAGTTGTCGTTCGTTACCTCGTTACAGAAACGTTCACTCAAAAGATATAGCTTATCTTTCCTGCAAAGTTGTTGTTCGTTACTCTCGTTGAAGTAACGTCCACTCCAAAGATGTAACATTTTCCCTGCAAAGTTGTTCTTCGTAACTCTCGTTGAAGTAACGTTCACTCAAAAGATCAATCAGAACTTATCGATTAAACCAATAAAAACACTCAGTTGACGGAAATACTGGAGTAGATACGAATAACAAAAGATGTAGCTTATTCTCTGCAGAGTTGTTGTGCATAACCCTCCTAAAACGTTTATTCAAAAGATTTAGCTTATTTTCATTCAAAGATAGAGCCTATCTTTCCTGAAGAGTTGTCTTTCGTTCCGCTCTTTGAAAAAAGATATAACACATTCATTTCAAGGATGTAGTTTATCCTTCTTGCAGAGTTGTCGTGTAATTCCTCTGGAGTTGTCTTTCTTACCATTGATTTATATAACATTTATCATTGATGGCCGTTTGTTCACATCGTTTTTCAAAATCTATAAAATAAAGAGTACTTAGTTTTCTCTGCAGTGTTAACGTTTGTTTCTCACGTAACGTTTCAGAATAGACCCTGCAAGGAAATTACAACCGGGAGTTGCTAATTCTCTTTCTGTTTCCGGTTTCAGGGTCATGCCGAAGATGGTGCTTTGATGTGCTGCGTGATTGGTGTGGGGAAAGATGACCATGATCACGACCACGACGGTCACGGCCACGAGGGTCACGACCACGAGGGTCACGGCCACGAGGGTCACAGCCACGCCCACGAGGGTCATGGCCATGCCCATTAGAGCATTGGTCACGACCATACTTAATCAAGATGGCATCAATTGTCAACCTTCATAAAAATCGAAATTAGATTAATTGGAAAAGTTTAATGTGTAGAGACATTGTGTCAAATAACTCGTTGTCTCACTTTGAGTGTTTCCTGTTGAACTATATAACATATTCTATTTTTCTGAGCAATTAAGGATGGGCATATCCTGAAAATCAAATAGTTGGAATGCCTTTACAATAAAATCTGTTATATCGGTGTTCCAAAAACTAAAGAACCTGGGGCAATGACTTTAGCTAATATCATAATCTATAACAGATTCTTGTAATGAATTAGCAGCATTTCGAATGCTTATAAAAATCGCATATTTTGATAAATACGACGCTATTATCATGTATGGATTTAGACACTAATTGAACCAATAACACCACTGTGTAACAAATGATGACGGAAAAGATTGTATTCGGTTATAGAATGTTATGAAGATTGTAGAGGAGGTAGTAGTAAAGCATTATAGAAAATGATTAACTGTTTGATTTTTCTGTTTTTGATTACTCCTGATTTATTAACCATCTAAAACTTAGCAGAACAAAGCGTATTCTTTTGCCGTTTTCTACAGTATTTCAGTTTTTTTTCAAACAATAGCCTTTGTACAATACCATTTAAAGGTGCTTGTTCCAAGATGTGAGGCTAATCGAAAGTTATAAAATTAATTTCTTTCAAACTTTTCAACAGATGCATTGTTACATAACACACACCGAAGAATAGTCATTGAAAGCAAATTTTGATCGACATACCCTTTTTAAAAACGTTTTGGTTACTAAGTCACTTGCCTTAACGTTTCGACTAGCAAGACAAGTGCTAGGTAACGAGCTCGTGCAAGCACGGAAGGGTGGTCATCACGCATCGATACGATTTGACAAACTAATTGTAAAAATATATAAATCTGATGCGACTCCCAAAAAGCCTACGTTCGTCGGCAATGCTTCCAGTCGGGGTAACATATATCCAAACCAACCCACAGCAACAAGCGTTTCGCAGTCCCAACCGACTACTTGTAACAAATGCGTTTTGTGAAAAGAAACGATGTAATTCTAGTTTTATGTTTAGACACAACGTGTATGCCAACTACAATAAAACTGGTATTGAAAATATAAAGATCTTAACATGGAATATATAAGGTTTTACAAAGTGTTGGCATAGTAATAGTATGAATAGTATTATTGAATATTTTCAACTATTTGATATAATTGGACTGGTTGAAACATGGCCTGATTATAAATCAGAATTTGACGATTTTTTAAAAGGTCGCTTGTGCTACGATATTATCAAACGTAAACCTTTCTATGGTAGAAATAGTGGTGGAATATCAGTATTCATAAAAGAATCCATTGTCAGACATGTGCATATGAAGAGAATCCATGAAAATACATATAGCTGTGTATTATTACATTGTACAATGTCTTTGTATGAACACGTTAGAGATACCATTATATGCTTTCATACAGAGAAAGGTGGTACCAAATTGCTCGAAAATGTTTTAATCGCAGCTATATCTGACTACACGAACTGTGCGTTATATTTAGCTGGTGATTTTAATGCAATATGCAATGATTTTTTAGATTTTATACCCGAAGACTCACTTGATACCATATATACGGAGAAAATGATTATGTTGGCGACACCTTTAAAATGCCCAGAAAAACTTATGATGATCACCGATATAATTTTTTGTTGTTTCTTTAGTAAGTGTTTGTTTGACGTTCGCATTACGGACGCATTACCGGTGAAACTAATGGAGAGTATACGTGTACAACCAATGAATGGACCAGTGTAGTCGATTATAACATCGTCTCCAATGACTTTTTTTAGATATATCAAAACATTTTCTATCCAAGACAGAGACGAATCAGTACATTTTCAGCCTATAAACGACTATTTGATATACGTGTTTCACACTTCACGCAATATCATTCTGTTGTTGATAAGGTTAGAGAACTACAACCTTATACGAGGTATGTATGGTCTGAAGACAAATCGACTACATTTAAAGACCGCTTTACACTGGAATTATCACGATCGCTAAATAGTCTTACAGAAAATGACACCCACACCACTCAACTTGCAACAAATACTCTCACCAATATCGTCCATACTGCGGCTAATTGTATTTGATATAAGCCTTACCGAACATAATGTTTTACTAGTTCTAATGCAGAATGGTGGGATGAGGAATGTGAAATCCTCAAATCATGCAATTTTTCACTTCTGTGCCAGTTCCGCAATCAAAATACCCAGGAGCATCTAAAGGCGTACATTGTGGGAGGAAACCTATTCAAATCCTAAGGCAAATCTAAACGTCTACGGTTTGCGGCTGATCAACGTAAAACTTTACTTAGCGTACGATATAACCCTTCTTGCTTCGGGAAAACTATCAAAGAAACAACCCATGTCTCAAAAATCACTGCAAGTGAATCGTTAATATATCTTTAAGACCTTTTCTCGAGCACAGTATGTTAAGAATCTCACAAATCTCAAACAAGGGTAATAGATAATGATGAGATGAATGCGGTAAAACCGCTTAATTTCTGACCAGGAAATATTCTCTGTTATCCGTCATTTGAAAAAGTCCTGTGCCGGATAAAATACCATCTGAATTTTATAAGCAAACATGCTCTGAAAGTGTACCCCACCTTCATTTTATTTTCAATTCTATTTTTGACACTGGAAACTTCCCAGTAGACTGGGGTAAGAGTCATATTTGCCCTGTTCACAAAAGGGGGTGTTTAGACGACCCAAATAACTTTCGTGCTAGTTCTCTCATAAACATAATCAGTAAGTTATTTAGTACGATCTTGAAAACGAGATTAACTAGATGGGCAGAATATAATCACGTGATTGATGAATCCCAAGCAGGTTTTCGCTCAGGCTAATCAACCACTGACAATATGTTTAATATACAGGGCATAGCACAAAAAAAATCTTACAAAACATAGAGGCAGATTCTACTGTCTCTTTTTCGACTCGTCAAAAGCTTTTGATCGAATCAGACTCGATATTCTTTGGAATAGTCTCAGAAATAAAGAAGTATATAGGAAATTTCTTCGAGTATTAAAATCAATGTAAGGGAGACTATCCGCATGTATACTTACAAATAATTGAACGACGAGTTACTTCCCTTGTTTAATAGGGACCCGACAAGGCTGTGGTGCTTCACCTATTATTTTCTCCCTTTTTTATAAATGACCTTGCTCCACCTTTACGTGAACAAAGTAGTGAGGGTATTTGTATCTCCAATGATATCCCCTGTATGTATAGTTTTATTTTTGCGGACGATATCGCCAACCACGCAGAAAGTTCTGTTAAGCTAAAAAGAAAGTCAAATACGTGTCACTGATGAATTCTACATATGAACCGGTATGCAAGTTTACATTGATGAGGCTAAGGTTATTGTTTTCAGAAATGGCGGTCCCTTACGCAACTATGAAAAGTGGTTTTACCGCGAAAATCAGATCAAGGCCGTATGTAACTATCGAAGTATGGGTCTTATGTTCACCCCAAAATTGAAATTGACAGCCGCCAAAAAACATTAGCTGCTCAATCCAAAAAAAGCCATTCTGTCAATTAATCTTTACCAACGAAGATAAGGTTACTTCGATCACCACAACACCTTTAAGCTTTTTGATATGATGATGAAAGCAATTCTGTGCTATGGTTATTATTTGGGGGTACGAATATTGTGAGTAAGTTAAGTCCATTCATGTTTATTTCTGCAAATCATTTATGTGACCATCTCGGTATATCGAAAACAGCATGACTTTGGGGGAATATGAGCGACAATCTCTTTGTCTTACATATTATGTTAAATGTGTGAAATACTGGTGTCGTATTCTAGCAATGGAATCACATCGATATCCCAAAAATATATACCTATTACTTAAACGACATAATAATGTCGGTAGAATCAATTTGGTTAGTCACATAAGAACTCTTCTATATAAGCAAGATTTTGGGTTTGTATGGCGCTCTCAGAACATAATGTGTTCAATTCAATTTTCAAGCAGCGAGTCTCAGGTTGTTTGTATCAAAATTGGCATGAAAGCATCGAATCTTCTGGAAGATGTTCTTTATACAAATACTTTAAAACACTATTAAATTTAAAACACTATCTTATTATTGACTTGCCTTCTATCTTAGAAAAGCACTTTCGAAATATATATGTTCCAATCATAAATTGGCTATGGAAATTGGCAGACACATTGGATTAGAAATGCATCTGAGATTCTGTCCATTTTGCATAAACCACCTCGGTGTAGAGATTGTGGAAGATTAGATCCATGCATTTTTCGATTGCAGAATTTTTGAAGAAATAAGAATGAACTACTTAAATCCGATATATCTCAGAAATAGCTCTAAAGAAGCATTCTATAGACTTATGTCATCAAACAACCCCAAAACAATTAAACAAATAGCTCTTTACATCCATCACCTTCTTGAGGTGAGAAAATCATTTGTTTGACTGTCAAGTGATAGCAATATTCTATGTTCCTTCTTAACCCTTTGTGTAAATGGCTTTATATACCCATCAAATGCAGAACTCGACTCAAGATCACTGCGACAAAGGAAGAAATTTAATGGTTTCGTGGACCGAACAGGTTCTCATTTTGTTAGAGTGATTTATTCCCCCAAAACTGAAAAGAAATAATATCGGTTTTCTTTTTTCCTTCTATTGTTCAACACTTTAACGACTTTAACGATTTTAGGCTGTTGGTGCTTTTTGTATAGACAGAATTACATGTTAAGTTTTCTTAACAGTTAGTGCTGGTGCATGTATTATTTGTAAATTGTAAATTGATAAGTGTGTAATGGGCCAAAGGCCTTCTTCACTGAATAAACATTGTGTCGTTGTATCGTTGGATCTGTCTTCAATATGTTACCCGCCGTCGGTGGAAAACAAGGGTATTAAACAAAGTACATCATTAAGAGTTCATGGTCACTAGTGAGTCTTGGCCCGATACTTCATACACAAGTCCATCGTTACGCATATGCATCAACATTATGAGAAAGAAAATTGCTCATTAAAAGCCATGTCAGTTGTAACAATGTTTTCCAAAAATTTGAATGGATTTATCATGTATGTAGAGAAAGTCATAAGAGATATACAAATCTGCAAAATTCCATTTAACCATTAATCAAATGTTAACTTCTGTGCCAGTACCGCAATCAAAATACCGAGGAGTATCTAAAGGCGCACATTGCGGGAGGAAAGCTATTCAAATCCATATGCAAATCTAAACGTCTACGGTTTGAAGCTGATCAACGTAAAACTTGACTTAGCGTACGATATAATCCTTCTTGCTTCGGGAAAACTATCAAGGAAGCAACCCGCACAACAAAAAAAGTCTAAAAAATCACAGCATGTCTTGCAAAAAGGAAATCAATATCGTTCTAAATGCTTAACTTTTGTCTATAAATGCTTTAGTTGTGACAAGTCACAAACAAGCATAAGGAAATTCCTCATGACCTGTGAACAACTTATTTATCTTATCTTGTTTTTGGTAGTCTGTTCTGTCTAGTCAATGAAAGAATAGCGTAAATTTTCAAGTCAAGTTATATGTTTTGTTCGCTACAGCGCTATTCTAGAACAGTCATAATTTTCCACATAAGGAAATGTCTAAGACATGTTGCTAAGATATTATATTAGACTTTCGTGAGTATTTTTTATAATAAGTTTTCAAAGTCTGTTCGTTTTCAATACAGCGTAATTGCTCTTCATTTTGAAAAGTGAACCTTGTCCAGACCCATACAATCTATAACGAGAGAAAGTTCTTCTTTGAGTTGAAAAATTGAACGACTACTACTAATGAGATAAATGTTGCAAAAACTCGTTCTAGACTTCTAAGAGCATTGCGTTCCACTTAATAATTACATTTGAAAACGGAAATAACGGTTGGCTGCTTTACCATGGTTTGAACTACTTTTCGACAATCCTTCGTGGTTAAAGATCCTTCTTAACTTAGGCTGATGTCTGATATTTGACAGTGTTAACCAAAAAGAAATCTCCTTAGACCAGTGAATAATGCAAACCCCAAAGTCTAAGGCTATAGGTCATTGTTGTATTTACACAGCAGATAAAAGGTTTTTTTATCCTAACAACATTTATAAAAAAGAAGGCTTCCCCTTATTATACAGTTCAATGAAAGATAGAAATACCATGAGGACTGTTTTGTGTTTGAATTGAATAAAACCGATCCTTTCCCTAGAGGGGATGGACTCTCCACTTCTATATCGTACAATGTCGTCGTCAGGTGTATGTTGTTTAGTAAAGTTAGACTACCCATGATCCGCCATTTTGAAACTCATTCTCTTGTCGGATTACTTCGGTCATTCTCGGTATACATCGGTGTTGACCGAAACAATTTGGTTTAAAGCGAATATTGTCGGCTCCGACCGATGTTTACCGAGAACGACCGAAGTAATCCGGCGAAAGAACAAGTTTCAAAATGGTTGATTATCGGTATTCTACCTGAAATAAATATCAACCATTTTACATGTCCTGTAAAAACAGGCAATGGTCTGACCCAGAAGTAGAGTAGCGGAAGTCCAGAAGTGGTTAGTCCGTTAGAATGCGTACTCGTCAAAATTAAATAGCTAACTTGACCTCGAGAGCGTTAAACTTTGACTCAGCATAGTTATTGCTTTCCGCCTTTTAGGCCATGTGACCTGTCTAAATTGAAAGCAACGATGGCTTATTAAAAAGGTCGGATAGAAATTATGATTATGATTTCTATTTGTAATTATCAATGATACAAAAGAAGAAATTGCTCATTACGAGCAAGTTCTTCTTTTATCACATTGATAAATCAAGTCATATAGTTGAGATGCACTAGATCAGGTACTTAAACTATGAGGATGTGGCTTTGAAGTCCACGTAACACTTTTTTGTAGGCTAAGAAAAGCAGTAAATTCATTTATGTTCTTACAACAATAAGTAGATTAATCAGTTGAAATGCTTGGAAATGCTTCAAAGTTGCTTGTTCACATATGTGATGAAATTTGGAAGTTAAAAGTCAATATCTTTAAATTTGTTCAGCAGCTACATTGCTGTGTCAAATGTACTGTATGATAACCATTGTAAGTTAAATTAATTCGAATTCAAGTTTTCAGAACCTATATATCGCGCATTGATATGTATTTTAATCCGAAAGGGATGTAAAGCTTTTGAAATTCACCGAATATAGACTGCCCAGAAATATATTAAAGCTTGTTGATTCAATTATCACGTCTGTCGAACGCTCTGCCGCACTACCACGGTGATGACGACAAAATCGGTTGCGCAACTTCATGTTCAGCGATTTTAGGGTAGACTTTTGCTTTTTTATGCAAATAAAGACAAATATTCAAAAATCCAAAAACATGATTCAAACCTTATTGAAACTAACCGCCTATAGGTAAAGTTTCAGTTTTGATATTTTGAAAAAATAAGAAAACAAATGCCGTCTATTGAATCGTTCAAATATCAAATTAAACTATTTTACACTACAGAACAACATTTAGCACAAAAGTCTTTCAACATGGATAGTTTTGAAGCATCATGAGAAAAAATACAAAAATATTGTTAATCTTGAATAATACTATACTTTTTGTTTTAACTGAACTTTTAAAATGTGTTATTACAAATCGCCCCTCTCCACATCGTCCATTTGTTTTTTGGCACCCCACACTGTACGTAGTCCACCTTTCATGTTTAAAACATGGAAGTGTATAATAAATAATGTGTTCTTGATCTTTTTTCTGTATTTTTTTGTTCTCTTTTCTAATTGTTCTTGTATTGAATTTCTTTTGTTTTTCTTTGTTCTGCTAAAAAATTGAAAAACTATTCTGTTGTAAATTAACCCCTTGTCAAACAGTTAAACATTCACCATTATCTAAGAAACAACCCATGACTGTGAATTAATATTAATTTTTGGCTGTTGATAAACCGTTTTGTATGAAATTTGTACCATCAAACATATACTTATATTGATGTGCAAATTTCGACCCTTATTCTATAGCTAAAGGGTCATGTGTGGCCGAGTGATAAAGATGTTGCATTTGGATCTTTGGCTATGCGATTTGAGCCCCACCAATACCTCTGGTCTTTTTGGAGTGACCTTTGGAAAGTCACTTCAAAACCTAAACCTAGTACTGATGAATCCAGGAAAGCTGTTACATAACTGAAAAAATGCTGATACTGCATTAAACGCAATACAGACAGACAACTCTATTGCAAAATTAATCATAACCTTTGTAATGCATAGCCTTGTGAAGCTTGTATGCATAACGCTGATAATCATATTGATAAATACATTTCAGCCCATTACCTTATTTTATCTAAAATAAGATTCTTGTTTTATTGTCTCCTTGTCACTTTATTTTTAAGCAAAACTTCCTAAAGTACTTTTGATTAGTGTAGAGATGCCTCTATCTTGTCGCACAGTCTGCCAAATATTATACGAAAACTGGTGAATGGGCATACAGGATTGTATAAAAAAAGAGCAAAATTTTTGTTTTAAAAGTAAGATTCATCTGTCAATAGTTGTTATTCAAGGTGAAAATTGATAAATTAATTTAGATACTACATGTATTTTTTGGACAATCACAGTTTTCTGTTACTTAACCCAAAATATCATACTGTTTAATTTTTTACTGATACACTTAAAAAAGACAGAGAGCATTTGTGATGGGGACTGATTTCCTCGAAATGAACAGATTGGTTGTCTGTTACAGAGTTTTCTGTTCCATTTCAAGAAGCTGTAGTGTTGTGGTTTATTTGTGTTTATTTAATGTATTGATGAGATTTTTGGGTTAAGTTAAAATGTATTTATCATTTTGCACTTGTTGTATAATAATGTAAGGTATGTAGAGGGATGGACCCTCTCGACCCTCACATTTCAATAATTGACGGGGGGAATAAATGGGTTGGAGCTGTAAACTCAAACTGAAAAAAAAGAAAAAAAAAATCAGTTTTGGACTTGTGGAATTGGCTGAGATTTCGTAATTTTTCCTCACCGAAGAACGCGAAAATACATTTTCCCGATACCCCATTCGCAAAACCAGTCAAATATCATGCAATTTGCCATTTTATGTCAAGCTAAATGGATGTTCTGATCAAATGTGATACTCAAAACTACCAAGTGGTAAAATTTGCTGCATTTTAGGTTTGTTTGAATAGAATATCACAATGTTTACCTGGTGGTTTGGATGCGGATTTTGAATTGCAATTCTGCATTGCACCGACGAGGAAAATTACGAAATCTCAGCCAATTCCTCGAGTTCAAAACTGAAGCTTTACCCATAGGCGGTTGGCTTCGATAAGGGTTGAATCATGTTTTCAGATTTTTGATCACTTGTCTGAAAATGTAGGGAAATAGCAAAAACCTACCCTAAAATCGCTAAACCGGAAGTTTCGCAACCGATTTCGTCGTCAGCACCACGGTAGTGCGACAGAGCACTCACCAGCCGTGAATTATGTTCGTAGAAGTTATTTTTAATCATATACAATACAAAACCTGTACTATGATTTCATAACAAAACGCTTCTTCAAAGACGATTTTCATAAAGGATCCATATAGCTATAATGCCAAAACTATTGGAATAGCTCCTCTGGAATCTTGAACTGTGTAATGTGTGGTCTTTATTGAGCCGTGATCAAGTAGAGATAGATGGGTGTTCTTTGGTGCTATTTCTGTTTCTATTTTAATTGTTTAATAAGATGCTTGATGAAATTCTCAAAAAATAGAGATATTCGTTTATTCTTTATTTTGAATATATTTTGCTTCATAAGTATAATAGTATAATTCTTGGCATTGTTATTTCACACCACCTTGGACAGTTTCAAAACATGCTTCTTTCTTGCGAAAAGTTACATTTATTAGAATTTCCTTAAGTGACAATTTGCTCCACATATTTTGCACGTTGTTGCATTCCCTAAACATATGTCGTATTATGTCTAAAAAGCTTGAACAAAATTCACATGTATTTGATGGTTTTATTCTGCATTCATATAACTATCAATTTGTTGGTGTAATTCTTGTTATGATCTTATATTGAAAGGTTCGTAGAATTGTATTTGATTTTGTTTGGCTATTGGTCTTGTTAAACCACTAGGACCTTCTGACAACGGCTTATTATTGCCAAAAGTGAACGTGTTATCAGACTCTTTGACACACATTAAAGACAATTAACCTTTCTTCACATAGTCCATACTGAGTTAGGTTCTTTTTTCTTTTTACTTATTTATTACAACTTGATTGTTTTAACCAGTTGCTTGTTTAGGCAAATGTCATCTAAGCGCATTTCTATCTTTTCTAATTCATGGAAAGACGTAAATTGCTTTGACAAAGAACAAATTAGTCGTTGAAAATGTTTTTTAAAATGTACTGTTCCAAGACCAGCTAATGAATTTGAATTATGGTCACGTGGTTTGAATGTCCCTCCAGAGGTCGTTCAACTTGTCTCGGTAACACATTATCACCGAACACAATATTGTTTCGTCTTGCAGCAGACGACTTTAAAAATCATTGTGGCAAAAGGAGAAATTGCTTGTGGCAAGCAATTTCTCCTTTTGACACATAGATTTTGCAATCTATTCACATATCACAACTGCAGAATTGAACGTTTTTTTCACATGTTTAAAATGCTTTTCGTCTGTTTCAAGTAAAAGACATGTCATAATCAGGTGGTAAAGAGTTAAAACAAAGACCACCAACTCCTTAACGACAATAAAAACCATGATGCCTCTTTGATTAATAACGGCGATCGTGTTTAAATCAAGGACTGTAAGTTGCACGAATTTAACTGTGATGCAATGATTGCAGCTTTGCAAAGTATCTGAATTAATTCTTTGGCTGGAAACACTTCAGACTCTCCGCTTCTGTCCTTGTTTTAACCCATTACCAAAATATAACGACATTAAACCAGTTTGTTTCAGACGACTCTGGAAAATATTGTGGGAAAAGGAGAAACTGCTCTTAACGAACAATTTCTCCTTTTTCTACAATGTTTTCTGCCCTGTCAGATGATTTATTGATCAATTCCATCAAATTTTGAAATGTCGTCTGCAGCACGCTTTCAATTTGGGACAGTCGAAAATTTGGCTTGTGGTAAAGGGTTAAGGACATGCATACTCGGTCGTCGGCCTTTTAATCCGATGCAAAAGAAACAGCATGAAAAATAGGTTAAGTGGGAGAACCAATTAAAACCCTTTGTTAAAAACAAAAAGGAATGGTTTTAACGTGGAAACTATATTTAATAGCATTTCTGGAAGGTGGTTGAATGGTTGCTCTGATTAAAATTATCTTTTGAATGCCTTTGTTTTGTTAATATTTATTCATTTGAAAAAAAAAATCACTTTGGCTACATAAGACTATTGGAAGCCATCAGTTGAAAACAGTTGATAACTTTAACAAGGTTTCGTAATTTCTGCCGACGTAGACAAACCCCAATTAATTGCGAGTGGCCATTCAAAGCCTCAAGCACCATTGAAATGTCGTACGATACGGGCTTGATTGGTTCGCCCTATTTTATTTAAAGGACACAAAAAGGCAACAACAGCATTTATGTGATAAAAAAGGATTGTCTGTAGCCAAGACATACATAAACCGAGCCACGCTTGACAAGAACTAAAAGAAACAAGACTAAAGTTTGAAATGTCTATCGACTATGACAATTAGTAGTTTGGCTAACATGTCTATTGGAAACCATTCTTTAGGTTAAATAATAATTATCTGTTTTCAGTCTGATAGACACTGCGATTTAACCCTTTACCAAACGCCAAATTTTCCTCTGTCTCAAATTCAAAGAGTTTGCAGACGACATTTCATAATGTGATGGTATTGGAAAATAACCTTCTGATAGGCAGAAAACATTGTGGAAAAAGGAGAAATTGCTCATTACAAGCAATTTCTCCTTGTCCCACAGTGTTTTCCAAAGTCGTCTGCAGCATAGTGGCCAAATGTCGTTATTGTTTGGTAATGGGTTAAATCATATTCTTTCAAAATACATTTAAAACATGAAGATACAAATGGATCAGTGCAGTAAATCAATCACAGCCCGTATTCGTATTGGCATAGCTGCTTCATATGGAACAAATAAAGAAGAAAGAAGTGATTGATCTATAGGAATAGAATTTGTACAATGTATTCATCGCAGATATAACGCACTGAGCATACACACCAAACTACTGCTTTTCTCAGAGAGCGGTTCTCTTGGTCCCCAATTTAAGACACTATATTAAATGCTTACTCATGAAAACAAATCGCCAGTTATATAAACCTCTTATCCCAGAGTACCTTACAATCCTTACTCTGCCCAACGTCTGCATTAAAATGACTGTCAAAAGGATGGATTACTCATGGTGAAATATTTCACAATGCTTTATACCCAATATCCCAAGGAACAAGTACTCGTTCATGCTGTTTTGTATCATCTAGTGTTGCTTTTAAATTGAACCACAAGTTTCAATAATTTGGGAATAGATCAAATGAATGTTAGTAATAACATATCTTTAACCCGTTGCTCATCAAGAAATATGTAGATATGTATTGCGAAGCTAAATTCCGTTTATGCAAATGATACTGATCAATATAAAAGAACATTCATGCATTATTGGTATTTAGTTATTAGCATTTATGCGTTCAAACCAATTTGTGAAATAAGAATTAAATAATCACAGAAAGGACCATCATTGGGGAAAGCTCTCAATCTTATCCTAAAGCTCTAATTTCTGGATGGAAGACCATCAATGTCAAATCTATGGTTTTTCAGGGAGAACATTTGTCAAGATAACTGGGCGAATTAGGGTCTTGATTACGCATTTACCCCCGAGTCTATACAGAAAAGCCTTTTAAGCCAATCAAAAGAAAATCAAGATATAGAAACATGCAACCTTATGCATAGGCATAGGAAAACTTGCCTCCTTGCGACCAACTCGATGGAGGTCAATGTAATAAGATGCAAACGTCTCACAGTGATCTCTACGAGGTTGATATCTGCCGCCACAAATGTCTCAAGACCATCTGATTAGAAACGAAAATGGCGTTTAAAGTTTATTCAAGCAAAACAGTTTCAAGTTTAAAGATTGGTGCGACAATAAAAATCAATCTGTGCTTTATTTCTAATTTGTAATTGTATTTGTTATTTTTCCTCGCCGATGCAATTCAAAAATCTGCACCCGCACCACCAGCTAAAAATTGCGATAATCTATCCAAACAAACCGACCGTGCAGCGTATTTTACCGCTAGGTAGTTTTGAGTATCATTAGTTATCAAAACATCTAGTTACGTTGACATAAAATGGCAAAGTGCATTGTAATTTACAGGTTTTACTAATGGGGTATCGGGAAGATGCATTTTTGAGTTCCTTCGGCGAGGGAACTTACGAAATCTCAGCCAATTCTACGAGTTCAAAACTGAAACATAACCTATTGGGGATTGATATCAATAAGAGTCGAATCATACGTTTTTAGATCTTTGATAACTTGTCTGAAACCGGAAGTTCCGCAACCGATTTCGTCGTCAAGACCGTGGTGATGCGGTAGAGCGAGATATCGAGCACCTGTTTTTTAAAAAGTACCATCCCTAAAGTTTGGATGAATGGCACTTGTTACAACCATGTGATAAAATATAGGGTTATTGTCCTGACAATGTCCCCATTTTCTTATGACACAGACACATGCGTACTGTCGCATATGAAAGCAATGTTCTTTCAAGACACAGACTTGACCTCAAAATAGGTCAAAACGCCCTACATATTCTTTTTACAACTTCAAGTGAGCAGTTTCTAAACGCTTCTTTCTCTCGATCGTCAATGATTCTTTTATCATAACTATTAGGATTCGGATGAAGACCTGTGAAATGAGTGTCCTCTTTTCTTATAATAAACTATTTCAAACCAATAAAAGGCATACATTACCAACCTCAAGTGAATACATGTGAACAATCAATGTTTTCCAAGGACAAAAGCCTGTCCCCTTTCAGCAAACGATACACATTTCGTGGGGGTAAGGGCTAAGTGGTGCCGAGGCCTGACTCCAAGGTCGAGTCTGGGCTGGCTTGGACCTATATATAGGCTGTCAGATTCTGGTGTCAGCATACCTTGTGGATCTGAAAACTCTACGACGAGTAGCCTGTTGTATAAACTTGGACTCTAAAGAGGTAGGAACTTTTCTTTTTCTTTCCTTTCCTTTTTTTGTACAACTTTTTATTTATTTGTCTTATAAATGGTTCTTCTTTACCATCTGAAAGTCTTTAAGATTTAGATGGCTTGTTTTCTTTAGTATAGAATCATCCTTTTGTCGTGAAATTGTTATTATATCTTAATGAATAGCTTTGTCATTGAAAAAGCTTGAATTTACACTATGTTCTCAACACATTCCTGTTAATGAAATATAACAGGAATAATTTTGAGAACACTTAAATTTTCAACCACTGTGTTTAAAGAAGTGGACTTCGATAATGTACAATTTCAGACTTCACTGGTTGATTGTTTTGTACAGGTCATTTTGTTGTTCCATGTTTATTGCATAAAACAACAAAAACAACAAGATGCTGTATACAGCTGAATATCCTAAACTAGCCATGGCTTCTTGTACTTCAGTCTTGAATTTGAAACATATTTTCTTTAGAATTATGAAGCAGAATATTCCTTTAATAATTGCGACAAAAAGAAAGAGCATATCTTTTTTCATCATGCTACTTTCTTTGACATTAGTTTTCGATTATTGTTTCATTTTTACATTTCAAACCTACAGATGTTGGGTAAAGAATAAAGATATTAATTTGGTTGAGGGTAGTCTTTGTACTAAACATCTTGTGCTAGAAACTTTTAACATATGCACAACATAATTCAATCTCGATTAATTGTTGAAACAAGCCATGTTGTAAATGAATGCGCCATTTATGTCGTGTTTCCCGAGGTATTGTGTGCTTGTTTGGGATAATATTAATACATATATGTTTTAACTTACACAACAATTGTCCTTTAAACATTTGATAAAACGTTTAATTGTGTTGAATTTGACCATTTTCTTTTTATTCAATATCATATAAACAACATATTTTACATTGTGCATGGTACAATACAACTCAATTAATATTACATTTACGCTATCGAAAATCAAATAGGTGCTCTTATAACCTTATTCCACTTTCAAACCATTCCTTATAAAAAAAGTTCTTCCTTTGATTAAATATTAGAATTGTTCCATATAATCTCCTTCTACATGTTATTTAGTTGGTTTGTGTTTTCTCATTTTAGTCCATGCAGACACTATTTCTATAATAAAAGTGTCCTTCGGAAACATACTTTCAATGACACCAGGTTTCAAGTTAAATTCGAATATCAAGTTTCCACCATATTTCTCTCACTTCTGAGAATAAAATAGTTTCCATGTACCATTGTTGAGTGTGTCTTAATGTCGTTTCACCCAGCTTGCTTTTAATGAATGAATGAGGATTAATATGTCTGGTACTGTAATGCCTCCATATTCAATGTTCTGTGTAATGGTGCTTCTTTTTATTTTATCTGGCTTATTATTCCATAAGAAATCATAAATAGTTTCATCTTTGTATTTTAAAATAGTTTCATGTGGATTAGGTAGCACGATAGGTGGAGGTATCAATTTTGGAAGTGCAAATTCATAATTGTGACTTTACCAAATAATGTTAACCGTCTGTGATGTCCTTGTATCAGAACGTTTCTAAATTATTGCAATTTTGGAAGAATATTCTGCTGTATCATTATATATTGGTTATCAGAAAATGTAATTCCAAGTGTTTTTGCAAAATGTGAAGTTCATAAGAAGCGTTTAACTTTACAGAATTCTTGTTTACTATAATTAAGATATCAACCTCTGAGAATAGTAGATTTTTCTAAATCAAGTTTGAGTCCTGATATTTTACCTTAAGTATGTTTTAATATACATGTTTTCATTCCATATATAAATTTATTCTTATATATTCATTTCAGAAGCGGTTGATACTCAAGATGAATGATTTGCTGTTTCTAGCCCTAGCAGGGTGCGCACTTGCCTTTGTGGCTGCTATGCCCATAGAAGGTGGAGGAGATGTACATCATGTTGACTCTGAAGAAAGTGGTAAGTCAAGTGACCTTCATGAAGCATTGACTACTCGTTTTTGCTTTGAAAGTAACCGATTTAAAACTTAATTATCATGTTGGCTTTTTTTACAATAAAGATAAGAAAATATGAAAGTTAACTAAAGATTGCAAAAAGCGAATCTATCCTTTAACAAATGGCATTAACGGACCAATAACAGGGTGCTGAATTGGACTTTTGATAACTGTTATCCATTCGTGTTCCTTTAAAGATTGATTATTTTTTTCGTTTCCTCTTAATCGTTTTTTTTTTTCATTTTCCTGTTTTAATTTATATAGGTAACAGAATAAATGGAATAATCAATTAGTGTCTTGAATGGATATAGTTACCGGACTCGTCTTCGAGTCAATATAGAGAATAGCATTTGGCACACAGAAAATATATATACGCCTCACCCGATAACATTTCCGATTAAAGACACCAACTTCTACTTTCTATACTTCTATTTCAGAGTCTATTCCCAGGTCAAGCCATAACGAGAGCCATCACTCTGTCGAGGACCTCCACAGCCATCACTCAGATCACCACAACGACAGCCACCACTCTGAACTTGGTGATGGCGCTGGTGCTGCCTTTGACCATCATTCCGAACATCATTCCGAACATCATTCCGAACATCATTCCGAACATCATTCAGAACCTCATTCGGATCACCATGATTCCAGCCATCACTCCGGCAGCAGCAGCAGCAGTAGCAGCAGCAGTAGCAGCTCCGATCACCATAGTGATAGCCATCATTCTGAGCCACATTCCAGTCATCACTCTGATCATCATGGCAGCCACCATTCAAATGACGGAAGTCACCACTCTGACGGCCACCACTCTGACAGCCACCACTCTGATCACGGCAGCCACCACTCTGATCACGGCAGCCACCACTCTGATCACGGCAGCCACCACTCTGATCATGGCAGCCACCACTCTGACAGCCACCACTCTGGCAGTCACCACTCTGAAGACGGTAGCCACCACTCTGACAGCCACCACTCTGATGACGGCAGCCACCACTCTGACAGCCACCACTCCGACAGTCACCACCCTGACAGCCACCATTCTGACAGTCACCACTCTGATGACGGCAGCCACCACTCTAACAGCCACCACTCCGACAGCCACCACTCTGATCACGGCAGCCACCACTCTGATCACGGCAGCCACCACTCTGACAGTCACCACTCTGATGACGGCAGCCACCACTCTGATCACGGCAGCCACCACTCTGACAGTCACCACTCTGATGACGGCAGCCACTACTCTGATCACGGCAGCCACCATTCTGACAGCCACCACTCTGATCACGGCAGCCATCACTCTGATCACGGCAGCCACCACTCTGACAGCCATCATTCTGACAGCCACCACTCTGATCACGGCAGCCACCACTCTGACAGCCACCACTCTGATCACGGCAGCCACCACTCTGATCACGGCAGCCACCACTCTGATCATCATTCAGAGCCACATTCGCTTCACCATGATAGTAGCAGCAGCAGCAGTAGCAGCAGCAGCAGCAGCAGTTCAGATCATCATGACAGCCACCACTCTGATGACGGCAGCCACCACTCTAATGACGGCAGCCACCACTCTGATCACCATGACAGCCACCTCATTGGTGAGATCAGCCACCATTCAGACCATAATGACAGCCATCACTCTGATCATCATGACAGCCATCACTCTGATCATCATGACAGCCATCACTCTAATCACAATGACAGCCACCACTCTGGTGAGGTCAGCCATCACTCCGATCACGGCAGCCACCACTCGGGCAGCCACCACTCTGATCATCATTCAGAGCCACATTCGCTTCACCATGATAGTAGCAGCAGCAGCAGTAGCAGCAGCAGCAGTTCAGATCATCATGACAGCCACCACTCTGACGGCCACCACTCGGGCAGCCACCACTCGGGCAGCCACCACTCGGGCAGCCACCACTCGGGCAGCCACCACTCTGATGACGACAGCCACCACTCGGGCAGCCACCACTCTGACAGCCACCACTCTGATCACGGCAGCCACCACTCTGATGACGGTAGCCACCACTCTGACAGCCACCACTCTGATCACGGCAGCCACCACTCTGATCACGGCAGCCACCACTCTGACAGCCACCACTCTGACAGTCACCATTCAGATGACGGTAGCCACCACTCTGATCACGGCAGCCACCACTCTGATCACGGCAGCCACCACTCTGATGACGACAGCCACCACTCTAACAGCCACCACTCTGACAGCCACCACTCTGATCACGGCAGCCACCACTCTGATGACGGTAGCCACCACTCTGACAGCCACCACTCTGATCACGGCAGCCACCACTCTGATCACGGCAGCCACCACTCTGACAGCCACCACTCTGATCACGGCAGCCACCACTCTGATCACGACAGCCACCACTCTGACAGCCACCACTCTGATGACGACAGCCACCACTCTAACAGCCACCACTCTGACAGTCACCACTCTGATGACGGTAGCCACCACTCTGATCACGGTAGCCACCACTCTGATCACGGCAGCCACCACTCTGATCACGGCAGCCACCACTCTGATCACGGCAGCCACCACTCTGACAGCCACCACTCTGGCAGTCACCACTCTGATGACGGTAGCCACCACTCTGACAGCCACCACTCTGATGACGGCAGCCACCACTCTGACAGCCACCAGTCTGACAGTCACCACCCTGACAGCCACCATTCTGACAGTCACCACTCTGATGACGGCAGCCACCACTCTAACAGCCACCACTCCGACAGCCACCACTCTGATCACGGCAGCCACCACTCTGATCACGGCAGCCACCACTCTGACAGTCACCACTCTGATGACGGCAGCCACCACTCTGATCACGGCAGCCACCACTCTGACAGTCACCACTCTGATGACGGCAGCCACCACTCTGATGACGGCAGCCACCACTCTGATCACGGCAGCCACCACTCTGACAGTCACCACTCTGATGACGGCAGCCACCACTCTGATCACGGCAGCCACCACTCTGACAGTCACCACTCTGATGACGGCAGCCACCACTCTGACCACCACGACAATAGCCATCATGAATCGCACAGTATCCATGGTGATGACGGTGGAGATATCCATGTTCAGGCTACTTTCAACATTCACGGATAGATATTTGACCGACCCTTTACACGTACCCTCTCAATGCCTTAACCTTCTTTTTTCCCATATTAGCCGACGCAAGACAATGTTTTCTTTACCTACAACATATTCTTCAGTATAAGTTATATCGCTTTTCAGAATGCAAATTCCGATCACACATTCAAGAATAGGTATGATAAAGATATAATCGTTATGTTTGGCAGAACTTTTGTGAGTATCATCCTACTAATGACGTAATTTGTGTGACGTTTTTTGATAACGTCTTTCCAATCCAATCAATATAAGTGTACTCGAACCGTTGTTATTTGAACATATAGTATGAGCAATTACACATGATGCCAAAATGTTCAGAAAACAATCGGATAACTCTGCAATTTTCATAATTGGCGAACGGTTGGTAATTCAGTGAATCTATTACATCTGCTCCTTTTTTATCTTAAAACATTTACTCTTGGTTATAATGCGATGTTTCATTATTACTCTGCGATCTTTATTCTTATTTTCAGCTTCTTCATAACTGCCATTATTGTAGTCTTTTTTTCCGATCATACATTCCTATATGTCTTCGAACGTGGCTGACTTTGATTTTAATTTGATTCAAAGCGCCAAACCAATTGCTTGCAAATATTGCTTGGTGTTGTTCTTTTCGAATGACACTGAAAGATTACGTCATTGACTCAATAATGACGTCACAGACATGACGACGATTGCATCTTGTCATGGCAGTGTGTGCATAGCGAACGTTTCCAATTATTGAAGGTTCATATATTAGGCCTAATGCTTAATAACACGGAGATAGCCTATCGATTATATACAACTGTATCACACTGACAAAATACGTTATAAAGGATTTCGCTTTAATTATACATCTGATCAATCTTTTCTTTTGTCAAGACCGCTGCTTTTACCCCTTTCATTCTGCCTTTTATTATTGCACCATGCCTCTACTAGCATTATATTACCTTTGATATATTAAAGCTACTATCCTGAATAAAACACAGCCTCTTGCGTTATCATTCAGTTTTATTATATGATGGATCAATTTCACAATAGAATTATATAATTAATCAATTGAAATTTATTCATTACCATGACCTTATACAAAATACATTTGTATCCAATCAACTTAAGCATTTGTTTTCCCCTACGTGCATAGGCTAAATAGCGTGCATTATCACATTTTGAAATATCGCCTGGAGACTCTTTCAGTTTTGGACCATCTAAGATTTTGCGTTTGGTAAATAGTTAATATCCCAACGCCCTCCTGGGCAAAATCTAGCATCTGAATGGATTCTTATGGATTCGGGACAGGGACAAGAATAACACACATAAGCTGAAAGTCCAGTCGATGAAAAAATGCGAGAAAAAATCTCTGCAAATTTAGATAAGTTGAGACAATCTTCTTATTACAGGGCGAAAGTGTTTAAGAAAACTCTTATATGCAGATTTCTGAATGACTGGCGCCCGTATTACCCCTTATAGTGCTGGAACCGACTTCATGCTTATGTAAACAGGTAACATTCAGACCAGCCGCCAAGTAAATTGGCGGCTGGCCTGTGATTTAACCTGTTTGCTACCCTGAGTACCTTTCCTCAACAAAATTAGGCAAATATTAAAGGTTTTAGAAAGCAGACGACACAAAAACCTATTTTTAGAAAATTACCCAGCATTCTAAGGGTGAAGCTGTTATCTTTCTTTTTAACACAACTATCGTTCTTTTGAGTATGGGCGCTTAACTGTGATCGGTAAAATGGGTCAACCAATACGAGCTTTCTATATGTGGATAATTTTGGAAAGCATTGTTCGGCCTGTTTCGGCTCCCGTAACAACCTTTTTACAGGAACCAATATATCAGGCTACTGTGATTTTAATATATTTCTCATTCAACGTATCTAGAAAACAACTATATGGATGTGCATTTCAAATTTCAATGTATGTAATTAACAATGTTGAATTATTTATAACAAAACTCTACGCACATACCACGTATTTCCACATTTCCTAGTAAAGACCAATTTCTCCTTTTCCCACGATGTTTTCTTAGAATGTTGGGTATTTTTCTTTGAAAGAAAGACTTTTGTGTCGACTGCTTTTCAAAACCTTTCGGTGTTGTTGGTTATGTGGGAGTGTCATTTGGCAAGACAATTCAGGGCCCTAGCCCAGAACTTGTGAATCCTAGGGTTGCCACAAGATGATAAAACAAATGTTGACACAATAGTAAACCCTTTATAATTCAAAATACATAAGCTATGAATAATTTAAATAATGACAAATAGTAGATCTTCAGCGTTTAAAGCATTTTAATATGTATTCTATGAGAGCTGAAATACAGGAAATATTGCGCGGTTTTCCACGAAAATAACCAATGTTTCGTTGTCAACGATTATACTTATATAAGAAAAACAAGATTTATTTTAGAAAGAAAGTATCTAAAAACAATATCACACCTATGTTAAGAAACGGTTGTCCATGATACCTTTATAGTTTATGTCCAAGTACATAGTCGTATCATACAGGCTTATCAAAGAGGATAAGAATATGGTTTAAAGAAGATGGAACGATTTTGCTTTCAGTGTGTTTCCAAATGTCATATATAAGCAATCTTAAGTTTGCCATTCATATCAAAGGTCTCTTTTAATGATAATAAAATACATGAGTGCAGCTGAGAAAATAAGGGTGTGTTGACAACTCATTTGCATGTATCAACACCGATTCGTGATTCTGCTCGCTTAAAATCATAAGTGTAACAAAACAACATTTATTATAACAATAACAACAACAGCAACAACGGTATATTTGTTGATTACTCACAAACACTACAAGCAAATAATTGGAAATAGGAGATCTGAGCCCCCGTCTTAAAAAGTATTACACGCATAGAAATGTCCCACCAAAAATTGTGTTGGCCTGAGATGCGTATTGGGGGATGTCTCAAGACTTTTGTAAGTAGCACTTACTTTAGAAGCGAGTGTGACAAAATGGTATCTTTCACCTCAAAAGCAATGCATCTACTTGGTACATTGATTTCTACCAAATATCTTAGATTGTTTTCATCCTTTTGTTTGTCGCTTGCTGCACTTCCCATTTAATAACCACTTACAAACTATCGTATGGGTTGTGTTAAAAATCCTTTTACAAGAATACAGCAAACAAAATGTGACATGCTTCATAAACGAATTTTCTTGTACTTTGTCCGTGAAATTTCAAAGTTTCTAGACACACTAAAAGAGTACAATCAATATTGTTTTATGTGACCACTTCTAAACAGTGTCTGAAAAACTTGTATATTCTGAAGCTATTTTGATAAAGGACACAAGTCATCTAGGAAGTTTCTACCTGAGCTTCCTGAAGGACTGGCGCATTTATTTAACAGTTTTTGTTTCCTTTTACTACGGTCGCTTTAAATGTAGTTCGAGTCAAGCTGTCTAATTCTCCATTATATCATCGACGATCAGTTATCGGCCAGTATCGGTCAGTTGTCAATCATCAGATGTCCGTCGATCCAGTCTCTGTATTCGGCCACGTTGGTCAGTACGCTGGGATGATCGTCATGGATACAGTCATCCCGGCCCCAGGACACGATACCCGTCAAGTGGAATCGTCCGTCTGTATGCCGACATGCCATCCCACTGCCAGAGTCTCCCTGAATGAAAATATAAACGAATTGAATAGGCAGAATTAAAGGCGCTTTTTTACAGATACCTGTATGCCATCCCTCTGCCAGAGTCTCCCTGAATGAAAACATAAACGCATTGAGTGGGCGGAATTGAAGGTGATTGTTTATAGATGCCTGTATTTCATAATATTACCGGAGTATGCCTGATTGAAACTTATATGGCATTTAGTTGGCAGAATTAAAGTTAGTTGTTTACAAATGCCTGCATTTCCTACCATTACCAGAGTTTCCCTGAGAGAAAAAATATAAACACATTGAGATTGCCGAAATGAACGCGCTTATTTAGAGATGTCTGCATGCCATACCAATACCCGAATCTTCCTGAATGAAAAAGTATAAATGCAGTGAATTGGCAGACTAAAATGTGCTTGTTTACAGATACCTGAATGCCATACATGTACCAATAACTGAGTTTCCATGAATGAAAATATAAACTCATTGAGTCGGTGGAACTGTAGGTGCTTGTTAACAGATGTGAGGAAACTAGAAAGTTTAAAATTGATTTCTATAAACTACTCAGCAGCTGTATTGTTATACAATACGCACTAAATAACAGTCAGTGCAAGCAAAATTAGTTCGTTTTCAGTTCTTATCTACTTCTTACAAATCCATAAATATATGGACCACGTCACGGGAAAAGGGGCACTCTGACATAGCAAACAGTGTAGCCCCATACCAGCCGCCACGTCACTGACGTGGCGGCTGGTCTGGGGTTACACTGTTTGCCATCTTAGAGGAGATCGAGTTCTACCTTTAAATAAATACAAATGATAACTGTCGTGACTAGATACTGGAATAATAGCGCTAAGAAAGAGCTGATACAATGGAAAATATATTGTACCCATCTTTTATTATGCTTTTTTTTGTAAACGACTTGTTGGAAGTCAAAATGTTATTTCTTTCAAACTGCACAATAGCTGTGCTGCTGATTATTCGCGACAAGTAATAGTCATTGGAACCAAAATTAGACAGGCTTAATCTTTTTAAGTGTGTATGTATACAATTAATTAAAATGTATATCAATCCAATCTATCTAAATCGACGCTTCCTGTATTAACTTCCCTTTCAATAGCTACTTTCGATTGTTTATCAAGCAACAATACAAATAAATCCGGACTTTTTCCTAGTTCCCTTGAAGGTATTAGTCCACACAGTGGAGGCGGATATTTAATGAGCAATAGGGGTTTTGCGCAAGCTTATTATAGACTTATCGATAGACTACCAGGCCTAAAAAAAGTGGCATCTGTTTTCAATGGACAACGGATGCTACGCACCCTTAGTCCAAACATTGCATTGTTTCAACGACACTTTATTTTGATTTTTAAATTTTCTTTTCTATGAACATGCACAGAAAAACAGTCGTTTGCAAGATGTCTGATCAAAGAAAAAAGGACAGATATGCTTCGATCTTGGTTTGTACAGTCTTGTAAAGCACATTCGCCATTCAAGACAACGAGTGTCTTAACACACAGGGTAGCATTTTTCTAAACATATCATGCTAAGAATTTGCGTAAGTCTAAAACAAAATTTTCTCTTCCTTCAATATTTTTGAAAAATAATATTGCAAAGATACGGTGCACTGGCCTGTAGTATGCGTTTTATTTTCAGTCGTTCTAAAGTATCTCATATATATATAATGATTAGTTGGCTTTCAATTGTGTATTGCAATGAAAAAAACACTTTTGTATCTATCAGACCTACCTTACACGGTCCCTTGCCTTCTGAGCTGAAACAGATGACGTCATTGGTGAAGTTGGTTCCCCAGCTCTCTGCGCATGCGTCGGAATCAACCATACGTCCTCGCACTTCCTGTAGATTTTTAACAGGCTCTTTGCCCGTATCTAATGCAAAGTAAAGAAAATAAATCAAACCTAAGAGTTGTGTACAGAGCCACTGCGATACTAATGAAATAAAGAGTTGATATATTCTTCTTCATTCCAGGCTATGTTTGAGAAACGGTATCCTTAGTGTAAATGGTTTATAATAATTCAAGTGTACTTAATATTCTAAAATGATTAAATGCTTTGTTGTGCAGATTCTCGAGTCTCGGAGAGACTATTCCAATGACGCATTTCTTTTCAATACTTCCTTCCTCAATATTGAAGTATTTTTAAGCATACATACAGACTTAGCATATGGCGTTAAGTAGAAGGCTACCGTTGTGCCTATACCCATTTTGATAATAAATATAGATCTTGACTTCATGCCGTTTTTAACAGTATTTTAGTCATATCAAGGTGACTATAGCCTATGCAATTGCGCCTGGGTTTTCCTTACAACTTCTCCATTTTATTTATTTATACTTATATTGGGTTTTACACTGTCAACAATAATTCAGTAATGTTGTGATGCCCAGTCCAAAATGATGGAGGAAGACCCAACAATTGAATGGCCCAGAGGGCAAACGTTCAAAAACATGGACCCTCTCTGCGTGGGTTCAAATCCCGTGAAGGGATATAGAGTATCCTGACTGACTTTTGGTTGCCGATGGTTTTACCCGGCTTGACCAGCAATTATGGGCAGTTGGCTACCGGGTCTTTTTCTGTCATGAAGAGTCGGGAATCCAAACATAACTGACATAATGTTGACGGGATAAAAAAAACAAACGACTAACCTCCTGTTTCTCCCCATCCAGTTACCCAGCAATCCTGGCGGTCAAGGTCACCATCTAATTCCGGTAGACATATTGGTTCCACGTCGTCGGTAAAGTTCACGCTGGTTTCCAGTTTGACGAGCGCAATGTCGTGTACATGTCGTGACATATTTACTGAATCGCCGAGCTCTTCCCTCATTGATAGGTTTACTGTTCGTTCAAACTTCTCGTGCTACAGAATTAAAAACAATGTGCAAATTCAGCGTTCCAAAATGAAGAAGAACATGGGAACTAGTGAAAAAGTGTTCTACAATTCTGATACTTTAACCTTTTACCAAACGCTTAATTTCTAACTGTCCCAAATTGAAAAGAGTTTGCAGAGGACATATCAAAATATTATGAAATTGAAAAAATAGTCTTCTGATAGGGCAGAAATATTGTAGGAAAAGGAGAAATTGCTCGTCACGAGGAATTTTTCCTTTTCCCATAATGTTTTCTAGAGTCGTCTGCAACAAACTGGTCAAATATCGTTATTTCTTGGTAATGGGTATTTGGTAATGGGTTAAATGGGGTGTTTTTTTTTTTTCACTTATACTCAGCAAAGTAAGAAACAATATAAAAATGTGATAAAGTGGAATTCTATTTGCTATTCGGTACCGTCACAAAGCAAATCAGCTAATGATTTAGAAATATCGAACATAAAACGATTTATTTTTCCATATAACAAGATACATTCAGGATTGGCATGGGTTATGGCCACTGTGTACCTAATTCGCCATTCCTCCTTTTATCAAGATTTATTTACCTATTTATTTACATCGCGTCAACATTTTTACAAATATGTTGCATGCCCAACATATAATGATGGGGGGAGACTCCATGCCCATAAGGAATCGTCAAGCTAGGTAGAACCATCGGTACTCCGTAACCTGCCTGTAGACTACTTTCAACACGAAATACAAATGCCGTCACAGGGATTCGTGCCCATGCGGAGAGGTTATGCGATTTCTGTGTTTAATTTTCTGTACACTAACTACTAGTGCATGTCACCCTTCATAATGAAACAATATCGTTGCGTTGCACCCTAGTCTCGACTTCCTTTTCGATTGCAGTGTTTCATCAAAATTACTGAACACTTCATGTATTATTCAATTGCTTTACAAACAATTCAGGCCATTACTCCTGTATATAAGAACATCATCCGTTATTAACCAAAATGGCCCTATCTTATCTACTCGTTTACATTAGTGCCAGGGTTGTAAAGCAGTATCCATTGACACACACATTGCTGACGAAGTTTGCAGAGGTGTCCGAATGCATTTCGGACACCTCTGCAAACTTCGTGAGCTATTGTGCATCCAAAGAGCTGGGGCCCGTTTTACTAAACAGTTTACGCTTAAGATTTGCGTAAGTCTAAAACAACAAGTCCTTTTATTTCAATATTTGCAAAGCAATATTGCAAAGTAACACATCATTGGAATCGTCTCTCCGAGACGCTTCCAATGACGTGTCACATTGCAATATTGTACTTTCATTGAAGATATTATCCATGTTAATTAATTATGACTTACGCAAATCTTAAGCGTAAACTGTTTAGTAAAACGGTACCCAGCTGAATAAAAGCATGGGTACGACTTAGATAGATATTCCACGAGTATCAAGGAGAAGGGCTGTTCTTACAAACCTCAATAATTTGGTCAATCTTAAACACTTTGTGGGTTTCATCTTGGTCATAGGACATAATCTGGTCACCAATGTAGACTCGCAAAAATCGTGTGCTGTTTTCAGACCTGCAAGATGACAATGAATGAACAAAACTTAGACAGGAACATCCTCGTGATAGAATGAAGTATGTCAAAAAAGACGAATAGAATATTGTTAAACAAAAGAGAAAACTGATTAAAATAAACAGTTTGAATAACTGCATTGTTTCATATGTTGTGGCTTGGTAACTGACGTTGAAATTATGACATGAAATAGAAGAGTTGTTCAAAAAAGCGTTTAGAGACATGTCTCACAAAAATTCGTAACTTTACCTCAATGTTGACAAAATTGTCGTTACCCTTGAATCTCAATGATAAATTTTGGGTTGAAAATAGATATGCGTTTAAAAGCACGATTAATTTTTCTGATTACGTTTAATAGAACATCTTCTGTACGGATTTTTGAGAGAATCTATGAGAAATAGGCCCTTGAAAATGAAAGCTTAATATATAGGTCTTTGTTAGTGGGAGCATCGCTGACGTATCGGGGTTTTCTAAAATAAATGAATTTGAAAAAGCATTTTGCCTATTGACGCTTGCTATTCATGATAGAAAAGACGTTAACTGGATTATGAACTCAATCTAGGAAGCGATGCGAATTTGTCAGAACCATTAAAAAGGTAACGTGTGTTGCCTAATGATGGTTTCGCTTTGCAGGGATTACAGTATAACTGCAAAAAGGGCAATACTTGTAAATACTCTTTAAAACATTATACAGCGGTCAAACCTAAGCAATGAGTGCAGTCTCCTGATTATTTTGACGAAAATGGCTACATATACCAACTTACTCCTTAAAGCAATGTGCCGCTGTAAGAACCCACTGGCTGGTGAGTAAGACCCCTCCACACACATAGTGACCCGTGTACGTACGTATGGCCACCTGCCAGGGCCAGGCACCAGGGGGCGCACTTTTCCCGCCAACAACACGCCGAACACGTGACTTTACACGTGACACGCCACACCTCTTCTCTGATTGGATATCCACTGACTCGGTGGAAATCGATACTTGTTGGGTTGTTGGTGATGTTGGTGTTGTTGTGGTGGCCTCGGTGGTTGTTGTTGATGTTGTTGTTGTAGATGGTGTTTTTGTCGTCGAGGAAACTTTCGATTTATTACTTCTCTTAAGGAATAACTGAACCAAGGCTGAAATATAGAGTCAGGGTGTATATAATAAATGAACCAAGGCTGAAATGTAGAGTCAGTGTGTATATGATAACTGAACCAAGGCTGAAATGTAGAGTCAGGGTGTATATAATAACTGAACCAAGGCTGAAATGTAGAGTCAGAGTTTATATAATAACTGAACCAAGGCTGAAATGTAGAGTCAAGGTGTATATAATAACTGAACCAAGGCTGAAATGTAGAGTCAGGGTGTATATAATAACTGAACCAAGGCTGAAATGTAGAGTCAGGGTGTATATAATAACCGAACCAAGGCTGAAATGTAGAGTCAGGGTGTATATAATAACTGAACCAAGGCTGAAATGTAGAGTCATGGTGTATAATAACTGAACCAAGGCTGAAATGTAAAGTCAGGGTGTATATAATAACTGAACCAAGGCTGAAATGTAAAGTCAGGGGTACCGTTTTACTAAGTAAGTTACGGAAAATATTTGCGTAATCATAATTGATAAACATGGACAGTATCTTCAATGAAAGTACAATATTGCACTGTGATACGTCATTGGAAGCGTCTCGGAGAGACGATTCCAATGATGTGTTACTTTGCAATATTGCTTAGCCCAATATTGATAAAAGAGGAATTGTTGATTTAGTCTTACGCAAATCTTAAGCGTAAACTGTTTAGTAAAACGGTACCAGGGTGTATATAATGTATGAATTGCCTAAAAAACAATGGACTATACGACTCATTTCGAAATGATCCCCATCCCTTAAAGGTGTGATGGTTAGTAAGTGATTTCGTTTTGCAATTCACGAGGTAAATATGAAGTATACCTACCAAGTCTAAAATGCGTGAAGATGTATTTTATACTTTTGGTTATGGACAGATGATGATATAAATCACTAGCTATTCAGAAGGGGCATTATCGCAAAAGGACATTGCCATATCATGTTTTCGACCAGCGTTATAAAGCCAACTCTAATGTATATGCCGGAGACGTCTTTTAAACAACTGGGACATGAGGACGATTCACTTCTCCTGAGTATTTTTCTTTCTTTTTTCATAAAAGTTTACTCCCAACGATATTGAGAAAATGTTTTGTTTTGTGTTACGTCCTTTGTTTTAGATACTTATTTGACTCATTACGAATTGCCACATGGGGCAATGAAAAGAAGCTAAAGTCAATCTTGTTTTTAGCGACCAGTCTTAAAATGAACGTGAACGACCATTCAGTCTTAGGCTATCCAAACTGGATCATTCTGAATGATGTTCTCCTAAAAAGGCCGTTAATTGTCTTATACACATCCTTTCGTTCTATTTTAACTATGATCGCTTAAAACATAATTGACTGTGATTTTAAGTTCCCATTTATCAGGCCTTTGGTAAGATCACTCAAACTTTGTTGCTCAAGAATTATAAATATCGTCAAGAAACAATTGATTATTCTCGTGTAAAGCAGAAATCGCATACTTACGGTGGTCCAATGGAATGCAGCACTTGTTTGTCCCATGCATCTGTGGACAGAGATAGAAGTCCACTCCCCATTTATGGACAGCCTCAAACTGGCACTCTGACTGGCAACTTCCGCCGGAAATGAATAGTTGACAAAACGAGAAAGTCCGCCCTGAAATGTACAAAAGTTCGAATTCATAAAATGATTAAGCAAGAGTTAAACATGATCTTGGAATGGGCAATCGAATATGTTAATAATGTGTAATTGGCATACCCTATTTGAATAAATGTGTTTCGAGAAAATTGTTTCCTAAATGCCAATGTGAAACCTTTACCATGCTTTCCAATATAACGTTTGCTGTAAATTTCCAGTAGGGAAAAAGAAGACATACGCAAACATACTTTGGCAGTTACATTTATATTGGCGGTATGGCAAATTAAACTTTTGTTGATTATTGATATAAATCATATTCGTTAAGGCACATCCACAAAATTCATGATATGCGTCAATATTAACCCCGTTTAAAGTGCTTGAACAACAGTCCACACTTGCTGAATGTACACCCCTCCTGAATGATAATCGAAGTAAGACTGTCATTTTTGACAAATGTGCATATGTTCTTCTTTTGAAAGATACTAGGAAGTGGGATTTGATTACTAATTACTTATGTTCTAGCTACGAGAAATGAGTGTTTCGATGAAATTGTGATATATCGAGAATTCCAGTATCAAAAATATACAATATAGTCTTAAACGACCATTATCAAATAGTGCGTGAAAAGTTGTTTAGTTCGAGGTTACATTAATACATGATACAAATAATCAAGAAATGACATTTTAGAGCTTTTATAAATATATGGCGTCCGTATGTCGTTAGATGTCTGTTACACCGTGGTTCTGTTTTATTTTGCTTAGGTCGCTTAAAACAATATTGACCGTATTCATTACGTGACAATGTTCATCTTAACTTACTTAAAAATCAAACAGCAGTTTATGAATGATTCAGAAAATTTCTCACCAAATTGGATCTTAAGTACTTTGATAAAAATAGCTGCGTGTTCCAGCGAGTAAGTTTAATGAGCCCTCATAACTAACCAATAAAATAATTCATGAGTTTGTAGATTGATGTATCTAAACCGGTGGTATCTTTATCTATATCAATAGTATGAAATTCTAAAGATCAACACATTCTTGTTCGGTTCGTAATACCGGAAGCTCTTCGAGATAGATTAGATAGATTGTGATAAAAACCCATCAATGAGTCGTTGAACCTAGAATTAACACCTTAACCCTTCACAAATACGTTGTAAGAAAGTTTTACAATACTCACAGGGAAGAGAAGACAGAGAAATCTCCACATAAAGATGTCTTCCCTTTAATTATACATTGTCAGGTGACTATCTTTCTCAAATACATAGATAAGTAACGTAGAAAAATGTTGGGATCTTAAGAAATATTTTCCTCATTTATGCAGATTAATTTCGCAGACCGATTTCGGAACCATAAGAAATATCTTTTTCAAATTTTAAGTACATTCTCGAGATGAATTGTGGGATCTTAAAAGATATTGTTGAAAGGGGAGGCATTTTTAATTCAATCTATTTCTCTTTAATTCTTAATATTACTTCAATCAAATCCACGTTGATAGCTTCCAATTGTTTCCAAATTAAAATTGTGTTGGCTTTGGTAAATAATTAACCTGTGTAAAACCTTTATAGATGTATCATAAAGCAGTCGTCTGCAGTATTTCAATTTGGACCTGCCAATAGCCTGCTTAGTAATGGCCTGTTTGTTTCTGTTTCAGACGGTAACATGCACCTTTAGGCGGGACACAATATTCATCGAATTACAAGGTTATATTTAGTTTTGATAATATAAATGCTGTTTAAAATAACCCTGCAAACCAATTTGATGAAACGATATGGATGTGTCAATCAAAACCTTATAGTAGAACCCGCCCCTCGAACAATACGAAGAACGAGAAATGGAGGAACGTTGGTTGTATTTGTGGATGTTAACCATTTTGTCAAACTGACACATTGCTCTTTAAGAATTTCTTCGCCTTCTGTCGCACTGTTCCTTTTAATTCATTTCTTCAATGAACGTGCTAGAATGTTATTTCTTAATAACTGTATGTTTGTTTGATTGATTTGTTTTACATCGATTGTGAAGGGGGCTTAATTAAGCCTATCGAGTCACTCTCGATGAGTGCTCCCAAGACAATACACCAGTACTCGCGCCGATTTGTGGGTTAGTCCCGGCAATTTTCCCCTCGCCCAACGGGGATTCAAACCCGGGATCCTTGGTACGAGATGCCAACGCTCTACCACTGTACCACTGTCTATGTAAGAAGGTAGCCAGTAGCTTATAGAAAATAGTAATGACACGTTAAAATATATTATAAACATGATATACTAAACGTATCCTGAATAATTCCAATCCACTGGTCACAGGCACCAGTAACAAAACAAAAATAAATGAATTGTACTTTACATATAAAGAACTACACAATTTATTTTTGTTACAAGTACCTGTGATCAAGGTTAGGTGTTTAACATAAAACTCCACATCCAAAGTCAAAGAAGTCCGAGCTATGCCTATGGTTTTGTTTTCTCATTCGGCTTTGATTACTTTTTCTTTAACATTATTCTTATTTCAAAAAGACCTAGTCCGCCCTTCAGCCATCATCGATAGTAATTACGGCTGCTAAATTTGGGGTTGTACAAACGTTAGATGATGTTTAGAAAGACCGATAAGCCCAGTTTGTATATACGAGTGGAATAAACGGCTGATTCATACAGGTCCATGGGGGTCATCGTTTTACGGGCGGCCCCTGGCCTGCGTACGATAAGAGATATTTTTAACCGCTATTTATACTAAAAATAAATTCTCCACCACCCAAATAGGATGGGAGCGATTACTCCCTCCCAGTTGATGAGTTGTATTATTAGAACATTTTCGAAATTCCGTTCTGCTGATGGAATGTAATTGAGCAAGATAACCTCTCTTTCCTACAATACGACCTTCTGTTAATAATATAAAACCGCCGCGCTTTCTGAAGTTGTGCTATTTATATTGTATGTGTGCTGATATTGATATTGAGCTACAGAATTACCAATTCGTTCCTAAACACTCGGATTCGATCGAGGCCTTCTTGGATTTCGTCTCGTTGTTGTAAAATTAAAAGTCGAATTCTTTATTTTGACATTTTGGATTTTCATTTGACATTGTTTCATTCACTAGACAAACACAGAAAATATTGGTATACTGAATATATTATGTTTTAAGATATGTAGCAGAATGTTTTCGGTATAATGACGTTTTGACACAGTGAAACAGTAGAGAACAAAGGCCCTTTTTCAATGGTATGGAAACATGTTTCAACACGCGGAACCCTCCCATTGAAAACACCCATAGATCCAGTGTTCTAGATTTTACCTTTACCTACTTTGTGTTTCCGTCGTATCAATCTCAAGCAATCAGCTTATTAATCCAATAACAGACCTAATTTTAAAAAAATCAGAGTAAGGGTTTTACTCGATAACGTCTCGAGGTATTTACCGATTCAACCAAAAGGTTATTAGTGAGTGTTCCAAATTAAAAGCAGTACCAGAGGGCAAAAGATAAAAAAAAATATATATATGAACGAAACCAATTATAACAGTAGTAAAATTCCTGTTTTCCTGAGAATCAGCAATTCAAAACGTGTGTCAAATATGTCCTACCAGAGGACACGCTTATAAAACAAAATGGAGGGATGAAAGCAAGCACCCCACTTGTAGCTACATTTGTAAAATGTTCTTTTGAACGTGGTATTGACAGACAAATCAACAGTTCAGCATTTCCTCGAGTAGCGGCTTATATTTGCAATCTATAAGATCTTGACGGAACAAGGTTATAAACACTGTATATTCTGGTAAGATATTTCTATTGGTGTGATAAATGGGCTGTCACTAGAAGAAAGAGCCTGTGTTTGACTCCTCCCTAGAGGGCGGGAATGCGTACGGAACGGTAAATGATGTAATATTGCATGGACCGTGCATGTTATAATACAGAGGTATTTTACCGAACGCTTTAACGTATAAGATTGAATGTAGATAGCATTTTTCTTATAAAATGAATATACCACAACATATACAACACAATATTGGGTAGAAACCATTGTAGCAAAAGGCTTGAATTGTTTAATATGAGCAGCGAATCCTTTAATCGCAGTTGTTTTTATAGTCGTTTGCAGCAGATGACTATAAATGTTAATATATGGAGCATGGAGGGAAAAAGAGAAATTGCACTAAAGTTTTCTCCTTTTCCCACAGTGTTTTTTGTCCTATCAGAAGACTTTTTTTTACCAATTTCACCACTTTTTGAAATGTCGTCTACAAACTCTTCCAATTTGGAACTGTCAAAAATTTGGCGTTTGGTATGGGAATAAACCTGCCAAATCCGAAGTTCAAAACTAGTCGGAGGACATGGTAACTGTTCACTAAACCAGGTCGAAAGTAGTGTCATCGATGTCGAATTAACAATGCAATGTGATGTGTCCTCTGGAATTGCACCGTTTGCCAGCCTAGTCGTGGTATATAACTCAAGACACATATACTGGACCATCACTCACTCTTACTGTGTATTCTGGATTTGTTTTGATATTCAGTCACATATGAAAAAATATGTTTCTAATACCTAAATGTGCTGCTAATAACTTTCCCTTTTCATGATGACGATACCATGGTATGCCAATAATGATGACTTCATTTCGTCTTTGTGATACCTATATGTCTCGTTAATGATGTCAGTATGTCATGATAAATGTACAATTATGACATGAAATCTGCTTGATTATGTTATGTCGATAGAAATTTTGTGTAAAAAAAAAGAACCTTAGGAAAAAAGGAACAATTAGTGAGGACAAAGGAAAAACTGATCATGATGAACAATTCTTCCTTTGATCACAATATTTGTGTTTGTTATGTTTACCAATAATGAAATGAAGCAAAGAAAAGAAAAAGAAAATATTTCATGATTATAATGTCTTAGTGAGCTGCTGATAATAATAACAACATCCTTTGGTGCTTAAGATAAAAAAAAAAAGAAGAAATCGTAACAGGAAACACAAAGAAATGTTGTACCTAAGAATTTAATTCGTAAGAATGAAAATAAAAAAGGCATTTAAAAAACCGGCGATTTCCCTGAATTATTTAAGTATTCATTCCGGGCAATTTCTACTATTGTAACAATGATTTCTTATAAATATCGCAAAGTAAGCACATTTAGTCCTTCTCTGGGGTTCGGTTAAAGTGTATTACTTGAAGGAAAAAAGCCTTTGTGTTTCAATGTGTTCCTCTTTCGCCATCATAGTGTCATGGCTCTTACCGGAGTTGTACAACAAGCAATTATTTTATGACAAGAGAAACGCTTGTTTTGAATATTTCCTCCCAAAAACATTCACGTGAAGTAGCTTTTAGTTTAACTTGAACAAATAAAGTCCATTTCTATTGTATAAACGAGAATTACATGAAACATAACGTTAGCAAAGTCAAATATTTTATAACAAGCGAAACAAGCACCTATCCGATACAAGTCAGTGTTGTAGATGTTTTTATTCTTATTGTTCGTTATCTATTGTTCTTTTTAATTTGGTTCGTCTACACACATTTTGCATACATTAAAATAAAACGCATTAAATGTCGAATAAGTGCTTCACAAAGGGGTGACGGGAGATGTACATCAATGACATAAGATATGCCTTACAAAAGCATTAGCACGACATCACTGCTTGCCATCCTCATCAATTATAACATTGTAATAAAACATAGGAAACAAAGACAAAGAAGAACAGAATGAAAACAAGGAACAAGAGGAAAAAAGAGTAAAACCAAGAAGAAAGAAAAGGTAAAGAATAATATTTTAGTAAAAAGGATTTCCTGTACTAACCATTTTTGTCATAATGGTTTTTATCCATTTCCACGAATTAAATGAATTGTTGGTTGCATGTCACACTTTGTCGTTTGCAGACCCTTTCAACAACGACACATCAACATGTTGGGAAAAAGAATGACTTACGCATTACGGTCTTGGTAAACGCATTTGTACTTAAAACGAATATTTATGAAACTCCAAATTCATGGAAGAATATGATATTCTGTACAGAATTCAAAATAGGTTTTAACAAATATATTTCTTAACGGTGTAAGTGCGAAGTTGAAATGCTTACAATTAATAAATGCAACTACCATCTTTTTGTAATTAGTTTCATATCAAATTGACCATTATTTAGTAACAGAACAGAACAGAACAGAACATATCTTATTAAAACTTAAGCATATCAGTTCATTGTTCTTAGAAACATGTGGGCAGAGAGAGCGAATTTCTACGAGTAAACCGAAGAGCAAGACTGCATAATTCAACGTTTTTTGGAGAGGTAGTATGTAATATCTTATTCGATACATATTTAAAACATTTCCAGAAGTGTGTTTCTTTTTGTCGCATTTATACTATTTACCGATTTCATCACATTTTGAAATGTCGTCTGCTAACTCTTCCAATTTGGGACAGTCGACAATTCAGCGTTTGGTAAAGGGTAAAACAGTATGATTTATGCAGTTGAGTGGTAAGCGTAAATATATATGTTTCTGTTTTATTGTCATCAGACTAGTGAATAACAGTGTTTCTAATCTTTTGAAGATTAACTACTGACGGCAGACGAATTGCACCATACGTTGTTAAGAATATTGGAATATTGAAGAACCTGATCTCTTTAGTGCATACCGTTACGTTGGGTTTCTCTGTTTTTATAAAGATATGTCCATTTACTGAAAACTCGACCTTTTATAAGAAAATAAAAGGACTTAGGCAAATAAAATCATGTTTTCTTTAATCAAATCTAATATACCTTCATTGCTGGAAAAAAAATCCGGTTCATATGGAATTATTACAAAAATGGACAGTTTTGTTAAAAGCATACTAGTACTCAGAAAAACTGCAAAATTGGGTAATATGAGATATAAATTATGATAGAATATGTTAAAACATAGCGAAAAACCCAAGGATCATGACAGTATAACGCTTGCACTATCTTTTATCGATTTTTCAAAGTGCTATTTTCACAAATTTGGTGCCCACCAATTCAACTTTATTGTTTACATTTGAATAACTTCTGAAATCGCAAGGAGCGCTCGGATTAATGAGTGGCGATCACCTGGTTAGAAAACTCATGTGAAACAAATAAAACACTGTCATTTATCATATATTAACAACGTCAACATTCAAAATGGAGAATTTCTTGGGTTTTATTGGTTACCAACGTTACTCGACTGACCTTGTTTTATCGCTTATTGTAAACAAACTTTATAATATTCACTCTTTTTAAAAGTGTCATGCGTACGTGTTACAGTTTCAATTCCTCTGTAAAGGGGAAATGAAAGTACTTTTAAGTTACTTTTCAATTATTCTAGAACTTTCACTATCTAAGTGTAAATGAGCGCAAGTATGGCTTTAAGATAAAATAAGATCTTGAGAATTAAAAAAACTCAGATCTATGCATCTTTTTTAGACTTTTCATTCATTCATTAAGTGTTTTTTTTAATGAATTATCATTATAATGAATTGATTAAGAGTTCACCTAGTTCTATATCCCGGGGTACCGTTTTACTAAGCAAGTTACAGAAAATATTTGCGTAAGTCATAATTGATAAACATGGATATTATCTTCAATGAAAGTACAATATTGCAATGTGATACGTCATTGGAAGCGTCTCGAAGAGACGGTTCCAATGATATGTTACTTTGCATTATTGCTTAGCCCAATATTGATAAAAGAGGAATTGTTGATTTAGTCTTACGCAAAACTTAAGCGTAAACTGTTTAGTAAAACGGTACCCGGGAGATTGTTTAATACATAACTATGAAATAGCGTATTGTAGACCGTGGACCAAACAAGGTCTCCAAATCTAAAAACTTTGACGCTATTCTATTCGAAGATGTATTATATCGAAACGTCATGATTGACACGGCGTTGCCAGAGTGACTGTGGATTGTGTACCAGAGCAATTGGTATCATTTTATGGGTGGATTATGTGCATAGAATATCAAGGTATCACATTTGAATATTTTATTCAAATATTCTCATTATTAAATAAGTTATGAATGTATTCCTGCTATTTCTCAAACACCGTTTGTGTTTTTCCGAGGTAAAAACGATAACATGTGGTATTGCTAAATAAAACAAGGGTGCATAGATGCAATGGTCAATTTTATATAACTTAAAAGGTTGTTGAAACATTAATACAGTAATATTCAATCGGGGTTCCTTTCACTGTTTTGCTTTTAGCAGCATCCTGTGAGAAAAGAATCTAAACAAACTACTCTTACATGCTGTTATCTCTCAACTGAAGGATCATTTATTGTGCATTGTAATGTACGGGAGACGACATTTTTATCATTTGATGCCAAAAGAGATGTTTCTACATTTTGGATAATAATGGTCAGTGTGAACGGTATTCGACCTTTTCTTATTAGATGTATGCACACTTGATAAGAGTCAAATATTCAGAATAAATCGGACGTAAATGAAACGAAACAACTTTTGATTTTAGCATGGCCACACTTAAGTGCATTTTCTTGGACCCAAAGGTTACTGAATAGAATGGACTTCTTGGTATAAAAAAGGATCGACAATACTTATAAAAAGATTCTGCAAGTTGTCAGTGCTTTACTGTATCTATTTGCATGGTAAAAAAAAACCTCCAATGCATGTTAACAACTAAATCTACTATAAGAAAATATTTATCAATTTTCAAGGTTATATTTAATCGTGACCTATCCAAGAATCTATTTTATTGCAAAAATGTCGCCGATGTAAAACGTTGTTTTTCCTCACTTTAGATGTTGCTGTCATGTTAAAAACCGGTTCCTTGCAGTTTTAAACAAAATAGAAAAAGTTGTTTTGGACGTGCGTTTTAGCTTTTGTCTAATTACATGCCTACACACTACTTTACAAATAGAATAGTTGGATGGTTGTAAAATAAGTGTAAAGTCTGCTCTCTATATCAATATGTCTCGTAAACGGTTTTTCCATTCTGATATAATTTTATATGATAAAGCGTTTTCTGACATCGATAATAATTTTATGAATCTTTAAAGTTTGATTTTAAGAAATAGCCGATTGAAACAATTAATATTATTTTTTACCTGGTTTTCCTTGTCAAAAGATACCATTTCAAAAATGGTCAACGCACAATTGTTGAGAATTACTTTTTGAAAAAGAAAACCTTTCGATAATATGGTTCACTATTGATTAGAATTTGCATAATAAACAGTGTTGGTCTTTTTCATTTAAGTGATTTCAAAGGCTGACGAGCGCTTTTAAAAGAATTCATCCAACTAGTGCATTATATATGTGATTCGTTACCAAAATCTTAGTTCTTCAAATAAGTGTTCGACACTGCAGATGTGGGTTAATTCTAAAGGCAAACTTCGATGACAAAATGTGCAACGAACTGTCAAGAAAATTCTAATATCAAGAGATATACGATCAAACTATAATAGAATCGATTCGGAATACAAAAATAAATTGTATTTCACTTACCTGCAATTGGGTCGATGGACAGGAACAGCAATAGAAGAACAACCTGCATTCTAAGGTATTACAATCGCTTTTCTTTTAAATAATTTACAAACAAACAATTTCCCCTCTATGACAAACACAAGCACAGTTTTCTTCAGGGAACTACGTCTATAAGGATACTATACGGTTCGAGAACTTCCTCTGTTTGAACACTTCGAGTGAGCTTTCACGACAGATCTCCGAACCAATGCGAGTGTGGGACAGGTGGTGGTGAATACCATGAACAGAAATGGGGGTGGCTTTATATACTGGGGGAGGGTTCGGCCATAACTCGTACAGAGCTTCAGGTATACTGGGGGATGGTTGTTGCTCTACATTTTCATCACAAACCTATGTTTGTGGTATACAAAAGAATCGTCTCGTTGAAACGAGACGATTCTATTGTATACCAAAGTCATAGATTTAAAACAATACTCTTCATTTTAATGTTGTTTATAAGAAAATGGGTATGATTTTCACCGTTAGCCAAATTCCTATCACCTTTTAAGAAAATTCTGGTTTCACCTAGTTATCATACAAAAGTAATACAAGATATGCGATATGTGTGCCATAAAAAGAGGGGCTTTTACATCCCAAAACGAAATTTGTCCGACATGATCGGGATAAGCCGACCATTAGATGCATTTTGGCGATTGACATTGTGCATTCATTGCTTATTTCCCAAGGTTAGAAAGGAAACCAAACAGAGATTTATTATGGATAAGCCCACAAATATCTTAGGGCAGAAATATGCAATGGGTCATTGTGCTTTATCATTACAAAGGTTGATATTAACTTAACTTATTTGTTTTACATCGATTGTGAAGGAAGTTTGAAGCTTCTATAAATCATTTTCGATGACTTCTTCCTGAATACTTAACGAGTCCTCGCACCGATATGGTGGTTATTCCTGGCAATTCTCTCCACGCCTAACGGGGATCGAACCCGGGACCCTTGCTACGAGAGGCCGACGCCCTACCACTGCACCAGTCGACTACTTCTTCCGATGTTTATATAAGTCAATGCGACACGACCTTTCGCCCCTAAGCAATGGTCAATTATGTTAAAGACGGGAAGCAGTTAGTGGCTTGAGGACAATGTTGGGCAGTTCTGGTGATGAAATACATTTGTCATTGATAGATGCTCTGACCTCCACAATGTAAGAAATTGATAATGTAACAATAACACTGTCCTAAGAGGTATATTTTATACTATTTAACATGAAAGAGCAGTCCCAGATTATCCAGTGCGAAGTCAAAGGGTCTGATCTGAGAGAAAACGTTTTTAGCCGGCATTTGATCATATTTTCAAGGCCATACAGTATTCCCACCAGGCATTTCTGAAGCTACAAGGGGGAAGAGTTCCAGAACGTATAGGTAGAGCGCGAATTCTAATTGGCCTATGGATATCTCGAGTACCACTGATTAGAGTTCGAAATAGCCAATCCCCAGGTAACATGAATCTGTTTGATGTGTAAAATTAGCCGGCATGCCAGTGTTGTGAATGAAAATATCCCTAGTGTATATCCATACACTCGTTGAGTTGGTAGCTACTACGTTCAACGGACGTGTTTCTCGCGAATGTTCGTTTGCTGGTTTCTGGAAACATATTTCTCTGATATAAAGGGTCGGGTACCATTAGCAAGCGGTTGCGTGCGTTTGACATACAGAAGACGTATTGGTCATCGATAATACTTTTATGAATGGACGGAGTAACCTCATCCTACTCGTTTGTGTCCAAGAATTGGTTTGGTTAGGTTTTACGCTGTTTTCAACAAAAGTCAAATCGCTACTCTCTTTGAACCTAGGTACATGTAACTGGTATTGCCTCAACAGTACTGCACTATATTCTATCTAAGCAGCTGGTTTTTCCATATGAACATAACTGATAAGTGGTGAGAGACGAACGTTCCATGTACAATTAATTCGTTTAACGTCGGAAGGCATATTTGTCTAGCTAGGTCTTGAACCAAGGGCCACAGTATTCCAAAATGGACAAGTTATCTATCGACTGTGCAAACATTCATTCTGCTGTCAGTACATACATGTTTTAGGATAAGAGTGGATAAAGGCTCTTGACCCTTTCCCAAACAACACATTTTCGACTGTCCCAAATTGAAAGAGTTTGCAGACGACGTTTCAAAATGTAATGAAATTGAAAAATATTCTTCAGATAGAACAGAAAACCTTGTGGGAAAAGGAAAAAATTGCTCGTTACGAGAAATTTCTACTTTTCCCACAATGTTTCTAAAGTTGTCTGCAACAAAATGGTCAAAGGTCGTTATTGTTTGGGAAAGGGTTAAAATGAGATTTAAGTAAAAAGAAAGAAAATAAAGGCCCCCATTCACTTGTATCCCGTAAAAAGTTCTTTGATAAATCATTTTCCCTTCACCAAGATCACCGAATCGACAGTGTTGACATCCGAGAAATACCGCTCCAGTTCACAAAACGTCACGTGGTGTAGCCACAGTGAAGAGATATTTATTCATATGTTTGAAATATCATATATTTAATGTACTCTCTAGAGGTACAGTCAAACTTGTGTTAAGAGACCAGCCTATGGGACAGAGTAGATTGGCTGTTTAAGACAGGTTGGCTGCTTAACACATATTGATTTACACTATAAATCTAACAATGGGACTTTCTGTAGTGGTTGTTTAAGGCAGGTTGGCTGCTTAAAAGGATGGCTGCTTAACACAAGTTAGACTGTATATGTGATTTTTCATAGACGATCTGAAACCACAGTACACGCAAGAAATATTGTACCGTTCAAGATCGACATGCGCATATCACACATATTGATTTTGGGCTACACTTAAAGCTGTTTGATAACAGATGTGAGAAAGTTTGGAAGTTGAAACGTAATTTCTTTGAAATTGTGCAACAGCTGTTCTGGTATATGATACGCACTGGAGAATAACCCATGTATACCATTCATATCGCGAGTTTGCCTACCACTTCCTGCAGTGGGACCGGTTTTCAAAAACAAAAACAAATACGAATTACATAATGCATACGTTTTATTAATGAAAATATATAAACAATTCTAAAGAACCGTAGTTTCAAAATGAGATAGCCTAACAAATGAATTAAACGGTTGCAATTTCTAACAGTGAATCAGATGATGTTAACTTATCATTTATTTCAGACCATTTCTTAAAGTACCACCAAATAAGTTATTATAACATAAAAACAAATAATCTTAAATGTTCCTAATTCTTAAACGATAATATCAAATGAACATGAGTATTGCAATCATCCTTAAAAAGTTCTCCCGTATGAAAATTGAAATAAGATGATCACAAGTTTCGAGGTATTTCACAAGGAAAAACAAGTATACATTAAAAGAATGGGCACTACAATGTTTGGTTGGCCACAGTGACACATTTGAGCCATTGTGTCGGATAAGGAAGGTCTTGAACCCCGGGCAGCCAGGCGCCGGCCTTCGTGTCATAGCACTCAATAGACTGGAGAACACGCTCTCCTGTAGACGTTACCCCACCCACTATATAGATACGATCTCCTGAAATAGAAAACATGAAAACGGAATTGGTTAGCTTTGGTGTGTATATAAATACCTCTTCAAAGAGAATACAATGAGATACGTAAAGATACCGAAAACCTATGTTTTCATTTTAGAAAAAGGCTTAAACGACTTTTAGCCTCATTTCAGTGATTCGATGGGAATTTGTAATAAAAAAAGGTCGTGAGATTGTTTTCCGACGCGCATTGCTCGGAACATGTGATATAGTATGATATATGCTAAAGTGTTGGCTGACATAGTATTTTGATACCCAAACCTTCTTAACCTTTAAGATGATTACGTAGGATGGAAATACTGGATTCTATTTTAACAAAATAATACGTTTAAACAGCAAACTCTATTTTCAAGATAAAGCGGCTATAATTAAACAAACGGTATTGGACGGGATTGAACAGTGAATAAATAATCTAGTTTTACGTAACTTTATAGATCTGTGTTGTCATTTTATCCGTAATTTTTTTTAAGAAGGTTAAAAAAAACAAAAGAAAAAGAGAATCAAGAGATTGTTCAAAACGGTTTTATGGTCCATAAAACAAATACACAAACGAAAAACTAAGAAAATATATACCTGCCACAGCGACACCTATGTCATGACGAGGTACTACCATATCCGCTAGGTGGCTCCACACGTCCTGTTTCTGTACGTACTCATCAATGGAGGCTACGCTGGTCAGTTTCGAGGAATACCATTCACACGTGATTGTGCACCCGCCACACAGGAAGAGTCGGTCACCGATATTCACCATCTCCGCCCGACATCTCTGGAACCGCATGTCATTGTGGAAAGACCATCTGGGAGAAAAAAACGTAACTTTTGAGATCTTGAATAAGCAATCGACTCGTATGTTAAATTGTGTTTTTTCAAGACTTTGCTGAATTAAGAAAAAAAAGCTTTCCCCTTAGCTATGTGCTGATCATTAAGTTGGTCCTCTAAACTCTCAAAAACTGTATGAAATTGACACCTTAACCGTCTCGTATTTTCTACGAAGCAAAGTGTACTAGAACCGTCCGAAAGTCAGTACACAAACTTTCAGTTCTAGCCGAGGTAAAGATATTTGTATTCATACATCCAAACAAATAGTCCTGTGATAGGCAATCAATACAAACTTTGAGAGTATAACAGGACTATCCTCTATACAGGAAACACATCAGTGTTCTACCAGCTTATCTCATACTAGCAATGCTAAAGAAGTCGAACCTAAGATTTTCACATGGGACTCTTTTGGGTACTACGACCCGAAAGTACTTCGTTTGAGGCTTTATTCACCTAACAGTTCAAGCAAAATACTTTGACAAGACTGTAACAGAAGGAGATCAATTGCGAGCATGTATTGTTACAAATCTTCCAATTTGGAAATCGTTGACTAGCTTAAATTCAAAGCAACATCCGATTCCAAACATAACATAAACATATAATATTTTCTCTACGATATTGGGTAGCAAACAATTCAACAAAATGACTTATTGCTCATAAGAATTTATTCCACTTTGGGTCACAGTCACAGTGGTTTCTAGTGTTCTGCCATAGCTTGGCATAAATGGAGTAAGCGATTAAAGGAGGTAACTCTTACCCACATACATGAGAGGTGTGTACATACTATAAAGTAGTCTCCCCTAGCTATTTGCACACATAGCATGTTGTTACCGGTCCAAGTTGTTTGAAATGTTGATTAGGAATAATGCACCAACCAGAAAATTCCTAGTTTAGTCTAGTTAAGTCTAGATATGATTATTCGAAGGTGTTTAATGGGTTAAATGAATTAATTCATAAACAACAACATATTCATTAAATGCCATTTCAAATTCAAAACTTTTTCAATCTATTCGAAACGCATTTGAAGACCTTGGCAAACTTCATAAGTAAGTTTACGTTTGAAATAATTCACCAATTAAAAAAGATTAAACTCCAACATTAAAATAAGGCGAATCAGTATCACTGAAAAATGTCAATGCATAAAATGTAAGATGTCTTTTTAACGACCAAACGTTAAGCATAATACAACCATCTACTGTTATAGGAGACGTTTAGACAAACAACAAATACAACCATCTACTGTTATAGGAGACGTTTAGACAAACAACAAATACAACCACCTACTGTTATAGGAGACGTTTAGACAAACAACAAATACAACCATCTACTGTTATAGGAGACGTTTAGACAAACAACAAATACAACCACCTACTGTTATAGGAGACGTTTAGACAAACAACAAATACAACCACCTACTGTTATAGGAGACGTTTAGACAAACAACAAATACAACCATCTACTGTTATAGGAGACGTTTAGACAAACTACAAATACAACCATCTACTGTTATAGGAGACGTTTAGACAAACAACAAATACAACCACCTACTGTTATAGGAGACGTTTAGACAAACAACAAATACAACCATCTACTGTTATAGGAGACGTTTAGACAAACTACAAATACAACCATCTACTGTTATAGGAGACGTTTAGACAAACTACAAATACAACCATCTACTGTTATAGGAGACGTTTAGACAAACTACAAATACAACCATCTACTGTTATAGGAGACGTTTTGACAAACAACAAATACAACCATCTACTGTTATAGGAGACGTTTAGACAAACTACAAATACAACCATCTACTGTTATAGGAGACGTTTAGACAAACTACAAATACAACCATCTACTGTTATAGGAGACGTTTAGACAAACAACAAATACAACCATCTACTGTTATATGAGACGTTTAGACAAACAACAAATACAACCATCTACTGTTATAGGAGACGTTTAGACAAACTACAAATACAACCATCTACTGTTATAGGAGACGTTTAGACAAACTACAAATACAACCATCTACTGTTATAGGAGACGTTTAGACAAACAACAAATACAACCATCTACTGTTATAGGAGACGTTTAGACAAACAACAAATAAAACCCTACGTTTTTACATACCTGTTAGAAGCCGGGTCAAAGCTGGACATGAAGGGAGATATGTCGCATTTCGCAAGAGGATATTTCACCTTGGTTATCCCTCCTGCCAGGTAAATCTTCCCGTGGAGAGTCGCTGCGGCCGCAGCATAGACCGGGATGGCCAGGGGCGACACGTTCGTCCATTTGTCCGTCTCTGGGTCGTAACATTCAACTGTCTCCAATACTCTGTAAGAAATAACAAGTCGATATGTTAAATAGTAAATTTCAACAAATGGAAACATTCCTAGTATTGTAAATCATTGTCTTTAATAAGTTTTCGCCACAGATGTTCACACACAAAAGTGCCCTTTTATATAAATGACAAACGGAAAATACTTTGCCGAAATAGTGTATGAATTGTGTTATGCGCAGGTGACAAGAAATATGCCATGGTCATCATATTCATACGTACAACGTTTCAGTGGAAATATTGAGGAAAGAAAAGTAAACTCCAAGACTACATTTGGAAAGTTCGCATGTAGCTTATGTGTACACTGACGCGCAATCCTGCATCACTCAACATAACTCACGGACATATGTCTATACGTTTATCATGAGGACATACCAATATGTGCAAAAATGTAAAATGCACACCCTATAAATGGTGCACACAAGTTGATAGTCGTTAGAAAGGTTAAGAAAAGCGGACCCGCTTCTCACGGGAATCAAAACAACGAACCCTGTGTCCGAGGCTGACGTTTTACTCCTGAGCTTAGGCGATGACTTTATCACTTGTTATCTATTTTCCCAATTAACTCGTAACATAGGACACTCAATATTTAAAGCCGTCTCTTCTAGATAAATGTTACAAGTCCATAATAGTTTAATTGATGTGATTAACTGCATTTACATACATGTCTGATTTGTAATTGGCGAAACACAAAACCCATACAACAAGGTAGAGGGAAATGAAAAAGACTCGAAAAAATCCCTTGTCCACTATTACCTGTCATTAAGACCCAATCCACCCATGACGTAGACTTTCCCATTTAGCACGCATGCGCAGTGCTGTTGTCGCGCATCTTTCATATCCGCCACCTGTATCCATATTTTCGTCACGATGTCCATAACGAAGACGGTAGGGGTGGAGGCAGTGTGGTTATTTGGACTGCATCCTCCTGGAATTGTAATCGTTATTGATGTCTTCATTCATTTATTTGTATAATTATGTGCATTCAATCGTTGATTTCATTTGATTGTGTACATTAACGTATACGTTTGTATATATGCACGTATGCGTTTGTATATATGCACGTATGCGTTTGTATATATGCACGTATGCGTTTGTAAATATGCACGTATGCGTTTGTTTGTATGCACGTATGCGTTTGTTTGTATGCACGTATGCGTTTGTAGATATGCACGTATGCGTTTGTATAAATGCACGTATGCGTTTGTAGATATGCACGTATGCGTTTGTATACATGTACGTATGCGTTTGTAGATATGCACGTATGCGTTTGTAGATATGCACGTATGCGTTTGTTCATATGCACGTATGCGTTTGTATACATGCACGTATGCGTTTGTATACATGCACGTATGCGTTTGTATATATGCACGTATGCGTTTGTATACATGCACGTATGCGTTTGTGTACATGCACGTATGCGTTTGTATATATGCACGTATGCGTTTGTATACATACACGTATACGTTTGTATACATGCGCGTATGCGTTTGTATATATGCACGTATGCGTTTGTTTATATGCACGTATGCGTTTGTATACATACACGTATACGTTTGTATACATGCACGTATGCGTTTGTATATATGCACGTATGCGTTTGTATACATGCACGTATGCGTTTGTGTACATGCACGTATGCGTTTGTAGATATGCACGTATGCGTTTGTAGACATGCACGTATGCGTTTGTATACATGCACGTATGCGTTTGTAGATATGCACGTATGCTTTTGTATATATGCACGTATGCGTTTGTATACATGCACGTATGCGTTTGTAGATATGCACGTATGCTTTTGTATATATGCACGTATGCGTTTGTATACATGCACGTATGCGTTTGTAGATATGCACGTATGCTTTTGTATATATGCACGTATGCGTTTGTATACATGCACGTATGCGTTTGTAGACATGCACGTATGCGTTTGTATATATGCACGTATGCGTTTGTATACATGCACGTATGCTTTTGTATACATGCACGTATGCGTTTGTAGATATACACGTATGCGTTTGTATATATGCACGTATGCGTTTGTATACATGTACGTATGCTTTTGTATACATGTACGTATGCGTATGTAGATATGCACGTATGCGTTTGTATATATGCACGTATGCGTTTGTATATATGTACGTATACGTTTCTATACTTTAAAAGAACGCCTGCTCACTCGTTCAGTTTCTGTAAGCTACAAAATCTGATAAAAACGAAATGGGTTTAAAGGTATCTCAAAGATTCCAATACATATTTTTGAACGTACATCTTAGATTTAATTTACTCGAGAATGCTACAAATATGCAAAGATGTATTCTTAAACTTAGATTAACTTGTAGCTATGTGATATAATGTGCCTCTTAGTTTAGCAATATCTTTTTCTTAAAGTTGGATTTTAATTTGCCGATGATAAGACTTGCATCCGAGTGAAGTCACAGCATGACGGAATTCGTAATAAGTATAAGAAGATTTTCAAACATATATTTGAACCTACCTATAGGATTTGAAACATAACGTACCTATAATATTTGTAACATAACGTACCAATAAGATTTGTAACATAACCTACCTATAATATTTGTAATATAACGTACGATAAGATTTGTAACATAACCTACCTATGATATTTGTAATATAACGTACGATAAGATTTGTAACATAACCTACCTATAATATTTGTAACATAACGTACGAATTAGATTTGTAACATAACGTACCAATAAGATTTGTAACGTAACGTTCCAATGAATTATGATTTGTAACATAGCGTACCTATAAGTTTTGAAACAAAGTGTTTCTATAAAAGTTGTAACGTGACTTACCTATGAGATATAACTTGCCGCCGAATGTTACAACAGCATGATGGCGTCTTGGTTCCTGCATTCTACAGTAGTACTTCCACTCATTGTCTTCCATATCATATCGCTCAACAATACGCTCTGAAATAGGACATATCTTCTGGTTGGGTATATAACAGAAACTATTCAAAGGTGCTCAGAAATAAGGATATATTTCCAGGGAACCATCTTAATGCCAACAATACGACGTGATATGACATAACTTCTGGTTGAGTACATAATTCGAGGGTTCAGTGCAATACTATAGTAAGTGCTTCATGTTTATGAAGCACTTACCATAGTTTTGCACTGAACTCTCGATATATACATCAGAGACTATTCAAAGGAGTTCATGAATAAGGATCTTTTTCCTGGGAAACATTTAAATACCAATAACATGCTCTGAAACAGGACACAAATACTGGTTGAGAACATAAGTGAAACGAAATCGTTTCTAAGGTACACCACTTGAAACCGTCTTAAAAGCAACAATAAAAAGCTATGGTCTTTGTTTCGAGTTCTTTTACTGAATTAAAGAACTTGAAAATACTGACGACGTCATTATATGGATACATGGGCAAAATGACCGAGATGTACCTATTTGACATATATTTAATTTGATCCTAAGCTGAAGACTTGTAACATCCGTGTCCATCAGCTTATCATTTACATAACAACTAGCTTGTTACAGCAATACTTCCGTTCACTGGTTTCCATATCACAATGCTCAATGACAGGTACCAGTAACCAAATAAGAGGTGTATTGTACTTTACATATAGTACAATACACCTTTTTTTAACTGGTACCTTTGTGTTCAATGCTCTTGGAAATATAGATGCAATTAGAATTTTGTGTGCGTAAAGAAAGACACAAGTGTAAAATGCAATGCTATTCGCATAGATGATATACACATGATGACATCTGCATATATATAAATTTTCATATTATGAATAGAAGTGACAAAATTGGAGATTAAAAACGGGTAAGGTGTCAATATACCATTGGGGAGGAAAAGTCAAGAATAAGTGTTCTGCTATGTGTGTTGCTCGTGCTTAATTGGTAAAAACGTTCTAAACAAAATTATTTCTTCATTCGATTGAGTATGGCTATAAGGCACGTCAAGTATCAAACTCCACAGACATGATCTAGAAACGAAGCGGGAGAAAGAAGTTATACATCCAAAAACCGAGAAAAATTCCGTACCTTTTGTTTGAGGGATGTTAGCCTCGACCTGAAATCCTCCGATCACCAGGATGTTGACTACATTCGGATCCCCTTGGCGTGGTGAGGGTCTTCCCGCCATTTTCCTCTCAGATCGGTCACGTGTCCTTGGCGCTCTCGCTTTCGGAGTTGATGTCATTAGAGGTGTAAGTGGCTTCAGGTCTTCGCTTGAATCTTGTCCCGCAGTCGCATGAGGTCTGTGTTTGATGTTGTACATCTTTTCGGTGATCACTGGCTTGTTATGACTACCACAAACCTGCAAAAATGGATCATGGTTATTCAAGTCCCCATATCAAAGTTTCAATGCAATACAATTGTAAGTGCTTCATGTTTATGAAGCACTTAGAATAGTCTTGCATTGAACCCTCGATATTTGTTTAAATATTTTTTAGTTGAAATAAATGACAGACTAAAACGATAAAGTGTGAAAAATATTATTTGCCTTTTGCTTTTCTGAGATCAACATCTAAACAAAACGATACATTACTCTCGTTGAACAGTTTATTGTTTGTCACAGTGGTTCTTACACACTCCTGTAGCGTTTGTGTCAAAGTATGATATTGTGAAGTTAGGTTAAATGCAAGACTATGTGGAAATTCAATAGGGCATGCTAATAAACTATTACTTCACAGCAGTTTCGAACAAAAGTCAATACATTTTGTATCGTTTTTCAAATAAATTTATAGAATACAAAGGTTGTCATCGATTTGGTACAACCTATTGATTGCTTTTTTGTTTTATTAAAAAAGTATGCTTTCGCTATGTAATACACAGCACCATTGTTCAGGCTAAGAGCTTATGGGTTTCTTTGACCGATAACTACAAATATTTACTACATGAATAATACTAACGGCGGCGTTGTTGACGTTAGGAAGAGCGTCCATGTCGGCGAAGCGGTGACGGTAACTGCGTCTCGGAACATGCCTCGGGAAACTAAACTGGTCATTTCTGTTCAGTCGATCTGCCGTACACACCCTGGGGAGATAAAATATTAAAATGATTTATTTTTGGTGGTACCATTGTATAACGCTTTCAGACTATCTGCTGTACACACACTGTAGAAGTCAACAATTAAAATAAATAATATTAGATAGTACCATTGTCATGCTCCCGCATTATCTCGGCATAATATATAATCTATGGGACTAATGATGGTTTGGCTAGAATAAATGTTTAGCATTCGAGGGAATAAATGGAAAAATAAAATAAAATGGTTACGGTCTATCTGTGCTTACTTGTGTTCGAATTGCCTAGCACAATAAGGTTATTTGGTTCTGTTAGAATTATAACATAAAATCAACCAGAATGAATCAATGTATCAATGTAATGTGTCCGCAGTACTTTTAAAAGACTTATAAACGCAGACACAATGCGTTTATGAGTATTTTGCTTTAGCGTTTATATGGGGTATATGTGCGTTTTTTCCTAGAATCGCCTTTATTAGTAAAATGCTCTGAAGTGCCAAAGGACAATACCACGGAACCAGAAGTATTGAAGGCCTCGAACCGAAGACCCCCGGGTTCAGGGTCCACCACCTTAGTCACTCTGTCACACAGGACCTAAATGTCATTAATGTTGCATATTTAAGTTACAAACTTTGACTTACCAATTAGCCATCAGCAGATATTCGCGGAACTTCTCATAGCCTCTGATCAGTCCTGTGGTCTCTGAGCACAAACATAATTCTGTCTGCGACATACATGTAAACCTACAACACAAAACCGCGGTGATTAAGCGTGTCATTTGTAGTGTTCCACACCATTTCCAACGAATAACTCATGACGACGATTGCTATAGCGAATATGTGTCAGATTATTTTCTTCTTTAATCAGTTCAATGACCAAAGATGAAATAGCCAATTACCCCATTTTCAACTGCCCAAAAGATGCGTGATTTAAGATACGTGTATCAAAACCGCATATAAATTTCTGAAACTACGAAGACAATATGTTACATCGGTCAGCGATATTCGTCATGAGCCAATCCAATTAACAACGCACTAATTTCAGTGGTTAGATGATTGTGCACAGCCAAGCCAATACTTTATATATGCATATGTCATTGTTACAGAGAGATCTTGAAACATGTTAATTACTTTTCACGATTTGTTTAACGTCTTTTATGCCGCTATACGGCTCTTTGATGGCTTTATAAAAAGCAAAAACGCTTAAATTGTAGACTTTTTAGATTTGCTCAAATTCATTAATGCCTTTTTACGACTGTTTGGTGACTGTTTGAAAAAGCAAAAACCCTTATTAACAAAATAATTTGCTATTCTTGATGTAATTTCACTTTGGGTTAACATCTAACATTAAGACTTATATGCGATTTCATGGCTTTGATCGCAGTTCTAGAGTAACGAAACCTAATTTTACGCTGCAAAATGCAAAAGTTGAGATGGAAAGGGGTACCATGAAAACTAAGTAATTCCCGGTCAATTGACATATGACTTCTCTCATTTACAAATTATAACAGAACTACTTTGTCGTTAAAGGGCAACATTATTTAATTATTTCATATGTGGCCGCTTACTAAAATGGAAAAAAATAATCATAAGTATGTCTTGGAACTACCTTTTGCCTCTTTGCACCAATGAATAATTCTATATTTAGAACAAACGTCATATTTAATCACGTTCTCTCAATCGTTTCAAAAAACTACTGGTCCCCATAGTGTTTAGCCAGTGGTCCTTGTCCGTGCATATACCCCGCACACGGTAAATGCGGGGTATACGCACAGACCAGGCCCCAGGCTACCATACTGTTATGTTGAGGGTTAGAAGGATTTGTAACAGGTACATAGGAATAAAAGGCTAGTGAGGCCAATTGGTTCAGATTTTCGGCCTCGGCTTTAATACTGATCCGTATAATGCTTGGTAATTCTCTAAAAATATAGATGAGGAAAGATACTCAGAGAAGAAAACAGGTTAGATTACAGGCCAGCCGCCAATTAACTTGGCGCCTTGCCTGGATCAAATCTGTTTGCAGAATAATAAAGTCGGTTCCAGCACTATAAGGGTTCGTCCCTACACATTGCCCGTAAAAGGTATCCAATTAACGGCCCTAACCTACTATACTCTATATCTTAAAGGCAAGACTCGGTTAAATCCACTCACCTGACAAAGTTTAAGATCCGCGTGCAGTATTTGATCCTCTCGTCCAGATCGTGAGAGAGCCAGCGTACCACGAATTTAAACACCAGGTACTCGTTGTCAATTTCCAGCTTACCTAGATGTATCAAACATATCAAAAATATAAACAGATATAAGTCCAACGCAGTATATAGCCGAGATCAAAAATTGTAAGCAGGTGACATCGTCTATTTGCAACGGTAGGTAACTCTGATCAAAACCCCTTATCTCAAGAATGGTATAGGTCCAACGCAATATATAGCCGAGTAAAAAAAATGTAAAGGGTGATGTGTAGGCTAAATGCAACGGAATGTAACTCTGATCAGAACCCCTTATCTCAGGTACGGTATTTACTGATAAAAACATAAAAATCGCACGATAGCGCGATGGACCTATTGTATTCGTTGTCAATTTCGAGCTTACCTAAAAGTATATATAAAAAAAATGAACAAATAGTACTTGCTTTCAATGGGAAACATGCTTAAAAGTATCAAACATATCAACTTTTGATCGGTTAGTAATCGTTGTCAATGGAAAATTGCCTATAGGAATATATAAATATATAATTTGAACACATTCTCACATTTTCAATGGCAGGCTGACCTATCAGTATAATACATTTAGAAACACTGGCCCGTATTTACGAAACGTTCTTTCGTACGGTATCTTGCTTTAAGGTAGAATACCCATCATCTTCCATTTTGAACTAATTCCTTCGTCGGATTACTTTGGTCGTTCTCAGTATACATCGGTCTGGGCAGGAACTATTCCCATTAAACGTTGGTCTGTACCGGAACTTTTCACATGAAATCGAATAGTTCCGGTTCCAACCGATGTTTACCGAGGACGAGAAAAAAAACTGTTTGCTACAAACGAGTCCAAAATTAACATCTATAGGACAAACAGCTCAAACCATTTCATTTCATCGCTACAACATTCTATAATGCCAAAAGAAGCTGATGTGAAAAGATTGCATGAGGCTCGTCAGCAGTGATCCCTCCTTGTATCACAAAGTTTTCGATTCAATTCTTGATGCAAACGTACAAGTTGTCGCAATGCTCTTAGTAACCTATCGAAAGTCTTTATCTCTATCACAATTCAGGAAAATGTAAATATCATTAGTTTAAACGCAATAAACAGTGATGTACTACATTGACATTGCGCTTTATTCAACTTGTTTGAAATGACTCTACGTTTGGCTATATGAGTCAAACAAAGGTGATCTATTCTCATATGTGTGTCCACTTATATATATGCATACACTTACCGGATTTCAGAAGACCACAAATCAGATCCACATCAATATCAAGGAAGCCTTCCTCATCTATCAAGGTAGCGAAGTCTCGCTTGGCCCGCTTCATGGCAGCCTTGGAAAAGAGCGCGTCCTTGTTGCGAGTCATCAGCTTGATGAAATGTTCCACCGGAAGTATCTCGATGATTTTACCGTACCTCTTCTGTAGCCCCGTCACCTTGAGGTATTCCGCCATTACCATGAAGTCGACAGCGATGTCGGGCGTAATGGAAGTCTCTCCCGTGTACACAAACTCAAGAAACGAGGCAAACGACGTTTCGCTGATGCCTTTGATCCGTATATTCAGCGGATTCTTAACGCCCTTCGCGGAACTGAACAAGTTGGCGAAGTAATCGCTGTACGACGCGAGCGCCACCTTGTGTGCCTTGAACGTATTGGTTCCCACCTCGACATTCACGTCAGTTAGCCGGTCCTTCTCGTAAAGATGCCGGATGTACTTTCCCATGGTCACGTGGTGTACCATGCTACCAAGTGGAATGGAGAGGATGGTTGATATAACTTCGTCGTCCAGACTTTCATTGGCGGGCGCTCGGCTTTTGTTGCAGGATGCCTCCACCAAATAGTCGGAGAGCTCGTCGAAGGTTTTGAATGCCTGGAGAATACCGGTGGTGTCGTTAATAAAGTAGACCGATCGAGGAATGTGACATTTGTCCTGCCCACCTGTTGCTTGGCCACTTGATGCAGTCTGGTACTGGTCTGAAAGGGATACGAAAAGCATGCATATCTAATATCGCACATGTTATATCGATCTCTGTTATTCTTGTGTATTGTGGAATAATTTTTTATTTTATTCTATATACATGTATTCCATTTTTTTGCACCCTCGGTTTTAGTCCTACCCTCAGTTTGACCATATAACCCCAATTTTATGTTAATGTTTTAGTTGGGGACTTTTCATTCCCACCCATATTTACAACTTAGTTCGGTAGTTTTATGCTATAGCATTAATTTGGTACACATTTAGGAAAGAACAGTTGAGTACAACAAATAAATAATCTGGTGACTGTGACTTCCAACACTATGGCAAGACGAGTTAGAGATTTTTTGTTTGTTTATTTAGATTTCAAAACGTCTGATGGAACCGTTGTAGAAAATGTGGCTTTCGTGTTATTTTGTGTTTAATCCATACTTTTAAAAATGCTAAGTGTATCAACACATTGTTATCATAGACAATCCATGCTACCTATGACAATATGTTATTTGACAAATAAACTTGATACATATGTGTCAAAACGCAAATAAGGAGTTATCTCACAATGAGAAATTGCTCTTAGTACGTCTCACAAATCACAATGGATCTGACCCCCTTCTTACCAAATTTAGACACATAAAATATCATTTTAGAATGCTGAAGGGAGAGAAATGCCAGGGAGGGAGACCCGGGAGAAAGAGAACATCGATGGTTCAATGCAAGACTATATCTATAACTATATTTTATTGCATAATAAACATTACATGTTATATAGCAAATACAAAATTGTACATGACAAAACAAACATGGATCAGCAGAAGAGCTCATGTTATAGAGCTTAATCAAATACAAATAAATTAAGTACAGTAAAGTTCAATTCCTAAGGAGACATGCGTAATACATGAATTTAGATAAGTTTTTCATAGTTTTCTAGATACAGACGACATGAGATTTTCAAATTTGTATATACTTGGCCATGTATAATAATACTTATTAATATATTCTATTCTTAGAAAAGTATACCGTGTGCAAATAAGTAAGAAATGATATTCGGTTTTTACTTGGCCACTATTGCGTTGTTTACAAATTTGTTTCTTTCGTTGGATATTAGTATGTAGTCCTTGTTCCATTAATATAGTAAGTGCTTCATGTTAATGAAGAAATTAACTGATATTTAGCATCCGGTAGGCATAGGAAAATTCTCCTTATGATTTCTGAGTACGATCGGCACACAATCCGGGAGTAAAACATTAAAATGTGTTTTATTTTTTGTTATTGGGACAAAGATAACGCTATCTATTCCATCTTTTGGTAAACAGTCAAAAGAGGGCAAGTTTTATGCAAATTAAACAAAGTCTGGCATATTTTGGCCATACCGCGGTATCAGCAATGGCGCGGATCCAGCTGGGGTACTCAATAGAAACAGAGAAACGTGCAGGGTCAGGGATAGACTGACAGACACACATGGACCGAGACAGACATACATGCAGACAAATTGACAGAGACAAACTGACAGACAGAAAGACGGCTAGAGACAGACATACAAGGACAGAGACAGACAACCAGTATCGAGACAGACAGACAGGATAAAGACAAACAGACCAAGACATACAGCCAGACGTACAGGGACACACAAACAGTCAGAAAAACAGGCATCGGCATACAAACAAGGATAGAGATATACATGGATAGAGACAGACAGACAGACAGGATAAAGACAGACAGAAATGATAGAAACAGATAGAAAAACAGAAAGAAAATACAAACAAGGATAGAGACATACAGACAAACAGACGTTGACAGTCAGACGTACAGACAAACAGAATGACAGAGGTAGGGAAAAAAGCGGACACATACATATACGTCAAACAGAGACAGAAAATGATACATGCATTAGTTTAATAGCGTTGTGACATACATATAAACACAGCGATTTGAAGTTACTGAATCCGTTTTAAAAACACTCTTTGAGGGATTGTAAAGAAGCCAGCGACATATTTCAAGTGAGCATTAAAACAAATAACCAAAATCAGAGACATAAATAACATCTTTGTCGCTACCAAAATGCATAAACTAATGTCTGCTTTATATATTGATATAATTGGGAATTAAATGTGAGGGTGACTTTGCAAACTATGTTTAAATTGTCAACGATTTCCAATTTATGTTGCAAATACACATAAGGAGCACTATATCTTTTTGTCACAGTGGTCTCCAAAGCCTTCTGTAGCCAAGGCACAAAGATAAGGACCTACATATTAAACCATTACCAAATAATAACGACATTTGACAGTTTGTTACAGACGACTCTGGAAAGCATTGTCGAAAAAGGAGAAACTGCTTTAAACGAGCAATATCTCCTTTTTCCACAATGTCTTCTCTCTTATTAGAAGATAGTTTTTCAACCTCATCACACTTTGTAATGTCGTCTACAAACTCTTTCAATTTGAGACAGTCAAAAATAAGCGTTTGGTAGAGGGTTAAAGGATTAACCTGTTACTCTATGCCAGGTTTGTGAATGGGTCGTTCAAGCATATAAACACTGATGGTCAGTGTTAAGCATTGTGACAAAAGGAGAACGTGTATTCTTAAAGGTTATTTTTCACAGATGTGAAAATTTGAGCAGATCAAACTAAAATGTCGTTGAAACAATGCAGTTTTTGCATAATTGTATGATATACATTTAATGTGGTTATTGAGGGCATATGTAATTCAGCAAGCATCAATATATATAGCTGTGAACAAGTATATGCAATAGATCTCAAAAGCGTTACATCGCTTTTGGATAGAAATGCATATCAATTCATTGTGTGTCGGATCCAAAACCTTCAAAACAAACTTATTTTAATTCTAGTTACTAATCTCCATTGCGAATCACACAAAAGTAAAGCTGTTAAACAGTTTTAAAGGACTTATTTTTCAATTTCCATATTTCCTCACATCTTTGAAAAAGCTCATTCAAAACAAAATGCAAAGGTTTTTGCATCAAAATACCCGTTTTAGCCAATTTTATATTCAACGTTATGCGAAGTGTCTGATTTATTTTTCACAACTGACCAATTGTGGTTGTATGGTCTAGTACTGGAAAATCCAGGACAACCGTATTATAACTTCAAAAGTGTTGACATTGTCTAACACCATATTAGACAAAATATTTGCAATTGCACCAAGGCATGTCAAAGTAGGTGGGAATGAGAGGAACTTTATAAGCTTTTAGATTCCGTTCCAATCGGTTTCACTAAATTGTTTGTAATGTATATAATGGTGTTTAGTTATTGAATAGAATATGTTTAAACAAAGCAAATATGCAAAACAGGGCATTCAAGGACACAGAACTAAAATATTTCAATGTTGGAATGTGTGACTAATCTGATAAGAAAGTGTTATCAAACGACGCTCATGAAGCATACTATATGATGATATTGTTATGAATAGTATTCTTTCTGATAGTAAAAACATGTTAGGCGAAAAAAGAAGTTGTTTGTTACATGATATTTCCCTGTATCATAGAAGCTTATAACGTCTTCTATAGCAAATGTGAATACAAGTATAAAATATGAATATATATGTATTAGATTAGAATGAATATGTTTAAGGCGCTAAGGTCATTAAGCTCGCATTATAATGATGTGGATAAGCTCATACTTAATACTTCACGGACAAAAATGTATTTGTAAGACAAATGAATAAGAATTTGTAATGAATACATGATAATATACAGATAATTTGTAGTGAGTCAATGATAGTGAACACATTTTTATAATTAGTAAATGATAGTAATAAATGATTTGTAATGAGTAAATGATGATAATAATCTATAAATATTCTTAAAGAATCCGTAACCGCCAAAGTATAAGTAAGCGCATGATGAAACGGCGGTTAAAGACACAGAACAAAACAAGAGGTCTTCATGGCCTAGTAGTAAGAGTGAGTACAAAACGTGAAATCATATCGAAATCGCATGCGTTCAAATTCCGGTGAAAGATATTGACTTTCATGAGAGGCAGTCTAATTATGAACAAATTTATAAGTCTTATATGTCGTTGCATCTAGTAAAACTATGAATACCTTGTCTAAATGTAGTTATACAGCATATTGTCTTAGGAATTGAACTCTACTGCTTTCAATGTATATGTATTTGATTAAGTTCTATAACATCATTGACTCTTCTGTTGATACATGCGTATATTTGTCATGTACAATTTTGTAATAACATGGTATGTTTAATATGCAATAAACTATGTTTAGTAAGTTGGACTAACAGAGTGCCACTTGTTCTACCCGTGATTGACCAGTCCTTATGGGTAGATGAGTTTGGGATCTTTCTCCATCAATAAGACTCGGGCATCGCAGCATAATTGAAATAACATTGGCATGATGAAAAACACATATGAAATAACCCTTAGAATGCTGGTCAATTTTCTAGAAATGTGTCGTCTGCTTTCCAACACTTTAAATACATGCTTATACTTGTTGAGAAAAGATACTTAGAGTAGTAAACAGGTTAGATCACTGGATCTAACCTGTTTGCATAAGCATGAAGTCGGTTCCAGCACTTTAAGGATTAAGATTCGGGTATCGCAACATAACTTTAAGGAATATTTGACGCGATGTAAAACCCATATAAATCAACAAACAGAAACGACTTCTGCACCAACCTTGCCGATCTTTCCCGATCTCCTCCTCCGATGAAGATTCGGATGAGAAACCGGAAGTACACGGTCCATCAGTCTGTAAGCGCTCCAGCTTAATAGTCAGGTTCGCTCTCTCCTCGTCACTCCGTGCATACGAGTCATCATGTTCCGTATCCGATTCGTATTGTTGCATCTTCTGGATTACCTGCGCTTTGAATTCTGATGCATCCGCCATTTTGAACTCGCGAATGGAACTCAGAGATTGCACGAACGCAAGTTTTACACCAGACAACCCGAGCGGTCTTACGTGCGAGTCTTTTTCAGCGTATTTTGTAGGAAAATCTTTGCTGCGCTCCGCAGAGATCGTTGATACGTTTATGACGTAATTAACGTTGACGTGACGACGGTGTGTAGGTAGAAATAACCTCGTATGAAAGGTGATGACGTCATCAAATTACGTCGGCCCAAAACTAACGGCTCGTCGCCACAACGTTTAAACATTGATATTTTTCCTTATAAGAATGAATTTACCATGGAATTGCTTGTTTATTTTTCCGTTAATATCCAGTACCCAGTCTTCAGTGATTTCACCCTTTACCAAACACCACATTTTTGACTGTCCCAAATTGAAAGAGTTTGCAGACGACATTTCAAAATGTGATGAAATTGGTGAGTAATATTCTGATAAAGTCGAAAACATTGTGGCAAAAAAAGAAATTGCTGGTAACGAGAATTTTCTCATTTTCCTGTAATGTTTTCCAGGGTCGTCTGCAACAAACCGGTCAAATGTCGTTATTGTTTGGTAATGGGTTAATTACATGTTCCCTGGATGACATACCAGTACTAGGCTTGGAAATGTGTCTTGCCAAAGGACACTCCACAGTGAAATAGAAGGCCGCTTTCGGGGATTGAACCCGGGTTGAGTGGTCTCTTGCCACTGACACTAATCACAACACCACCACAATATACATATTAGGAATATCGTATTAAGATTACTTATGTATTGACGTTATCTTTGTATATATATGCCGAAAGTGTAGTACAAAGCCGAAGATTCTGTTAGACTCTTTATGCATGTGTAAGTATGTCAAGCAGGTACTTTAAAACAAAAACTCAAAACAAAGGAATAAGATAGTAGAACAGTTCCACAGTTTGACAGCGTTTCAGGAGAACCCTATAAGGTTGATGTATAGCATAGAGATATAACGGACTACTACCCACACTGTATACTCCACAGTCGACATGCGTACTGGTAATCTATCCAGAGAACAAAAAAAAAACAGAATCAATGGTATATAAAATTAATACAAATTGTAAAGAAAAACCTTAGACTTACTACAAAATTCAAATCTCGTTAAATATGTTACATAAGCGGTGTATTTTGACTACAATGATTCCAGGCACACTATTAAAGCGGACCCCACCCCCTTAGAAAACTGCCTTTTAAAGCCGCTTTGGTTCATTTCGTATTGTACATAGGGGAACACAAATTGGTTATAATTAAGGGAAATGTTGACCTTTTTTTCTCAGAAACCATGTATAATAAGTATTTTAGAAAAGTAAAAAAAAAAGAACTCAGATTGTGAAAATACAAATTACTTCATAAAACATCCATGTGGCAAAATCATAGGATAAGTAACACAGCATAATAACATTATCAATTGTATTTGGTATTCCACTTATACAATATGTTGGCATTCTGCTTGATAAAATGAATATGCAAATACAAAGAAAAAAGCTTGAAATATACATGCAACCAATGTAATTTTAGAGACATAGAAGTAGGTCTCTGGTAATTCTAAAGCACTTTTTATAGCACATTTTAAACCAATTCCAGCAGGCATTTGTAACCACTGTGACAAAATGAGAAATAACAACACAGCACCATCAAAATTCAATATGAATATGAATTGCATAAAATTGTAAACACAGCATTTCCAATAAATTATTTGGAAATAAAAATGGTATATGTAGATACATAAACTGGTATAAATTCATTTTATACATAATACATGTTTAAAACAATTTACAAACCTATTGATTTCCCTCATACTTAACTTGTTTATCAAATCCCCCCCCCTTTAGGTAAAACATTGATCAAATTGATAAAAGCATTGTGAGGCAAGGATCAGTAAAACTGTTGCTCTTCTTGAGCAATTCATTCTTTAGTCACAATGGTTTTCCAATCCTTGTGCAGTAGATGAAGAATGGTGAGCTACCATAGAGCGAGGGGTTTAGTGCATGCATAAATACATGCATGTATGAGCATTTTTCTCTTTGGTCATTATGAATTAAAGGTTTATTTATAAACAAGGTAAATCTTAATGAATATCTTTATTTTCAATTTCTTTTCTTTTAAAAGAGAGAGTGAGTGTAAAAGACAGCATGTGAATTCTTCAGTGAGTAAATTTGTACCAAAAAGTTTAAATGAGCCATAAAGGTTAAAATATGCTGTTAAAAAAACATAATTAATACATTCACTTATTTGGCATTTAAAATGTAAACATCTATATTTACAGCTATGATTTACAGCTACAATACTGTACAAACAACATAATAAATATAAAAAAAAACAGTTTTGTAATATCCCTGTTTTGGAATGTGAGTGTACTCAGAGACATAGATAACATGTTACATGTATCAATGTCTCTGGCGTTTACAAATAATACATTAGAAAGACCATTAAATACATTTGAACAACCTCTCTTGAATGCATATTCTTGATGCGGACAACTGAGGTAAAGGCAGAAAGGCATACTTACATAATACCTTATGATATCAAAATTGAAAAGATATGATACAATCATTTTTCTGTATTTGTGTTAAAAAGGGTGAGCTGAAGCAATATCCTTATCTTAAATTTTTTTATCTAACTACCTAATTTCACATTCTAGATTACTAAGTCAGTAATTAAGAAAGTAAACAGTGACAAACTTATATAGCAATAAACATAATTAGTTACAAAAATCACTCTAACATAAGCCTTATATAAGCCTCATCATTATTACAATACATGTCAGTGTTATGGTTTTTGCAGAATGATCTCTGTTAGTACAGTGAACCCTTGTTTATCCGGACCCCGATAATCCGGATGTCTCGCAATCCGAACAAAATTGTAAGGGAACGGAATTATTGGATCAGTTTATTGCAGACGACTTTTGAAAACATTGTGGGTAAAGGAGAAATTGCTCGTGACGAGCAATTTCTCCTTTTCCCACAATGTTTTCTGCCTAATCAGAAGATTATCTTTGAATTTCATCACATTTTGATATGTCTTCTGCAAACTCTTTCAATTTGGGACGGTCGACAATTTGGCGTTTGCCAAAGGGTTATAACTATACACCGCTCATACAGACCGTTTATGTCTTAATGTGAATAAGAACATGCTCTACTTCATTAGTCTGGATTATTCGGTAAACCGGACATTTTGTTGGGAACGGATGTGTTCGGATAAACGAGGGTTCACTGTATTCAAAAGTAGACAATCATGTTTCACAATGAATTATCTATATAGTGAAATACATATAGTGGCATTCCATAAGTATCTATATTGTATCTATAAATGATTGTGGAACTCCTTGAAGTTAGCTGTAAGTGAGTATAATGCTGTCTTTGGAGATGACCATTGTAACTGACCCTGCTATTCACTCCTGCCATAAAGATCTATATAAAAAGATTTATCACCAAAACAAACTATAAACTGTTAACCGGGTGCCATAAACACATTTTTGATATCTGTCACTAGACTATGTGATTGCTGTTTGCACCTTTACTTAGATTATCTTATTTGTCTTACATTGATTGTGTAGGAAGCTTGAAACTTGTCAAATTCACCCTTGATGACTACTTCCTGAATACTAAACCAGTACTCGCAACAATCTGTCAGTATTGATTTTCATTTTGTTCAATCTTTTTCATGTTTTATTTTCGTTTTTGTTGGTTGATTTGAATCCATATAGGTAACAGGAACAATAAAAAGGACGGTTGGTGTCTTTAAATAGGAAAGGTTATCAGGTTTAGCTTTGGAAGATAATGCGATTTGCCTTGGCTCATCAGATAATATTCCTATCCCTTGCCCGATAACATACCAATTCAAGACACCAAACATCTATTCTGTTTAAGGTAGAATACCCATAATCCCCAATTTTGAAAATCTTTCTTTTGTCGGATTACTTTGATTATCCTCCAAATACATCTGTCATTTTCCGTATACATTGGTTTGGGCCAGAACTATTTGCATTACATCAAATAGTTCCCGCCCAGATCGATGTTAACCAAGAACAACCAAAGTAATCCAACAAAAGAATGAGTTTCAAAATGGCAGATTATGGGCATTCTACCTTAAAAACATCAGATACCGACAAAATAAATTGTTGCCTCTTTTGATTAAGGATGATGACATTGATATCATTGTAACACAAGGAAAAGAAATCTCAAATATCTAAAAGTGGAATATTTACACCAGGATGTCTTTCCACATAGGAAATTCTGTAATCTAATACAGAAATATTTTTGCCTTTTGAAACAGATAAATGTTCATAGAAATTATGTAAGGCATGGCAAAACTATCTGTTTGCCAGAGGTTTTTATAAACTAGTCACATATAAGACAGACATACTAAAATAAATACAAGTCTAAAATACATATATGGTAGTTTGATGTTCCCTACCTGTCTGTAGCAATGCTTTATAAATTACCTACCAATAACGACATTTAATCACTGTGTTGAAGAAAGCTCTTGAAAGTGTTATGGGAAAAGGAGAAATTGCTCGTAACGAGCAATTTTTCCATTTCCCACAATGTTTTCTACCCTGTCAGAAGATTGTTTGTCAATTTCACCACATTTTGAAATGTCGTCTGCAAACTCTTTCAATTTTGGACAGTCTAAAATTTGGCAATTTGTCAAGTGTCAATACATTTTTTTTTTCAAATTTATCACTCAGGAAAATATCACACAGCTTCGAGAAAAACTACAAAAACTCTTCACTTACATACAGATTGCTCTAAAAGTAATAATCTTTGGAGTTAAAATGTTTGCTTCACCCACCTTTTTGAAATATGGTGGTAAAAAAAAAAGATATGTTCAGAGAAGGAATTTCTCATTTCTATCAAAAACTCCAGATGAGAAGTTCATTTTCTTGAAGCCAGATTAGTGCTTCTTTATGGTTAAATTGTGAAAGTTCTGGAATAATTGACAATTAACATAGAAATACATTTAATTCCCTTTCAAAGAGTAAATAAGACTGTAAAATGTTCATATGATGCTTTTACAAGAGTTAAGAAGATAGCGTTGTTTACATTGAGTGATAAAACGAGATGAGCCAAGAATTGCATGGCAACTTCATTCCTTCTGCAAATATTAGTTTGTTGGAACCCATTTGAATCATCTTCTAGAGACAATTCGAATAATTACTATCAAACTAAGATTTCTTAATTAGCTTTAGAAAACCAATTCTTTTGACAATGGCACAAACAACTTTCTGCATATTGATATCATTGTAAAATTATTGGTAACAAGTTAAAGACACTGATGCAGGTTTCAACTATTCAGCTGACATAAACTAAACAATTAAAACTTGAGTTTACTCAGGATACATCAGGATTTACAACTTTATTATATAACATCAATTTAAACTTATATACTGCAAAAAGAAACAACTGAATCAATGGCAGCATCACAAACGTTGCTAGAGTCAGCACAACTGCTGTTGTGCCAGGATGTGCCAAGTCTAAGACACCAGGATATATAACTGGGTGCCCTGGTCGCAGTTCATAAAATATTATGCTAAAAATAACATAAACAATGCCGTATATGAAGGTGTAAATATAGTGCAGAAGTCGGATTGGTACCGCGGTGATGATGTGTTCAATCAGTATGATAACTGATGTGATACCGTGTAGCTGTAGATTTATATACAAACCAATATCATCCATGGGAGTCATTTGTGGGTAAAGCATTGTCCAGAATATCAATGTCACAGCAAGACAACCGGCCGAAGCAACATTGAAAAGGATCCAGACAATTTTGTGCGTCCACGGCATTTGTAAGGGTCTCCCAGAGTTGTGACCTTGACCTTCTCCCTCAGTGTCAGACCCAGTACCGTGTACAACTTCGTACTGATCCGATCCCCACAAACTGGGCTCGGCTTGAAGCTCATGGAACAACCGACGATGGTGTTCGCGGACTGGAACATGAAAAATGCCATACCCCCGTTTCAAGACGTACCAAATGGAGATAAGGAAGTGGAAGAATAAGTAGATGGTCAGCACAAAATAGGTCCAGTTGGTCAGGAAAGCCCAGGCTGGAATGGATCCAGAGCCCACCTGCATGTCTCCACCAAGTTTGATTATAGAGTAAAGCATCCAGGACATTGTGTAGGCAGCCGTGATGAATCTGTAAATGAGCACAACGCCAATGGGCACTCGCCACTGAAAATACAAACAATAGGGTCAGAGGTCTAGATAAGAAAAAGAAGACCATTTTATTTCAATTGAAGCATATTGAGGGTTCAGTGCAAGACTATAGTAAGGGCTTCATGTTTATGAAGCACTTACTATAGTCTTGCATTGAACTCTTGGTTTACAGCTCATGATTGACAAAGAATTTAACAATAAAATCATCTTCACATACAATTGTTAGAAGTATACTCAAAGTAGGCTCTTTCTGAATGACTGTGTCCTGTATCATGATAGCCTTAGACTAAATAAGTTTTCATACATTGCTTTAGAGTGGTCATTTAAAGGGACTAACTTTGAGATTCGTGCTCTGAGTGTAATGAACAATAACAATTTGATCATTGTCACTAAACCAAATACCATTTTCTTAACTTCCAAGTTGCTGAAATCCCATGCTTTTGTTAAACAAGGGTGAAGTGAGCCTTCGAGCCTGACAGCGTTTCTATGGAAAAGCCAGTTTATAAAAAGAAGCAGGAATTCTTTCTTGCACACCTTGCTTGCATTATATGACAAGAGGATTTAAACATTTCCAAAGACCAATTGCTTGTATGGTCGAAGTCCATTTATTTGATTAATTGTTTATATGTTACATGTGGTATCTAAAATAACCACCTCTTATTCTAAGTCTTTTCTTACCAAACATACCCATCTATACAGTTTGCATTACCTTCAATACAAGTTAGCTATATTGTTTCTGAACTGTTATAAATGGGGTTGAAAAACTCAAATAATCCAGTCCTATGTTTCTTTATAAATCTATGTTGTCATTCCATTGGTAGAAGACAACTAACTCATTTTAAAAAGTTAGAATCCCAATCTGTGACTTACCATGTAGTCCTTTTACAGATATCAAAGAACGATCTGGCTAAATTATCTCATGTCTCATATTGAAAACAAATAGAGTCTTGAGGCTAAAATACTTTCTAAAATTACCTGTGAATGAGCAAATCTGGCAAAATGAAGAGAAGAAAATCCAAAATGCTTCAGTTTGAATTCATTCTTCAAGTGTATGCAGCACGGGCTTCCAGACATGATTGTGATCTAAAGATCTGGAAGAAGAAAGAACTGATAATTAGATGAAATATAAACACCATCCATACAAACCACAGATGTCAACAGATGTCCAGATAAGAGACATTTTCTTTTGTCTAATTCCTATATTTTTTCATTAAACACTTTAACCCTTAATATGTTGGGTAATTTTCTAAAAATAGATTTTTGTATCATCTGCTTTCAAAAACCTTAAATATCTGCTTAATTTTCATGAGGAAATATACTCAGAGTAGCAAACTGGTTAGATCACAGGCCAGCTGCCAATTAACTTAATTAATAACTCTCACAATTTTACTGTAAATGAGCGATGTTATGGCTTTACAAAAGCCTCATTTTGTGGTTGCCTGGCTAGAATTGTATAAACAAGATGGTTCTAATGAGTACACAGCGTAATGAGGGTTCAACACAAGACTGCACTGTACAGTATAAGTCCTTCTCAAACTTTACTTGCAAAAGCAATGCATTGAACCCTTGTCAACCCTTATAGTGGTGGAACTGACTTCATAATTATGCAAACAGGTTGGATCCAGGCCAGCCGCCAAGTAAATGACACAAACATCTAGTTTTAGAAAGTTACCTAAGGGTTAAATTATAAAATTGTAATGCTGCATGTTTGCCCTTTCAATCCAATAAGGAATTGTACAAAAAGTAGGAATAACTGACCTACTTCGACCAGAGAATTTCAAAATTCAACAAGACAAAAACATAAAACAAAAAACCGGAGTTGTGTGACAAAGGGTAACCAAATTGCCAATTAATACTTTCTCTTTCAACTCAACCATTTCTATCATTTGAAAGAAGACATATCTGTCCTACTTCATGCTATTGCCTGCATATTCAACTGGCAACAAAACTCAGTTTAAGATGATTTGAAAGTGAAAGAAAAACAACTTTAAGATGAAAACCAATGAAATTATTCACCCTATTGGATTTTTATATATGTAGCAGAAAATTAAAGAAAAATGAGAAATTTCTCATCATTAATATTTTTGCAACAAAGAATAAATCTTATACCATTCAAGAAAGTTTGTTTCAATTTAATTCAGCACATATTCAAATATACATGGGTGAGTTGAAAAACTAGTACATAAAGTTTGCACAACTGTGTAATATCCATGGCATAGTTTCTAAACTCCATAGTTTAATTAATAAACAGGTGACCAATTGAATTTCAAAATGTTCAATACTTATTTTTAATGGTGGGACATTTGTTCCCATCTTTTTCCATCCTCAGCAGAACACTGGAACATACATGAACGAAAAATGGCTGTTCATGGACATAACATTGTTCATGAACTAGTTCATGAATTTCACAAACATGTTTTTGAACACGCAAAACATGTTCATGAAATTTTTCATGGACGAGTTCATGTTCTTAAACTAGATCTTGAAATTCATGTTCTTGTTCAAAAGCAACTTTGTGTTCATGAACAATAATTTTTTGTTTATTTTTGTTCATGAACTTCCCTGTTTTCACTTATCCAACATCCTCTTCTAATTCAATTTTAGATGTACAATAAGTATTGACTCTATGACACTTTGATTATGTAAAGGGTTCAAAATTCAGTTTATTCACTTGTCTAATTAAACGTCTTGTATTAATGTCAGAATTAATAAAGGTAGTCTATAAAGCATGAAACAACGCCAAAAAGTTCTGGATACAATAATCTCAGCAAGACAACAAATAACAACAAACTAATATAGTATACTTACGAGAACAAGATGTCGAAATCACCGTGGGTTGTTGGTTCTAGATGTCAAACTGAAACTGTTAATCAGAAAATACTTGATCTATCTTCCAAAGGTATAATTAAAAAAATCGCACCGTCTTGGTCAGTCAATAATAAATGTCAAAGCACTGCGAGTATTTTTTCGCTTTCTGTTGATAAGTTACAGTGTAACTGCCGTGTCCTGTTGTTTGTGGTCAACCAAATATCATCCACAAAGTGTAACGATATTGTATCTACTGGTTTATAAAGAAGATAACGGGAAAACGACTGTCACAAGCTAGGAAAGTGGTTTGGTGGTAGAGCAGCGGTCTACAACGAGTTGAAAGCGAGTTCCGTTCTCACCAGGCTTTGTTTGATGGCTGCCCCACTAACATTGCATGATTCATCGCTTTGTGTTGCCATTTTTTCCTACTTAATAACCCTTACCAAACGCCAAACTTTTGACTGTCCCAAATTCAAAGAGTTTGCAGACGCCATTTCAAAATGTGATGAAATTGAAAAATAATCTTCCGACAGGGCAGAAAACATTGTGGGAAAACGAGAAATTGCTCGTCACGAGCAATTTTTCCTTTCCGCACAATGCTTCTCGGAGTCACCTGCAATGAAGTGGCTAAATGTCGTTATTGTTTGGTAATGGGTTAACCCATTCCAACACGTGACGTTTCCTGGCTAATCTAAAGTTCGGTCACCTGTCCTGCTTTCAAACTATGAAAAAAAAGTCTGTTATACTTAATTATGACAATGTTTAATCTAACCAAAAAAAGAAATAAAAAAAAACGATAAAAATGTGGCGGAACAATTTGTGTAGAGCCAAATAGTGTCTACTTTTATAAAATCTTCTGTTGCAAGTTAGTCATATAACGTGAGGTATTAGGAAAACAGGGAAGTATTTTAAAATATGGAAAGGATTGCGTGACTGATCCAAACCGAAAATAACTGCATGTCACAATTAGCAAGCATGACAAATAAAGCATCCTGTTTCCTTTCTGCTTCTTTTGTTTTATTGTTAATTTCCTTATTTGGATATAAGTTTTATATGAGTTTCTATGATAGGGACCTATTACCGTCAGGTCGCTCCTCATTAGAAATGTTGGCCTACAATAGAGTATCAAAGCACAGCTGGCTGCATTCCATCATGAACATAATGATAAGTGGTGATCCTCGATCTTAGACGGAATAATCAAGTCAAATTGTCTTCATCCTCCTTTTGTAAGATCATTTTCCAGGCTAGGAATCCCTGTATTTCAACTGTGAATCGGTACCAACATAGAAGTTGGTTATGCTATTTTGGCCCTGCTATGTGAAATTAGGAAGAAGTCATTGTAGGAAAAGGAGGAACTGGTTGTTGCGAGAAATTCTCGTAAAGTTTCTTAAATTGCCAGCTACAGGTGCGTATCGGATATATGTATATCACAAGTAAAATATTCCACCGTACTGATCTGTGAAGAGCGTGTAATAATGCACGAGTCATAGGCGTAGGAGCGTTTTCAACATGGGGGGGGGGCAACTTCAGATGAGGACCGGTCTAAGAATAAATGTTCCTAAACTTTTTCATGACTATTCATGCATTTACAATTTCAATAACATTATAAGAATTAAAAGAAATCGTATGAAAATGTGTATCTTTGATAAAAAAAAGAAGAAGAAAAAAGGATATGCCAAGTCTCGATCTCACGCGGAAATCAGATGAATTGATCTGAACAAAAAGTGGCAGCGACCAGACTGTCACAACCACGGATTCAACAGTACATTGTCTAAGATTGAATTATTCTTAAAGCTTTAGCTAACAATTGAAGACAATATTGAGTCTGACTCCTTAGAACATGTTTTACACCAATCGTATCAACTCGGCAATCCCCGTCACAAGTCGGTAGATATACCTCGTAGGCAGTACATGAATACACCAGAAATCCTGGGGTAATTCGCCTTATTTCCGGCGGATAACGCAAAATGCACATAGGCACTAAATATGTATTTTAATACACAAAAATTGGTTATATATCACAATTGAATAGTTTGTTTACCCTTTTCATTAAAGATGATCATATCAACACATCTTTGTCTCATATTTTGTCAATCGGCTCTTTTCGGCAATCCCCGGCTTGTTACGAGGATTGCCGAGTAGATACGATTGGCCCTTCGTCGCTGACCTACTTTCAAAAATGGCTCCCCATTACCTCCGAGGTTATTTTAAGAGATGGCCGAGGTGTTCCGAATGGTTTTACACCACTGTTTTCGTCAATCATTACTTCCCGGGTATTTTTGTGAGCTGAGTTTTCATTGGATAGACCCGATGTGTTCATATTGTCATTTGCAATGATGACGCCAAAAAGATTTTGGTTATTGTTCGTAACAAAAGGCAATTGGTATTGGATAAAGCACAAAAAATACACTTTTATTTTTATTCTGCTGTTAAATTTCTTTTTTTTTTCTTCTTTTCAAATATCTTCATTTGCCATTGTGAATATTTGGGGGAGGGGGGACCAAAGTATACTCTGGTTACCCAGTCTGGATATTGGGTGGGGGCGGCTCCCCCTGCCCTCCCAGCTCCTACGCCTATGCGAGTGCGCTCGGTTTACACATAAGAAATACGCAAAGCGGACCAAACGAGCATTTACCCCTAAACCAAAGCGCACGAGGGAATTGTTACACACTCTTCACAGATGCAATATGGTTTATGATACTATTCAATTCATAATATTTTCAAGCCGTTTTAATTTTTTTTAGATGTATATCTGCTTTTTGCAGTTATTTGAAGCAAAGACCTAATATTACTGTTATCTATGTCTCTTTGCCACGTTCGCATAGCATCATTCATAGACATAGATCTACGACTTAAAAAACCTTGAACTGACGGGAATTATTTGCGAATTATATTTCGTAATAGTTGACGGATTATTTAAAACTTAAGTTATGGCCATCAACATATGCGTTTGCTGATGAATTTGATAGTAAACCAATTTGTTTGGCTTGGCCAGAGACATGGAAACTTTATGTCTCTGGCTTGGCGAATGCCACATTAGATGCAAAAGAATTAATATCGTTCGTGAATGTATCACGGGTTTGAAGATCACGCTTAATGAATAACGTTGAGCCGTAACACGTAACGTAACGCGAGCGCTTGGAGAATTAACAGTTTAGTTGGTTATTTCAATATTAGCTTTTGCCTACATGTGACTTATCATGGGTTTTCATTCAAAGGGGAAAACGTCAATGAAAGACAAGAGTGATAAGATTAGAATTATACTGGAGAAAAGGTTCTTTTATGTCGAATTCTAGGAAAAGTTAGAGACATAGATAATCTATGTCTCTCGAAACGTCATACAAAATAATAAGTTAACGCTAATAATATGATTTAGTTTTAACTGCGTTTTCAACTAAAATCATACTTACGTTTAGAACTAACCCATTAACAATCAGTTTCAATTTTTAGCATTTTCATGCATACTAAATTCGGGCCAGGCCCCAGACTAGACATATAACGGCTGGCGAACTAATATTATCCTGTCACTAGTGCCATTTTGAGAACGATAACTAGGTGCCGTATAACATTTTATGTGACATATCCGGCACTAACCATTTAACACATCCACGTGACAAATCATGACGTCATAAAATCGAAATGACGTCATGTTCATATCATTCTCTACTTATTTTTTCCTTGTTCTCGTGTTTTATTTACATTTTGTTTGTTTGAAAGAATAGATAAAGGTAACAGGATAAATAGAATAGATGGTTGGTGTCTTTGAATGGGAAAAGTTATCGGGCTCGGCTTCGGATTATTATCCGTTTCGCCTTCGTCTCACCGGATAATATTCTTACGCCTTACCCAATAACATTTCCGATTCACGACACCAACCATATATTCTCTATGTATAACAATGAAATAATCACACCTGGGCTAATTGCTAAGCTTGTTATAATAAAACGATTTTGCAGTTTTGTGGATGTATGTAATCGCTCTAAGGGAACCTCGTATTCGGTAACGAAAACACTTAACCCACGCTTACTGTGTAACCCACGCTTACTGTGGCTTTGGTTTGGAATTTATTTCTGATCCGCAAAATACCGGTGCAATAATTCACAACAACAACAACAACAACAGTTTCAATATTTATTAAAAGTCAAAATAACATTTGTTAAAAAAAGTGCATATTTTGTAAAGCTTCATACAAAAGCCATGGAGATGTTTTCTATAGATGACAATAATGTTTTGCAACAAATAAAAACTAAGGTAAGATGTCTCATTTACGAGTAAATCAGAGTAACAACTCAAACTAGATTACTGACATTATTATTGGTTAGGAAGAGTAATTCGGATAAAACATATGTAGCATCATTTAAGCCATGCTTTTCGTTTTCATAACCATATTTTTCAAATATAAACAAAAAACATATTGAGCTCCTTGTTATTTTGATTGATTATCGCCAATAATGAAAGTAATACTTGGATATCAAATAATTGGATGAAGGTGTTGTATTTCACTAAAGAAATAAATGAGTTAGGTACTTACCATAAGGAACGGCTCCCAAAGCTCTGCTCCTTTAGGTTTATAAAATATCACCACTTCGATGACTCGATAAGGTCTTGTCAAAGTGGGGATCTGCAACTAACTGACTCGATAAGGGTTCTCCAAATCGAGTGCCAGGGTCTCAACCAATGAGACGCCGTGGCTATTTATAGAATCCACAACATACCTCCCCATTTTATATTAAAGCAGTTGGGGGCAACATCTTTTTCCTGGATTCACCAGTACTAGACTTGGTTCCGTTGATTTTACTAATGTTGGTCCCTGTACGTTGTCTATGTGGGCAAGGGGGTCCCAGAATTGAGACACAAACCCTAATTTTCTGGGTACAGCATTCTCCAATTGTCGATTGTTGTGAGCGAAACAGGTGGTCTTATCCCAGAAAGCAGGTAGGCATCATCTGTGTACATGTATGTTGGTGGAACTGTCGAGGTTAGTCTTGTCGATTTTTCTCCTCCCCCTGATGTGAAGAACTAGCACATCTTGTAGAGCATAAGGGGAGAATTTCCTCCAGGGCCACTAACTAACAGCATATGTCTATCGACTTCTTGTAGTCCACTCCTATCTTTCTGAACACAGACACTCTCGGGTCCTTTAAGAACTCCTTAAGTTGTCGGTGATGATGGTGTTGAATCAGATGACCCAGCTGAGTCGACTCCCACTGCCAACTTCTAACAGGGCAACACTTCCTTTGGGATGTGTCTGTAACCTGCAGGGCCACAGAAAACATTGGAACTTCATTATTGGAAGCCTCAGGCTTTGAAGAATCTAAAACTGGCAAGGCTCTTGTTATCGGCTGAGCGACTTCAATTGAGGAGTTTTCAGTGGTATCTGCCTGTTCCCCTGATTTCAGTATTGGAGGTGTGGTCTTTTGCTGAAGTACCTCTGCGAAGGTCGGACATGCTTCAGATGCAGAAGATTCTTCTTCATTGCCGTTTTGTTTTCCGGGGGATGAACTGCTGGACTGTAGGAGCGTTTCCCCATCCATGGATGATTCTCCATAGTCCAACTCCATGGCCTGTCCTAGGTTAAGACTCAGGTCTCTTTCTATACAAACCCGAGAGAATGGTTCTTCAGACACATCAACCTCTGGGGCTTGGTCTAAAGTAAATGACTTTTCTGTGCTGTCAGTTGTCAGCAAAGACTCTTCACAGACTTCATGGATCGTTGACAGCGCTCGTTGTTGAAATGTCATGGAGTAAATATTGACAGGCTCTGGGGTTAAAGGTTGCTCCAAGGGCTCCCTGTGCCCCTCCTTCCATTTCCTTCTTCGCCATGGGTTTGGCCTGTTTTTCTTCATTAGGCGCTCTCTGTTAACTGGATCAGGAACAGCCCATTTTTCTCCGAATAGTCGGAAGATTTCCCCTCGCTGGGGTTGGGCCAGTTTCCCTATCAGAAACGCCAAGGGGCGCCAGTGAATCAGCTGGGCTGGAGTATGTAGAGGAAACAGTCGATTCCCCGGCTGTTTCCAACCGAACTCCCTGGCAATAGCTTCCATGGCAAGCTGGTTTTCCTGGGCTACTTTTGTTGGTAAGTCGGCCTCCATGTTAACCAGGCTGATTAAGTCATATACTGTGGCATTCGGTCCTTTTAAGATATGGGCAAGCATCTCCAGCATACGACATCGCATTGACTGAAATTGGGGATTTCCTAGTTCTGTTGATGTCTCGTTATCATGGAAAAGTCCTGGTATGTGGACTTTCCGCAGATGGTTCTTTAATTTGACCACTGGTTGGTTGCATCCTTTAACAGGACACATCTTCTTGGCCTGTTTACAGGGTGGACTGCTAGTAGCCTCTTGGGCTGGTCCAAGTCCTGTGTGACCAATGAATCGCTTTCCCCTCTTCGCCTTCACAAATGCATTAGACAGGGGGTCTTCTGTTTTCCGGTATAACCTACTTCTGTTTTCCTTCACTCTCTGTCTGTTGTCTTTGCGATTCAGTAACTGTTTAGGTCTATCAGGGTGACCAGAAGGTTGGTGTTGATAATCAGACCTATAAAAGGTCCTGGACCAAATGATCTCTGGACACCTTTGGGTTTTCCTCTCTGACTCCCTGTTGGATAAGTATGGACTTTTGTAGAATACACGTCCAGCAAAACACCTTGAGTGGACTGTATGTCTTTTTCGTTCCCAGGGTCGCAATTGTGTACTGGGCGAATGTCTTCTATCCGGGCTTAAGGATGGTAATTGAGCTCCGTTATCATTCTTGCCTCCTTCTCTGCCAATAGGATCCTTGGTCACAGCAGATGCTGTAACCAAAGGACTCTCTATTAGACTGGTAGCTGTGGGGGACACGTTGTTTCCCTGTACTGCAGACGGAGTTGTCACAGTTGTGGCTGTGACCAGAAAACTCTCTACTGCACTTGTTCTGTGGAGGGTCTCTGTTGGTGTAACAGCTGTCGATAGCTTAGTTAATTTAGGTTTTGGTCCCATTCGTTCAAGGACTTTCTCCGAGATAGTTGTTATTCGTGCCCCAATCGCCATGTTCTTTATTCTGTTAATTGGTGTAGAATATGTTGGACCAGATTGCATCTGTCGAACAAAAGGCTCTGTCTCACTCTCTATTGAAGACTGGCTTTCCACACCAGATCCTTGATTATCTGGAACCGAAGATTGCGGATTCTCTTCTCTTATCATGTGGCCATCGGTCCGTTCCCTAGTGGGAGGACTCTGTGTGACCTGACCATGATTTTCTGCATTGTTCTGCTTCTGTTGGATCTTCTGTACATGCTCTGGTAGGTCATTACAAGGCATTGTTCGGGTTGAAGGTAGACCTAGCACTCCAACCCACTCTCGTTTAAAGCCTCGTCTTTGTCTTCGGCCTTTGTATTTGGCACTTCACAGTCTGCCTTCCAATGCCCTTCCTGGCCACAATTAAAACATGTGCGGTTCCTAGAAGGGGAACGTGCCCTTCTGCGCAGGGATTGTGCCAGGGTATCCATCGTCTCTGTCAGTTTGTCCACTTTTTGTTCGAGGACATCCATTCTCTTATTCAAGGAGGGGTCCGTTTTTCTCTCAGACTCTTGAAACCTCCCTTTTCGTGGATTTCCTTGACCTCTTTTCTGGAACACCGCCCTTACGTCAAGCTCTTCTTCATCTTCTTCCTCGTACATGGACCGTATTTCCCTACGAGTCCCAGGATTCATTGCCTGCTTGGTGTGCTGGAACCACCTTACTCGGTCGAGGGCGTCTTCCATTGATTTTGGTCTTTGGTTTATAGCATTGAGACCGGCCTCCTTGTCTAAACAGCCTTGGCAGAACTGCAACACAGCTTGCCTATACACTTGGGCCTCTGTGTGGTCCGGGAAGGCTTGCATGGCCATCGTTACGACACGGTCACTCCATTCTATGAGTGACTCACGAGTCTGTTGATGTGCATACGAGAAATGCATCTGGGCTGTCTCAGGCAAGTCTCGTATATCGAACCGCTTGGCCAGTTTGTCTGTAACTTCAAAGTAATCCATTGTTGGATCCCTTTCCACCAGTCTGGCATAGAACTCGCTGGCTTTACCCTCTAGGGTCCATGACAGGGCATCCCTCCTCAAGGACGAGTTCCATGCCTCGCGATCCGCAAACGAATTAAACTTAGTGATGAAGGCTCGCCAATCGCTCTTGCCATCATATGTAATTGTTTTAGGAACGTTGACCGTTCTTTGTTTAGTTTCCCAGGGTTCGTCATATTTTCTCATGGGAGGTCTACGCCAATCTGGTCGGTCGTATTCTGGGAACTCGGCTTGCGCGAGGTATGCCGGTCGCCTATAAGTTTCACTTTCCTCCCTTTGACCCCGGTAATAGGTTTGTTGGGGTTGCCAGTGATCATCCCTATAACCCCTGACCTGCGTTGGTGCATCTCTTTCCCTGGTATCCACTCGGTAATTGTTGTATCTGGGGTTGCTATCAGAGCTGAAGTAGGGCTGGGTCTGTGACTCCTCACCTCTCTCCTTCGTTTTTTGATCTCTAACCTCACAAGCTCTTTTTATGAACTCTTCATTTCGATCCCTAGTTTCCCCTGTGGTCTCGTTCTCCTGCGATTCCGCTTGGCCGATGCTACCCCGAACACTTGGGTTGTATGGTTCGAAGTCTATTAACTCCAGGAGAGACTCGCAATTCTTGATCCCAAGTTTCAATAACAGATCAGGCGTTATGTTGTTTGCTTCACGCAAGCGTAGTACCAAATCAATGGTTTTCCTTCCAAACCCTGGCAGACTTTCCAAGTCTCTTGGACTGCAGTAATTTATCTTCACCATTGTTAGTCGTTACAATGATTACACTCGAATTAGAATATGTTAAGCGAAACACAATTAATCTAGTTAACGGTCTCGTTAATTACAGTAAGGAGTGTAAATGACGGAGGGGCTGCTTGTCCGGTGATTGAAGGATTGTTATACACAATTTCAATAAATACAACTAATTGGTAACCTTAATCCTTCAAGAGGAAGGGTCACTCAATTGACTACAAAAAAATTATTTAATTTACAGCGGTGTGTAACCTTAATCCTTCTAGAGGAATGGTCACTCTAAATTTAAACAAGTAAAAAAAAATTCAAAAGGTTCCTTAATCCTTCAAGAGGAATGGTCACTCCTAATTCAAGTTAAAAAAAAAATTTAAAAGGTGAGTGACCTTAATCCTTCAAGAGGAATGGTCACTCTGGAATTGGATTACAGCAGGTACGCGACCTTAATCCTTCAAGAGGACGGGTCACTTTCTGCTAATCTGCAATCAAGTTACAAGATTAAATACAAGTCAAAAAAAATTAAATAGAACCCAGTTATAATTAATACTAAAGGAAACCGAGAGAGACACGCCCCGAGATTAAATAATCCAAAGTCGCGATTCCCTCGGTTGCCTAAAAAATTAAATCCTTTAATTTCCGCATTCGCGAAAACACAATGTTTTGTTTTTATTATCGCGAGATCTCGTCATGTGCGATTTCCGGACAATTGCGCGGCAATTTCGAATGGGCATCTAGTTCTGCGACGATGCCGGAAACATGTGCTGAAACAAATATGGCGGGTCAAAGTGACATCAAATTTATCGTTGTAATGACGAGGTCTAAATCAATAATTAGGGCCAAAAATATGGGTTCTAACAAATGAAAAAATGACAAAAAGAACAATGGTCAACAATTCCAGTGCTTATTGAGACCTATTATCCTAAAAGAAGCATGCAATTTTGTTATTTCCCTCCGAAGCGAGAATTTTCGTTTCACGACAGACGAAAATTTGCTGCAGAGAAAATAACCGTTAAATCCAAACTGATAAGTTTTCGTGCAATTGTTGTTTTTGATGCAGCACTGGATTGATGAATATAAGCAATTAAATCCAAGGGAAATATTGCAACTAACGAACTTCAGTCTTGATTGGGCAAACTCCGACTTTTCAAGCACCGAACTCCGTTAGTTGACCGTGTAAATTGGATTTTCCCAATTAAATACGCAATTAAAGATTCAATTGCCGACAACGCCAATGTTGTATTTCTCTAAAGAAATAAATGAGTTAGCTACTTACCATAAGGAACGGCTCCCAAAGCTCTGCTCCTTTAGGTTTATAAAATATCACCACTTCAACGACTCGATGAGGTCTTGTCAAAGTGGGGATCTGCAACTAACTGACTCGATAAGGGTTCTCCAAATCGAGTGCCAGGGTCTCAACCAATGAGACGCCGTGGCTATTTATAGAATCCACAACAAAGGTAAGAGGTGTCAGAATGATTACAGGTCAGTTCGTAGAAGTAATGTTCCTACCGTGTCCTGCTTGGGACACGGTAGTAAATCCGCCCTCTTAGCTGTTTGGAGCAGGCCGGTTGTGTATCACAACCGCTACGATAATTCAAAAATGGGGCAACTAAATGCAACAAAACTTCACCTGATTAAACATAGGCATATAATCTCATACCTCATAGTCCAAAAGTTAATATTTTTCCATTATTTTAAGAGAATAGAAGCATTTTTCGTAATCCTTATGCATTTCATTTCTCAAATCCATCACTTCCGGTTTTCATTTGGATATCCAGGACCAGGTATTGAAAAATATTTTTAGAGCCACTCGCCCTACAGGGCAAGTGGTTCATGTAGTCTCAATAATGATCCGTGAACGAAGCTTTTTTCGTCATTTGGACATTTATCGTGCTTCGCTACGTCTCAAGTCCAACGTGATTTTTATGTTACAAAATTTCGAACGACCGACTCAGTGCTTTTAACTTGCGATTTTTTTGTGTTCAAATGGTCTAAAAAATAAACGGAAACTTGAAATACATACATAAATCATTTATGAATCGTTTCAGCCTACACAAGTATTCAGTACACCTCTTATATGCGAGTTATCTATCAAGAAACATCGACGATGTCCAAAAATAAACAATCGCCGTCCATGTTGTTTACCACCGGCCGCGAGATTCCCACGGATATCTTGCGGGTCAAAGGTCATCGCATTATGTATACAGTTTGGGATGAAGTACGCGTCTTCCTCCTAAAGTCGAGTTGTATAGTCAATTCCCCTAATCTCGTGGTATCTCTAATTCCGTGGTATTTGCATAATGTCATACTGCTTCCATAAAGTAACACACCAACCTGACCTACTTTCGCAGCCCAATGTAAGAACTCCAAAGAAGCAAGAATGAATATTTTCTGGTATAAAACCAATTCAATCCAATAAAATTCTCCTCATATTACAGAAAGCTCCGAAAATCCCCGATATTTTCACACTTTTTACTCAAATCTAAGACCCTAAACAAATCCTTTCACACTGTTCAGTTCGTCTGCAATTCTCCAACATTCTTGGGTCAGACACGACCAAATTGTTTCAGGATTCGTTCCTAGTATGTTTCACCCTAATTATTTTGGACTGATACTTAAAAAATTGTGTTTGACCTGAATACCACGGAATTAGGGTAAGACCTCAAAAATGCAAATGGCTGCCAGTGACCCAATTTATTTACGTTACGAAGAGCATTTATGAGCTCCATTTAAAAATACTGATGAGAAGATCGTAAATGAGGAATGAAATATGTAAGAAAACCTGAATGTTGACAGCTAAGTTCTCCCCTTCCTTTCTGTTATTCATGTAACCATTAAGTACCACGGAATTAGGGTACACCAGTATACTAAGTTGAGCTCTCTTCACATACAGATTCGGAGAAGATATGCTTGGATAAGATGTCTTTTGCAAACCAGCCTTTGAAGCATAGTCCGTTATGGTTTTTCTAAAATAACATCCTTGTTTTTGTTATCTATTAATTCGCTTATTTTGTTTAAGTAGGCCTATTACGTGATTGTAGTGTTACCAAAAATAAAAAAATATATATACAAACTGCTCGTCACAATCAATTGCTCATTTTCCCACAATGTTTTGCACAGTCTCTGCAACAAACTGGTCAAATGTCGTTATTGTTTGGGAAAGGGTTAAAAGTTCAATTTATAAAGTTGTGATTGGAGCGATATTTACGCCTAGCGTAAAACGCCTGACGTCGGACCGCTAAATCTTGTTGATTTCCTTGAAACTATAACAAACTATTTCCTTCACCTGTGTTGGATCGGCGATGTTCAGTCCTATGAACACCAAACATATACTTACTGTAACTAGTGTTTAAAAAGTTACTCATGAAGTATTACGTTGGGTGTTCATCGGGTACATGCTATCAGCGACCTGCATGTGAAAACCGCATAACCAGAGCCTATCTATCACGTATTATTTACACAGTCGATTTAATGTCAAAGGAATAAAACAACACATTTCGACATAATGAATATTTTACTTAACACCTTCATAACAATATGTCGTTGCACAGTGTTTATAGTGCTTGAAGAAGGGGTGGGGATAAATAGTTCAAGCTTATTATCATGAATCCTTTACCAGACAACAAGAGGAATCTGTGGGTTTGTTTTGCAGACGACGTTATATGCATGTGTCGTAAACCTCGCCTCGGGTAGCGAGTTTTACCGGGTTCGGGCTCTGGATCAAAATTGTCTAACTCGGGTTAAACAATTAGTTAGTCAGGATCACACCACTAGCTTTTAAATTATATGACAATTAAGGTAGCTAGAGCCTAACAAGAAAAATAACAAAATCTTAAAAGGAAATAATAAAGATTTCAATCCCTTAAAGTTACAAAGTCAATTTATTAAACCAAAATGAAACAAAGTGCTTTTCTCACAATGTTTCAAGTTCGGACATAAAGCGTTCAATAAAGTTCAATCAAATTATAAAGGATAAATTCACAAAGTCAAAACGATTAGCTCTGTCCAAGCCTATCCATTATCATCAATTCCTCATCAGACACCATGAACAAGGAGGATCTGGGTTTTTTTTGCAGACGACGTTATACGCATGCAATATTGGTATATTAGGAGCAAGTGGTGCGCTGTGTTTCAAATGATATCAATTCTACAATTCATTCAAATTACGAACCTATAATGTCAACCTATTTACCAAATGTAGGACCTTTATACATGTACTTGAATCAGGCTTCTGTACCGAAATGAAATGTTGCTCATAAGAAGCGAATTTTCAATTAGTCACATTGATTTCTACTCCTTTTTAATCAAAAACTTTAATCTGTTGTTACAACAATTTGTTTCGCCTGTTGGTCGCTGAAATTTGGACTTCTAACAGGTGTTCAATGGAGGTATTCTTTTGGAAAAACTGCTCTTTTACAGACCGTTTCCCTGTGCATTCACATAACTTCTTACAAATACTGCAACGAGTACATGCAGTGCATTCACAAACGGGACAATTATTTTCAAAACAATAATTTGAACTCTGTATTTCACCCTTGTCCATTCGATGCGTTAGCAATTGACTTAAAACTTTCTCTCCACAAGATCTCTCATATAGTCGTATGTGATTGATCTCATAAGGGATCTTCCACGTCCACTACGCCTAACTTCTTGCCAGTACGAAAGAACACTTTTGGAAGCCCCCAATGAACGATCACTTCAATATCGGGTACGTTGACCCCAATTACCTACAAAACACGAATGGAGGAGGCAGGCGAACAGAATTCCTTTATTATCCATTTTTTGTTTGTTTCTTAGTCCAAGAACTGTGAAACATTTCCACGATCCTTCCCCTTGTGGCCTTAATATTGTCTTTGTATGCTTGAATCAACAAGCCATGACCAAACACCTTTCAAAGGAGGTCACACTTACCCAATTTGTCACTCGAGGCAAAGCATCCAAAACAAAGAAGACCAAAGGTATTTCAAGTTGTGTCAGTATGACAATCAAAGACCATCACATTTGATTATTAAGTAAGAGAGAACAAATTTTGCCGAAAATAAGAAAATTAACGTCGAAACAAGTTTCACGGCATAATTGACCAAGTGCCATCGGCGTAATAGAGAAAAATTGACAGGTTAGTCTGATCAGAGACATAGATGTTATGATTGTAATCTGTCTCTGGTCTCCATTTATTGAAATATAATGGAATACTACCATAATATATCAAGTTACAAAAGATTAATATGAGGGGGAAAATGTCCGCCCTCAATCTACATTACAGTGAGGGGACAAATGTGCGCCTTAACCCATTACCAAACAATAACCAAATTTACCGGTTTGTTGCAGACGACTCTAGAAAACATTGTGGAGCATGGATAAATTGTTCTTAACGAGCAATTCATCCTTTTCCCACAATGTTTTCTACCTAATAGGAAGATCATTTCCAATATCATCACATTTTGAAATGTCGTCTGCAAACCCTTTGAATTTGGGACGGTTGAACATTTAACGTTCGGTAGTTATACAAAAATGGGGGCAAATGTTCGTGGGGGGGGCAACGGTCCGTATATAATTTCGCAAGTTTCAGCCATTGCGTTGAACTAAGTCTGCAAGAAGCGCAATTTAACTTTCCACGTATTTGGTTTCAATTAGGAAAAATGACGGCCTCAACTTTGTCTGGACTTCTCATTTTTAAAACAAGATAGTTAACACCGTCGAATTCCATAAATGAATCCATTGTTTCAAAAGAAGTAACAAAAAAATATATAATTAGATGATGAAAATACTGTGGGAATTATTTTAGTCGAAGTACAGTATCAAGCGCTCACAAATAATGTACTCCCGCCAAACGCGTACAACGTTACTAACAGTGATCGAGTGTAAATCGAGTGTTGACATGTATATCGGACCGTGTAACATAACCCAGAGCGAGACTTAGCATCCGGATGTTTCGGACTTTTACCTCAACGTTTGAAAGCAGGTTTTATGTGTGTGATTTAAATCAAAGTTTTGGATATTTATACAAAAGTGACACTTTTGAGACTTCACACATCGACAGATAAAAGGTTGATCTCCAAATCGGTATGTTTGATTTCATAATCCATTGCATAGTTATGGAATGATAGGTGGTTAAACATGCGCAGAAAATCTGTGCGCAAAAATCTAACGTAAAAATCACGATTGACTCTGGACTCGAAGGCGTCAGTCAAAATAGCAATAGCCTTCGAGACCAGTTATCTGGACTAGGCTTGCGTTGTCCAATTTCCGCTCGTCCGTCCTCGAAGTTCACTCGCAAATGCGAGCGGGCGAGTGGAATTTTCAACCTCTGAGGACTATCCTGCAACACATTCGGAACACCTCGGCCATTTCTTGAAATAACCTCACAGGTAATGGGGAGCCATTTTTGAAAGTAGGTCACCAACAACGAAGGGCCAATCGTATCTACTCGGCAATCCCCGTAACAAGCCGGGGATTGCCGAAAAGAGCCGATTGACAAAATATGAAACAAAGATGTGTTGATATGATCATCTTTAATGAAAACGGTAAAAAAACCCATTCAATTGTGATATATAACCAATTTGTGTGTACTCAAATACATATTTAGTGCCTGTGTGCATTTTGCGTTATCCGCCGGAAATAAGGCGAATTACCCCAGGATTTCTGGTGTATTCATGTACTGCCTACGAGGTATATCTACCGACTTGTTACGGGGATTGCCGAGTAGATACGATTGTCCTGCAACAATTGACAACCAATTTGGGTCAAATTGGGCGGAGCTAGACCTGTAGGTGTATTCCATATTTTGAAGTTGTAGTAAGGTTGTAAAAAAGGCGGGAAAAATATGTGTTTTCATTGGATGAGCCTACGTGTTCAGTGGGTAATTACCATTTTTTTAAAGCAGAAAGTGCGAGAAGTTGCGAAAAAATCAAAATGGCCACTAACAGTTTGTTTCACACTGAATTTCACCAACAATTAAGAAATACAACTTAATTAAGTAATTTTAGCTTTTATCAAGCTGTTTGATTTGATATTTTAGACAATACTGTGCTAGGGTTATCATAAAAAGGTTATCTATCATGTGGTTGTTGAAATTGATTTTGCTCCAACAAGTGATGAGCGTGGAATCGTAACGTCGGTGGCAACCAGATAGCAGCCACAAGACGTTACGACATCGTATCTAGTCGGTTCGGTAAATGACTAGTTCGATAAAAAAGTAAACTATAGTAAAGGGTCTTGCTGGTTCGGTAAAAACCTATACTAGAGAGAACAACAGTTAAATGGGGTGTGAAAAATAGTTCAATCCCATATTAATTAAGTGTTAATTAATTAACACTTACTATTATTTATATACTTGCAAAATAGTTTATTTCTATTTTAATACACACTGTAATTTACATACTTACAACAATTATTTTAGTCACTTCATTTTTACACACATGGGTGTTATCTATGTCTCTAATTTGATTTAAAAAGTAAAATCTGTGCAGTTCGTTTTATAATGCAAACTCTCAAATGAATCAATTAAAGTAGAAATTTCTTAACCTAAGTATCAAAACAATCAAACTAGTTGTTTAAAGGAGGAATTTCATAAATTAAGTGCTAAAAGGAATACATTTCATACACTACCTACAATTACTTTTAGTCTAGTTTACCTTTTTACCGAACTAGTCATTTACCGAGTGAGAGTTAGCCCCTGTCAGGAATCAAACCATAGGTTAAATCTTAAGTACACCACACCAACCATAAAGTTTACCATTGATATTTAAATTGCTAAATACTTTTAGCAATATAAATTGGTTGGAAAAAAGGTTGGTGTGTATCATGCTTGATACACAATCGGAACTACGCAGGTATTTCCATGAGGTGAGAAATACACCTCGGATGTAAGTGTAGGGTTACAATTTTTCGGGAAAATTGGCCCTGGCGTAAAACACCTTTTCTAAGCATGCACGTTAAGTAGTTCAATGTGTATGGAAGTGTTGCACATCCTTTTAAATCATTTTTTTTATTGGTAACTCATATGTAATGGCAAAATTATAAGTTGTGACATATATAGTTGTTTCCTTAATCAAATTAAACAACTTTTTAGATTTCACATTTAAGATCTATTTTTGAAAACAAAAGTGAAGTGACATCATTCCGCAAGAAACAATATGGCGGTATCCCTATTGTTTTAGAGGTGTTTTCATTAGTCTTAGATAAACCCAATGTGTTCAGATTGGCTTGATACATTGATATTGCACTTGATACCCCGGCTTTAACAATATTCTTTCAAACCTGTTTTTGAGTCACATACCACACCATGATTTATTTGTCAGGACTTTTTCATGTTATATAACAGGGGCCTATAAAAGGCACATTCCCAATTGGAAATATCTTTAAAATCATGCAGTTTTCCCAAAAATTCAGAGTCACCAGCTTTTTGGCTTCCAAATTCAGCAATTTCAGCGATAAAATTTCCCAAATCTAACAGGCTTCCACCTCTTCCCAATTCAAGGTAAAAAAGCCCTGTTTGTTCCTGATCATTGAGTTATAAATTCAAAGCCTAGACCTTTGATTAAAGTCCATATGAATATTGAATTTAATAGAGTATTTCTTGAAAATAATACCTTGTTAATCATTTATCGCTATGTAAGACAATAAACTATATTCTTAGTTTTCATATAACTTTAAACACGTTTACTTTTGTTGTGAATTTTTCATGGCTTGCTATGTTATTTTTGTAACAATGGTTTCTTACCAAAATAGATGGTGTGCTTTGAAACAAGATTTATTTCTCATGCTTTTAATTTTCACCAATCTCAAAGCATTCTCATAGGTGGAAATCTGCTTTTGATATACCGTAATTACAACTTTTCATTTACAGATGGATGAGATTCTGAAGCTGATACAAGTTCTACCTCAGGAAGCTAAACAGTTTGCGAAGAATCTTCTGATTGAAAGGATGAATGACATATTTATAGATTTAGACACAGCCCAAAGCTCAAGTAAAAGTGTAGACAATAGTGTTCTTAAAGAGAATGTGCAATCCAACAACCTTTCCTCCTTTGTTAATCCTGACAATATTGGACAGGGTACCACTTTGATTGGTGGAGAGTCAGACCTACCTGAATTTACCTCATATAAGATTGATAATGCTTCAGATTTGAACACAACCACTTTACAAACAGAAGATTTGCCTCTGAATGAAGAGGAGCCTGATTGTGAACAATTACATAACCAGTATCTCATCCAAGGAATACCAGAGTTAGAAAAGTCTCAAGATATTCAAATTCTAGGGACGGATCAAAATGCGCAAAAGGAACAAATTCAAATTAATCCTGATAACATGCTTGTTTGTAATCCATTTACCGAAGATGATATGAAAATGGATGAAGCTACTCAACAACTCATGGATGAAATTGATGACATGAAGCCAAAATCAAACATGCCTTTCATCAAAGAAGGTAAATTGAGTTATGTGTTTTGATCATGACTTAAATATAATTTATTAATTCTTGTTTAATGTTTTATTCCATGCATCATAACTATGGCTTGGTATTACTTGTAAATTGATTCAGTCACTTAGACTCACTACTCTGAACTTCTTTGTAGAATATGATTTTTTTTAAAACATCATACAAATATGTAATTATTTGGTCACCACAAATGTGCTTATTACACAGAACATGTAAAGTGTTGCAGGTTTTTTCATATTTACTTTCTACTATCTCTTTATTAAAGGAACGCCTGATACAACCTACACAACAGCTAGTGAAGATGTCAGCAGTCTCTTGTCGTTCTTACCCCAGCTGTCACCATACATACAGTTAGACCTGCGAGATGGCAATAACATCAGTGAAAAGGAAGGATACATTCATCTCACTGTAGAAAGAGCAGATGGGTCAGTGCAAAATCTCAAAATAGCTGCCACCACTGCATTAGAAGATCCTGCATGCAATGGACAAGAGAAAAAGGTAAAGATTTGCAATAATTTCTGATTGTGATAAGTTGGTAAACTATGTATTTAGGATATTGATATCAAGAAGAGCACATTCTTTCCATTTGTGACTGTGCTTCATTTTTAAAATTAATTGATGGAAAAAAAAGAGTTAACCATGATTACTTCATGATACCTCATGATTTTATTGAAAGACAATATTTGAGACATACTAATTAGAGCTGTGAAAGAAAAAATGTGATAAGAGCTTAGATGAAAGCTGGATCTTGAGACAGTGTTTGACTAATTTGTTGAAGTTTCAGTTGATTACTTATTTGGGGTTAGAATAAGACAAGGCAATGCTTGAAGGATTTTTGATTTTTTAAATTAAAGATTCATCATTTCAGTTATAATTTATTAATACATGGACATTTTTTTACTATCCTGGAAGGGCCGAATTCCGGTGATATAGGATTGTATCTCTTTAAAAAAAGACTAGATACAAATGCAGCACTTGCTTTTTATGTCTAACGTAATACAGCAATATTTTACCTTTGTTTCCATGCTATTTTTTAATACAAATATGTTAATGTGATGAATAAAAGGGTAGTTTAAATATACCCTGGTTAAAGCTAGTCGCTGTTTGAAAAAGTGACGTAATTTCGGTGACATCATACAAGGGAAGCTATCCATACATATTTTGAAAGGAAACTACCCAAAACAAACACAATAAGGCAAAGGAATTTAATACTGATAGTTTCGGTGTTTTTTTTTTCAGGAAGTTTTACACTTTTTATTTCTTTTAACTTGCACTGTTCAACACACACATGTTTTCCAATTCATATGCACATTTATGCTTTTAAAAAGTCTTAGGTTCGTCTTCTCTATAGCAACATTGAAGAAAAGATTCCCCCTTCCTTCTAAGAACGATTAACTACGGAACAGAACACCATATAGCACCAATGGTTGCAGACATTGTCCTCAATTGATTTGTAGAAGTAGTGTAAAAGATGGCAAAATATCATGCTAAGTTTTGCTTGTCATTTGAAAAAATGTGGAAAAAAAGGTTGAAAGACACTGCAGATGGTCTGAAAATGTCAAAATATTTGTTTGTGGCTATAAATACGAGTTCGAAAATGGTCATAATTTGGTAATTGTAGAAAACATGAAAAAACACATATGCAAACAATTTTATAAGAGCTTTAGCAATCTAGGTCTCATTTTGAGCTTTTCTGGGTGTTAAAAGATGCGCTCGGGATCTGGTAATATTTACTCAAGTTTTGGCATGTGAGGTTAAACCAAATCTCGCGATACTAGATAAAAACAAAGGTCACCGGAATTAAGACTCTCACGAAATGACGAAATAAATTCTAAAGGCATCCTTGGACAGTATAAACATCTATGAGTGCTGTTTCATTGAAAAAAGGGTTTTGAATAAAATTTTATAGGTAAATGTTTTACTTATTGTTTTGTTGAAAATACAGTATCAATTTTTGACACAAGATTTGACTGGATCAAAAGAATGGACATCTATAAATGAAAAAAATGTTTCTTATCGGGTAAGCTTACCTATATAGATATAAAATCAACTTTATTGTGGACCTTTTACTAGGTAAAGCAGGCTCCAGGTGACAAGAAGCTCACATTAATCCAAAAGCATCTGATGGATAGAGAAAACAATCCTTTTAGGGACCTAGAGGACGCCAAGAAAACATCAGGGGAGAAAACCGCAAGCAAATCTGAGACTTCTCATAGAGAAAAGATGAAGGGAAGACCTCGTAAAAAGGAGGTTTTCCGCTCAAAAGTGCTTGAGAATGGACAGAAGATATTCTTCTGCAAGGTTTGCCAATCAACGGCCCAGACACAGTATGCAATGGAAGGTAAGTAAATCTATCTTGTTTTAACCCTTTACCAAATGCAGACGACATTTCAAAATGTGATGAAATTGAAAAATAATCGTCTGATAGGGCAGAAAACATTGTGGGAAAAGGAGAACATGCTTGTTACGAACATTTTCTCCTTTTCCCGCAATGTTTTCCAGAGTCGTCTGCATCAAACTTGTCAAATGTTGTTATTGTTTGGTAATGGGTTAAGTAACCATAGTTAGAGGAGACAGAATAGTGGTGTATAAGGCAATTAATGGTTTGGTGAGGATGCTAGTCATTCAAAAAGCTCCAGTCTGTGTATTAAAGGCACATAAAAGGAGATTAATGCTATATAAAACTATATTATTTGGTAAAGTATTGGTCAGATTCAAATAGTTATCACCAAAAACACCATCAGCACAACTTAAACGTGAAAGCCAACAAGAATTAACCCAGATTAACCAGTTTAATTGTGTGATTCTTCACCCCTGACCTTGACAGTTGATACACAAATGTTTGAACCGACCAATCAGAATTGGTTATTTTGAATATATAAACAAACAGGTTGTTGATAAACATGATTGATTTGGAGACTATTATATTTCAAGCACAAAATAACTTATGTTAAAGGAGTTTATCTAGTAGGGTCTCAATGCATTCGTAAATTAATTGTTATGACTTTTATGAAAATAATAAAAGAACTCGATATATTTTTCTAGTAATTTATTTCTACTTATCTCCTTTTATGTGCCTTTGAGACAGCCTCAGACTAAATTGAATTTTATGCTCTGTTTAAGAGTGGTCCCTTCAAACAAGATTAACTGTAATTTAATGGTTTACCTTCTCCTTAATATGTCGCTTAAAGACAAATATATCAAAAGAACATGAGGCATTAACAGTAATCAGTGTAGATTTATCTTCATGCATTTGGGGAACTTTTGAAATTAACAATGTTGAGTGTGTTGTTTAAATAGAAAATTAGAATCAATGCTTTAATTTGAATTAAAAAGTTGAACTCTGTATGAAGCAGAAAATCTTCCTGCTTCTTTGGACCATTTTGCAAATGTTTAATGATCAAAATCGGAATTAGCATGAAGTTTGCTGTGATTAAAGGAAATTTAAAAGTATGTCAGTTCATTCAAGTTTTTGTTTGGCTTATATATTTTGTTTTCAAAGGATGAGGTTTATATAAGTTAACATTGTAAACCTCTAAAAGTGCAGAATTATGCAATCTTTAAATAGTCTTGTCATTTGTAAAGGACTAAATGATCAGTCATAACTTAGGCAATGATGACCGTTTGACAATTTATAAGCATAATGAGTAATTGACCACGAAATGATTCATAAGCATCTGTTCAATAACCATATAATCAGGAGCGGCTAAATCTGATTTTGATTAATTGTCCTTAAATGCTTAATCATTTTCTGCCCTTGTCGGTATAATGATTTTATTGTAAATTTCAGTAAAAATCCACTGTCCTTTAAGGCATTTGGACAAGCCGGATATTGATTTTGCCACCCCTGATAAGACTACAATAAGTTGTTTACAAATGTGAAGGGCTTTTTATAGTCTTGCATTGAAACATCAAATAGTTGTTTTGGTAATTTTACAGTTCACATGAGGAGACACTCTGGAGAGAAGCCATTTTCCTGTGATCAGTGCGGGAAGTCGTTCACCACCAAGGGGAACCTGAAGAATCACATGGTTACTCACAAGGATGATAAGCCTTGGACGTGCAGCTACTGTCAGAAAACATTCAAAGAGAATCGTGTACTGGTGATCCATCAACGGACCCATACAGGAGAAAGGCCCTACAAGTAAGTGTCTAAAACCCACATTATTCTTGCTTTGAAATCAAAATATCAACATCCTTACACTTGATTCTGTTGTGCAACAGGAATAACACTTTTTATCTCGAATATTCGAAGAATAAGAAGAGCTATACAACTCACCTAGGCGTTTACATCGGCTTCGCTGTCAGCGTCACACCTTGGTTAAGTTTTTACCTGCAAGTTTGTATCTCATTAACTGAGGCAGTCTCCCTACTGACTTACAGAATGCCGATGGTTCTAACCGCCTTGACAAGCCCTTATGGGCAGTTGAGAATGGGGTCTTCCTCCATCATTAAGAGTCGGGCATGGCTACATAACTGAAATAATGTTGATGTGATGTAAAACTCTAAAAAAAATAAAAAAAAGTATCTCATTAACTACTGTATGGAATTGGTTGTTACTTCATACATGTGTTCAGGGTCATACTTTAAGGTCCCTGGCCAAGTTTCATTTCTCTAATTTTGAATTTAAGCAAATTATGCAGCTTTTTGTACTTAGAAAATCTTGGTTAAGTTTTTACATGCAAGTTTGTATCTCATGAACTATGGATTTAGTTGATACTTCACACATGTGTTCAGGGTAATAATCTAAGGTCCCAGGCCAAGTTTCAAACCTCTAGTTTTTAATTTCAGATAATTTTGCGGTCCTTTGTACTTAAAGATTCTTGGTTAAAATTTTGCATGCATGTTTGTTTCTCAACAGGTATTGTAGGGAATCATTGTTTGCACCCTCATATTTTAGAAACAATAATATTTCACTTACCTATACCCCTCTCGGACATTACCGAATAGTCGAGCATGCTGTCTTACAAACAGCTCTTGTTTCCTTAGCACTACCCTGTTACACTTGCTTCCAAAGCAATACATCTTTTGCACTTGATTCTATAGCACTACAGACATTACACTTGCTTCCATAGCACTACACCCATAACTCTTGCTTCCAAAGTAATGCATCCTTTGCACCCATTGATTCTAAAGCATTACAAGTATTACACTTCTTGATCTATAGCTCTTCATCTATTACTCTTACTCCCTTAGCACTACCCCTTTCCCCCATAACACCTTCTTCCAAAACAATACATCAATTGCATGTGCTTCTATACCACTACAACTTATACTTACCGGTACTTACTTTTTTGGCACTTCACCTATTTCACTTTCTTCCAAAGCTGTACATTCTTTACACTTGCTTTTTTAGCATTTTTTACTTGTCTTGCACCACTTATCAATTGTTGTCATGTGGGAAGGCAATCAGCATTTTTGAAACCATGATGTTCTGTACTGGCGAGGATAACTGATAGCCACAGTGACTAAAATACTGTTGAAAACAATCCTATCACTTTGTCATGTTGTTTTCTTTTATTCCTTTTATCAGTTATGGTATAATCAGATTGAAATTGGAAAGTATTATGATTCAAAGTTCAATTTCAAATGAAACATGTGGGAAGTGCAGACATTACATTCTTGAAAGGAAAGAAAATATTTTGGTGAATGGAAAAATTTGATCGCTGGTTTTTTAAAATGAACTGTAATGAAATAATTTTCTACAAAAAGAAAACATTTCCCACAACGCATTTGTTACTGATCAAAAATGATTTGATTGTAAAAAAAAAAGATACTACTAACATTTTCCTCACTTATTGTGACAAAAGAATAATTATCACAGGAGGAACTGTTCTTTTTGTTATTGAGATTACTATATTCTTCTGTTTTAGGTGATTTAAAATTAGTGAAGCTGAGGGGATGAGGAACCCTCTCTTGAAAACCCCATAAAACCTCTTATCAAGAGTTCAATGCAAGACTATAGTAAGTGATTCACAAATGTGAATCACTTACTATAGTCTTGCATTGAACCCTCATTATATCATATGTTATATAGAGGGTTCAATGCAAGACTATAATAAACATGAGGCACTTACTATAGTATTGCACTGAACCTTTGATATGGAGTTAAGCACTTACTGGTCTTTTATTGAACCCTCATTATATCATATGTAATATAGAGGGTTCAATGCAAGACTATAATAAACATGAGGCACTTACTATAGTATTGCACTGAACCTTTGATATGGAGTTAAGCACTTACTGGTCTTTTATTGAACCCTCATTATATCATATGTAATATATAAAACTTGTGTGTTTTAGGTGTACGCTGTGTGATAAATCGTTCACACAGAGTGGAGTACTGAAGGAGCATCTGTTGGTCCATTCTGGTCAGAAACCTCACTTATGTGACCTCTGTGGTCAAGGATTTAGAGGTCAGTGTAAATGAAACATTTTCTATGTACTTTGATATGTTCGTCATATCAAAAACTGAATGAGGAATATGATAGAGTCTTAAAAATTGTGACAAAGGAAATATTACACTCATGTGTGTTGTGAGTAATGTATATTCTTGTTACACTATATTGCCTAGAAATGTACCCATCACCTTTAGCCTAATTAGTTGGAAGTCAACTTAGATACAGGAGGCAAGAGTTTTAATAACTGGATAAGAAGATATTTTTTCCAAATTTAAAGCCTGCAACATGTTCTATTTGCCAGGAGCATGGATAGGTGTACTGACTTCTGTGATATAATTAAAAGTCTGTTGAAACAGCACATACCAATTAATAACATAATTGATTTTTCTTTATAGAGATAACCTGTTTCCATTGATTCTATGTTTTCTATTTCTTGCAGGTCTCTCATCACTAAGAGCACATAAACTTCGCCATTTACAGAAGAAAGCTTTCAAGTGCGATAAATGTGATATGGATTTTATCTGTCAAGGTACAGACGTACATATTTTTACTTTACATAATCTAATGTTTGACAGAACAAACTATATAATGACCATAAATCAAATAGATTCAATACAAAGGATACCACAGATTGATTTAAAAAATGATACCTGTACATATTTCAAATGTAGAAATGTAACTAAGTCATCATTCGTAGAGGAATGTGATTATCAAATCCGATGCTATTGATACATACTTGAAAAGAGCCTTCTTTGCAATTATAGAGCAGTTGTGATAAAAGCAAAGTTCAAGTTCAGATCCATATCTGACATTGTACATTTGATCCCAAATTGCTAGTGAGCTCTTACTATTTGGAAATATGTGATGGCTTTACATTGTTACACTGGTTATGATGATTGTCTTGAGTTAGCTTCAAGTATTTTTGTGGCAGTAGAGATCTCTAAAGAACTTCAGTTCCATTGAAGAGAAAGCTTAAAAAATGAAAATATATTTCGTTATTAGCATGTGAGGTGGTAACTTACGAATCAATAAAATTGTTTGCCACATAATGTATGATAACATGAAATTGATATTTACTGTAACTTTAAGCAAATGCTCCATTTGCACATATGGAGTATATTACTTTACAAAGCTATATAACATAACTGGATTACCATGAGAGGCTGTCTCCCAGCTGATTACAGAATGCCCATGGTTCTACTCGGCTGGATGGGCTCACTTTAGCAGTTGGGTATAGGTTTTCCTCCATAATTAACCCTTTACCAAATGCCAATTTTTTTTACTGTTACAAATTGAAAGAGTTTGCAGACGACATTTCAAAATTTAATGAAAATGAAAAAATAATCTTCTGATAGGACAGAAACAATGTGGGAAAGGAAAAATTACTCGTCATGAGCAATTTCTCCTTTCTCCACAATGTTTTTCAGTCGCTGCAACAAAATGGTTAAATGTCATTATTGTTTAGTAATGGGTTAAGAGTCTGGTGGTGGCATCATTACATAACATAATATAACTGGAATAATTATGGCACAATGTTAAATCCATATTAAAAAAAAGAAGAAATGAATTAACAACTTATCAATACTTATCTCACTCTACTTGCAGCGGATTTAAACCGACATGACATGACACATACAGGTGCACGTCCTTTTATGTGTTCACTGTGTCCTAAAAACTTCACGAGACTGAACTACCTCAAAGAACACTTAAATGTTCACTACGGCAACAAACCATACAGCTGCAAGGAGTGTGGAGCTGCGTTTACAGACAGCATATCACTTCATAGACACAAGAGGAAACACAAGACAGAGAAAGAGGATTCAAATAAAACAGGAAACCAGACTGAGTTACAACCACAGCTGATAATCGGGAACCAGTCTGCGAAACTAACACCCAACCTGCCTGGTTTTGAAATCATGCAACAGACACAGTTTGGGGACCAGTCCTTTCACATGGTGCTGAATGAGAACGCAAGCATTGAGGACATACAAAAGCTTCAGTTGTTGATAGCCTCCTCAAACAATGCTGGTATTGGCGCAGGACAAGACGCGGCACAGACTGTTTCCCAACCTGTATACCAGGTTATGTGTATGAATCCTGATACACAGGAAATAGTGGAACCAGCTCCCAACCAGCAGGTTCAAGTGGAAGGACATTCTGCTTATTTATCGGCCATCAATATGTTAGCAAATGCAACTAATCAACAGTATAGTTTCTCCATACAATAGATTCATCCATGTTTATCCCTTAAAATGATGTTTAATTTTCTAAAAAATGTTTTGTGTGTCGTCTGCTTTCCAAAACTTTAAATATCTGCTAAAATTTGATGAGAAAAGATACTCAGAGTAGAAAACAGGTTAGATTACAGGCCAGTCGCCAATTTACTTAGCGGCTGGCCTGCATCTCACCTGTTTGCATATGCATGAAGTCGGTTCCAACACTATAAGGGTTAAGACTTAACATGTATTTTTTTAGTTGTGAAAAATTACGAATGTATCGGGGTTTCTTCTTTTAAAAAAGAGTAAAACGTAGAGAAATTATAAAGAAAAACCCTAAGGTTTTGGTTTTCTAAGTAGTTAAGGTGTAGAACTTGAGACATGGGTTCCTAGGTTCAATACTCACCACTGGCACTGGTATTTTTTGTGGGAATGTCTTTGAGCAAGACACTACAGTGTCCTGCCTTGAACTGATAAAATCCAGGAAAGTTGTAAAATTACTGACATACTGTTGACACAGCCTGAAACCCCATATTATTTCTAGATAGATAAAAAATCTTTTTTTGTGGATACGCATCAGTAACTTGCAATATTTCATTTTGCAAAGTTGGTTTTATGCCTCTTTCCATGTGCAAAAGTGGGTTGTTGTGAAGTAATTATGTTCAGCACAAACTTGCCTTTGGCTAGTCTTCTATCAACTCTATGGTAATCTAGTAATTGATAGAAACTGTGAATAACTCTCTTTCCCTAAATCTTATATCGAATTTTATGAATACATATCATTAATTTGCAACATTACCTTTGGCAAAGTTATACATTCTGCTTTTCATGTTCCAAAGTGGGTTGTTGGGAAGTTATTTAGTGCAAACTTGCCTTTGGCTAGTCTTGTATCAACTCTATAGTATTAAGTAGTTTAAAGAAACTGTGTGAAAAACTCTCTCTCCCTTTACCCATTACCTTATATCAGATTTTGTGAATACTTATCATTTATTCCCAATATTTCTTTTTGCAATGTTATGCCTCTTGCTTTCCATGTTTCAAAGTGAGTTGTTGTGAAGTAATAATGTTACATGCAAACTTGTCTTTGGCTAGTCTTCCATCAACTTTGTGGTAATCTAGATATTGATAAGATCTGTCTGAATGGCTATTTTTCCCTTAACCCATTACCTCATATCAGATTTGGAATGCAATAATTGATTGCTTTCAAAAACTATGATAAAAGGATGTTTATTTTGTGAATAGAAACCATATGTACGATGAAGATATTGCTTGCCCTTAGCTTTTTCTATTTTTGTCACAATGAGTGATATGGTCTTCAGCTGCAGGTGCTTGAAAGAGGCTTTATTAAGGGCCGTTAAAACACTGCGCTAACATAAGAAATAATATTGACTAAGGAAGAAATGATTTCAAACAAATTATTTCTTCTTTAGTTAAAATGATTTCTATCCAAAACCACAATGCCGATGGCTAACCCAGCTTGTTCAGCTTTTATTACACTGAAGTACCGTAATTTATGTTATATTATTTAATCATAATTTATGCTTTTTATTCTACTCCTTTTATTGGGAGTTAACACAAGTTCAGCTTAATTAATTACCTTAGATTTTGACCAAAAAAAACCCATCAATTTGATATATTTAAATTAATGTTGTTTTACAGAAGCATTTACCTTGACTTATGTTTTTATCGATGATTTCAGGGATGGATTGTTATCATTTCATTCAGAAAATTTTGTCTTATGTTCACTTCTATGTGTCCTCAATATAAGTGCATATCTAAATTCTTGGCAGCAAGCTGTATTCTGTACATAAGGAGTGTTCATGATATTCATAGTCATTATTGAATTCAAGCTGTTTCTTAAATAGATAACTGTAACATGGTTGAGTATATACCAGTTGATTATTCTGTTGCAAACACATACATTTACCGGTACTGCTGATCAAGTCACACATGAGAAAAAGAAAAAGGAAATACACAAAAGTATTTTGTTATATATGCATCCGCCATTAGCATACCAAAACCATTTGAATGAGTTAAGTATCTAATTGAATTTTTGTTTTAAAAAATAGATGTTGTTATGAAAAATATTTTTTTTATTGTTGAAATGAAATAAAAAATAAAATCATGGTGTATTATTCTTTCCCAGAATATTTGTTTCTCATCGCGCGCAAAAAAAATTGCAAATCACATGACCCTTGATCTTACTAGATGTACATTTTCTCATGCAAGGCAAAAGGAGATAATGTCGAGGGTTCAATGCAATTCTATAGTAAGTGCTTCATGATTATGAAGCACTTACTATAGTCTTGCATTGAACCCTCGATGTGTGGTTACTTAGAATGCCAAAATGTAACAGAAGCATTTTTGAGACGGAGTAAAACCACAAGCAAAACTGAAATAGAAATCTTGATTATACTTCCAATCCTATACCACTGAGTGTAAGACTGACTGGTGGACACAGAGGTCAAAGTGCTGGAGTTGTTACTCAGGGTTCGTGTTGGAGCCCCATCAGTACTGCTGTTGTTTTTTTTTATAAAAATCTCCATTGGCAAGAAGATTTAGCCTTTTACTCATGTATCCCAGGAAGGTTGTAATACTACTGAGAAACTGTTGACAGTGCATTTAAACCCCATAGATAAAATGAGTCTTTATTGAACTTGTTGGGCATATTTACAATTAAGAATTATGTTTATTGTGCAAATAAAAAGCATCAGCAATTTATGATTTAAAATTTTGATGTTTTCATATAAAGTAAAAACCTTTGTGGCACAATCCGAATGTTCCCATCTCACACTTTCATACTTTTGTCACAATACTGTGTTCAGAATTTTGCCAGTATATTATATGACATTGTGTGGGATTATCGGTAAATGATTATAATCGTGAAGACTCATTATTTGTACCTCTGTAAACACTTTTTGAAAGAAAAGAGGAAAGCGCTCTTAATCAAAAACCTACTAAACACTTAGTGTTTGCTTATGAAAAGTGAGTCGCCTCACAAAGTTTTCTGTTTACGGTTAAGGCTAGTGGCTAAAAACCTATGTATGGTGTAATGTGTTATTCAATGAGAGGTTTTGAATCTTTGACCACTGCGCTTGTTAAATATTGGTATCATACATTTTGAAGGCATTGTGCATATACATTGTTATCTGCCATACAGTGCGAATATCCATCGTGGTGGTACGCTTTGAGAACGTACTTCATAAAGAATTCCTGGTGTTCTTTTCAATTTGTACCGTCGTTTTAATCCTCATTAGGGAATGGGTTATGAAGTTAAAGCTACTTGTTTCCAGATATGAGGGAATTTGGAAGTCAAAACTTAATTTCCTTTAAACCGTGCAAAAGCTACACTGGTGTATGATACGCCCCGAAGAAAAGCCAATGATAGCAAAATAGTTCGTATTTAAGTAGCCTGTATACATTGATTTGATGTTTTTAAATTCAAAAGCGTTGCAATGGTCTTGATATCAAATGCATTTACTGTGAACCCTTGTTTATCCGGACCACGATTATCCAGATGTCTCGCAAACCGAACGAAATTGAAAGGAAATTATTGTGCGGGAACTTGCCTGAACAATTACCAAACAATAACGACATTTAACCAGTTTGTTGCAGAAGACCCTGGAAAACAATGTGGGAAAAGACCAAATTGCTCGTGACGAGCAATTTTTCCTTTTTTTACAAAGTTTTGCGCCCTATCAGAAGATTATTTTCTTATTTCTTCACATTTTGAAATGTCGTCTGCAAACTCTTTCAATTTGGGACAGTCGAAAATTCAGCGTTTGGTAAAGGGTTAAAGATGTATATTATAAAACAAAACAAAAGCTGTATCGTTTCCGCCTTTTTATTTTGACTTTCAAATTTAATCATATATCAACAAGTACCTTTAACTTTATCCACGATTTAATTTGACCCACACCAATTACGGAGCGTTGTCGGTCAACAGTACCTAAGACAATAAATAGTAAGACAATCGTAATCTCATCTCCCTACCACCTTTTGAAGCCGAATAGTTGACATATCTCCGATAACGTGTTGTAAACACTATTATTTTTCAGTTACAATGCCATATAGAATTGGCTTGGCGAAATGACAATGAAAATTAAAATGGTTTAAGTCGTAGCTTTGTAGCAGCTTTAAAGGTATGGATTCATGAAGTTGAAAAAGTGGTTGAATGTTTTTCGATCAGCTCTGCAAAAAGCGCGATATGTCCGTCGTGCCTGGGGAAATATTGCACACTATTGCCTTAATATTTAACAGAAAATGTATCCACTTGTAATATAGTATTGCGTCAAATTGGATACCCACACTATTCTCTGTAATTGATTTAATGAGTAGCATATGAGGACCCAGCATTGTTTTAAGCGACAACCCCTGCAAAATACAATAGGCTTAGATATTTCCATGATCTTTCTTTTTGTATGTCGTTTAACGCCGTATCAACAATTCTTCAGTTATGTTACGGCTTTCCTGGATCCACCAGTACCAGGCTAGGGCTCTTTATTGACTTGCCAAAGGTAGCTCCCGCGAATGATGTCGGTGGGGCCCGAACCCGGGACCCCCGAGATTCTATGATTTAAATTTCATCCGTGGAAGGCATATATTTCATACAGATTAAAATCTCAATCTAAGATGTCGTTCTTTTTAGGTTTTTCTTAACAGGGGTCCTAAATGGCTTAATGAAAGAATGGCGTACTTGTAACACGGGAATAACGGGATCGAATCCAACCGGCACGACCGCTTTCTGGGCAATGTTATTTGGAAAGAGACTTCAGAGCCCTGGCCTAGTTCTAGTGACTTCCAGGAAGGCCGTAATATAACTGGAAATCTATTGACAAAAAGTTAGATCCCATACAGATACTGCTTAAATGATCTAATGGGAATAAATGTATTTAGACAAACACAGCTTAAACGTTCTACCAGATGAACATGTACCTTTAAGCTCCATATACATACACCTGATTTAAATAAACGGATATTTTCTTTAAGAATATACAAATTTTACGCGGGTATTGTCAAAATGGCTTACCCTAGTTTTTGGGTAGTATGTGTATTTCAACCCTTTCTGTAAGGCTATTTAACATTATGACTTTCCGATAAATTGTAGCTGTTTAGTTTATACCAGACTTTCAAAAGAAAAAAGAGAGAAGAGAATATGAATGAGAAAGAATTCGCTTGCTCTCAACGAAATGACATTAAGTATACTTCATTGAACCTTAAAAAAAAACGTTACCCATTCTATTGTCGTTCTTTAAAAGGTGCCTACTCACAGGAGAGAAAACTTGAAAGTCAAAATAGAATGTTGTTTAAAAATACAGTTTTTTTTATATCGTTGTCTGATATAATGATAGTAGCTATTGAAAGCATTATTAGTTTAGGAGGTGACGCATTATTTAAGTATGTAGGTAGGCGATGTGACGCTTTTGAATTGAAATATATATTCTAATTCAATGCATTCACACTTTAACTCAATGACTAGTCTTGTGTGCATTTCATATAACACTGGATCTGCAGTTTCAAAGAAATTAAAACTTAACTTCTATATGTTCTCACATCTGTGAACAAGGCCCTTTAGCACATCAGGTACATTTTCTCTTTTAGAAAAAACATTCACTTTCTAAAATATATTATGAACAATAGATCATATGAAAAGCTTACAGACATCGCTGTATACTTTCAGTTTCTACAAACTGCAGACTCAAGGATCAAGATTTAGAGGCAATACTAATAACAATAAAAATGGTTTGAAAGGTGATCTTTGAGACGGGTTAATCCCTCGCTTATTTAACCCTCAGTTTAACAGCAATTCCTGTTGAGGCCTTCAGAAACCGTTGTCGCAAAATGATAAATGTCTCCTAATGGGCAATTTCTCCTTTTGGTACCGTGATTTCCACCCAATGTTGAAAGGAAAATGTCAGTGCTTTGTCATACAAATTTTGTAGTCTGCTGTTACCCCCAAATTGGACCCGTTTCCAATGAGGTGGAATTTGTTAAAGTTTTACCAAACGGTTATAATTCCATCATATAAAGGTGAATGAGTGTGCCTACAACGGATAATAACGCGATAATAATGGAACATATAATATTATAACCCCTACAAGGAAAAACAAGTAGTGTTGTATAAAGGGTAACTTGCTAAAATCGCTTCCGAACGCTATTTCCAAAAGTCATATGTACCAGGGCAAGCTAGGAGGTATATGGTAAAAGGTTCAAGTATAAATCATATTTACTTTATACATCAAACGACGCAAGTATCTCACAAGTATGCTGAGGGTGATGTTTAAAAGTAGTGTAGAAAAAGCAGAAATTGCTGATAGGAACAATGCTGCCTTATTTTTAATAAAAAGAACTTTTCTACATAAATGCTTCTTCCAATTCATTTTCTCTTCACTTCAAACTCATTAAAATCCGTACAAAAATAGCCTTTTGTGAATTGGCTAAGAGTTAATGCCCAATGTCGCACAAAAGTGATTGTGGCACATTCCCGTTGTTATTAAACCCGGGGTATCTACAATCGACTTGAAGAATTCAATCTTAATGCGATTCAGTCATAAATACGGGCAAACGTGTATACAATAATGTGAAGGTATACTCCCGCTTTTATCGGTTTCGATGTATTTTTGAGAAAATATAAAATTTGATGACGCGAAGGACTTATGAAATGGTGGATTAAAATATGGAGTTATAAAACGGATAAGTTGTCGAACTAGAAAGTGGAGCTTGACTGAAGTTTGTGGCCCGTGTTACGTAGTGTATCGGAACGAAATTCAAAGGAACAAGTTTTCCTAGACCTTGCATACCCGTGGTGTATTCGCTTGCTGCAGAGATTCGTACTTGGATTTTACAAAGAAAAATTGGAAGTATGCTGAGAAGACTACGAAGGTGAATATTATCGGAGTAGAGATAAAAAGCGGCGTGTTTTGATAAACGATACCGTAACTAATTACCATATAAATACTCGTTATATCACATTAAATTCAACGAGGCTAGTTTTAAAGGCTGTCGCAATGCATTTCGTTACACGGAATTTGACCGAGGCCGCTTATCAAGGTCAAGGGTACACCCTGCGGAATGACCCCCTCATGATGTTCAGACAACCCCCGACCAACCACACTGGGCGGGCCTCAATCTCCCTGGGTCACAGTCGACAGCCTTCCAACGGGAGCGGAAAACAGATGTCCATCCATCAGGAGGGTCCCGGGTCCGAGCTGGTCCGGCTCGTCAGCTTCGAGCGGAGTGATGAGGGATTCGTGGACGAGCCGAAGGGCAGCACTGGCGAGCACTGCTGCGATCTGCAGGGCTGTCGTCGTGTCGTGATCAACATCGCAGGCCAGAAGTACGAGACTCAGCTGAAGACGTTGAATCGCTTGCCGAGCACGCTACTTGGAAACCACGCGGAACGGGACAAATACTGGGATCCATACCGGAAAGAGTACTTTTTCGATCGGCATCGGCCTTCTTTTCCAGCGGTGTTGTATTACTATCAAAGCGGGGGACGGTTGAAACGCCCTGTTGAGGTGCCTGTGGATATATTTATAGAAGAACTGGAGTTTTATCGTCTCGGCAATTCCGTTATTGAGGAGTTTAAGAAACATGAGGGGTTTAGTACGGAGGAGGAACCCGCAGAAAGTGCGGGTACAGACCGAGGGATAAAGGGCCGGATATGGGAACTGTTTGAATACCCGGATAGTTCCCTAGCAGCGAAAATCGTTTCCGGTGTGTCCATCGTGTTTATCCTGCTATCCGTCGTACTGTTTTGTTTGGAGACGGAACCCAGCTTCCACAACACGGACTGTCTCATAGTGAACGTCACGCATGAAAACGGGACCCAGACGTTGGTACAGAAAGCATATTTCGGACACCCTCTGTATATCCTAGAGACGCTATGTGTGGCATGGTTCGTTGTGGAACTGGTACTGAGAGCTGCTTCAGCGCCGTCTATTGTTAAGTTCTTGAAGGCGCCGATAAACTGGATAGACTTGGCGTCGATTGCGCCCTACTTCATCTTTCTCGCTATGATGCTGATCAACGAATCATGTCAGAATGGCAGCAAGTGGTCTATTCTCCGGGTCCTGCGTGTTGTCCGAGTATTCAAGCTGAGTCGGTTCTCCAGCGGTCTGCAGATACTGGCCAAGACGTTGCGAGTTAGCCTTAAGGAGCTGTCAATGTTCATCCTGTTTCTAGGAATAGGAATCGTGATATTTGCAGGCGCTATCTTTTACGCGGAGGCACAAAACGAAACATCACACTTCACCAGCATTCCCGATGCGTTCTGGTGGGCTGTCATCTCCATGACAACGGTTGGTTACGGGGACATGTACCCGACGAGCGATCTGGGCCGGGTGATCGGGAGTATGTGTGTTCTTTCCGGTCTGCTGTGTATTGCACTTCCTGTTCCGGTAATCGTGACGAATTTCAATAATATATACAGACAGACGACTGGTCGAGGTGCTAATGTGTGATTATACTGGATATTTGATATATCTATATACCTTTTTCAGTCTTAATTTGTAATCGAATAGGGTTAACCCTTAGAATGCTGGGTAATTTTTTTCTTAAATAGATTTTTGTGTTGTCTGCTTTCTAAAACTTAAATATCTGCTAAATTTTGATGAGGAAAGATACCCGGAGTAGCAACAAGTTAAATAACAGGCCTTTGCCAATTCACTTGGTAGCTGACATGGATTTAACCTGTTTTCATAAGCATGAAGTCGGTTCCAGCACTATAAGGGTTAGACATCTTGACGACTTCTATTATGTATTTTGTTATATTCCCGATAACCTTACAAGAACTCAGAAGTGTCTTGCCAAAAGGCAACTGACGTAAATTGAATTTTGTAAGGAATATATTGAGATAAGCTATTCATCAGTCAACACTTGTATTGGTCGCAATTGTTGCCTTATATACGTCATATTGCATTTGAAAGAATTTAGCAAAGTTTAAGAGTTTGCTCCTCGTTATACGATTGATGTTCAATGTCTTACCGTGCTGGACTTAGAATTTGTGTTTAACCTCCTAGAAAAGGACCGATGGAGTTCAAACTTGAAACCACAGTTAACAAGTACACCGCTTTACCATAAAGTAATGTGAGACCGCCCGCTGTTTATAGAAAACTCCGGACAATTATCACGTGATATCCCCGATGTAAACGTTTCGTTAACATCTACAATGAACATGTTGGCATTATTTAATTTGCTTGTAGACCTTGCGAGCGTTTCTTAACTAATCGTATATAGCTTGCTTGTACAATGCATAAAGTGTGGATGAGTCGGATTCCTTAACCCAACTGTTCCTGACAACTTCAGAAAATGCACTGTGATTTTGCTCCTATTTCGGAATGAATCATGTTGTCACAAACGTTTTCTATAGAATAAAGTAAACATTGTATATTTTCAAGATTTGCTGCCATTTATTATAGCTTTAAGTTATGACCAGTTGCAAATTGTAAAACGCAAACGTGGCTTCAAACAGCATAGAATGAATTTCTCGCTGTAGGAAGAGATTTAGATTTTCATGAGATATAGTGTCCCGGCTGACTAACGGAACACCGATGGCTCTACCCGACATGACCCGACTTTATGGGCAGTTAAGTTTTGTATCTGCGTCCATCTATAATTAGCTGGGCATTGAACATTTCAGATTCATTGTAACTGAAAAACTGTTGATACGATGTGAAACTTATTTTTTGTATGGTGCTAAAGGCCGTATCAACCATATTTTATTTATATATAGGCTTTCCTGGATCCACCAGTACTAGGCCAGGGCTCTAAAGTTCTTGCCATTGGTCACTCCCATAGAATCAGAGGTGTAAGTTGGCCTCGAACCTGGGACCTCCGAGTTCTACGTCCGATACATTAACCAATGGGCCACAAAGGACCCTCATTTGGAGCCTTAAAAATGCAAACTAGAAATTTGATTGTTCTGCTTACGATATAAGGTGTATGCGTGTAGAGTAAGATGAATACATTAAAGAAGCGACACTTCGTCCATTCTTATCTTTACAAGTCAATACTAATTAAACACAATACAGAAACACGTCATTCTATTAACTACTAGTAATTAAAGGCAATAAAAGGCAAACGTCACTTCATGAGTGAAAATTGTGCTTCGTATACTTGCCTTAGAACTTGGGTTAAATAAGTTGTGGTTCGAAGGAAAATGACTTGAGTAAAGAACACTAGTTAATGGTTTAGAAAATATCTGATGGATGTTGTATTACACAAGCCAGAGTTGCATAAATGTAATGATTTGAATCTGGGTACATAATAAAATAGGTTACGGTACATAACTTGCACCTTTTAACGCTTGATTGCCAGACAAATCCATGCAAATCTTTGCTTCAATTGAACGTTGAACAAGTCAACCATAGAACAGTTAGCAACCCTCCCTTACTATTAATAAGTCGATATTTCCAAATCACATTTCGAGGGTTCAGCACAAGACCATAGTAAATATTTCACACGCTCGATATAAGTTGAAACAATGCGGGAAAGATGTCCACGCTTACGGATTAAAATACATGTTAATTCACTGCATACACACTATAGAGAAATGGGCCGCGTCACGCGAAAAGGGGCACTCGAACATAAATAAAAACCGCTGACTCAGCTCTTTTTTAGCGCTATTATTCAAGCATCTAGTCACGACAGTTATCATTTGTATTTATCTAAAGGTAGAACTTGATGTCCTCTAAGATGGCAAACAGTGTAACCCCAGACCAGCCGGCTGGTCTGGGGCTACACTGTTTGCTATGTCCGAGTGCCCCTTTTCCCGTGACGTGGCCCAAATTAAAACGATCTAGCTTTGCTTCCAATGACTATTCTTCATATAACGTATCATATAACAGTACAGCAGTACAGCAGTTTTAAAGAAAACATAATTTCTAAATTTCAATTTTCCTCACATCTGTGAACAAGAACCTTCAATAGTTCATTGCGTTATACTCCTTGTTTAGCACTGCCTTCAGTAGTCTTGTTGTATTTGTTGGAACACAATTATTTTGAAAGTGTAAAGAAGTCATAGCGACACAATTTATTCGTTTTTCTTCTCTGAACAATTATGTTGATGTGGGAAAGTAGTCAGTGATCGGGAAACGAATATTGTTACTCTTCGTAGAGGAAATGTCAGAAGCATTGATTGATGCGCTTTTTCGCCTAATGACTCGAATACTGTTAATACTAGCGTATACTTCCGATTCAACCAACCTTATGAGTCCTGGGAAACTAGAATGTCTTTTTTTGTCACACTTATGTCCTCCCAAAATCTAGATATGACAGAGGCTTTTCAAATTTGTCATTTTTAAATGGTTTCTGTTCCCGGTTTGGAGCCATATCTTTTTTCAGAATGGGAATTATAGGATTATTTAATGATACCTAATTTGTTGAATAAGGGTTTAAAGTTAAGAAACAACTACAACACCTAGATCAGTTATTCCAAAGGAGCAATTGGTTCTTTTTATCGAAATGTTTTCCAAACGATCATGAAACAGTGTATTGTTTCATCCTTTATGTCGTTTTCTGTAGCCTTCAATTTGAACCTGTCCGCAGTCCAATATGAGGGTTTGGGGTTTAATATATGACAACCTTCCGCGTGTGAAGGCTAGTAAAAAGCGAAACAGAAATAATAGCTTCTTACAAAGAAACTCATTATTCATTATCTGGCCCCTTCCTATGAAGTTTAGAAATGAAAATATGGGTACAACTACTACAAAGTTCACCATGTTATACCGCAATCTTAATCTAACCGAAAAAGAGGGTTGTTTTGTATACTAAACAAATAACTCAACATTGTGTATACATAAAGCGGGTATAGAATTCGGGCTTGCCCTATTCAGGTGGGTGCCGATATAGGTAAGACTTATCATACGGATAATAACTCAAAAGGCAGAGATACCTGTTATTACAGCCTGTAAGGATTCGCGCTCGACCTACAACTAGTACTTTCAACCAGATGGGGTATGTGACTTGTCCAAAATGAAAGTAAAGAACGGTAAAAGTAGCATGAACAAAGCCTTCTCTTTGTTATATGAGATGAAAACTAATATATTTCAATTTTGACAGAAGCTTGAAGCTTATTTCAGTCACTCTCGATGACTGCTTCATGGATAATAAATTAGTACCCTCGCCAATTTGCGGACTAGTACCTGTAATTTTCACATCGCCTAGGGAGGATCGAACCCGGAATCGACAGAGGCCGGAACTCTTCCTCTGCACAAGTGTCGCCTTTTTCATATCTGGTAGAAACCACTGTGCCAAAAGAATATATTTCTATTTGGGATCAACATATGTTTTTGTCACAGTGATTTTTAAAGCCTGAACCAGATGTAGCAACATAAGGTAATGTGGAGTAATGGGTTAAGCTTTCTCATCAAATTATACTGCTGCAGCCGAGGTTTGAAATCATCGTGAAAAAAAAGAAAATACTTATAATAGTATGATAGTCAAACTAAAATATCGTTGAAACAATATAGGATTGCATTACTGTATGATATACAATTAAACATAGATATTTATGGAATGGTTAATTCAATAAGTGTCCCTATATCCAACTATAAACAGTGTACATGCAGCACATCCCAAAGCCGTTGCAACGCTTTTGGCATTAAGTATATATTGATTCACTATCTACAGGCTCTAGGAAACATATATACAAACCAAATTTGATTTCAGAGACAGTGGCATGGAAAGAACATTATACAGCTATGGTGTCGAAATTTCCGGGGGGGTGGATAAGGGCCTCCTCTTTCACCTGGTGTTATTCTCTGAGTAGGTTTAAATCACAATAATGTAACAGTTGAATTCTAAAGAGGTAGTCTCCTGCCTTCTACAATCTCTAAATGGTTTCAGATCTGGTGTCAACAAATTAAACATATTTCTCTTACCGTAACGTTTCCGAAAAGTATATGCATGTATATATAGTGCGCAGCAAGAGGTTAAAGAAGAGCTCATCAATAGCCCTTATACTGCTGGAACCGACTTCATGATCATGCAAACAATTTAGATCCAGGCCAGAAGCCAAGTAAATTAGCGACTGACCTGTGATCCAACGTAGTTGCTACTCTGGGTATCAATTCTCGTCAAAACTAGGGAGATATTCAAGGTTTTGGAAATCGACGACAGAACAATATATTTTTAGAAAATTGCCCAGTATTCTAAGGGTAAGAGCAACTGCGTCAAAAGTCAACGATCTTGAACCGAAATGGTCCCTGTCTGCCTAGGCTCAAATCACCGTAGTAGGGGTGGAGTTGGATTTCCATGAGAGGTATTCATTCCCCCGTCTGACTAACGGAAATCTGACCGTTCTACCTGGCTTAACGGATCTTATGGGTAATTAACTTTAGGTCTCCCTCCGTCGAATATAAGCTGGGAATCAAAATATAGGAGAAATACTATTGACGCGTTGAAAAGCCTGAACAAATATATATAACAAGACAAGGGCGATGTACAACATTAATGAAAAATTCCGCAACCTTTATGGAGTTGCTTTGTAAAATACCATGCAATGACACATCATTCACGACAGAAAACGAAATAACAATGAAAGAAAGAAAGAAAGAAAGAAAGAAAGAAAGAAAGAAAGAAAGAAAGAAAGAAAGAAAGAAAGTAAGGTAGAAAGAAAGAAAGAAAGAACGGAGGAAATAAAGAAAAAGAAAGAAAGAAAGAAAGAAAAAAGAAAGAAAGAAAGAAAGAAAGAAAGAAAGAAAAATAAAGAAAGAAAAATAAAGAAAGAAAAAGAAAGAATGAAAGAAAGAAAGCAAGAAAAAAGAAAGAAAGAAAGAGAAAGAAAGAAAGAAAAAAGAAAGAAAGAAAGAAAGAAAGAAAGAAAGAAAGAAAGAAAGAAAGAAAGAAAGAAAGAAAGAAAGAAAGAAAGAAAGAAAGAAAGAAAGAAAGAAAGAAAGAAAGAAACACAACTGAGCACTTTTCTGACATCCCGAACTAGCTGTGCATAAACTACCAAATTTTTTAGGTGCGTTTTGCTTGGCTGGGTATTTTGCATTTTATGGTGCTTTATATTATCGTAGATTGTATTATGAGATAAAACCTTTTCGTTATGCTTGAAATTTACCATAAAATATTCCTTCATATGTCATCGTATCAATGAGGAAAGACAACGTTAAGGGGTTCAAACACAGTTGGAATATAACTTTATAAGTTATAATATGCAAGGTAATTGTTGTGACTGATTAGTTTTCTTACTTTATATGGAACTTTAAAGGACTAACTCACAGATAGAGACTTATTTTTTAAATAAAATGTCTTCTCTCAATAAAATGATATCGCAGGTTTGATTAAGTTACAGACAACTAGATTATTCGCATCTCCATTCATTAACATATTTATATTGAAAATGTAGCATATCTTTGTTGCATATACAGTTAACCGTTAAAAGGTTTATTTTGTAAACAATGATCTTTTATTTACGCCCTGTGAAATAATTAAAATTTGTTAGAGAGTCTTGGACCCAGATTACGAAGAATAAAATACTGTAAAATACTGAAAGGTATGTTTAACCCATTAACCCATTACCGAACAATAACGGCATTTGACGAGTTTTTTGCAGACGACTCTGGAAAACATTGTGGGACGATCAATTTCTCCTTTTCCAACAATGTTATCTTCCCTTTCAGAGGATTATTTTTCGATATTATCACATTTTGAAATATTGCATGCAAAGTCTTCCAATTTGGGACAGTCGAAAATATTGCGTTTTGTAAACGGTTAAAGAGTAAATCTTCTTCTCATGCACGTTTCATACAAGAGTACAGCTGCTATACAAATTTAAAGTAATACAACTTTAATATCCAAGTTCTATGACATCTGTGAACAAGCGGGTTTAAGGTAATGGTTTTTGGTGATCCTGATTGGATTATGTACTAATCCAACTTGATCTTATACTTAATCCATTGTGAAAATACCCACTCTTCACAAGCAAAACATAATATGGGGAAGCATTGGGTGGTTGTGGATTAAAGTTATGCAGATTCAGTATGCAAACTTAGTCATTTCTGTGGAAAATATTGCCTTAGCTCAAACTGTGCATAAGTTGATTTAAACAAAATACCTTCTCTTACATATTCTGAAAACTAGGGAATGGTAAATCCATACGCAAATACGTGTCTGAATGGGGTTTAATGCCGTGTCAACAATATTTTAGTTATTCTACGGCTTTGAATTACCGTGACTAGTAATAGCCATACGTGTGCTTTGACTAAGAGCCAAATGCACCTTATCCTTGATCGCCCTTAATATTGTAGCAACAGACATGTGGGAAAGCAGTTAGGGGCTTGACAAAAGTACAGAGCAGATCTGGTGAAGAATATAAGAAGGCTTGATAGATGCACTGGCCGCCACGATATATCTGAAATACGGTTGAAAGCATCGTGAAGGCCTTATCCTTCTATCCGTCCAGCACCAGACAAGGATGATAAATTGATCAATATATCAAGTATCGATTCTCGTATGCATTATAACCTTCAAAAGACACATAATGCTGGGTAATTTTCTTAAATAGATTTTTATGAAGTTCACTTTCCAAAACCTTATATATCTGCTTAATTTTGTTAATGAAAGATACTCAGAGCAGCAAACAGGTTAGATCACAGGCCAGCCGCCAATTTACTAGGTGGCTGGCCTGGATCTTACATGCTTGTGTAAGCATGGAGTCGGTTCCAGCACTATAAGGGGTAATACTTTTGATGTGACTATGTATTAAATATTTGTTTTATAAATTATGTTTTGTTATGCTCTGTTTTTTGCCTTGACTGCTTGACTGTATTTAACTAGTTCTTTTGGGTTAGGTGTTTAACTTCGTATTAACAACTTTTAAGTAATGTAACGGCCTTTCTGGTTCACCAGTTCTAGGCTGGGACTTTTAAGTGACTTGCCAAAGGTAAATTCCACGAAACCAGAGGTGTCAGTGGGGCTTGAATTCATGACCCAAGAGTTGTAAGTCCCCACCTTTACCACTTGGCCACGCAGAATCCCTGCAGGTCCCCTGTACAGTATTTATGTAACTAGGGTACCACTGCGTTGCATACTTCGTTGAGATAAAAACCTAGATCAACGTTTCGATAAACGCGGTGGTTTAATACATCCGTTACGATGCATATTACACCCATGTTGCATAAATTCAATGGTTGACTGATTCTACAAAGAAGCTGTTAATTATAACTCATCGGGTTTATCCAATGAAAACACCTCTGAAGTAATTCGGAAGCCGTCATATTGTATCTCGCGAGACTTCATTGTACTTTGGTTCAAATAAAGACCTTAAATGTAAACTCTAAGTTGTCATTTCATTTGATGTAGGAAACAGATCTATGTCACAACTTGTAATTCCACTATTATGTATGAGTTACACATTTTTCGAAGTTACGATTGAAAAACCGTAATTTGCTAAGAGCAAATACCGATTTTAGAGACATACTGATTTGCAACACGATAATCTCCCTTTGTGTAGTTCTTAAGAGTGGGCAAACTCCATTTGGAATCTTGTAAAATTATTTGCTGTTTCCGATTGCATCGATGGATTCTAATGAAATAAAAAGTGTTTTTGAAAAGAATGACAATTTCAAGACACGAAGCAATAAACGTTTTGGGAATTCTTTAGATTTTAAAAGACTTCATCGGAGTGCCTGCCAGATTACACTTGAATACCTTATCTCTTATATAGTGCATATATTGGGACATTATAGACGATTGCGTAGAGCATCCATGAGATGTGCATTGTATCAATCCCTGGCCCAAAGGCTAGAACAAATAACCTTAACCCTTTCCCAAACAATAACGACATTTGACGACTTTGTTGCAGAACACTTTAGAAAACATTGTTGGAAAGGAATAAATAGCTCGTGACGAGCAATTTTTCCTTTTCACACAATGTTTTCTGCCCTATCTGAAGATCATTTTCCGATTTCATCACATTTTGAAATTTTGTCTGGAATCTCATTCAATTTGGGACAGTCGAACATTTGTTGTTTGGGAAAGGCTTAAATCATGCGGTCCCTCTCTGACTATTTACTTTGCAGAGTTAAAGTTCGTTCCTCACAGATATTTAGCCTAGCGGGAACTGATATACTCTGACAGAGATTGCCTTCCTGAATGCGATCAAGTCTTTATAGCGTTATATTTGTAATTTAGTTTCCGGCAAGTTGACGGAATGTTCTTATTGTCATGGTATGGGGGGGGGGGGGTAACTCATTACCACCTGCTTTACTTGAAGCAGACGACTTGAGAAAGCTTTGTAAACATGTAAACCACCTTTCAGTTCTGCTGATGAGATATGCGAATAGATTGAAAAAATCTCCTTTTGTCCCGATGCTTTTTGAAAGTCGTCTGCTGCAAGACGCAAACACGTTGTACTTTGTTAAGCGTTTATTTTCCCCATCAATATCAGCTGAGTATCGCAATATAACTGTAATATTGATGACGCAATCGTCAACAAACCCCAGTGAGAAATAAAACAAGCTTGTTTTACTGAAAATCTCCACGCGTCTTAGGTCTGTGAGCTTCTCGGGTGGTATCTCTCTTGTGGAAGGTGTACGATAATTTCATCAGCATTCAAAGTCATGTACATAATAACGCGGACATGGACCGTTTTCAAAGACCCTGCCTGACGTAGCTTATAATCTTTCAAAGACATTGAATTTGCTTGGAAATCTTTCAAAGGCACTTGTATTGCTAAGTTATCTTCCAAAGACACTGACAATGCTTGTTAATCTTTCAAAGATACTGATCGCCTTTCCGTATTGTCAATGTTCATTCGTAAAGCATGCAAAGAAAAAGGCTGCATATGACTAAACAACGGGTAGAGTATCTGACAGGCAAGGAAGCAAATCTTAAACCCTAGGATTTAAAATCGGTTTTGCAACCGTCTTGATGAATGCACGTTTTTCTTTTAGTGAATCAAAGATCAATCAAGACATTGTAATTCAGTATGCTCAGAAATATTTAATAAGAAAGATATGATAGAATATAAAATAAACATTGTTAGAAAAAAGGTGAGAGGTAAGAAATGGTTAGTTTATGCTTGCGTCCGTGAACAAACAAATCTCAAGGCAATTATTACGATTCTGACATAAGTACATTAGTCACTGTCAATTCCAACCATTTTAAAATTGTGCGTGTAAAAATACCCAGGTAGGCTTATACAATAAATCAACATCGTCTGTTTAACCCTTTCCCAAACAACAAATTCTCGTCTGTCCCAAATTGAAAGAGTTTGCAGACGACTTTTCAAAATTTGATGAAATCGGTAGATAATCTTCTGATAGGGCAATTTCCCCTTTTCCCACAATGTTTTCTTAAGTCGTTTGCAACAAAGTGGTCAAATGTCGTTATTGGGAAAGGGTTAAATAACTCAACGTTATGAAACCTATCAAGGTAACAATGCAAAGCGAGATCTTAATGGTTTTCAACATCTTAGTTAATTTCATATAAACGAGATACAACGTGTCATGATTAGTATCTATGTTGTTAAACGTGACAAAGACCATTAAGTAGAAGTTTGACATTAAACGTCTCAGCTATATGGTGTTCTTTTCGTTAGTGGAAAGATTGAAAAAGAATGAGAGTGATCAAAGTGTCTATGGTTACTCTGATTTAAGACCTTTGGGAAGCGATAGCCATCGGTGATGATTAGCTAAAGTTATGTGGGAAAGACAAAACGTTATGAGACATTGTTTATTATTACACAGTTTTCGCTTAGAACAAAACTTAACTTAAGGCATTCACGTGTGTGAAGAAATTGCTATGGTATTGGTGTAACTCGTTCGATGGGCGATATTTTGTGGCGATGTTATTGTGACGTCTGTCCATAAATCAGAACGATCGTATTTAGAAAATAACTTGAATCAATACATTTTTGCTATCACTGGATACAAAACGTAAAATATACATTTTGAAACAAACAAAAAAAGACAAAACTACAGAAAAACTAAACAAAGTCTTTTAGAGTGGTCCGTTTATTTCCTTTCCGTTGGTTTCTCCCTTTCGGCTCTGCTCCTCCTCATCGCCGCCATTTTCCTTCGTTGTGTCATCGCCCTGCGCTGTGCCATTGCCCCGCGCTGCGCCATCGCCCTGCGCTGCGCCATCGCCACGCGCTGCGCCATCGCCCTGCGCTGCGCCATCGCCCTGCGCTGAGCCATCGCCCTGCGCTGATTCTTCTGGGCTGGAGTCGCTTTGACATTGGATTTCTCTTTCGCTTCCTTGTTCGCCTCGACCTTTCCTTGAGGAGTATCACCGCTGCGACGCACAGTTTTCAGCTTGGCTTCAAGGGTCTTCATAAGTTGTGTTCTTCGTTCTCTCAGGTCATCTTTCCCCCGCTTGCCTAAAATGTATCAAATAATAAAATATAAAATACATGAATAAGATTACATGATAAACTTACTGATGAGTATATTACTATTTATGTACCATTTCGAGAAAATCTTAATGTAGAAGAAATTATTGTTAGAAAGGATCCCTATGCCTTTTATATATGTACTAGAAAATTACATGATACAAGTATGAAACCTTAATATATGTACACCATCTTCATAATACTGAGTTATGTAACATATCTATGTGCCACCAGCGTAATACTGAGTTATGTAACATATCTATGTGCCACCAGCGTAATACTGAGTTATGTAACATATCTATGTGACACCAGCGTAATACTGAGTTATGTAACATATCTATGTGACACCAGCGTAAAACTGAGTAGAATTTCCCACATAGATGTGTTATCATTACCTATCATTGCTGGCTGATTGCTGTACCACATGTTGAATCCACACCCATATTCCCATACGCATGATTGCATCTCCTCGTTGTACCAGTCGTTCATCCCGCATTGGTAGCCCGAGTTCATAGAATCCATAGGGTCGTAGTTCCAGCTAGACGAAGCATAGTTAGGATCGTAGTTCCAGCTAGACGAAGCATAGTAAGGATCGTAGTTCCAGCTAGACGAAGCATAGTAAGGATCGTAGTTCCAGCTAGACGAAGAATAGTAAGGATCGTAGTTCCAGCTAGACGAAGAATAGTAAGGGTTGTAGTTCCAGCTTGACGAAGCATAGTAAGGTTCGCTGTTCCAGCTAGACGAAGCATAGTTAGGATCGTAGTTCCAGCTTGACGAAGCATAGTAAGGTTCGCTGTTCCAGCTAGACGAAGCAGAGTAAGGGTCGTAGTTCCAGCTTGACGAAGCATAGTTAGGATCGTAGTTCCAGCTAGACGAAGCAAAGTAAGGATCGCTGTTCCAGCTAGACGAAGCAAAGTAAGGATCGTAGTTCCAGCTAGACGAAGCAAAGTAAGGATCGCTGTTCCAGCTAGACGAAGCAGAGTAAGGATCGTAGTTCCAGCTAGACGAAGCAGAGTAAGGATCGTAGTTCCAGCTAGACGAAGCAGAGTAAGGATCGTTATAATAGCTTGACGAAGCATAGTAAGGATCGTTATAATAGCTTGACGAAGCATAGTTTGGATCGAAGTTCCAGCTATCCCAGTAAGACCCCATGGTTGGGTCGTTCCAATTCCAGCTAGAACCTGATGCCGAGGAAGCATCGTAAGGCCAGCTTGGGTCGTTCCAATTCCAGCTAGAACCTGAGGCCGAGAAAGTATCGTAAGGCCAGGCTGGATCGTAAGGGCTGGAGGCCCATGCATCATCAGACTCCTTTGGGAAGCACATGTATTCAGTGTTAAGAATGGCGTAATTGCGCTTATCACCACTCTTCCTCTCTTGGTCCCTGCCTAAAATGCAAACAAAAATGAAACAAATGACAACCGAACAATGAGAAGATGTATAAAGGTAAAGGTTTTGCTTATTATAGTGTCACTCCTATTGAATGGACAAGCCAGTTTGGCTTATAAGACACCTTTCACTGATCATACCAAGTACCTCCAAACTTCTATCACTTTGCCATGCGCCAAGCGAATATAAGTCGGTAACAATCAAATCTAACTAGCTCGTGGCTCATGAACTTGTCATTTCGGAACAATATGAAAATGTGCTTTTCTTCAAACGTACGATTTTGGATGAATTTGCTTTACACTCTGAATGCTAGGTAAATTTCTAAAAATAGATTTTTGTTACGTCTGCTTTCCAAAACTTTAAATACCTGCTAAACTTTGATGATGAAAGATACTCAGAGTAGCTTACAGGTAAGATCATAGGCCAGCCGCCAAATTACTTGGCAGTAGGCCTGGAGCCAACATTGGTGCATAAGCATGAGGTCGGTCTAGTATTATAAGGGTTAAGGAACATTGGAAACTTTATGACGACTTATTTGATTAGAAGAATTTAAGATTTACATTCTGTTTTTTCATAGCAACGTTTTTGCATATGCAACAAATGTTGTTGTTTTTGTCGTCTGTCATATTTGCATAAGAACCCGAAAATGATTTGTAAAGAACTCATGTGACTACTTATACATTGGCAAACCAAATACCTACAATAAAGTTATGTGGTTTTTGTTGATAACGTATTGTGATTCGTTATTCTTTCCGTCTGATGAAATATTACACCGCTTCATTAGTATGTAAGTTACTTTGCCATACTCGGACTTGAGGCGGAAGACCCCCGACCTTTACAACACATACGGGCCAGTCAGGGTGGGTAAAAACATCGGCATTCAGTAATTCAGCCGAGAGACTGATTCCTGTGAAATTCAAATCTATTTCTAGCGCGATTTGATCCAAGGTGGACCTTGTAGGCATAAAGATAGAAACACAATCTCAACCCTTTTTTATAAATATATTTTCTTTCATTTCTGATTGATATTCCAGAAATTCTCTAAGTCACAGAAAAGGACATTTATAATGGCGATTGATGTGTGTCCACTTCCAACAGAAACATCTCGGTTTTTATCGTTATTGGAAAGATATTTGGTTTTGAGGCCGTCCCTTTTAGATATAAGACTGATCTTACTTTATGAAGTCATGCCAGTTAACCACTTTGATAAGAGTTAATTTTTGCAATCACACCATGAGTGATCATACCAATTACTCTATCGCAGCGTTAATTTTGGCAACGTTATCAAGGTAAAACTATTTTTGCTAATCATTTAGCTATTCAGTAGTGTGTAAGATTTCTATTTCTCCACCTTTTTTAACTAAACGTCCCGAGCTCTCAAATAAACAACATCCGCCCGTATCTTTACTGAGAAAACCTACTTTATCTTATAACAGAGATTATCTTCTTTATCAGATGATATTAGATTCTTAACTTTAGCTGATATAATAGTAGATTCTTACCTTTTTCTTTTAACAGCCCTCTTAGCTGTTGTAAGAGTGCGGCCTGGAAGAACACAAAAGTCAAGTTAATCAGGCAAAGCTTCATTGATTAGTATACATATACATAACACATATGTTTATATATCGTCATCTTTGCACAGTTGTACCCTTGTAGGGTTTTGTAAGTCGTCAAAATGACAGGAATTACGGTAAATGTAAAGTCATGCAAGTATATGTCTAATATAAGGTTCTACTTGAAATATACTGTTCATTTCTCATGAAATACATGTTCCAGAAATGTTCTGTTCGATTAAGTCTGTGAAAATTAAAAAAATAATTTTGGCTGATATACATAACATAACATAATTTTATTCAGCATTAAACATCAAAAAACATGTTTATAGCTTACAAAATATATTTATAAAGCATGTGTGAAGACGTATGTACAATTCATAATTTCTAATCGTTTTCAGAGAAGTATTGGTGAGGTAATGATCGAAAAATCGGAGAGTAATATTTAAGTTAAAAACCATATACTTATGTAATCACCTGTATCGTCTCCCAGCTTCTAGATACCCACAGCCACAGCTTGTTGCAAATTGAAATTGTGTGCATCTAGAAGTCAGTTGACGAGTTTTCACTTCATTTATCCATTAAGCCAATCATTCATATAGAAGTAAACTAGTTTAATTAAACAAAGAGCATTACATGTCGTTGAGCAAAAACATACATTATAAAATCAAATTTTGGCAAACAAATTGATATTTTATTAGATATCAACTTTGAAACGAGTTGAAGAAAAATATAGAAACACAAAAAGTTGGGTACTATTAATACACAAGTACAAAAAAAACAAAAAAACAACAACAACTGTAAGATTATGAGTCAACTATGACTGCTCTCGACACTTGGATGCAGTATATATAAATTTAGACACATTGTTAATTACTTTTATCGATTTTGAGCACATGAGTATTTCTCATTCTTATTTATTCAAATTTGGCCATTGATAGAAGAATTCTTTAAGATATGTTTTACACATTTCATAGTATTTGGGACAAATAAGTAAAAAGTGATATTTATTTTCAATAATATTCATGGTGCAGTTGGTACAAATTCTGTCTTTTCTTGGGATGTTAGTAAATATTCCTGATTCTATTGCTAGATGATGAGAGGATAATCGAAACTGTGTTAATGCAATTGTATATTTATTTTCGTTGATACAGTATAGGTATTTTTCCCTTTCAAAGTCATGTTTGTAAATGCTATATGATTCCAATCTATTTGAGTTATTTATATTTGAGTACCATTTGTGTTTATATATGTCAAGAATTCGCTGTTTGATTAATTTAAAGTTTATATCTTGTGTATCATTGGTTAGCCATAAATATGACATTCCAATCTCATTTAAAATATTTTTTACATTAGTGGCCCAGTTAAGATTATTGTAAGCTATATTGTTTTTATGATTGTTATATAACATTCTATATATTTGTTTAACAAAAGAATTATCTGATTTATCTTGGAGCTTCAGCCAATATTTAATGATACTAATTTTTCTTTTCATTTCCATGGGATAACGCCCAAGTTCACCATATAATCCGTCAAGATTAGTAGATTTTTTAACACATAGTATTTTTCTAAGAAATTTACAATGAATAACTTCTATGTCTTTACATGGGTGATTGCCATTGATTTCCGCTCCATATTTAAGAATAGACCCTAATAAGCTATCAGGTTGCATTTGTCATCAATATTCAAATTCAATTGGTTAAAAACAATAAAAAGTTTGTGCAAAGCAAACCGAGAATGTTGTGCAAGTTTTTGTTGTGTTCTTCAACAACTGCCATTTTTATATAAATGTATACCTAGGTATTTGAAAGAGTCTACAATATCTAATATGCTATTATTGTATACAAAATCGTAAGTGGAATGTCTACCTTTTTCAGATATAGAAAGCATCGATAAACCCAGATGCGTCATGACTGCTCAATAGGTTCCTTATACTTGTATAACAGTAATATACATCTCGATCAGACCACACTTTCGTCTTGTAGGTATGGTTTCCAGTATTTGATCGGAGGAATTAGGTAAAAAATATTGTATCACGTACGTCCTCCGTTTATAAGATACCTACCTGGTTTACCCCCCACCCCCACCCCCAAGCAAATGAAATGAATTATTGTAGACTATTCAACATTATCAACACATGAATGGAGTCCTCAAATATAAAAATAGCGAAAGGCTTTAGATGAAAGGAACAAGGTAAATCAAAGTACATTGTTTTGAATTAGAAAGTAATACCTTTTCAGCTGCTTGATCATTACTCTTCTTTGCAGCATCTGGTACAGACTGAAACAAAAATGGAGAAGCGATCATTATTTAATTCTGCTTCAAAGAATAAGCTGGGAGCGATCATTATTCAGTGCTGAATAAAACACACAGTTAAGGAGCTATCGTTATTCTGTACGGCTGAAACAGACAGATGGGGAGCGATCATTAGTTAGTGCGACTCAAACAACATTTGGGAGCGATCATTTTTCAGTGCTGACTAAAACAACCAGTTTGTGAGCGATCATTAAACTAAATAAACAGTTTGGGAGCGATCGTTATTCAGTTCTGACTGAAGCAAACAATTGGGAGTGATTATTATCCAGTGCTGCATGCAACAAACAGTTGGGGAAGCTGTCATTTTCGGTACTGACTTGAACAAGTTTGGAGAGCGTTCAATCTTCAGTTCTAAATTAAACGAATAGTTTAGGAAGTGGTCGTTATTCAACTTATTGAAACAAACAGTTGGGGAACATTGTTCTACAGTGCTGACGAAAGCAAATAATTCGAGAGGTTTTTTTTTCCATATTTTGGTAATAACAATCATTAATCGATTTCTCAATGTTGCATTATGTGTCCTTACATTACTGCAAGGAGTAGCAGGTAGCAAATGCAAAATATAACAAAAATCTCCCTTCAAAATGAGCTAAATACTGTGATACAAAAACACATTTACTGAATATTAACATCGAAAACCTGGTAACACTTTTGTCAAAGTGAATTCAATGCATTTTGATCCGATAAGAATGATATACGTTTTATCGTTATTCTGACACCTAGATACATTTATAAATATAACGCATTACGCTGCTTCAAATTGAATATAGTAGCTGAAAAACAATCTTTAAAGAAATAGGTATTATGAATTTATTGTGCAGAATTCATTGTCTCAATAAGGAGCAATTTACTTGTGTGTCACAATGGTTTTTAAAGTATTCCGCATTTGTCATAACATTAAGAATATGAAATAATAGGAATAATAATGAAAAAAAAAATATTTATGATAGTTCATTCATTTTTTCATTTATTCTCTTTATTTCCTCCATTCGGAGATTTATAGAACAATCAAAATACATTTTGAATAACATCAACATAAAAGTAAAGTTTTATGAACAATGAAAGTGAACGCCTTCCTTTCCGTCAGAGATCAGTTAACCCATTACCAAACAATAACGACATTTGACAAGTTTGTTGCAGACGACTCTAGAAAACATTGTGGGAAAAAGGAGAAAATGCTCTTAACGAGCAATTTCTCCCTATCAGAAGATTTTGTTCACTTCCATCACATTTTGATAAGTCGTCTGCAAACTATTTCAATTTGGATCAGTCGAAAATTTGGCGTTTGGTAAAGAGTTAAAATGTTGTTTTCCCCATGATCTGGATATATATATACTCTGTCGCTAATATTAGTGCCTGGCATGGTCCACGGACATATGGATATACTTGTTGACATGAATTCTGTCTAAACTGTATCATATCGGTTTAGTCACATATTGAATTAGGGCCTGTACCAAGCACCATCAACACACAAATTATTGTTTTATTTAATATGGATAGCTAAAAGTAATGATAACAACAATCAAAATAAAAATCATAAAAATAATAATCATAAAAAAAGTATTCATTACTGATTACATTAATGATGACATTACTGATTACATTAATGATGACAATAACAATGAACATAAAAATTCTTATGCTTTTATAGTAATGGTAAAAACTAAGAAGGAGAGTTTGCACACGAACGATTCCTAAAAACTGAAACTATCTTACCTTAGCAGCTATTCCACAGACTAGGAGAGCTAGCGCTAGAACCACCGTGTACGTCTTCATGGCTGCAGGCCGTGAGATGTGTGATTCTGTGCCCGATCTATACCCGTGTATATATACCCCCTTCTAAACAACCCCAACAACAACCGGGTACCTTGGTTACTAATGACGCCCTGTTCGAACTGCCGTGGAAGCCCCCTCACTTCATTTTAGTTTAGTGAAAGGTTTTGTCTCCATGTATTGAAGCCTTTACCTCACATGGGCACATCTACTTTAGGAGACACAAGAAATCGATATGACAAAAGGAAAAAGGAAAAACGTTTCAATTTGGCTAATATCTTCCACTACAAAGGGATTAACTAATTTATTCTTGTGCATGATTAAAGTACCTTCAAAGATCCACCCGGAAAAAAGATCTGTAATAACTTGTTGGACGAGAAACATTCTCGTAATATATGCGTTAATCGGAATCCCTTAGTTATGTTGGCAGCCCACACTGAATTTCTCGAAGAGTTCCGACTGTATTTACGTACGTCAAAAAAGTAACATGGATAGTTTCTTAAATTAAGTCTAATATTGCCATGTGACACGTCATTGGAAGGCTTTCGGAGAGACGATTTCAATGACGTGTAACTTGCAATATTGCTTATCTCAATATTGCAATAACAGGGGATGTAGTTTTGAACTTACGCACATTTTTAGCGTAAGATGTACCGTAAAGGACTATACAGGACAGCTATAGAAACCCTAACGCTAAACCACTATGAATAAACTCTCATCGAACACAGTCAATATGCAGTTACTGTCTCTTCATATATTGTTGCATTACAATCAGCCTATACAATCTGCAGTGTTTACCCAAAGACCGAAACTTCTCAAAGCTATACAGTTCACAATCTGTGCCATCCAAGACCAAAATACGTTATTATCACGGACCGGTACAAGCTTAATTTACAACAATTGTTGGCGGATATCAATTATCAATTGCCGACAGAAAGGAAAAGGGCGTCTTCAGAAAACCGACCATCACTTTAAAAGAAATCGCGTTATATGAAGGTTCGTAGGCTTAACGGATGTCAGTATGTATGGCATGTTTGACATAGACATGATTTGAGGATGACATTGGTGCAATGGTAGAACGTCGACCTCTTGTACCGAGGATCCGGGGCTCGATCCTCGTTAAGCGAGTTGAAAACTGCCGGGACTAGCCAACAAACCGGCGCGTGTACTGGTTAAGTACCTAAGAAGTAGTTATCGAGACAGAATTTAATAAGCATCAAGCTGAACAATAATAGCAATGATTTAATCCGTCAAAATCGATGTAAAATGAATCATTTTAAACTAATGACTTTCCATTTCGTGTTGTCTTATTTAAAAGTATGCATCTAAGAGAAACCATAAAACAGCTATAATATCTCGGGAATTTGGTGTTTGGTAAAGGGTTACCAGGAGGTTTGAGAACAAGAGGGTAGGTTGGAAGCGCTTTACGAAACAAGAAAAGCGGATATGCATGGGTATTATCTTAAACAAAAGAACATTTTAACCATGTGACATATCATGGGATGTATCTCGAAAGGACGATTTCAATGGCGTGTTACTTTGCAATACTTTACCAAGGCGGTGTTCCCTTCCAATAATATTCGTGAACGATTTTTTGAAGTATCATATAGAAGTAGAAATATTGCTTTTCCCTCTAAGAGAGGTGTTGTTTTGCGCTTTGGACGTTTGGTTAAAGGCTACCATGAGCGTATGTTATAGGTTGCCTTGATATAACTAAATTGTATTGACATGGAGATTATCTGTTAGTCGGTGCTAAGTACAGAAACATAGGCGGGCTATTCACAAGCCTTTTTCTTCCATGATTCGACCTATATCCGATGTGCTTAACTTATTTTGATGTTTTGTTCAAAAGAAAAATGAGTCGAATTATTCGAACTCAACCCCCTCAGCGATCTTTGGACAAAGACAGTGATGGCGATAATTAAAACCAACTTTCTTTAATAACCCATAACTACCTATTGTGTTGCGTTGTATAACGGTGTAAAATTGGTGTCAACAACCTCACAATCTAACACCGGCAAGTATTGTCCTTTGTATGGTTTCGGATGACCCTTTTTAACCCGTTACCAAACAATAACGACATTTAGATATTTTTCTGTAGACGACTCTGGAAGCATTATTGGAAAATGAGAAATTGCTCGTAAATTTTTCCTTTTCACACAATGTTTTCTGCCCCTCCAGAAGACCATTTTTCCAATTTCATCACATTTTGAAATGTCGTCTGTAAATTCTTTCAATTTGGGACATCCTAAAAGTTGGTGTTCGGTAAGGGTTAAATAGCTGACTGTACAATAGGTATTAAGAATAGTTCCTGAAATAGAGAATCTTTGTGAAATATGGCAAACAAAAACCGTAGATTCATATACTCGCGAAAAATATCATTACGAACAATCCTTTACTATCTATTGTCGTAAAAGGATCATATTCGCGTTTGAACTTATTACTGGAGCAAATAACGTTTATGAGTAGTTGATTAACCCTTTACCAAACGCCAAATTTTCGACTGTCCCAAATTGAAAGAGTTCGCAGGCGACAATCCAAAATGTGATGAATTTGGAAAATAATCTTCTGAAGAGGCAGAAATATTTGTGGGCAAAGGAAAAATTGCTCGTCACGAGCAATTTTCCCTTTTCCCACAATATTTTCTAAAGTCGTCTGCAACAAACTGGTCAAATGTCGTTGGTAATGAGTTAAATTAAGATAGTGTGGTATGTATATAGTGGCAACTGTTCCGATTTAGCAAAATAGCTATCATAACACATTTCATTCCATCAAGCCACTTGGGCATATCAGTCACGCTATATATTTAGATGACATGAATACATAAAAAATTATATACATTAACGTACATGTGAGGATAATAGCAGAGTTGTCATTTATCATATCAGAAGAAATTAATGATTTACCTACAAGTAGGTGTAAGAATTAATTCATACCCGACTAACGCAGATGTGTAAAAATGCGGGGTTGGGGGTAGTCCGAATGATCCAGACGTAGATATTTCACTCAGTTACAGCTTGGATCATCCGAGTTAGGTTGGGGGACGATGTTTGAAAGCATTGTGACGGTGCAATGATGCACTAGCGTCCACCGCATTTAAAGACCCGTGTTATTTGTTTTACTTTTGATCGGTGTCTTCTTTCAGATGCATGCGGAAATGACAAGTAAATCTAAATGAAATGTTTGGTATTGAATAAACATACTCTGTTAAGAATTGTTTATTCCAGAAGATTGACAAAATCAAAATTAATACCTATTTGTGTTTTGTAAAGTTTGCGATAAAGGTACACTGCCCATGGATATTACATTCGAACTAACCCGACTCTTATTGATTTCAATATCCAAGCTGGATATGAACCGTTGTGCATTTGGTAGTATCCAGTGGGTCAACTACTTTCCCATCTTACATGCATCTGGAAATGTTGCTGCGATGTTAAAATCAAGTCACAAAAAATACAATACTCAGCTTTATACGATCTCAGGGGGGGGGGGGGAGAAGAAGAAGATGACTTGTTTAAAGTCAGTCACTCAGAAGACAAAAGAGAAATACAAATGAACTGACTAAAGATTAAGAACTTCATCTTCTCTACAGCCAACTCTTTTGCATTATACACATAACATGATTAATACTGATTTCTAGACACTTGATGCAAACTTTGCATTTTCTGCATTCTGAGATATTTACCCTTCCAGATACGAATGTATGTAAGAGGGGATCGACTTTTCCTAATGGTAATTTTGAATAACTTTAGTGAAACTAGTAAACAAGCCGGTATAAGTATGAAACGGACCAGACACACCCCTGCCCAAGTACATAGTCCAACCACATTAACAATGCAATTAAAACAATTCATAACGATTACATGTTGTTGTCACATGTATAGATACATTTTTTATAATCACTATATACTGTATAGGCCAATTATGCTTACGTTAAGCTAAATTGATTCAATAACATTCAATAAAGGATGCATGTGTGACAATGCTTTATTCCAAATCACGTATGGCATTTGCTAAGGAAACAAACTTTCCGAATTTACTTAACTTTTGGTTGTTCGTCAATTTGTTAGCCATGTATGAACACAAATTTAGGTATATGGTTCTTCATCATACATATTCACCTCTTTGTTAGGTGTGTATTGTGAATTGTGTATGAGTGTATTATCTGCAATCATGACAGTTCGAAATGGATTTTCAAATTTCAAAAAGAGGTTATTGTCATTCGATAAGCCTTTATACACGTATACAATATACTTATTGAAAAAAATCCTCGAATAGACCAAACAGCTCATGTTCAGGATTTTTAATTAAATTCCGAATCGAATTTCACGTTTAGAAATAAAGAATAAAGAATAAAGAATGACCCCCAAAAATGCGTAACCAATACAATTTTTATTCGCCATTTTGTAACTCATTCTCTCGTCGAATTTATTCGGTTGTTTTTGGTATAGATATGAATACGGTCCCGACCGATGTATACGGGGATCGACCGAAATAATAAGTTTCAAAATGGCGGATTATGAGGATTCAACACAAAATAAAATTTGCGCAGCAAAAAAACATTGTTTTGTCTTTATTGTGAACGGAGCATGTAAAAAAGACGTTTTTGGAAAAATGTTGCCCAAAGAATAATTTACCCATATTGATCAGAATTACCGCCTATTGCCACTTTGACCCTTATAATGCTGGGTAATTTTCTAAAAATATATTTTTGTGTCGTCTGTTTTCCAAAACCTTAAATAACTGCCTAATTTTGCTGAGGAAATATACTCAGAGTAGCAAATAGGTTAGATCACAGGTCAGTCCCCAATTTACTTGGCGGCTGACATGTTTATAACCTGTTTGCCCCTCTTAGTATATTTTCCCAACTAAATTCAAGATATTTACGGTTTTGGTAAGCAGGCGACATAAAAATAAAATTTAGAAAATCCAGCATTCAAAGGGTTGACGTAGAAAAACATTTTGGAAGAGAAATTGATTTGCTCAGTCTGTTAGTCTGTTTCGAATGCGTTCTAATTTTTCTGTACGTTGGAATGTGGTCAACCTATTAGTTTACGAAGATAATGTCTAACCGAATAACGTCAAACAGAAGATTGGGTATTTTTTATCTGGTTTCGAATATCAATTTCATTCATTTCAATTCACACAATCGTCATTCCACTCATCGATGATAAAAAGCAAGCTTGTATTTTTTTAATCGCTTTCAACATAATATTTTACAGCTATCTTTCGGCGATTATTTCATTTTTTACACATCCTGTAAGCAGACGACACGGACAGCAAATTAAACGCTAGCTTCATATTGCCTAGTCTTAAACCCATTACAAAACAATGACGACATCTGACCAGTTTGTTGCCGATGACTCTGGAAAAGATTGTGGGAAAAGGAGAAATGGCTCTTAACGAGCCATTTCTCCTTTTCCCACAATGTTTTCTCTCCTATCAAGATTATTTTTTAATGTCATCACATTTTGAAATGTCGTCTGCAAACTCTTTCAATTTGGTACAGTTAAAATGTAGCGTTTGGTAGAGGGTTAATTAACCATCAAACTACTCGGGTTTTTCCATGGGCTGTTAGCGTTTTCATTGGATAACCCTGATGTGTTCAGATTGACGGCTTTGGAGACGTCTCGAAGATACAACTCCAATGACGTGTCACTTTGCTGTATTGAATAAAGCGGGGTGTTGTTTTGAACTGTCACAGCTTCTTAGCTTGATATGTATAGTAACACACTACCCATGGAATGGTTTAACTGGATTGAATAAGAGGGACATGACCCTCTGAAGGGTAGCTGCGATAAAGCTCAAACTTGTTGGACGCGGCGTCAAATCGGGCAAGTGGAAATTCGACAAACTAAAGCGAAAACATTGTCGAATGTAAAATACGATTTAGATAGGCGATGTAGGATTTCCTCCAATTTTGTTTTCTTTAGAGTGAAAATCCGAAAATCCCTTCAACTTTCGGCTACGTTAAAAAGTTAGTAACATGTCCCCAAGTACATATACAACGTAAAAGGGCAGACATTTTGTTCTAACATTATTATTTTATAAAATGCGCACATTTTCTCATTTAAATAGCCGATATGGAAAGCAGACTTTTTTTTTTATCTAGAATAAAAATGGTATTTGACTTATAAAACTTCTTCATTTAAATAAATTCAAATAAATCATGGTGTAGCCATCTTGATTTTAACTTTCAAAAGGGAATTCCTAATGGAATAAAACACGCATGTCTAAAAAGACATGAAGCATAGCCTTCCATTGATATACGATTTACATCTCAGCTTCAACCCATGACTTTTAAACGTAATCATGTACAAGACTAAAATAACAAATGTGCCATTCTGTAAATGGTCCTTAGCAAAGATAAGGCATTTCCTTTGTTATGATATTATCCATGGGACCATAGGAAATGTGTATAAAGGCAGCGTCACATTAATGTTGGCCCAATTCGTATGGACATAAATATACCCTTCTCATTTTAAACCGTGATCTCATATAGACCTTGAGCCAGAAAAGGCCCTGCTCCCCCCAGGGGCAATTTTGAAGGTTATGTTTTTCTTGACCCTCTAGCTATGGGGCATAAGCAGACGAAAGATTGTAAAGTTCCGTTGGGGCTTTACGGAGTTATGGGACTTTGAAAATGGGCTTATCAGCAATATATAGCCTATATGAGAACAGCTTTAAAAAATGTTCTCCATAAGTTTAAGGGCTTTGATATTTGGTATGTAACATCATCTACTGGTCCTCTACATAGTTTGTTCATATCATGACCGCTGGGCAAAAAATGGCCCGCCCTAGAGGCTTATCAGTAAAGCATTGCCTTAATCATGTAGAAAAATGTTTAAAAATCTTCGTTTTCTAAGGATCCATTTGACCTAGAGTTTTAATTTTTTGTATGTATAATTATCTATTGGTCTTCTTCAAATTTTGACAAAATGATGACCTTTGGGCCTTAAATGGCCCCGCCCTAGGGGCTTATCAGTTCACAAAGCCTTATATAGGAAGATATTTAAAAATCTTTTTCTCTAGAGCAATTAGGCCTAGAGCTTTGATATTTGGTACAAAACATCATCTGTTGGTCCTCCACCAAGCTTGATAAAATCATGACCGCTGGGCCAAAAATGGCCCCGCCCTAGGGGCTTATCATTTTTACATTGCCTTAAATATGTTGATTTTTTTGTTTCATCTTTGTTTTCTTAAGATCCATTTGACCTAGAGTTTTGATCTTTGGTAAGTAGCATTATTTATTGGTCCTCTTTAAATCTTGATAAGATGATGACCTTTGGGCCTTTTATGGCCCTTCCTTGGGGGCTTATCAGTTTAATTTAGCCTTATATAGGAAAATATTTAAAGATCATCTCTTCTGGAGTGATAAGGCCTTACGCTTTGATATTTGGTATGAAGCATCACATTAAGGTCTTCTGCCAAATCTGTTCAAACCATGACCCTTGGATTTAAAATGGCCCCGCCCTAGGGGCTTATCAGTTTTGGATAGCCTTATATAAAAAAGTATTTTCAATTTTCTGGAGCCATATTGCCTAGAGCTTTGATGTTTGGTATGTAGCATCATCTACTGTTCCTCTATGAAGTTTATTTAAATCATGACCCCCTGGCCTAACATGGCCCCGCCCTAGCTGCTAATATCAGTTTAACATAGCAGTATATAAGAAAATATTAAAAAATCATCGTCTCTCTTGTTGTTTTTTATTAACATTGATCAAATTTTGACACCTGGGCATAAAACGGCTCCCCACCTCACCCCAGGGACATTTCAATTTAAAGCAAATGTATATAAGAAAATCTTTATAAGTCTTCTCCTCTGCAGCCAATCAGCCTTAATCTTATATTTAGTATAGTGTAGCATGCTTTTGTGGTCTTCCACTAAGTTTATTAAAAAAAACAGCCAGGCTAAAAACTGCCCAAAAACAAATGTTTGAAAATCTTCAATAAATTATGTTATTCATTCATGACCCGTTGTCCCTCCCTATTTTAATACAAGGGCCCAGATAAATGTTTTGTTTGTATATATTACAACGTCTTTTTGCCATTTAAACAGTCATTCAGTTAAAATACAACAACACTTGATTCTATGGGTCCAGGGTTGAAACAATTATATACCGGTAGCTAGGAAAAGCGCCTTCCTGAAATTTTGCAAGCACACTCTATCATTATCTGCGAATGTGGGATAATTATGAAGTTACTTTTATCCTTTAACCAAGCCAATATCACCTTAATGCGAAATTATTTCAAGCAAAGAACCAGAAAAAAAGATAGTGTTTTGCAATTACTCAATACAGTCTAGACGATTTGACATGTTACCTGTCCAAAAATCTGGATGTTGAAAACTACGGAACAAAACATCAATGATGCCAGTTGTTCAGTTAAATTTTTGACTGCTGAGGAGAATTTTTTTTATTTTTTTCTTACTTACGTTTATGTAAAACTGATATGCCTGGGGGTTTAATCCCCAGGTCTTATGCCTTGAACAATATTGATAGAGGACAACAAGAGAGATGAAGATTTATAAAGTTTTTCTTATATACTGCTATGTAAAACTGATATGTAGCTACATGTCGGGTTGGCAATACTGGGCCAGGGGTCATGATTTAAATTGTAAATTCCAATCTCTTTCAGAAAGGCAATAATCAATTAAATAATTATATAGACAGTCTCAAAAGAGCTGTCTAAAGAGTGTCGACGTGAAGATAGTTAAAGATTTTCTTGTGAACTGCTTTTTATAACTAATAACCCCTAATAAGCGGGCCATGAAAGGCCAAGCGGTCATGATTGAAATAATCTAAGTAGAGGACCAGTAGATGATGCTACATACAAATTATCAAAGCTCTGGGCAATATTGCTCCAGAGAAGATCACGATATGAACAACTTTGGCAGAGGATCAGAAAAGGATGCTACATACCAAATACTAAAGCTTAAGGCCTTATGGCTCCTGTAAAGATTTTAAAATATTGTCCTATATAAGGCTTTGTTAAACCGATAAGCACAAGGGGCAGGGCAATTTAAGGCTGAAAGGTCATCATCCTATCAAAATTTGCGGAGTACCAATCGATGATGCTACATACCAAATATCAAAACTCTAGGTCAACTGAACCTTAAGAAGATGATTAAACCTTTTTCTATATAATAAAGGCAATGTAAAACTGATAAGCCAATAGGACGGGACCATTTTTGGCCCAGGGGTCATGATTTTAACAAGCTTGGTAGAGGACCAGTAGATGATGTTTCACACCAAATATCAAAGCTCTTGGCCTTATGACTCTAGAGAAAAAGATTTTTAAATATTTTCCTATATAAGGATATGTTAAACTGATAAGGCCCTAGGGCGGGACCATTTAAGGCCCAAAGGTCATCATTTTATCAAAATTTGAAGAGGACTAATAGATGATGCTACATACAAAAAGTCAGAGCTCTAGCTCAAATTGATCTTAAGAAAACAAAGATGTTTAAACCTTTTTAAACATAATTATGGCAATGTAAAACTGATAAGCCCTGATAAACTGATAAAGCGGGGCCATTTTTGGCGCAGCGGTCATGATTTTAACAAACTTGGTAGAGGACCAGTATAAGATTTTCTCATATAGGCTATAATTTACTGATAAGCCCATCTTCAAAGTCCTATAACTCCGTAAAGCCACAACGGAACTTTGCAATCTTTCGTCTGCTTATGCCCTATACCCCAAGGTTCAAGAAAAACATAACCTTCAAAATTCCTGGGGGGGGGGGGGGGGGGGGGGGGGAGCAAAAGTGTTCTTGGCTCATAGCCTAATATGGTGTCAAGAGGATTGTCACAATCGTGGCCATTGTAGATGGCGATTGAATAGCAAGGAAAACAAATGTCTTCTTTGAAAACATTGCAACCACAGGAGACAAATCTTAACCCTTATAGTACTGGAATCGACCTCATGCTTATGCAAACAGGTTAGATTCAAGACAGCTGCCAAGCATATTGGCAGCTGGATTTTGATCTGACCAGTTTGCTGCTCCGAGTATCTTTCTTCAAGAGAATTAAGCAGATATTTAAGGTTAAGGGGAAGCAGATGATACAAAATCTATTTTCAGAAAATTATCCAGCATGCTAAGGGTTATGACAAATGTCTTCAGTTTTCGCAATAATTCCATTTGGTCATCTACTTCATGTGCATTTTAAACGGACTCATTTCCGTGAACGTTAAAACTGAGAAGGGGCTCAATAAAAACACTAATACTATAAGGAACCATCTCTTTTCAACTAATCTTTATTCTTATATCTAACAATTACATAAAAACAAATTCTGAAAAGAACACTTGTAACAAGAGCTATCCATAAGTCAGTGTGCTCACAGCAAAATGTTGGAGAGGGATGTAGGCCAATGAACAGCAATCTGTCTCTGAGATATATAGTTCCACACAAAACTAAAACAAAGACTTTCTAAGTACAAAAAGGGCATAATTTGGTTAAAACTAAAACCAGAGTTGTTTAAGTGGGTCAAGAACCTTACATTTTAATCCAAAGCACATGAGTAAAGTTCAAATTCCTTTCTTTCAGCAGTTCATGTGACACCTACTTTCATGAAAGACTTTAACCAAGATTTAAAAAGTACAAGAAGGAGCATGATTTGGTTCAAATCAAAATCAGAGCTACAATGCCTTGTCAAGAAACTTAAATAATCACCTTAAGTTTTAAGTTCTGATCAATTCCCATTGGTAGTTATTGAGATACTAGCTTGCAGAATAACTCTGATAACAAAGATGTTCAAAAAGGGACATTACTTGCTTAAAATCTAAGGCAGAGTCATGGTACTTGAATAATGACATAATATACGTTCCCAAGCACATGTATGAACTTTAAATCCATCCTCAACAGATGTAAATGAGATACCACCTTGCACCCTTGACTTTAATAGAGATTTTCTAAGGATACAAATGGACATAATTCACATAAAAAATCAAGTAAGAGTTATGGGACTTTGTCCAGAACCCTTTTCCTTGACCTTGAACACATGAGTAAAGTTCCATTCCATTTGTATTAGTAATTCATCATAATTCAAATGGTTGATTTCTGACATAAGCAGCCACCTCTATCAAACATTCAATTTCATTTTGTCCCTTGGATAATTTAAAAAAAAATTCTTTTCATTCATAAAAATACCATACTTAATATTAAATTCAAAGCATTAATTGTCAATCAAATTTTAAATACAAATAGTTGAGACATCTGCATATTGACCATAAAAAAATCAAGGAATGTTTGGAGATACTCTTGTATTTGAATTTTGATAACATTTTACCCGTTTTCAAACATGGGAATTAACACATTTCTAAAGAAACAAGAGGACCCTGAGGGTCCTGGATCGCTCACCTGACACTTGTAAAGTGTTGGTAACAACAATGTTACACATGAGTAATGGACAAGATTTGTCTAAATTTGACAGTGATCTACTTTTGACCCCAAGTTACTCATAAACTGACTTGGTTGAGATATAACACGTTGATCATTTTGAGCAAGTTTGATCAAATTGGGCTCAAAATGTAGCTTTCAGAGTGTAAACGGGTATTTTCTAAGATTTGACTTTGTGAACTACTTTTTGATTCCATTCCACCAATGATCAAAGTTAATCAATATATTATCAAGGTTAAAATTTTGAGCAAGTTTGATCAGCACTCTGGATGTCTCAAAAAATTAAGCTGTAGACCTCTTTGATATACATTGTACAAACAGTGTTGCCTTCAGAATGTAAACACGATTTATCAAACTTACGCAAATATTCTAAGAAACTTTGAAGGGTAAGAGAAAGCGAGTTCCAGACAGATTGGGTCGAATTTTTTACCATAATATTGTAAACAATAGTAATTTATGATGTGACATAGTGACCATTTTTCAAACCCATCCCATCTTCTATGATCTAATTCGACCCACATATCATCAAGAAAACATAATATGCCATTTCGAAGCAGAACTGACCTACTTTTTGACTACACCTAACCATGATCGAAGTTGATCAATATATCATCAAGGTAAACATCCTGACTGTGGCTTCTAATGTGTAAACCAGATTTTCAAAGAGTGGACCTAGTGAACTTTTTTAACCCTACCCCACCCATGATCAAATTCGGTCAGGATATCATCAAGGTAATATTTCTCTAGTGACCTACTTTTTGACCCCACACCACACATGATCGAACTCTATTGAAATATCATCAAGGTTATCATTCTAAGCGAATTTGATCAAGATTGTGTCGAAAATGTGACTTCTAGAGTGTGAACAAGATTTTCTAAGATTTGACCTAGTGGCCTACTTTTTACCCCAGCCCACCCATGATCACACTCGATCGAGATATCGTCATGGTTATCATCCTGAGTAAGTTTGATAAAGAACGGGCCTTAAATGTGGCTCCCAGAGTGTAAACAAGATTTTTCTAAGATTTGACCTAGTGACCTACTTTTGGACCCCACACTACCCATGATCGAACTTAATCAAGATAACATCAAGGTTAACAGTCTGAGCAAGTTTTATCAAGATTGGTCAAAAAATTTGACTTCTAAAGTGTAAACAAGATTTTTCAAAGATTTGACCTGTTGACCTACTTTTTGACCCCGCCCCAACCATGATCAAACTCTATTGAGATATCATCAAGGTGAACATCCTAAGCAAGTTTGATCAAGATTAGCCAGAAAATGTGGCTTCTATAGTGTTAACAAGATTTTACTAAGATTTGACCTAGTGACCTACTTTTTGACCCCACCCCACCCATGATCCAACTCGATCGAGATATCATCAAGGTAAACATCCTGAGCAAGTATCAGGAAGAATGGGCCAAAAATGTGGCTTCTAGAGTGTAAACAAGATTTTACTAATATTTGACCTAGTGACCTACTTTTTGACCCCACCCCATCCATGATCGAACTCGATCGAGATATCATCAAGGTAAACATCCTTAGCAAGTATCAGAAAGAATTGGCCAAAAATGTGGCTTCTAGAGTGTAAACAAGATTTTACTAAGATTTGACCTAGTGACCTACTGTTTGACCCCGCCCCACCCATGATCGAACTCGATCGAGATATTATCAAGGTAAACATCCTGAGCAAGTATCAGGAAGAATGGGCCAAAAATGTGGCTTCTAGAGTGTAAACAAGATTTTACTAAAATTTGACCTAGTGACCTACTTTTTTACCCCAACCCACCCATGATCGAACGCGATCTTATCAAGGTAAACATCCTGAGCAAGTATCAGGAAGAATGGGCCAAAAATGTGGCTTCTAGAGTGTAAACGAGATTTTACTAAGATTTGACCTAGTAACCTACTTTTTGACCCCACCCCACCCATGATCGAACTCGATCGAGATATCATCAAGGTAAACATCCTGAGCAAGAATCAGGAAGAATGGGCCAAAAATGTGGCTTCTAGAGTGTAAACAAGATTTTACTAAGATTTGACCTAGTGACCTACTTTTTAACCCCACCCCACCCATGATTGAACTCGATCGAGATATCATCAAAGTTAACATCCTGAGCAAGTATCAGGAAGAATGGGCCAAAAATGTGGCTTCTAGAGTGTAAACAAGATTTTACTAAGATTTGACCTAGTGACCTACATTTTGACCCCACCCCACCCATGATCGAACTCTATCGAGATATCATCAAGGTAAACATCCTGCGCAAGTATTAGGGAGAATGGGCCAAAAATGTGGCTTCTAGAGTGTAAACAAGATTTTACTAAGATTTGACCTAGTGACCTATTTTTTGACCCCACCCCACCCATGATCGAACTCGATCGAGATATCATCAAGGTAAACATCCTGGGCAAGAATGGGCCAAAATGTGGCTTCTAGAGTGTAAACAAGATTTTACTAAGATTTGACCTACTGACCTACTTTTTGACCACACCCCAACCATGATCGAACTTGATCGAGATATCATCAAGGTTAACATCCTGAGCAAGTATCAGGAAGAATGGGCCAAAAATGTGGCTTCTAGAGTGTAAACAAGATTTTACTAAGATTTGACCTAGTGACCTACTTTTTGACCCCACCCCACCCATGATCGAACTCGATCGAGATATCATCAAGGTAAACATCCTGAGCATGTATCAGGAAGAATGGGCCAAAAATGTGGCTTCTAGAGTGTAAACGCTGAAATTGTTGACGACGCACACACGTATGCACGCACACACGACAGACGACGGACATTCAAGTATCATAAAAGCTCACCCTGAGCAGAGCTCAGGTGAGCTAATAAAAAGTAAAGCATATCTAAAATCTATCAAAAACAAATTGATACAATAACAACATTTGAATGTCATCAAAACATGTCACATCTTTATTGCTTTTCATATGTAACTGACAAGCCAAAACAAAAACTGAGAACATTTATATTGAAAAATAAAGTGGTAAGACAGATTCTCTGGTTTGCTTACCGGTATATATGAAGGATGTGACTGAACAAACTACGGTAATGATACAAACAAAAACATCTTATATGTGTAATTTGTTTTATGTTGCAATTTTATCTGCTCTACATGCAAATTTATCATTAAAATATTCTAAAAACCAAATGGAGGATTTAGTGCAATACTATAGTAAGTTCTTCATGTTTATGAAGCACTTACTATAGTATTGCCTTGAACCCTTGAAATGTGCAAAAAAAGCTTGACAATGAAATATCATTGTGTTGCAGCTACGTGACCAATATTTGATATAACTGAGAAAAGATGAGTTGCTCTCAGGACCAATCTCTTTCTCCTCTAGCAAAACATTCTTATCTACTAAGCTACTTACTAAAGATAAGATATAAAATATTGTGATATCAGAAATTATATACCAACTTTTCTAACCTGGAATGATGTAAGCCTGTTGTTTATTGGAATGTTTAAGTAATTATACAATTCCTTAGTCTATATTAAATGCATAAACAATGACTGCTAACCAATATTTATATCAGAATCCGTAACAGGTTTTAATTGATAACCACAACAATTATTTAACATGAGCAATATCATTTTTCAGAAACCATCATGACAATGATGAGAAATTCATATAAAATTGCTTTTCTTTTGCTTTTCTTTTAAAGCTGATGCTTTAGGGCCGGTGCAAAAAGGTGGGTCAGCATTAAGAGAAAAGACACATTCATATCAGGTAACTACAAAAACTGTTCTTTTTGAAAAAGCTTTCACTCAGTATAATGCTACAAAGGTTGTTAATTTGGTCTGCTTTATTTCCTTACTCATCAAGTCTTGGACTAATGTAAGTGTTAAATAAGGACTATTTCAAAGATTGAGGAATTAATCTCTTAAAAATAAAAATGTTTTATATGCATATGAATAACATCATAGATCTATACACGATCATAAAACTAGATTACTGATACACTTATCTCCCCTTTTCATAACTGTGAGGTGGAAATATAGCACGTTTATGTTGCAGATATAGTCAAACATTTCAACAGTTCTTTTTTATAAACTATGATATGAATTTGAATTACCCAGAGGACATCGGTAGTATTTTTTGATACTATCATTATGTAGGTCTCACAAAAGTTTGACTGAATGTGTGATTACCTTTTTCCTGTCATGCAAGATCATTATAATGGCTAAAAGTTGGCCATCAAATCAATGAAAGGCATGAAAGCTGGTTTTGTCTTTTAAATAAACAAAGACATTTAAACTGGTCTTTTGTTTTGAACTGGTCTTATGTTTTGCAACGAAAAAATTGATTGAATCACATTTCTAACATTTGTTAACTAAAGAGCCCAAACAGTGAGATGTAGCTTTAAAAAAAACGTAATGAAATCTAGATTTGTTAGAGATCAGCATGTATCAGAAGTTTGGGACAATACTATCGTTTCTGAAGGTTAGAGATGGTTTTCTGTGTCTCTCTGGAGCCCGCCACATCGCCTGATCTCTCCTGTGCTAGTTTGAGACGATGCCAGAACACTGCCATGTCTGGATGAAGGTTGGTTCCCTGCAAAGACATGTAAAACGTCAATGTTGTAATAATAAGGTCTTGTGATTGGTCCAAATTGAAAGAAACAGACTGCAACATGTAAGAATGAAACACTATGCGCCAAAGTAACCGCTTTGAGATAAATGTGCAGGGAGGCATGGACTGTCCCAAATTGAAGGAGTTTGCAGACGACATTTCAAGATGTAATGAAACTGAAAACTAATCTTTGGATAGAGCAGAGAATATTGTGGGAAAAGGAGAAATTGCTCCTTAAGAGCAATTTCTCCTTTTCACACAATGTTTTCCAGAGTAGTCTGCAACAAACTGGTCAAAGGTCGTTGTTGTTTGGTAATGGGTTACACCAATACAGTACAAATCAGGGGTGGGAAAATCAATTATCTGTATTGCGCAGCTTGTCCAAAAGCCTGGACAAGTGCATTTTTACGGAAATTTACTCCATAAACATTTTACGGACAAGTGCAGTAATAGGTTTGGCATTTTTGGACAAGTAAATCAAAATCTGAATTGACCACCCCGCAAATGCTCTTCCAACTTGGATATCCAATCTGCACACACATTTAAATCCACACTGTAAATACAAATTACAAAAGCATTTCTCCTCTCTTTTGTTTGTTCGCTCACATCAATTTCTTAGTAATGAGCAGAGATGATTAGTTGAAAAGCGCTTAAAGGCCTAGTTTAGTCCTTCTTTAAGTGACCCCCCCCCAAAACCAATAAACAGATGCCCACCCGGGGTGATGACCAGCTGTGATGATTAATGGGGATTACGTCATACCATGTATAGCACTGTGTCAAACTGATAGGTTTCTTTTCACCAATTATTTTATAGAGGACATTTAAGCAACAAAATTGATAAAAAAAAATCAATTAGGTTTCAAATATTTTTTTTTGAAGTTGGAAAAGTTTGTTTAGTAGGGGATTATCTTCTTTTTTTTTTAAATTGGTGGCTTATATAAAGATCAATATATGTAATTATGGCTTACAGAATGGTTAAAGTTCCTCTGTAGCATATCATTATATCATCATTATCATCATCATCATCATCATTATTATTATCATCATCATCAATGTTATCATTATAACTAGTGCTAATTTATTGAATACCTAACTCATTATTTTCTTCACGTTTCTTAACATTTTATTAAGAAAAATCTACTTATCTTTATAAATCATTGTTTTAAATAAAGAAATCAAGAATAACTCACATTCCCATATGCTAAAGTTAGTTTAACATGAGTATTTTAAAAAAAAAGCAATAACGTAATGACAAAAACTGAATGTGAATTTCTTGACTAAAACAAAGGCCATGAGCCAATTAATCACTTCAAATAATCAAAGGGAATGAAATGTGTCAGAACTTTCAAATAGTCCTTTCAGAAGTATTTACAGAAGTAAAAGAAAGAAAAGAAAGGTCAATGCTTTACAATAAATTCCTTTGTCAGTATCATACCATGATTTTCTTTCGTTTTCGTGACCACAATGAACATATGTGTTAAGTCTTTACCATTCCTTTCAATACTCAATGTGATATCAGCGCATTGATGAAGCAAAGGCATGCAGACGCCGAGAGCATCACCAAAAGGGAGTAAAATAGCTTGATAACTTCCTAACAAGTTCATGCTCGTAAATTATATATGAATGTCAAAATAAGATATTAGCCCTTATATAGTAATGGAAACGACTTCATGCTTATGCAAACAGGCTAGATCCAAGCCAGCCACCACTTGGTGGCTGGCCTCTGATCTTAGCTGTGTGTCTCTCTTTTCATCATTCCTCATAAAAATTAAGCAGATATCTATATTATAAGGTTTAAGAAAGCAGAAGACACAAAAATCTATTTTTAGAAAATTAACCAGTATTCTAAGGGTTAGATTGCCATGCAATGTAATGTTGTGTTAATAATTGTTAAGTTATAGCGTGCTCTCCGTGATTCACCAGCACTTTGTCCACATTCTAAATTATCTTGCCAAAAAACACTTCAACGAAGTGCAGTAGGCCTCAAATCCGAGAAACCACTCCCCTCCCCCACCCCCCCACCGTTACATGTCAACCACCCTAACAACTGGGCCATGCAGGACCATATGACAAAATGATAACCCTTTATATTTAACATATGGAACGAAAGCATCTATTAAACCTTTAATTATGGACTTAGCAAACAATTTGAAAATAATCAAACTCTTAGAAGAATTATAAATAAAATCTTTTTGTGGCATCTGATAGAAATGTAACAAAAAGATAAAAAGTTTGATAAACATATGAACATATACCCAAACCTTTGACGAGCAATCCCTGGGATTTCTGCTTCTAATTAAATGTGCTTCCTAAAATTTAGTTATAACTATAACATCTATTCCTCCTTTTCAACCAACTTTGTTTTTCTGCTAGCGCAACTATTTAAATGTTTTTATAGTTCCAGAAGTGATCTGCACATGCTGTGAATAAGAGAAAGTTAAAAATCTTTTGGTTTGGTTAAAGATTAATAAACATTGACCCTCATGTTAAAATGATTATTTAAATAAAAATCCCACATAAACATGCATAGAACCATTAAGTATAGATTGCTCTCTCATCTGCTTGCACAGTTCAATAAAATCATATTTATACCAATGTTATTTTCTTAATCAATTAAATGTGAATTTCGTTTTACTGTAAAGCAGACATAAAATATTAAGGATAGTTGCAGATGAAAACTGACAATATTTATGAGGATATTAACCCGTATAGTGCTGGAACCGACTTCATGCTAATGCATACAGGATAGATCCAGGTCAGCCACCAAGTAAATTGGAGGCTGGCCTGTGATCTAACCCTATTGCAACTCTGAGCATCTTTCATCATCAAAATTAAGCAAAAATTTAAGGTTTTGGAAAGCAGGCGACACAAAAAAAATATTTTAGAAAAATTACCCAGCATTCTAAGGGTTAATGATGCTCCAAAGTATAAAACACAAAACAAAATCCACCTGTCTAAAAATGGTCACTGCTTCTGCGGGTCTGTTATTGTTCAAGAGAAAGTCTCCGTATCGTGCGTAGCAGTCCCACAGTTTTGGATTCATCTCGATTGCCTGCTTGAATAGTTTCTCTGCTTCAGCACCATTCCCGAGCTAAACATAACATGCAGCAAGCAGTGTTAGTAAAACATACAGTCTAATTTGTGATAAGCAGCCACCTAGGGGACATGAAATTGGATGCTTAAGAATGAAATTGGCTGCTTAATAGAGGTGGCTGCTTATTGCAAAAAATATCCTTTTCTTGTTTTTATTAAGTAATATGTATAATTTTTCAAATGACTTTGGCACTATAAGACACAGCAAGTTTTAGTACATATTTATTATGTAAAATGCAAATCACTTTCAAAATCAATTTTAACATGCAAAACAGACAAAAACCATAAAAACCTTTTAACAAGATTCATTCCCACCACTGATATTTTGTTAAATAAAGAGACATGCATGAAATAAAGGAAACTTGAATTCAAACTTTGATTTATCTTGAAAGGCTATATATCCATATATACAATAAATATGTAATGATATATATACAATAAAATGCATACCCCAAGACTTGTTTCAACCAGTTGTCATGATAAGAAGACTTGAGAAACCATTGCGACAAATGATGTTATTGCTCATAATAAGCAAGTTTTCTTTTCATTAGATGACTACATTGGTTTCCACCAACTACATGTATCATTAATAAATATTTTCTTTGCATTACTCCTTATCATCTGCTGATGTTAACAATTTCTCATATAGGGGAATGTGTTAATACTTCGTTTACATGCCGCATGACCATGTGATGTTTTTTTTTAATCTTTTCATTTTAATTATTGAATTACATGCAAGAATTTTCAAGGTTAAAGAGTATTCTTAAAACATAGAGTGATCACTCTTTACTTACTTTCTCAAATCTGTAACAGAAGCCACACATAATTTCAATTTGTATGAATTCAATATTATTTCATGTCATTTTCATTATAATTCAGATTAAATATATTTTAATGCATATATCTATGTAAAGTGGAGGAGGTATTATTATCATCATAATGATAAAGAAAAAATATTTTATGGGAAATACGTTCTTTTGTGTCTTGAACAATTCTGTTTAACTCATTCTTCCCTTACTCCCTTTGATCATGACTTTAACTCATTCTTCCCTTACTCCCTTTGATCATGCCTTTAACTCATTCTTCCCTTACTCCCTTTGATCATGCCTTTAACTCATTCTTCCCTTACTCCCTTTGATCATGCCTTTAACTCATTCTTCCCTTACTCCCTTTGATCATGCCTTTAACTCATTCTTCCCTTACTCCCTTTGATCATGCCTTTAACTCATTCTTTCCTAACTCCCTTTGATCATGACTTTAACTCATTTTCCCTTACTCCCTTTGATCATGCCTTTAACTCATTCTTCCCTTACTCCCTTTGATCATGCCTTTAACTCATTCTTCCCTTACTCCCTTTGATCATGCCTTTAACTCATTCTTCCCTTACTCCCTTTGATCATGACTTTGACTCATTCTTCCCTTACTCCCTTTGATCATGCCTTTAACTCATTCTTCCCTTACTCCCTTTGATCATGCCTTTAACTCATTCTTTCCTTACTCCCTTTGATCATGACTTTAACTCATTTTCCCTTACTCCCTTTGATCATGCCTTTAACTCATTCTTCCCTTACTCCCTTTGATCATGCCTTTAACTCATTCTTCCCTTACTCCCTTTGATCATGCCTTTAACTCATTCTTCCCTTACTCCCTTTGATCATGACTTTGACTCATTCTTCCCTTACTCCCTTTGATCATGCCTTTAACTCATTCTTCCCTTACTCCCTTTGATCATGCCTTTAACTCATTCTTTCCTTACTCCCTTTGATCATGACTTTAACTCATTTTCCCTTACTCCCTTTGATCATGCCTTTAACTCATTCTTCCCTTACTCCCTTTGATCATGCCTTTAACTCATTCTTCCCTTACTCCCTTTGATCATGCCTTTAACTCATTCTTCCCTTACTCCCTTTGATCATGACTTTGACTCATTCTTCCCTTACTCCCTTTGATCATGACTTTGACTCATTCTTCCCTTACTCCCTTTGATCATGACTTTGACAGATCTCCTTCACATACCTTTAGAAACTTCTGATTAAGTTCTATAACTGAATAAAATATAAACCCCCTTTTCTGCAGGATGTTAGATATGTAATGACAGTCATGGCACTAACATTTATTCATATTCCTGGAATTTTTATCAGTACCACAAAGAATTGTTTCAAAGCAAGAGACTCTTATCTGTTCAGAAGTGAAAGTCATATCACAGTCTTTATTCAATGTTGAAAAATACATTGACCAAGCCATGGTTAAAGCATCCCCTGTGAGAGATTCAAGAACTAGTTCATGAACTACATGAATATTCAATAGCCGATCATGATCATAGAACCTTTTCATGAAATTCAATTCAATATATTCATGAACCTGTTCTTGATCTTCATGAACCTGTTCTCGATTTTCATGAACAAGTTAAAAACAGCTTTGTGTTCATGAATGGCAATTCAACATTCTTGAATGTTCATGAAGTTCATGAATAAATTCCTGAATATTTAGCAGGGGGTATAAAAACTGATTTCCAAATTGGAGTCAATGTTAAGCTTCTAGGGCTTAAAGGGTTCGCTAATTCATACTTTGATTAACTTGTCTGTAAATGCCAACATTATTTCTGCGCTTGTTCGTATAATGATTGTATAGTATTTTCAGAAAAAAAATTCTTCCGTCAATTCTTTTGGACAAACTAAGCAAAACGGACAATTGAATTTGCCTACCCTGGCTAAGCATCACCAAGTAAATTTTCGTAAATCCAAAATTGGCGCAAGTCCTGGTTATGCAGCAAGGAAGCACAGACAAGCAAGGTTTTCATTAAGATTTGAGGGAACAGATCCAGTTTGAGATCTAACCGATTCAGTCAGACAACCCTCTTTTATCAGACTTTATGACTGGGCATGAAGTAACCTATTCACAAGGGATTTAAACCAATGACTTGCATCTGCAATTGGTTCTTGATGGAAACCCTGCTCTAGAGAGACAGATGTAAATTATAAGATTTTCTTTCACAATTGATGTAAAATAAAATATGTTTAACCCATTACCAAACAATAACGACATTTAACCACTTAGTTGCTAATGACTCTGGAAAACTTTGAGGGAAAAGGAAAAAATTGCTGGTGACGAGCAATTTTTCCTTTTCCCACAATGTTTTCTGCCCTATCAGAAGATTATTTTCCAATTTCATCTTATTTTGAAATGTCGTCTACAAACTCTTTCAATTTGGGACAGCCGAAAAATTGGTGTTTGGTAAAGGGTTAACTAAATTATAGAAGGAAAACATGCCCCCTCCCCTTTCTGTGAGTATATACCTCTGCATAAAGTTCCCCAAGACTTATCACAGCTACGATAAAATTTGGATCCAGCTGAATGGCTTTCTGTGTGTACGAGAGGGCAATGTCTAACACCCCCATCTCTCTGTATAGCTGACATGTCCTCATCTGAACCTCAGAGTTGTCTGCAACAGATATATAGCATTACCTTTAAAGGTGCTTGTTCACAGAAGAGAGAATTTGAAAGTCAAAATTAATTTTATTAGTAGAAGACACTTTATTTTCAAAAGAGTAAAATCTCTTTCTGTGAGATAGTCCTTTTAGCAATTTGCTTATTTTGTCTCATTCCACATTTAAAAAGAGTCTTTGAGACTTGAAAATATCATTGATCTTATTTTAATGAAATTATTTTATTCCAAATGATTAAGTTTTTAAGCAAGGTGCACATTCCATAGATCTTTGTTTATTTCCTTTGACTTATTATCATGTCTCACAGACTTTATTGAATAATGTCTAATTGTTCAACTTCTATTTTCCAATAATGTTTTGTCAGATATTGCCTTAGTTATTGATAGGCCTTAAATCTCTATTCCTTAATTGTCCTTTAAGCATAGAAAATTTACTGAATTTGAATCATTCTAATCTTACCAGGTAACAGGTTTAACATTGAATTGTAGATTTCCTTCTTTCTTTGTAGCAAGCTATTTTTCTTCTTAGCATCTCTCTCACTTTGCATTTGCCTAACTATTTTGTGTTCTGAAATCATAAAAAGATATCTGTTCAACTATTTTTGTCACTAGAAACAAATGAGAAGTATTAACAACATATCAACCTTTGTAAATTACATACCAAAATGCATATTATGCTCTTTTTAATATTTTCTCCTTTGTCCAAACTATTTACACAATATTTATAAAGGTTTTAACATCATGTCAACAGTATTTCAATTATGTTGCACATACTGATGATAAAAGACCCAAATCTTGCTCACAAATAATGGCTAGTCAAGCCAGCTAGAACCATCTACATTCTGTAAGTCAAATTAGAAACTTCTTTTAATAAAAATTCACTGCAATTTGAACCAATGAGGAAAAGCGTTATGTAACGACAAGTTCTTCAAACTACCAGTCCTGCTAGGCCATGGAGGTCAATATATACTTACCCTTTTGTTGTTACAGTAATGTTTGAAAGTCTTCTGCTACAGAAAGCATCCCAGCAGAATAAATAGTTTGCAATCGATCGTTTCAGGAATTATTCCAAATGGTGTTGAATGCAACACACACCTATCTATTACAAAAAAAGTTACCTTCATAGAAAAGTTTTTCCACCTCTGTTTGTGCCTCCTTTTTCTGGATACCAATAGCTATTGTATCACCCAGGTTAATTGTGCCGTGATAGGTACCCTCTGGCTGAAATTACATGTAGGTTGTGATCTACGCACAGTGACTTAGTGTTAGCCTAATAGAGCAATTTTAACCAATCAAAATCTCTGATTATCAAATTTCTAGCAGAGTAATTTAAATTGTATTTTGTTATGATGGTTTATTAAATTTTCAACAGCAAGTGCATTAAGATATCTATACAGTATATAGAGGGTCCAATGCAGAGACTGAACCCTAGATAAATAAGATAAGGAACTAAAAGAATGTACCTGTAACATAACATTACTTGTTCAAAGCTGTGAGGAGATTTGGAAGTAGAAAATTTATTTCTTAAAACCATTGTGTTGTAAAATGATACCCACTAAAGAATAGCCACTGGACGTAGAATTAGATTGATTTTTAATACTTTAAAATGTGTATGCAGTGACTTTACATGTATTGTAAAGCAAAATCATGACATCCCTTCGGAGATCTACCAGATATAAACTGTAAATATTTAGATAACTTGACACTTTGTAATTTAGTCTAATTTCAATAGCTACTGTATTGTTTCAACAACATTTTCTTTTGACTTTCAAATGTTCTCTTTTACGAACAAACACCTTAACAACAAGCACCCTCAGCACTAGAGGATAGACTTTGCTTATGCTAACTGTTCAAATGTGGTTTAACAGTGTGTCAACTGTTTTTCAATTATCTTACGGCCTTCCCGGATTTCACCTACAGTGTCACAAGGACACTCAAATATAAATTTCCCGCGCAAAAGTGAGGATTGAACCTAGAACCCTACTTTTAAAAGTTGTAAACCTTAACCACTGGGCCACAAATGACCCTTTTAATCCTGGGAGTATCAAGGACAGCCTTGTGACTTTTATCTATACAAGTAAGCTGTCTATATGTTATATGTATTCAGGAAGTTGATGTATTTTTTTTGTTTCCTTCTGAACAGATTATACATAACAGGTGCAATAATCAAATACGTCTTCGTTAAATGTTCTGCTTGTTAAATGTTCCCTGAATGTATCAGACAAGGGAGGTAACTTGACAGGAATAACGAGCAAAGGAAATAATGATTAGTTCCCTTAGATCATTATTTGAAAGATACATGTACTTAGGTCAGGTTCAGCTGAATGCAGTCTGAAGACTAATATTTACTACATGAAACAATTCATCGTTTTCATGTTTATTAACCCTTTACCAAACTCCAAATTTTCGACTGTCCAAAATTGAAAGAGTTTGCAGAAGACATTTCAAAATGTGATGAAATTGGAAACTGATCATCTGATAGAGCAGAAAACACTATGGGAAAAACAGAAATTGCTCCTTAAGAGCAATTTCTCCTTTAACCACAATATTTTCCAAAGTCATCTGCAACAAACTGGTTAAATGTCGTCATTGTTTGGTAATGGGTTAAAAAGAATAATGATAATAATAAAAACAAAAATTGAAACTATCTTATTACCAGGTACAGGATTTCCCCTGGTTCTTGAATACACTCCATAGGTTTGTCTTGATCAGAGAGTCCTGGATAGATTTTCTTAAACCACTCAATCTGTGTATAACCGGGGTAGACACCTGAAAAGATATTTTACTCAAGAAACCCATACTCTATGTTAACTTAATCTGATACTTTTGGGCCTGCGTTCTTGAGTGTGATATCTTGCTTAACCCATTACCAAACAATAACAACATTTGACTAGTTTGTTGCAGACGACTCTGGAAAACATTGTGGGAAAAGGAGAATTGCTCTTAACAAAAAAATCTTCCTTTTCCCTCAATGCTTCTGCCCTATCAGATGATTATTTTTCAATTGCATCACATTTTGAAATGTCGTCTGTAAACTCTTTCAATTTGGGACTGTGGAAAATTCGCCGTTTGGTAAAGGGTTAACAGGCCTTTTTTATGCCCCATTCCCCACGCTCTGGAATACACATTTTTCCCACCTAAAGCTGAAAATTCCCCTGACGAGTTGTCTTTCTTAAAGGCAGAGTGTGATTCAATATATTTATGCAGGGTTGTCATTTATTTTTGGAGTAAAAGGTCAACTTTTCATTTTAGGAGGCAAAAACCAAACTAGAATTAGCTGTTACTTATGACCACCCATCATATTTTTGTTATTTGGGCCGAACAATAAACATATGTCCCCTTAATATAATGAATAAGTATCTTAATAAAACAAACTAACCTCCTGGGGGTGTGTGATGAACTGGATACAAAAACCATCTCTTGCGCCCATACACAACACCGTTCCACCCGTCTGCATGTTTGTGGAAACTCACGCCCGAACCCGAACTTCCAAGGAAGAAAATACTGTCATCAAGTGCTGTCTGAAATTGAATAAAGACCATAATGTGCTTTACAAGGAATTTGTATTGAAGATAGATCATTATGAGATCTTATCAAACGCTGATTCAAATTGTGTACACCAAAATATAATTTGCTGCGCTGAAGTGTCTCACCTCAAAAACTTCAAAGTCCTTCACAAAAGTGAAGGAGATAAAATAGCCTTGTATTTTTACAATGTGTATGGGAAGCATTTTCATTGTGTGATTTTGGCAAGTAAGCATTGTTATAAAAAACAAAAAAAAACATTTGTACAAGTATTTAAAGAAAGCTAAATAACTGAAAAGAAATTGAGCTCTTTCTTCTTCAAAAGCTATGCTGGAGGGCCTTACCAAAATTTACTACATATTCGACAAATTTAAAGCAACAACAGATAAGAATGAAATAGAAAAATCCTACAGTTCCTTTTAACACATTGAGAAGATGCTGTTCATACAAAATTTGTTAATAGCAGGCCCATCAAGATATGACAACAATTATGTGAATTAATGAGAGAAATTCTTACCAATACAGCAAAGTAACTTAGTAAATATAACCAAAAATTTGGGGTTGAAATTCCTACCTTCACAGCAAAATAACTTGATAAATGTAATGTGAATTAAGGGGTGAAACTCTTACCTTCACAGCAAAGTAACTTGGTAAATGTAATGTGAATTAAGGGGTGAAACTCTTACCTTCACAGCAAAGTAACTTGGTAAATGTAGCGTTTTTGGTAAGCTGCTGTCTTTGTAGAATTCTCTGTCAAATACATACCTAAAATACAACAATAAATATTAATAGACAGCCAGTTTTAAATTAACCACTCCCTTACACAGATAACTTTAAATGAGTATCCAGAAAAAATCATTTGTAAACAGTTTGACAAAATGAAAATAGGCCAATCAGGATGACCTGATTCCTTCTGCCCAATAAAGACAGCTTTGCAGCATTTGACAATGGCATTATCACAGAAGCAATGAGCAATGGCAATATGAGAATTTGTTCATGGTAAACTTATCTTTTTATAATTTACAGATGGCTTTCGATGCCTTCACAGTATAGCAATCTGGACTTAGTGAAATGAGTAATTACTCATGACCTAATATAAAATCTTACTTTGAACACCCTATCTCACAATTGAGGATTTAATCTTTTTTTAAAAAACTGTTTTCTATGAATAAAATGACATCACAAATTAGCAACTAACTGCTGAGTTTAAGCAGAACACGTTTCCTTTGTATCAAACCAATTCTTTAATTAGTTAAAAATTAACATCAAATATATACTTGGCAAACAAACTTTCTTTCAGATTCTGAAGAAATGAGCTTCATTATAGCAAATACTTTAAGTAGGACTTTTAAGTTGCTTCTTCACGTTTGAGATATGAATGCCAAAATAGAGTGCTGCTGGAACAATGCAGTTTTTGAACTGTTGTACAAAATGAATCTCAAATTAACTGTTCATAGGGAAATAAATTCAAAAGCCATTGATATTCCTAAGTAAGTACAGATGATATGCAATAATTTTAAATACCATTGCAATGCTTTTGGTATCAAACAAATATATATTCACAGGGTACAGGCTCCTAACCCTTTACGGTATATAGCGCCGTTCGCCGCCTTATCGATTACCGTATAAAACCCTTTTCGCCGTTATACCTATTACCGTATAAAACCTGTTTTGACGTTCTATCGATGACCGCATAGAACGCTTTTCGACAGCGGAAAAATTGATTCAACTTTAACCCTTAATTACACACCTTTAAACACATGTCACTTTCTCCAAATTTCATTTTCCTCCGAAATAAATATGTGTTTTTTCATTTCCGATGATAAAATCATAGGGTCAAAGTTTAAAGTTTTGCTCTAGAGAGAATTTTTCCACAATGGTCTCACGGCACCCTTATGAAAATAACGCTATCAAATTGAGATGAAGGGAATTCAAATTACCAACCCAATTAATGAGAGGCCTTCAATATCCAGTCATAAAAGATCAAAACAATGCCGATTTGTAAAGACTCGATAAGGATTTCATGCAATTCTTTAAAAACTTAATACATTTCTAAAAATACTATCCAATTAAAACGAGAGCATACAGCACGCGACCTGTAAAGGATGTTTATGACACGGAGCTATTGTTCAAAGTTTAAAGGCGATTGAAAATAAAGCTGTTAAATCATTGACGTTATAAAGACGGCTATTTTGAATATTTAGCCAATTTTGGCGTTTCCGATCGCAGGTCAGACATTAATGTAGATTCAAAGCAGTCATTTGATCATTTTTTTTTAAGCCTGAAGATGATGAAATGTTGATAAATTTTACCAATTCACGAACAAGCAAATTAGATCATTCCTCCGACTTTGACTACAACAAAGAGCTTTTTGTAGATTCACCACCCATTAACACGTATTTTACGGAAATGTTAGCATGTTTCGATGTCATTATAAATTGATATTGACCGTTTTTCATGTTTTAGAAGGACCAGGTTTAACTACTTTACGAAGAAATATTGTGTTGAAAAACATTCTTTTTTTCATTTTGGAAACAGTTTTAATGGGAATTGAAGTGAAACGAGTCATCTGCGTTGAGAAATGTGCAAAAACAAAGTATGTATCTCTAGGTATGAATGGTATTTTTCGTCAACAAAATTCCCTGCAATTGATGACAAAACAGAAAAACAAATTAAGGATCTCTCAGGGAGAACACATAAGTCATTTTATTACTTTTGATTTTGTATAATTCACTTCATAATATACAGTTTCATTGTTTGTTTGATTTTTTACACCTTAATCCTGATATGAATGTACATAAATAAAGGAAAAAAACATCAACTTAAAGGAAATTTTGTTCTCGTCGTCTTTTATTCTTTGAGAAAATCTATTAGATGAACGTAAAATGCATTAATTTGGGTTTGATTAACAGTACCCCAATCAATAACAGTTATCGGAGATAATCCTGTGCAAATAGGTACCCAGGGTGACTGATTATATATGCGTTAATGGTCTCCGATAATCGGATGGTTAATACCTATGGAGTCACTGATAAGCTTTATCTCTATACCTTAAAGGGTTAAACACTCAAATACAAGCTAATTTTGCCTCCAATGGCTTTTCTCAAGTGAGTATTTTACATTAGTACAGCTATTGTACAGCTTTAAAGATATTCAACTTTAACTTCCAAATTTCCTTACAACTGTGTACAAGCAGCTTCAAGTACATATACTTACAATGGTTCTCCTATGCTGTCATTTGAACGGATCATTTCGTTGATATATTTTGAAAAGGATGTGTCGACATATCCCGAGCCTCCCCTTCGTACAATTTCCCGAGCATTCCCAGAATACACTGACCAATCACCGTATTCCCTGCCGAGACTGTCCACCGTCCACTTCGAAGGGTCAGTCCATCCTTTAGCACCATTGGAAAATTTCACAATTAGAGGTTTCTTAAAGCGATAATGATCTTCAAAATGAGACTGTGTGATTTCCGTATCACTAAACCTATCGATTGTACAGATTGAGCTATCGAACAAAGAGTTTGTGAGATCGTCTGCTAATCGCCAACCTCCATCTGTTACAGGCTTTCCAGAACTCTTCAATGTTGTCAATTCCTCACTGATTGTAACATTGTTCTCTTGTTTAAACAGTGCAACAACAGCCTGTCTATATTCAAGAAGTATCACAGATAACACCAGAACGATGGCACTGAACACATACAGCCACAGTTTGGACACATTACTGTTACTGCTGGTACTCCTTTTAATCTTTGGAGATGGGTTCTGACTTTGTAATTTCTGTGACCGTGCGCTTGTCTGGTTCCCAATGCTGGGTCCATTGGAAATGGATGAACGCTTCTTGACCATGCCTGTGTCCTGCTGACCACTGGAAAATAAGAGAAAAGAATAACCAAATGAGAATACTGCAAGATATGGTAACAGTCACAAAGGTAGAATAATGGAATCTTACCCCACTATTATTCAATCTGAGGGTTCATTGCAAGACTATAGCGAGTGCTTCACAATCATGAAGGACTCGATCACTATTGTCTTGCAATGAATAAATGCTTGCAATATGAATCAAAGGTAAAACAATGAAGTCTAACCTCAGCACTTATAATCCTACTATTTTACAAGGACAACCTGTCCTTGTATATTATATTTGAGATTACATACCAGTTATATATGAGCTACAGATAAGTGTGTAAATCAGAGCCTTTTTTCTGAAGTGTTTTGATAATTGTCTTGACCAGAACATTCCAAAATAGCTTATTAATATGTTGGCAACAGTTGTTGAGTGGTAGAGCGAGCGTCAGACTCTGGTACCTAGACCTAGAGTCCTTGGTCGATCCTCTGAGTGTTTAAGCTGTGATGTTAAACTGCCTGGACTATTTTTTACCCAATAATCGGTGTGACAGTATGGGTTGTGTATCCAGGAAGCACGAAATTAATAAGAGTTATTTATCAATGTTGTAAGAACTTGTTTCACAATCGATGTCAAATAAATAAATTAATCTGAACCAATACAATATAAAGTTTAGAATATTGATAAGAAAAGAAAGCAATTGGAATGTAACCTCTCTAATCTTTACACCTGTTTACAAGGACCTTATTCACTTCAAATCCTAATTCAAGCTGAGAATTAGCTTGAGACTACACTGTTTAACCCTGAAACAAACTTCATGCATAATGCAAACAGGTTAGATCCAGGCCAGTCCCCAAGCAAATTGGCGACTGGCCTGTGATCTAACATGTTTGCTACTCTGAGAATCTTTCCTCAACAAAACAAGCAGATTTCAATGGTTTTGGAAAGCAGACAACACAAAAATATTTTTTTTTGAAAATTTCCTAGCATTCTTATTTACCGGTAGGTAAGTTAAAGGGGTGTATATATAATATTACATGAAGTAATCTTAAAATTAATTAGAAAAATCCTTGTTCCCATAAGAATCATCCAAACAATTGTTATGAATATTCACAATATAGGGTTTTATATAGAATAGCAATAAAGGTGTTAGCTTGGGGATATACAACTCTTATCACAAGATCCTCTGCTCCACCCAGTTAGTTACCAAACAATAACGACATTTGACAAATTTGTTGCAAATGACTCTGGAAATCATTGTGGGAAAAGAAGAAATTGCTCTTAACGAGAAATTTCTCCTTTTTCCACAATGTTTTCTGCCATAACAGAAGATTATTTTCCAATCTCATCACAGTTTGAAATGTCGTCTGCCAACTCTTTCAATTTGAAACTGTCGAAAATTTGTCGTTTGGTAAAGGGTTAACCAATTAATCCCTTTGACCATTTAATTCCATAACTATTAACTCAATATAAACCGTTTAAAGGGACTAACTCAGAGCTTTGTGAACTCGGAGTAGTAAACATTAAAAATTTGATATGTACATAATCATCGTTATTAAACCAAATACCATTTTCAATTTCTTTACTTCAAAACTGCTGAAATCCCATGTTTTCTTTAAATAATTTGAAGTGAGCCTTTGCACCTGACAGTGCTTCTATAGGAAAGCTGGTTTATAGAATGACGCAAGAATTCTTTCTCAAAAAAACTTTTTCATTGTGATATAAGTTTGTAACCATTGTGACAAGAGGAGAGATGGTTCTCCAAAAGCAATTTCCTATTTTCTCACAGTGGTTTCTTGGAATAGCTTTAGTTGTTATATAGCAGAAGGTTTCAAGAGCTGTGTTCACTAACTTCATAAACAGTCATGAAGAAAAAATAACTGACTGTAAACACAAATCTTTTCTTGATCATTTCCGTGAATTTCAAGAATATGTTCATGAAAATATTTAGGGACAAATTCAATCTATTCATAAAAACATTCACCAACATAATCTTCTTGTTCATGAACATGATCTTGTAATTCATGAACATGTTTTAGAATTTGCCTTTATGGACAGGTAAATTATAATCAGATTTCATTCCCTTTGTTTTGAATGAAGGAAAGGATTTATTGGAGATAATAGCCTGACCTGATCCTATAAGACTATTGAATAGGAGAAACAGCTGGTATGTCAATAACTAAACCTTTGTATAACCTTAGAATAATACAACCTTAGAATAACAGCTAGTAATAAAGAAATTGTATTGTTTAATGAAGTCAAGGCTCTCTTCAGAACATCAGCAAACATATTATACAGAGAACTGGCATCTGCGACTCTAAATACTCAGTACCGTTTGACACTGTGACCAATTATACCATCATTTACTATATTTTCATGTACATTGAAGGACACATTTCTCTAGAGAGTATGCAATAGGCAGCACATGATGTGGTGTTTAACAGATAGGGTTTTACTTTGTGTCAACAGTATTTCAGTTATATGGTGATGCCCAGCTCATTACACATCGTAGAAGCCACCTAGCTAGAAAGTTACCTTTGAAGCTATATAACTCTTCTGAAAGTCAAAAACCAAACCCAACCCTGATTTGAACCCTTATCAAGAGAAGCCATGTAATTACAATTTATGTAATTTAACCACTTGGTCATAAAGACATTAAGTGAAAATTGTACTGTAAACATGGTCACTTTTTGGTGATTATTTATTAAAATTGTTACATTGCATCCATTGCAAACTGTGATTGTAATTTGCTCCCAAAATGCAATTTTGTATTGTCAGAGGAACATTCTAACAATGAGTTTAGCATATCTTTTCCAAACTACCTCCTGCGAAAGATTCAAGAACTGTGTTCATGAACTTCAATCATGAACAGACATGAATGACAAAAGGCCTTTCATGAACACAAAGCAGTTCTTGAACATGTTCATGAATTTCAATATTAACTTGTTAATGAATTTCAAGAACATGTTGGTGAACATCAAGAACAGGTTCATGAATGCATTCATGAACCTTATAATTCTTCATGTTCATAAACATGTTCTTGAAATTCATTTTCAAATTCAAGAACAGCTTTGTGTTTATGAACAGCCTATTGTCATTCATGTCTGTTCATGAAGTTTATGTCTTTTAAAACAATTCCTTGATTTTAGATGACTGCAGCTGCTTTTGATCTTTTAGACAATTGTAGGAAATGAGAAATTGATCTAAAGCTCCTTACGAAATAATAACTGATTACTTACTTTGTATAAACTCACTTTATTAAATCCCTGACAGTTATTAATTTGACTTTGGATGTGACTACCAACATAGCTAACAAATAATTAACAATGCAATTATTCACTGGTAAATTTTTATGACCTTGTCGTACATCAAAGTACTAACATATTAATGTGAAGCTTTGATGATACAATCCAGAAAGGTCTTTATTCTTTTGCATCCAATTACCAAGCCAAATAAAAGCTCGAGAGTTAAAAAAAAAAACTCTATAAGAAATCAATGGATTTGACGTTTACATCCATTGATAACAATAAGTACTTATATCTGTCTAAACGGAAAAAAAAAAGAAATTACTTCACAAACCAATGTGAACAATTGAAGTCTGCCCTTTCCAGATACATGTTCATAGGTTGGTAATTCCTTTCATTTAAAATAAAATTACTACAGAATATCCTACAAAAGACAAACAAACTCTAAGAGATGTATGGAAATCCTTTGCAAAAAATTCAAGAACTATGTTCATGATCTTCATGAACAGAAATGAACATTAAATGGCAGTTCATGAACACAAAGTTTTACTTGAACATGTTCATGAGTTTAAGGAAAATGTTCACGCACATCAAGAATGTATTCATGGATATGTTCATGTCCATTATAATGTTCATGAACATGTTTTTATAATCAAACATATTCAAGAACAATTAATTTTGTGTTCATGAATATACATTTTCCATTCATGTCTGTTCATGGAGTTTACGAGCACAGTTTTTGAATTGTTTGCAGGGAATGTAATAAAATAATAATCCATCCACAAATCAATGAAGAGTGTTACAATAGGTGTATACAACCAGGCCCATTCACAGATTCCCATTAGAATAAATAATGGTATTATATATCATCTTCACCCATCTGACAAATAAACCCAACTTTTTCTTAAACATACTTCAATGCACTTCATTCAAAAACAAACACTGTGTAAATATCATTTAATAAAACTTGGCAAATGTCTATCCATGAATATCTCTTCCTATTCTTTAGAAAGTAATAATAACAGTTTCACTCAAATAACAGACAAACAAATTAAATCAATTATCTATTTCAGAGAACAGCACTTTTGGTAAAACAAATAACTTGCAAAGGACAAGCAATGTCCGTCTAAAGTTATCAGGTGTCTCCAAAAAACAAAAGGTCATTAGATATACTAACCAACTATTAATTAATAAATGACTCTACCTTCACCAACTTCATAAGACCATGAAAGAATAATCTGGATCAAGAAAGGCTCATTTACACAAAACCCTTTCAGTGGCATTCAACCCCTTACTCTTTAATCATTTAACCTCACTGTATCAAATCCAAAAGACTTAGAAACCTCTGTGATAATGGGATTATATAATTGCTCCTTGTGAGCAATTAATCCTTTTTTCACAGAGGTTTTTAAGTAATATCATAGAGAAAACAGACAGAATGTTTTTTACCATATTTGTCGTCTGCTGTTGCCATCAATTTTTGACCAGTCACAAATTACAATATGGGGGAATGGGCTAAAAACCTCTTCCATGTTTGTCGGCCGCTGCTTAAAAAACAAAACTAACCAATAGAAGATAAATGATATGCATTTTCTCTTTTTGTTTCAAGTTTTTTACATTATGCTATATATAATATCTCTGAAGTTTCACATGAGTAAAAGGTCACCTTCATTAGTGGAAGTGTCAACCTCATGACAGGATTCAAACCCAATACTTCATACATACATAATTAACCTACTCCTTTAAACCTTTACCAAACGCAAACATTTTTGACTGTCCCAAATTGAAAGAGTTTGCAGAGGACATTTCAAAATGTGACAAAATTGAAAATAAATCTTCTGATAGCGCAGTAAACATTGTGGGAAAAGGAGAAAATTGCTTGTTATGAGCAATTTCTCCTTTTCCCACAATGTTTGCCAGAGTCATCTGAAATAAACTGGTTAAATGCAGTAATTGCTTGTTAATGGGTTAAGTAGATTTTGTGACTTGGCCAAATTCAAAACAACTTCGGATGACAAAAAGTGCCATAAAAAAATTACATCTTACTATGATTTATGGCAGTAAACTATTGTGACAAAACACATAAATGACTCGTATACCAATTCACTACATGAAACAGAAGCTACTCAAGTTTTCTGCAACAGATGATTTAAGTACAGCGTGCAGGGAGTTAACCCTGCATAAAAACAAATTGGGAATTTGTCTGATCTGCTGCAGATGCTTAATGGAACTAGCTCACAGACTGCATTCTGTATGTAACAAATGTTAACATCATGCAGGGCTCCAGATAGAGTCGGTACATCCATACTGTACAGACAGAATTTTGGCACGTACGGATAGAAATTTGCATTCAAACGTACATGACTACTACATGTAACGGCCAGTTTTTTTCTGTATTGATCCCTTGCGAAAAAAGTCTGTATTCCAAAAATCGTAAATAAAAAGGAAGAAAGAGATCACTTCTAGCAAATTGACATCAAAAATCTAACAGTCGGTTGGAATTTCTCGTGTTCAGCTTTGGTCCTGTCTTTAATTCCCAAATCGAATATACCGATAGGCTGCATACCAATACGAACGAAGGACCAAGTTACGCGCGCACCTGACCATATAAAAACAAATCAATACATCGCCACCATGGCACCAAAAAAAAGATAGGCGATTTTTTCCAATGATTGCCGAAAAATCGGATTTATTAACTTAACATAATGATTTAATCAATCCTCTGCATTAAGCAAAAAAATCATCTTTAAATTCTTTATTTTAAAGTCGCTTAATATCTGCAATTTCATCAAAAAAAGAGAAATGAAGCAAAGATATGATATTTAGCTCCTTACCCTTCCATCACACTGTCAAGATGGATAGTTGTCAGCTCCTGCATGGTGTTTAATTACCGTAAGGCTTTTGCTAAAATATGAAAAATTATTTGAAGAAATAGGCAAACCCATTTTCCCACTATGTGATTTGGTGAAATAACCTAATTCAAAGAAACACCAGACAAAATAAATTTCATGGAGACAATACATTTTCAACAGGAGAAATTATGTGACACCTTTTTCAAACAGTCCTTTTTGCAGCTGCAGCTTTATCAAGGTGAGGTATAATGTTCACACTTATTTATTTTACATTAATAAAAATGTGGTTGAAGATTGAAGCTTATCAAATTAGCTGACCGCTTCATGGACACCAAACCAGTACTCACAAGAATTTGTGGGCCCATTTTTTGCAGTTTTCACCTCTCCTAATGAAGATCGAACCCGCGATCCTCAGTTCAAGAGGCCGTCACTCTATCACTAACTGCAGCACTCTCGCCAACTTGAGATACTATGCTGTAAGGGGTTAAATATCATACCTTTACTACATAAAGCTGTCAATCTTCCTCCAAACTAATTATCTAATTATACACATTGAGTGGGTTGAGACATGCCATTGGAAGAAGTGCAAAAAAGGGTCTTGTACATCATAACCTAAACAGGTGTCTGAATCAATTGAAACATTGCTCTCGATCAGCCAGAAAGCAATGCAAATTGTCTGATTCAAGACCACACTTTCAAGAAATATCACTTTGGATCTATAACAATGCTGAAAGAAGGGCTCACTCATATTTATGGAAATATCTAGACAAGTGTTTTAATCAACTGTCATTAGTTAAACACCTTGTTCTAACCAATTTAGATTTTTAACAAGCTAACAAGATGAATCAACAGACAATAACTACTACATAGTGCAACCAATTTGGTCTTTTATCAGATTCTGTCTGTGGTATAATTGCCAGTAGAAATGAAATCTATGAAGCTATATTAACACATTACCAGTGCAAAATAATTAATTCTGTTTCCCATCTATAATGAAAACAAAACAGGATACAATATCGGTAATTAAACTGTGACAAAAATTGAGCGGAAATAAAATGATAATAAAACAAGAGAACTAGCATTTCCTTTAAGTTCTCATCCTTTTCTGCATTTGTACTCTACTGACCTTCCTTTAATTATTGGGTTTTACATCACATCAACATTATTTGAGGAATACATGTTGCAAAAACCTGAATCTCGATGATGGAGTGTAAGACCCCATAATCAAGCTGGGTAAAACCATTGGCATTCCATTAATCAAACAAGAGACTGTGTTGCTTGAAAATCAAAATTTGAACCCACACGGAGAGGGGCCATGTAATTTCATGTTCTGTACTCTAACCACTAGACAATGATGTCATTTTAAACTTAACCCTTAGAATGCTGGGTAATTTTCTAAAAATAAATTTTTGAGTCGTCTGCATTCCAAAACCTTATATATGTGCTCAATTTTGAAGAGGAAAGATACTCAGAGTAGCAAACAGGTTAGATCACAGGCCAGCCACCAATTTACCTGGTGGCTGGCTTGGATCTAAGCTGTTTGCATAAGCATGAAGTCGGTTCCAGCACCAAAAGGGATAAAAAAGAAAATCAATCAATAGAGTTCACAGAACTACAGCAGACAATATTTGGAATTATCATGTGATATTCTTTCCTTAATTCTGAAATTATCATCTGCCACTTCCCCAAATGTGAATGACAAAGAAACTTTTCATATAGTAAAGACTCATCATAACTCATAGTGATTATATGTAACAGCTTAACATTAGCTTGACACTTCAACCCTTATCTCATATACCATATTTTCAACCTTTCGTCAGTAGACTTCCAAAGAAACCACAGAAACAAAAGGAGCAATACCTCAATATGAGGAATTGTTCCTTTTGTCTCTTTGGTATCTACCAAATAGAAAAACACCAAATTCTCTCAAAGGGATTTGGATAATTTTAAAGGTCCTTGTTCACAGATGTGAGAAAATTTGGAAGTTAGAAATAATTTTCTTTAAAACTGCACATAATATGGCTGTACTGTCATATGGTTACACACTGAAGAATAGCCATTGGAAGCAAAATTAGATTGTTTATAAAATAATACTTTAACCCTTTCCCAAACAACAAATTTTCGACTGTCCCAAATTGAAAGAGTTCGCAGACGACATTTCATAATGTTATGTAATTGGAAAACAATCATCTGATAGGCCGGAAACATTGTGGGAAAAGGAAAAATTGCTCATCACAAGTTATTTCTCCTTTTCCCTCAATGTTTTCTAAAGTCGTCTGCAACAAATGTGTCAAATGTTGTCATTGTTTGGGAAAGGATCAAAGTGTACATACAGCGAATAAAAACTGTATTAATAAAATACTCCAAAGCATGACATCGCATTCTATCGTTAACAGACTGTACAGACTTAGATGAATTGAAATTTCCTGGATAAATAATGCTTTCGGATCAACAGCTACTTTTACCTGTATATCAAACAAGAATACAAAAACTGTATTGTTTAACCCTTTACCAAATGCCAAATATCCGACTGTCCCAAATTGAAAGGTTATTAATTTGCAGAAGAAATTTAAAAATGTGATGGCATTGGAAAATATTCTTCTGATAGGGCAGAAAACATGGTGGGAAAAGGATTAATTGCTCATTACGAGCAATTTCTCCTTTTCCCACCATGCTTTTGAGAGTTGTCTGCAACAAACTAGTCAAATGTCGTTATTGTTTGGTGAAGGGTTAGATGACAATTTTCATTTTGACTGTCAAATTTTCTCATATAGAACTGTGAATAAGCACCTTTAAGAAGATCAAAAAGTGTGATTAACCTTTATTCCTCCTTATGGAAACCAATGACTGGTTCAAACCGAAATTTAAACAGCACACAACAACAAAACACAGCATGAAGAAAAAGCATGCTGGGTGAAAACCATTGTGATAAAAGACTAAAATGTTTATTTGCAGCAACTTTAATTGACTTTTTGAAATTGTGGCTTCATAATAAAGTGTTCTGCAGTTGAAACATAAAAAGAAAATTATGGGTGATATGGAGTAAGGGGTGATATGGAGTAAGGGGTGATATGGAGTAAGGGGTGATATGGAGTAAGGGGTGATATGGAGTAAGGGGTGATATGGAGTTAGGGGTGATATGGAGTAAGGGGTGATATGGAGTAAGGGGTGATATGGAGTAAGGGGTGATATGGAGTAAGGGGTGATATGGAGTAAGGGGTGATATGGAGTAAGGGGTGATATGGAGTAAGGGGTAATAGTTTATTCACTTTATTTTAAAAGTCACTTTTCCAATACCCTTTTTCTTTCAAATACATTTATAACATAAGCACAGCGCAAGTTGCTTTTACAAACACTAGCTAATCTAGCAATTTGTTCCCATGTTAAAACAGGACAGTGGTATTTTGAGCCACACCATATCAGAGTAGAAAATGATCAAGGTTTTAATAAAACAATATAAAACCATGACATCTTTCATAATAACTTGGTTTTGTCACAGCAACAGCTCCTAGTATAGCAAAGCGCCTCAAGAGCATTCAAAATGTTAGTTTGTTTCAAGAGTGTCGATCATAGAAGAAAAAAAGTCATTTTGGAGTCTTTTGCAAATGATATTCCAAACAACTACAGACAGACTGGCGGTCTGTAAGACAACTAATTAAGAAAGTTTCAGTAGGATGACTTGTGCACTGTACTAATTAAGACAGCTTGAGAATAAATTACCCTGCAAACAAGTTGGAAAAGAGTGTTCATTTAAAATATGATTTACTTAACTGTATTCAGGAAATGTTACATTGTATATGCATATTAACGATATCCAATATTATTGACAACCAATATTACAGATAAATAGAGGGAAGGAAGGAGAGACAAAAGAGAACCATTTTTCTCTGGGTTAAAGGTGCTTGTGCAAAGATGTGAGGAAAATTAACTTTGAAACCACCACACCTGTACTATTATATGATAGCTAGGCACTGAAGAAAACGCCAAAAGTCATTGGAAGCAAAATTAGATCATTTTCATTCTTGAAAGTGCGTATACAGTGAATTGACATGAACAGACAGTATATAAATTAAAAAGACATCACTTTTAAGATCTATACCACATATAAACTGTTCATACTAAGATAAATTGAAGTTTCCTGAAAAAATTATGCTATCAGTATGTTTCCTGCTTTTGTTATATTAATTGGATAAGTTGGAGTTGATTAATAATAGCAGTAATTAAAACTATACTTCATTTATATCACAGCTTTCAGTGCATCTCTCAATGCCCCAAAACTTTGAAAAGAAACAATTTGGATGATTAGAGAATTTGTTTGTCACAAGCAATTACTCATACTTTTGCTCAAAGAAGTTTTTTACTTGATATACTAAAGTAAAGATTTCCAGACTTTCCATCAACTGCAACTGGTGCATTTAATTTAGACTAATCGAAAAAAATGAATGGATTAGCAACCATTGAATAACATATACAGTATACTTATAAAGTCTGTACTTACTTTTTAGTGTTATCGTAACTTGTATTCTGGCAGAGATTGGTCAGTCTCTTTCTACGAATACTACTTGTCAAAAGCAGGCGCCGTGCCATCATGGCAAAATCAATGTTCAACTAAATAAGTTGTAAGGATAATGTTGCTATTCCTTTTAGAAGTTACGTAACAGCACCAGACTTAACATCCATTTGTAAAATATTAAAATCTTCAACACTTATCAGCTGTTCTTAACACATTGACACTCATGGAAAATCTGCAACTTGTTTACACTTTCATTTCTTATCATGTGTTTGTAACAATTTTTAACCTATCCCTAGCCCTATAGTTCTTATCAACCATTTGTTATACATTCAAATAGAACGCTTCAGCACAAATGCAGTTTGACACTTTATAAACCCAACACTCATCAAACATTTGCAGACTAACTCATATAAATGCATCTTATAATGCATCTATTACACATTACAATCTTGAAAAAAAAAATGCAGCCAACCAAGATACAAAATTTCATAAAAAAGAAAAAAAAATCTATTCCCTGAAAACATGCTGCCGAAACGCGTAGACATAGAAAAAAAAGAATTATGAAAATCACAGTACATGTTGTTGTTGATGCTCAATCACATATGAAAATCGCAGCAACAAATGAATGTCAAAGGTTTTGTTGTCCTGCAAAACTTATAATTGTGTTAACAGACAAAGCTAGACTGTCTTAGTTGGTCTTGCTGTTGTTAATAGTTCCAGTTGGAAGTTCATATACCATATAAAATTTATGCAACAGATGGTCTTCAGACATTGCCAAAGCTGATTCCAAATATTGGAAGTCATGCCTGATCAAAATCAAGCACAATCGCAGACAACTATAATAATATAAACTTAATAATAATATGAAGGGCCTTTTTCGTCAAGCTATCAAGGTGGTTGACTTGCACCCTGGGGTTTACCGGGTTCATTCTCCACAGATGCCATAGGAGTTCCCCTTTGCAAAACACTTCATAGCTCTAGCATAGTTCCAGTAAATCCCAGGAGAGCCGTTATATAACTACAAATTTGTTAAACACATTTAAAACTCATAGAGGACAAATCAAGGAGAACATTTTCCACACATCTAAATTCCAACACCATTTCATCTTCCAATCTTTATCGCCATTTTTCAACTGAAATGTTATTGAGAATTGCTTAAAACACAATTCCAATTAATCAATTACAGTATTTTCCAAATAATCCTACTCCTTTTCAACACTTATAATATAAAATATATATATATATTCTAATAATATGCATTAACTCTGGTTCAATCCCAAAACAGATTTCGAAATGATTTTTATTGATATATACTTAACACATCCTACTATTATTAAACATTGTCACTTATTAATACACATGTTTAATGAGACTAATATGTATGAAAAGGGTGATCGAGGTATCTATAAATATCCACAAATGATAAGATAAGAAAGTATAAGCTATGACTTGCAAAGTTCACTTTATTTGAAAATATACTATTTTAAGAAATTGTAAAAGTTATGTTATATCTTGGCAAGCTGTGCATGCATTAGATTACATTTAAAACTCATTACGACAAAAAGCAGAATTTGCTCAAAATAAGCAAATTCTCCTCTAATCATTATGACTAAGTATCAAAATTCAGTTTTGCATTTTTTCTTGGTTATATGTTATAAAATGTTGTCTGCTGTTTTTCATTAAAAGTAACAGTGTTAAGTGTTGATGCAGTTTGTGTCTATATGAACACTATAATGGTTTTGCCAGTGGCTAAACAAATTTCATTTGCTCACTCCATTATGGTTTGTAATTATCTGTGGAGACCTTTGATAGAATCAATCTATTCCCTTATGTGCAATATAATCATTCAATTAACAGAGGTTTAACCCTTTACCAAACGCCAAATTTATGACTGTTCCAAATTGAAAGAGTTTGCAGACGACATTTTAAAATGTGACGAAATTGAAAAATAGTCTCCAAGTAGGGGAGAAAACATTCTAGGAAAAGGAGAAATTGCTCATTAAGAGCAATTTCCCCTTTTCCCACAATGTTTTCTAAAGTCGTCTGCAACAAAGTGGTCAACTGTCGTTATTGTTTGGGAAAGGGTAAAGTGACTATCTTGCAGTTTGAGAATATGCTCTTCAAAATAATATGTCTTCTATGGATACAATGAGAACAGAAATAATAAAGTTACATAAAACTTAATTATTAATACTCTTTCAATCCCCTTTCAATAACCATTTGGTAAATATATTTTTTATTTGTTTTGTCGATACAATTAACTGTTTAAATAGTTCATTTTGTAAACAATGATCTATATATACCTTCCGTCCTGTAAAATCATGTCAATGGGTCGGAGCATTTGGTTCTCAGCATTTATAAAGTAAATTTAAGATATTGAATATAGACATTTATTGATAAGAATGCTGGGTAATTTTCTAGAAATAGTTTTTTTGTGTCATCTGCTTTCTAAAACATTGAATATCTGTTTAATTTTGATGAGGAAATATACTCAGACTAGCAAACAGGTTAGATCACAGGCAAGCCACCAACTTACTTGGCAGCTGGCCAGGATCAAACCAAAGCATAAAGTCGGTTCCAGCATTATAAGGGTTGATCATGACATATGAAATGTTATGATGGTCTGCACTGAATACGATAGAACTATAGAATTATCACACTAAAAGTAAAATTTGTCACACATGAAGCAATTGGTCTTTACGAGCAATTTCTCCTTTTTGACAAAAACATTTCTGTCAATGTAAATAAACATATAAATAAACATGCATCTCTATCTAATTGAAACACATGTGAACCAATATTCAGCTGTATAAACTGAGGGAACGTTACAGACAATTAAACATTTTATCTTTGTCTTTACACCTTAAAGTTTTTTTGTTTTGTTTTTGTTTTTGTTATAGACTTAATGTCTATGGATGGAAAGGTCATAGGGAAAAACAATTTCCTGTGAATGTTGTTTGCACTCAGATACTTAGATATTTTTAGCCTGCCTCAGACATATCAAGGAAGGTCCTGACAAAAGCAGTAGTTTGAGACTTGGTACCATAACTCACCCCAGTGAAAGATTCAAGAATTTGTTCATGAACTTCATGAACATTGAATGGTTTGGAATGTTCATAAATAGATAATTTTTTCGTGAAATTTAAGAACATGTTCATGAACATCAAGTCCAGGTTCATGAATACATTCATGAACCTGTTCTTAATGTTCATAAAAATGACCTTAAAATTCATAAACAAGTTAAGAACATATTTGTATTCATGAATGGCCATGTAACATCCATGAATGTTCATGAAGTAAATAAAACAATTGAATCTTTCACAGGCACATTCAAATTTACATTAATGGTTCAGTGCTTAAGACCAAAGTTAGTGCTTACCATGTATATGTGCAGCAATAACCACAGTTTTGCACTAAACCCTAAATATTGGAATTCCTGATTGGTAAAAATTGGAAGCAACAGTAAATCACAATAATAAGATGTTTATTGTTAAAATTGGGTTTAACACACTGTCAACAATATTTTGGTTATTTTACAGCTTTCCTGGATTTCACCAGTACTATATATAGGTAGTGCTTAACAATGTCTAGCCCTTGGAAACCCCATGCCATATGTCCTACATCTTAATCACCTTGCAAGGAAGGACCCCTCAATTAATAAGATACAGAAATAATATTTTCTTTATTACAGAAGGTAGAAACCATTGTGAGAGCAATTTCAGGTGGGGGAATGGTGTGACCAATGTTTACGGTAATTATGTCCGAACAAGATGGCCGTACCCAGGTATTTTTGCTTTTTTCACCTACTCTTGCCAATGTTAGCCACATTGTGTACCCCTCATGAGTTGACCATCAACTTTTTCCATTCTACTGGTATATAATAACCTATGCTTTTTAAAAGCGTTACGCCTATTACTTGGCAGAGAAATCACAGTTGAAGAAAGACTGGGTGGAAAGCCTTTGAGTTTACTTATCTGTCAATACGAGTGGATTGTGAAGGGTAGAACCATCAGCACTCTGTGAGTCAGCCAAGTGACTACCTTCAACAGGAACTCAAATCTATTTCTACTATGGTTTGAGCTCACCTAGCCCCATGCTTTCAAGTTCAGTTATCAAACAACTAGACTACAGAGGCCCCCTTCTGTTGAAGAATATCTGAAGCAATATCACACACTTTATCCTGGGTTATCTTGTTTTAGACAATTGGACTTGATTAAAACACATATATAACCTAAACCAAACTATCCCTGTATTTCAGGTGGACCCTTACCATATGAAGACAACTATCTCCTATACCAGCCTTAATCATAAATGTAAGGTCATATGTCTGCAAACTATTTCAAAATTTTGACAGGTGAAAATATAAGTAAAGGCGTTTAATGCATTGTATGTCAATTTTTTCAATGTTTAAGATAACTTTCAACCATTTCTAACAATACCTTGGAAATAATTCTTTTATTGAGGCTTCTCTGTTTATTGAAATAGTGTCTTGGCAAAAGGCATTCAATGACGAAAAAAATCAACCCCTTATATGGGAATCATACACAGGGGCCAGGATCAAGAAATCTCCCAATCAAAATCGGTCCTTAAAGCCATATTTGCGCTCATTTGCACTAAAATTGAAAGTTCTAAAATAATTAAAAATTAACTTAAAAGTACTCTGAATTCCCTATTGTTTTTTTTCAATTTCATCACAATTTGAAATGTCGTCTGCCAACTTTTTCAATTTGGGACAGTCAAAAATTTTGCTTTTGGTAAAAGGTAAAGGGTATATCTAGCTCCCTCTTTATGAACTTCTTTTCCCTAAAGTGAAAAAAGAGGATTTTGCTAGTTGATTATTGGAACAATTATTGCTTAATTGGAAAACCAAAAAGCCATAGCCAGTTGAAATTTGGAATAATTATTGCTAAATTAGGAAACCAAATAGATGATAACTGTATCATTTGAAAGAAAATATCAATAGCAAAGATGTGTTTTACAGGCCTAATGTTATATAATGTGAAAATGTCCTATCTCAAATCAATAAGCTCTCTATTTTTTTCCCATCACAGTAATCTGTTATCATTGTTTACATAACCCTCACCCCATATACTGTACGTAAAGCATTCCTATCACAGTTAAACACTTCCATGATATAAATCAATTTAACCTATTCCCCAATATAAAAAATTTAAAACAAGAGCAGACGACAGAAAAAAAAGCCTGAAAATAATACATTTTTCAGTGATATTACGAATCAAATTGTGACAACAAGATGAAATGCTGGTTTATAACAATTCATCATTTTGTGGCACTGATTTCTAAAGAGTTCTGCAGCGGTTGTGCAAAGCGAGGTATTATTGAGTTATGGTTCAAACAAGTATTTTGCTGAGATATCACAGCTGTCAATAAATTTCTAGTCTACTGATAGATTTCTCCGAAAAGTAGTAGTCGAAACTCAATGCCTCACTAGGTAGCCTTGCTGTCCTCTAATCCAAATGGTCCGTGGTCAAAGAAAAGAGGTACATAAGCAGGGGTGGCAAAATAGATTGCCTTTATTGCCCAGCTTGTCCGTAATCCTTAATGGACAAGTGAATTTATACTGAAATTTACAATATAACGGTTATATGGACATGATGCAGAATTCTTCGCATTTACGACAAGTCAATGAAAACCACATTTCATCAACCCCTACAATAGACCTTAAAATACAATATTCTATTATCTATCATTTAAATCCTATGTCGTAGGTACTCATTAGAATTGTCTCAATGGGACAATTCTAATGGGTACCTACAATACAGGGTTAAGAAAAGAAATTTATATAAGTTAGCCCTGACATCTTTGAAGTTTGCCTCTCTTCTGGAGCTCTTAGTAGGGCCTTAGTTCTTCACTGGTTCATAATTGGAGATGTCCAGACTTATCTTTTCAATTAGTCACAATAATCTTTTAAAGTGTTCAGAGTCAAAGTTCCTTAAAGAAATTCCATTTAGAAATTTTTAGTTTTGACTTCTGGTGCATAGTTTCGATAGTAAGAGAGAGAGGGGCTGATATAGAATACTGATGAGTTTCCTGTATAGATGATAGTCCTGTAAAGCTCTCAAATTTTGGTTTGATTGCAGATTGCAGGACTATACTTGTTTTGGATGTATGAACACAAATGCATATGCCTCAGCCAAATTTGACAGCTTGTGAACTGATTTTCGGAGAGAACTAGTACACTTTGCTCTGTAGAAAAAGATTGAGACGATTTAGGCATCCATTTTATTACAGTTTTTGAGAGTTAAATGGACTAACTTGATTATCACCCTATAGCCTATAGCTATGGGGAGAAATCATTATTCTTAATTCAGCAGAGGCTTGAAAATACATGATTTAACCCTTTCCCAAACAATAACAACATTTAACAACTTTATTGCAGACAACTTTGGAAAACATTGTGGGAAAAGGAGAAATTGCTCGTAACGAGCAATTTCTCCTTTTCCCACAAGGTTTTCTTCTCTTTCTGAAGAATATTGTTCAATTTCATCACATTTTGAAAATGTCATCTGCAAACTCTATCAATTTGGGACAGTCGAAATTTGTTGTTTGGGAAAGGGTTAACATAGGAGTCAAAGGGAGGAACTCTGCGTATGGTCTTACTAAGGCATGTCCAAATTTATCTTTACAATGATTAATTATAATCTTTTTGATATATGATAGATTTCTCTGAACTACTGATAAAAGTGATCTAAAAAAAGAGGGCCATGATTGCCCTAGATAGCTTAATCCTTTCCAAAACAATAACGACATTTGACCACTTTGTTGCAAAAAACTTTAGAAAACATTGTCGGAAAAGGAAAAATTGCTCGTAACAATCAATTTTTCCTTTTCCCACAATGTTTTCTGCCCTATCAGAAGATTATTTTCCAATTTCATCACATTTTGAAATGTTGTCTGCAAACTCTTTCAATTTGGGACAGTCGAAAATTTGTTATGTGGGAAAGGGTTAACTGAGTTTATATTTGTCAATTGGTCACCTAGATATTGATCCTAATAAAGAATTGCTATTGATCATTGTAATAAAAAAAAATAAGTTCATGTGGATATAAAGCCATTTATAAAAGAAATATACTGGTACCCCCAATGGTAAATGAAAAATGCATGATTAGCAAACTTGTATAGATCTCAATTATGCAAGCTTTCACTTTTATCCCACTAATATGATACTTTCTATACAGTCCAAATTAAATGAAAAATCAGGAATATTAAAATTATTTCTGACGAAAGAAGACACAACTTGCTATGAGATATTTCTCTTTATTCACAATATATTCCAAAGTCTTTTGCCACATATGTATAAACAACTTTAGAAGTAAGGGCTTAAAGATATGCTTTGTGAGATACATAAAAAAACAAAAAGTTTAAGATTTCCAATAATCAAATAGTTCATCAATCCCTGAGATTCCAGGGTTGCCAAGCATGGACTTTCTTGTATTTGACCCCTCACTCTATTTAACCTCATTGCGGCAGAGTATTTAAGAAACCACTGTATGAAACAGCCTTGGTTTCTACCAACTATTTAGAAAAAAAAAACTTTCCCTTTGTTTGCTTTGCAACCTTTTGTTGACTGTTCAATGCTTCCTACTTTGTCCAGTGCCAAATTAACTCAATAAATAACTGTATTGCTCCATGGTAGAACCGTGTACAATTGATATTACTAAAATATTCCAGAACATCAATCCCTAAGAGGGTTCCAGGGTTTTCCATAAGAGGCGGCTGCAGGCAGATTTGACCACCTCAAATCCTTTTTCTGACCGGCTCAAATTTGTCAAATGGTTAAAAATGATATATTATTGACACCAGAAAAAAGGTAAAATTCAATTTCAATGTACTGGTCCCCGGACACCTTTGCCTCCTAAGGTCTTCTGGCCTTCTACTCCAATCCTTATGGAAAACCCTGGAGTTCCTTGCAAAATTATAGTAAGTTCCTCAAAAACTAAACAACTTGTTATGCTGCTTTAATTGTACTGTATGCTTACATTGTAGTTTTTTTAGATTGTGCTATGATGGAATTGTTCTTTAACCCTTTACGGTATATAGCGCCGTTCGCCGCCTTATCGATTACCGCATAAAACGCTTTTCGCCGTTATACCTATAACCGTATAAAACCTATTTTGACGTTCTATCGATCACCGCATAGAACGCTTTTCGCCGTTATACCTATAACCGTGTAAAACCTATTTTGACATTCTATCGATGACCACATAGAACGCTTTTCGCCGTTATACCTATAACCGTATAAAACCTATTTTGACATTCTATCGATGACCGCATAGAACGCTTTTCGCCGTTATACCTATAACCGTGTAAAACCTATTTTGACATTCTATCGATGACCGCATAGAACGCTTTTCGCCGTTATACCTATAACCGTGTAAAACCTATTTTGACGTTCTATTGATGACCGCATAGAACGCTTTATGACAGCTGAAAAATTGATTTAACCTTAACCCTTAATTACACACATAAACAAACACGTCAATTTCTCCGAATTTTATTTTCCTCTTTAATAAATATGTTTTCTTTCATTTCCGATGATAAAATCATAGGGTCAAAGCTTAAATTTTTGCTCTAGAGAGAATCTTTTGATAATGGTCCCACGACACCCTTCTGAAAGAGACGCTATCAAATTGAGATGAAGGGAATTCAAATACCAACCCAATTAATATGAGAGGCCTTCAATATCCGATCATAAAAGATCAAAACAATGCTGATTTGTAAAGACTTGATAAGGAGTTCATGCAATTCTTTAGAAAATTAACACATTTCTAAAAATACTATCCAATCAAAATGAGAGCGAGCATACGGCACGCGACCAGTAAATGATGTTTATGACACGAAGTTGTTCAAAGTTAAATGGCGAATGAAAATAAGGCCGCCGAATAAAGGACGTTATAAATACGGCTACTTAAAGTAGTGTGTCAATTTTGGTGCTTTCGATCGCAGGTCAGACATCAATGTAGATTCAGAGCAGTCATTTGATCGGTCTTTTGAGCATGAAGATGATGAAATGTTGATAAATGTTTCCAATTCGCGGACAAGCAAATTAGATTATTCCTCTGACTTTGACTACAACAACAAGCTTTTGGAAGATTCATCACCCATGGACACATATTTTACGGAAATATAAGCATGGTTTGTTGCCATAATGAATTGATTTATACAGTTTTACATGTATTAGAGGACCAGGTTTTACTACTTTATGAAGCAATATTGCGTTGAAAAACATTTTTTTGATTTGGAAACGGTTTTAATGGAAAAAGAACTAAACGATTCAGTTTTGTTGAGAAATAAACAAAGACAAAGCATGTTTCTCCGTCATGAATGGCATTTTTCGTCAACAAAATTCCCTGCAATTGATGACAAAACAGAAAAACAAATTAGGGATCTCTCAGGGGGAACACATACGTCATTTATTACTTTTGATTTTGTATAATTCACACCGCAATATACAGTTTCAATGTTTGTCTAATTTTCCTTACCTTAATCTTAATGTGTATGTATCACTAAAAACTGAAAATCACATCAATTTAAAGGAAATTTTGTTCTCGTCGTCATTTATTCTCTGTGAAAACCTATTTGATTAACGAAAATTGCATTAATCTTGGTTTAATTAACAGTACCCCAATCAGTGACAATTATCGGAGATAATCCTGTGCAAATAGCTACCTAGGGTGACTGATTATGTATGCGTTAATGGTCTCCGATAATCGTATGTTTATACCTATGGTGTCATTGATAAGCCTTATCTCTATACCATAAAGGGTTAAATTGATCTTCAGTATGAAAATAGTCTAAAACACTAAATACCTCAGGTTTGAAACACCCTGAAATATAAGCAAGTGTCAACTTGCACAGATTGTTTTTGCAATGTCTTCATAAATTATGGTTAAACAATATTAAATACCATATTCTTAAATAGCCTTCCGTCTATTCAAAATAGATGATCCCTCATGAAAAGTAAAACTTTGTCTGGCTTTGTAAGACCATCTACAAACAGTGCCTAGATTTTGTATGCCTAATAAAACTCATTAAATCAGTTTTTACAAAGATAAAAATTGCTACTTGAACAATATACAACTGTATAAGGGGATGATAAAAGGTTGTTCACAGACCAAAGGAAATATGTAACCTTATAGATACCTACCTTCATCAAGTTTGTTTATGATAATGACAGCTTTCACTCCAACATCTTGTCATTTAGACTTCCCTCCAATCATTTTCTGGAAAGCATCATGCTTACACTTCATTTCAGTGTTAACCTTCATACCAATTCCTAGAAAATAAGAACAAAAATTTTCAATTTTGCACTTTTGCTGAACATTAATTTTATTCTTTACAGGTTGCAAAATGCATTTTAATAATGCTGCTGCAGACATAGGATTGGTCAAGTAATTAATTAAGGTAGAACAGCCATAATCTGCCATTTTGAAACTTATTCTTTGCCGCATTACTTCGGTCGTTCCCAGTATACATCGTTGTGGCCGTACCTATTCAGCGTGAATAGTTCCAGCACCGACTGATGTGTACTGAGATCGACCAAAGTTAGCCGAAGAAAGAAAGTTATAAGATGGTGAATTATGGGTATTCTACCTTAATCTCTGCATGAGGAAGACCCTTCTCTAAACCTCTGACCGATTTTAATGCTAATTAAAGCTATTGTGAGGTTGCCAGTTAATCCCTGTTTATTTGTTAAATTTGCATAAACATGTTTTAGACATTTTATTTGGTTGACTCTTGCATTGGTGGCAGCTATGGCATCTCCTGTATTGAAATTTCCTTGTCCATGTTTTACCCATGGGGTAGAGACTGGGTACAACTTTTGCCATGTGGAATTTTTGTAATGTTCGTGGAATGTTCATGAAACAAATATGAGCAGGGTCTTCCCCAGCCCCGTAAAGCGCCGCGGCTCAGCTGCGCTTGACTTTCAAAATAAGCACTCCCGCGGCGCCTTAGCCGACTCCCGCGGCGCTCTAAATGTGTCCGCAGCGCTTTAATTGACCCCCAAATAGAGTCAACGTAAATGGCAGTATATTTTAGATAAACCGCCAGTCTATAAAGGAGTAACTAACAGCTGATAAAAAAGTCGATAGGCGTTTACACAGTCGATTTATGCGACGTCGTCATAGGTACAGACATGAGCGTGTGTAATTGGTGTTACGGCACGTGCTTTGTCCTAAAAGGAAAGATCTATGCTGCGTGTTATAAGATCGCACTTGGAGTGAGAAATAGACTTTACTTAATTGACATGGCTTCTATCACTTTCTATGATACTATAGACGGGAACTTTATGTGAAAACACCTGATTCAGACATCCATCTCCACATCGCCGATTTCCTTGGTTTGTCATGGTAAGTTATTAGTCAAACTAATATGACGTGATCAGGAAATATTGAGAAAGTTTTGCATCCGACAATATCTTTCTTCACATCGAATTATTTTGACCGGGTAAGTTATAAAATTCAGTTTCTCGGCAACTTAGTTTCACTATAAATATGCCCAAAACCGGTTTTGTAGTATCTGTATACATAAACTGCTGAGATGAAATGATCATCTGGTGGGCTCAGGCATAACATAATTTTTCAAACGTCAAAATATTTGTTGAGCTCAATGTGACAAAAACACCAAGTGAACCTGAGCAAGCTCCTCATTTCTGGAATTTCTTACGAACGATTTTATAATATGAAGACTGTGTTAAGTGCCTCTTGTATGCAAAAATGTCTACAGGTATTGACACTGCAGCTATAGTCATGGGTTCACTTTGTTATAGTCATAGGTTCACTTTGTTAAACAATGAACAAACCTCCAAGTGGTTAAGGTGAAGGAATTGTAACTTGGAGTTTTGGTTTGATCCTTCAGGCAAGACAAGACAGAGCCCTAGTCTCGTACTGTGAATCCCAGGAAACCCGTATACAATACATAAAATACTGTTGACAGAGAGTCAAATGTTGCATACAAAATAATAATTTGTAACACCAAGATATCTATGAACTTGTCTTTTTTTAATGAATAGACTAGTGAGAAATAATTTAACAAATTCCAAGTGATGCCCCATTGTAAAAGGCATTTCGGGTAGACATGCAGGTTGCTATGTATTTGGCTAGTCATGACTCTGTTACCTGACATGAAAAGAGGCAAGCACAAAGAAGCAAAAAGACTTAAACCAGCTTCCAGACATAGGAATCCTGTATCAAAGTTCAAATAAGCTTGATCCTCCAAGCCGTATGGCTGCCTTTAGGAATCTTCACTGGTTGATGAAGATAACTCACTCAAACCATTAGTTGCATGCCACTTATGGATTTGTGTGAGTTGTTTAAAAAGAACAGTTCTGTTGAAGTAAAGCTGTAGTAATTGTACTGATGGAGACTTTTCACTTGCAAGCCATCAGATGATATTTGATAAAGGATAAAAACTGGCTGCAATACTCAATACTTAAATAATATACATGTAGTATGATGTTATGGTTCTTTAGAATTAACATCTAACATGAAGTAACACAGGATGTCAGAGAAAAATTTTGTTATAAACTTTAACGAAGGAAAACCTTTTGCTTGTCATGGAAACATTTTTAATTTTGTAAAATAGTTGGATGCTTCTATGATTGATTTAGTTATTCATAATTTTGTTTTGCTTTGCACCTATGAAAACACTATTCATTTTAATGTAGTCTTCTTGCAACCTTCACAGTACTCTGACATGAAGAATACAATAAATAATAAATTATGTTCGTGATTTAATTTATATGTCAACAAAGATCTATGCTGAATGGGGACAATGGTTCTCGAGAGCCCATACGCTTTTTGCTATGAGAATCACATTGGTACTCCATATTGACCAGATGGATACATGTCCTTGAATAAATCTATTAAATGTGAGGGGGAGGCTGTGACACCAATTGGACATATTTTGTTTAAATGGGATGTTGCTCAACACTTCTATATACTTCTCATTCAAGATGTGTCTGAAAGATAATAATAATAATACAGGTTCACGTTTTCATTTCAGACTGTTAAAGGGATTCAGCATGCATGTCCTCTAGACTTACAGAATTTCCAATTTAAAAAAGCTCAGGATGAATGGTTCAAAGCAAAACCAATGAGAAGTAGAGTATTCAAAATAGAAATGCACAGTGAAATATATAGGGTTTTGAAAATTAAATTTTGTAGACTATCACTCATTTTTTTTGTCTAGCAAATGTGTTGATTTAGATATATTATGGGACACTTTCTTTTGTCTTTTATTTTCACAACATACCTTAAAACTCACCATTTTGGTACACATATATAAAAAAAATCGAAAAGGGAGGGGGATGACCCCCTCCCTTGACCCTCCCCCCTCCACCCCAGCGCCTGAAAAAAATCCTGGGGAAGACCCTGATGAGGACCTAACAAATTGTGTACAACAGAACATGCAGGAATATATAACACAGAACAACCTATCAGTGGATGACACACAGGGTTTTTGTTGGCTGATAGGGTGCGAATGTGTCTCTAGAGGTTTATTTGCTCGGTTCGTTTTAATCCCATTCCTTTTCACATTATTTTGTCACACACCCAAGTCGAAAGAAGCAGCAGACGATAAACTTATAAAAAAAGACATGTGAGAGCTAACATTTACCAGAGACATAGATAACAGAGATTGGCAACTCCTTCTTTACCTATAGCCGGTCTCTGCGATATCTCGCATGACGCGTTATTTAGCGAGACCTTTCGAGATCTGTCTATCGACGCTATTTTCAACTAAACGCGAAATAGGCAACACACATTTAAGCGTGTTTTAAGTCATAATTAAATTATTTTCTTACCGAATTTACTATATTGTTATTGTTAGAAAGATTCCCCATCCAACAAGACCGATCAGCAAGCGATTATCAAAGAAATAAACATGGCAAACTGCGACAAACTTGATTGAATTGTTCGCAATTTCGTGGTTTTGTGCTATAAACGTGACAAGTGAGTAGTTTTATATTCAAACTGTTCTAAAGGAGGGTTTTTCAAACATTTCCAATTCAAGTCCATTTTAAAGAAAGGGTTTGTTTTTCTACATTTCCAAATTTTCAGTTTGATATTCCTTGTCATTTAGAAGTTATTCCGTACTGAATATGTCCCTTTTACGACCCTAATGAGTTTAACCATCTTGATTTACAAGCAAAATTAACAAAGTTGTGCACAGTAAAACTAAAAAACTATGCACTGGATCATATCATACTTGACATTTTCCTGAAGTATTTATTTTGTTTTATGGTTGCCCGCATTTTTATAGTAATCTTCGCTTCCATAACGAAGTTATGCCAGGTTTACTTAACCACACAAGCATGATCATGATTTCGGCCATTTTATTTTCAACCAAAATATTTCATACTTGTACAAAGTAAAATGTTTTAATTGAGGTTTATTCAAACATTTCTTATTTATGTCCATTATAATGGGTTAATATGATTTTGTCGATTTCCAAATTTTCAGTCTGATATTCTTTGTCATTTAGAAGTTATTGCGTACTAAATATATCCCATTTACTACCTTAACGAGTTCAGCCATCTTGATTTCCAACCAAAAATTAACAAAGTTGTGCACAGTAAAACTAAAAAACTATGCGCTGGATCATATCATACTTGACATTTTCCTTAAGTGTTATTTTTGTTTTATGGTTGCCCGCACTTTTAAAGTAATCTTCGCTTCTATAACGAAGTTATACCAGGTTTACTTAACCACACAAGCAAGATCGTGATTTCGGCAATTTTATTTTCAACCAAAATATTTCATACTTGTACAAAGTAAAATGTTTTAACAGAGGATTATTCAAACATTTCTGATTTATGTCCACTTTAATGGGATAATATGATTTTGTTGATTTCCAAATTTTCAGTCTGTTATTCTTTGTCATTTAGAAGTTATTGCGTACTAAATATGTCCCATTTACTACCTTAATGTGTTCAGCCATCTTGATTTCCAACCAAAATATAACAAAATTGTAGCAAGTAAAACTAAAACACTATGCACTGGATCATATCATACTTGACATTTTCCTGAAGTATTATTTTTGTTTTATGGTTACCCGCTTTTTTATGGTGATTGTCGTGTTTATAACGAAGTTATACCAGGTTTGCTTTACCACACAATCATAATCATGATTTCAGCCAATTTATTTTCAATCAAAATCTTTCATTTTTGCATCAATTAAAACTTAAATTGTGTGACTTGGATTTTATCAAACGTGTTATTACTGAAAACGTCTGAATGAGTTTGAATTGATCCCGTATTAAATGCTGACTAAGTTTTATAGTTTCCCGTATTTTCAAAGTGATATTCCTATATAAGAAGAAGAAAATCCATTCAATTAATGGACAAAAGAGAATGGATAGATCTTCTTAATCAGAAACACCACGATATTTCCTTTTTCGTCATACTTCTTAATTCCGATCGCTTGCAAATATGTCATTTAAAGAACGAAGGGTGATAGAGTCAATCACGGTAGTTGACAATACAGGCTATGATTGTAAATTGCCACCCCATAAAATATGTAGTTTGATGTCATAAAACCTTTTGATGCTAGGCGATTACACAAGAAGTGTGTGGCGCTAACCCTGTGTCCACTCTCTGACACCTCATTCAAATTTAATGACCTAAAGATCCCGAAAACAAAATAGGGAGGATTTGTTCTGCTTAAAGCGTCTGTCTGGTTTTAAAAGTAGTGTGCTTTGACTTAATTTCTCGTTGAGAAATAATAATAGAAACGAAGGTGCAAGACACACTATTTGCTTTACCTTAAAATTAAAAAAGCTCACATTTCTTTTTTCTAAAATCATTTCGGTCAGCAGCATGATAAGACCAGACCCTTACGTGTTTAAAAATAAGTATGTACTTATTGATTTGCAATCAATATTAGAGGAATCTGCGGTAAAAGGTGTATTGAAAACTTTGCACGTCAGTTTTTTCTTACGTGTCCTTTCGTTTACTAAAACCACTTTTACAAAAATTCTCATCACATGCATTTTAACATCATAAAATACTTTTAATTTTCTTAAATTGAAACATTTGGCTTGAAATAATGTCATGATGAAAAATGTGTTTTGTTTTGACAAAAAGAGCACTGTAAACAGTTTTACGACACAGAATAAATGAAATGAAGTGAGAAAGCAATCTTTTAATATTGACGAAAACTATCATGTTTTAGTGGAAAGTTCATGCCTTGGTTTTTGACTGCAACTAAATAGAGTCACTTGATTTATTACAAAATATTATTCAAACCTTTGCTTGAAAGACATTGTCGTTATAAGTACAATTCTGAATTGCATGATAATCAAGCCTGTCATTGAAAAAGAAGGCCTACTGGAACTTTTTGTTTTGTTTTTAACATAAAATCAATTTAATAAAATGAAAATAAAACAAAATGTCCAGAAGTTGTTTCAGATAACTAATCAGATAACGAAAACATAGCTATTTTACTGTAATAAAGAAGTATCAATTTCGCTTGACATCTTCCCTGACAACGGATAAACAGGTACGCTCTTTCCTTATCTCGCAGACCCTCGCGGCACGCGAGAGTTTGGCGATAATTCCGGAGTTGCCAATCTCTGTTATCTATGTCTCTGCATTTACTAAGTTTTATGAATAGAAACCAGGCAGAGTAATTGATGATTAAGTGACAAATGCATAAGCTTTGAAAAATATGGCAATAGTTACAATCAATTTCTTCCTTTTTTCAGGGAGATTTTCTTATATCGTCTGCTGCAGGTGCGCTGAAAGAATGACAAATCCATAACTAATGATACCTTACAAGTTACACATTTAAACAATAATAACCTTCATGCAGCCATCCGGTAATAGAAACCTAAACATACCGTTGACTTGAATTTAACGATTTTTAAGTTTTTAATTTATAAATGGCGTCTTTACGTTCAAGGGAGGTAACAAGTATAGAATATATGCTATATCTTAAATTTATTGTTTTTCATTCATGACGATCTCGTGGGTTACAGGCGCGTAATTTGGCTAAAGCACTTTCGCACATGTGTAAAATTACTTTGAAAATCTTTTTAACCATGAAACTCTCTTTAAGCATGCTGATACAATTTGGTCTAATAACTTGCGTCAGTTTTCTTGGCATAATCGGGTCTAATTTGTGAGCTTGTAAACTGTGATCCTTGAAATACGATAATCTATAAACTTGTAATGTCTCTGCTAATTTCATAGCATTTTATTTGATGAAAAAGTCATAGAATAGCGCGAAATTGCAAATGCAAAACATTAAATTCCAGACCGCATGCTCCGAACCCCCTAGTTCAAGGACGTAATCCTCAAATAGTCTCCGCAATGCGCCTGGTATATAGTTTCTTTTTTCACTTTCACTGTTCATACCCGAACTATAAGTAACCACTGGACTATTCGACATTGCTTTATTTTACTCATCTATCTAATTTATTTTTCATAAAATACCGAATCAAATGTGTCGAATATTTGATTTGAAAGTTTACAATGTGATTTTGATTAACACTTTATTTTATAAGTATACATCTAGACATGTATCGTGTAGCCTACATCGATCCAAAAGTAGGCCTATGCTCTTACACCAAACCAGTTCCCAGTTCAAGTAACAGGCGTCTGTTACGTCATTTATAGAATGGACCGTCTCATAAGAAAACTTAAATTCGTGACATCTTCGGCAAGTGCCGTCCCGAATCAACATTTGAAGACGCACAGGCTAATCCAGAAAAGCCACTTCGCGTAAATTTTATCCATGGATCGGATAAATCTTTCTCTAAGAGAAAATGCCATGAAAGCCGAAAGTGGCGTTTTAAATAGACACCTAGCAACACATAAACTTGAGTTTAAGCAAAAAGCATCGTCAATGAAAGCCTTATAAATTCATGAATTATCAGACTCAGATTTGTTAAAATCTCATGCCCGACTTGTCTGACCCGGGTATCTCGAGCAGTAGACAGTTTAGACTACAGTCCTTTCTTGTCCAGGGACAAATGTTATCTCACCAGCAATATTCATAATTGTAGCAACTTTTCTTCGTGTCTTCGATGGTCAACTAGGTGTTATTAACTGCATGAATGATATCTACCTGTCTGTTCACCACAGGCATATTTTCGGGGGACTTGTCGGGATATGCCGTTGTTTCATATACATATAATTACTCTTAAATCAAATGACAAAGGCATTTAAAGTAATTCCATTCATTCAGGGTCATTTATTATTTTAAAGTAATCTTTCCTAGATTGAAGAAATATGTTACCAGTGGTTATTTTGATTCGGTTTTTTTACACGTATATCTGTTACTAAAAGTCTCGTTTAGAACACGCAAATAACTCCCAGAATGCACCACATACCATCCAGGAACAAATTTAATTTCAATTGGAGCATTCCCAGAACACCCCTAATACGAAGCTGCCCAATATACCGCAATTTGCTTCGTAATGGCAGAGACAAAGAACACATCTTTGTTATCCATGTCTCTGATACGGACCTGAACCTATAGCCTATGATGTTCTTTTTTAAACATAAAAAACCGCCTCTTTGTCTTGTTACACTAATGGTACAATTCGTGAATTTGTCGACGATCTTGTTCTGGAGCATACTAATCCCATAGGCGTAGGAGCGTTTTCAACATGGGGGCAAAATCAGATGAGGACCGGTCTAAGAATAAATGTTCCTAAACTTTTCATGACTATTCATGAATTTACAAATTTAATAACATTATAAGAATTAAAAGAAAGCGTATGAAAATGTATATCTTTAAGAAAAGGAAGAAAAAAGGATATGCCAGGTCTCGATCTCACACGGAAATCAAATGTATTGATCTAAACAAAAAGTGGCAGCGACCAGGCTGTCACAGCCACGGATTCAACTAACCCTTGAAGTCAAAGAATTATATTATTATTCAAGCATTAGCTAAAAATTGAAGACAATATTGAGTCTGACTCCTTAAAAGTTAAAACACGTTTTACACCACTGTTTTCGCCAATCAAAACTTCCCGGGTATTTTTGTGAGCTGAGTTATCATTGGATAAACCCGATGTGTTCAGATTGCTATTTGGGATGATGACACCAAAACGATTTTGGTTATTGTTCGTAACAACTAAAGGCAAATTGGTATTAGATAAAGCACAAAAAAACACATTTATTTTTATTCTGCTGTTAAATTTCGTTTCTTTCATTTTCTTTTCAAATATCTTTATTTGCCATTGTGAATATTGGAGGGGGTGGGTAAAGTATACTCTGACCCACTGGTCTGGATATTGGGGGGAGGGGGGGCTGGCCCCCAGCTCCTACGCCTATGAATCATGTTAACATGCGGCAATGCATTTCGCCGTTTGAAATTGACGTGTCCAAGTTGATAAGGGAAATAACTCTAGATAAAACATCTGGCATGACTGGTTGAGGTTGTCGGTCATGCAATGCATTGTACAAGATGACACCTTTGAAAAACAAGTTGTCTTGTTCGTCAGGGCTTTACATCGCGTTAACAGTTTTATTTTGGTGCCGGGTACATTAAAGGTGAATGAAGACACAAAGCTTAACTGCCAGGCAAGGCAGGTAGAACCAATAGCATTACGTAAGCAAGTCGGGAGACTTTCTCTTATAGAAAACTATACCCCTTCAATGACGTGAATCATCAGACAGAGGCATACTAAAACTAGACACATCCTTATAACATACAATAATTTTCCGTTATTTTCAACCCATTCAAGTTCGAAATGACTTTCAGACTATTATAAAACTGACAAAATCAAATCAACAACGAGTTCGAAGCTTGAGTTGATTTACTACTATGGAAACCGTTCTGATCAACTGAGAATCTGCACAAAATTATCAAAAAGTATTTTTTTAAATTCATTTTCTAATTGTGTGTACGGCATGTAGTCTTATTACACAAGAAAACTGAGATTTTTTACACACTTTAAACATATTTTATTGCCATAACAATTTAGAAACATTTATATTAAATCGAGCAAATGAATAATAAGAAAAGGGTTTGGCCACAAGTTCTACCAGCTTATATTCGGCCAACCCCTTGGCAGGTATTTACATATTGTAATTATCAACAATGTTTTTACATGTACAATGTCTAAGTCTAATTTTTGATTCATTTTTACATGCATTCGACTGTGCATTTAAACGACTATATATTAAAAAGGGAAAACACTTTACCCCATCTTAAGAAGATGTACGAAGAAAGACACAATGGCAATGAATAGATTAATCAAATTAAGCAATTCTTCCTTTTGTATTGTCCGCTTTCGCTTCCAAGATTCCCTTCCATATTAACATTGCTACTCCGTCATTTAGGATTATATGAATTACCCACACTCCTATCAACATTGAAAGGGACAACATATGTGAAGGGTTATTATTAAAAGATGATGCTACAATGCGGTAATAATCAAAAACAATTTTACGAAAGACGGAAACTGTTTTCGAGGAGAAATTCCTGCTTCTGTCACACTTGTTTGTCATCTTTCGGTTAAGGTACATAAAATGGAGCATTAAAAAAAATTGAACTATTAGTATACAAACAATATTCGCTTGCAAACTATTTGGGACGAGCGAGGTTATGTCGCATTGTAAAGAGTTAGTGGATAACAACAAGAGCAAAACCTAGACTTTATTTACATGTATCAATCCAACCAGGTCGTCCGAATACAAACACTTCTCCATATTTATAGCATGGTCTTATCTCGAAGCCCAACGTCGGTCGAAACCAACCCTTATTCGTACTGGCCACGGACGGTACAAACTTTGTTTACTGTTTCAACCCCCTATTCAATCATACACGTTCTTCTGTATATCCTGTATGAGTTTCTAGAAATCGCAGTGACAAAAGGAAAAATTGCTTCATACATTTAAAGGTGATTGTTCACGCATGATACAATTTGCAATTCAAAATACAATGTCGTTTAAACAATATAGATTTGGTATCATTAAGTATTATATTTAATTAACGGGAAATAGCCACTGAACACAACATTCGTTCAGAATGTGTTATATATCGAAGTATGTACAGATAGTATGAGATGGATTTCAAACCATTGCAACACCTTTGGATCTGAATATTTACTATGTATTCATCGTGTACAGGCTTTAAGTACTTTAATACGAACTTAAGTTCTACTTTGAATGGCTATTCTCCAGAACGTCCCATATGCTTTAAAGTTTTACACAAAGGAAAATGTTAGACTGGAAGATAATACATGTACTGAGATGAAAATGGCACTTGACAAGATCCTCAGTGATTTCTCGACCTTTTCAATTACCATTTACATAATTCGTATGTCTGTACGTTCATACAGGCTATGTTGGATTTCGTTAATATATTACTAAAAATGCGCGTGCTTTACCCGATTCATGCCAACATAGTTCTGACATTACTGTCAAAGATGCGTTTTTACACTTAATTCACCTTTTGGGATTTCAGAAACGTGATGGTGTAAAGTCAAGACACACAACTTAACATGTCGTCCAGGAATGGATTAGTTTGGATGATTTACAAAAACGATAATATACAAAATGTAATGGTGTTTCTATTAACGTGACATGTGTGAATAGAAAATAAATAAATCAAGTGCCATGAACCAACAGACTTATTGACCTATAAGTAAGACATGATGAGCTGTACCACAGAGGCTCCCAAATCCATGCCTCTATACACTAACTTGTTTAGTATATGAAAACTAATTTTGGAGTTATTTTTTCATTCAAGCCCCTGTGACTTGTGTATCATATTGTACATACATGGCCCGTAAAGGCCGGTTGTCTGGGAAGTGACAGTTACGTACAAGTTTTTCTGCCAACAAAACAAATATGAGGCTTAAATCGGGTCCTGCTTCTACAAGCCTATATCAGGTGACGTTTGAAACAAGTAAATTCGTGAAACAAGTTAGAAACTAACTCTCAACGAAGACCTATAAACATGACCCGCATACTCGATTCATTGTCAAAAAAAAAAGAAAATGAAACAGTAATTCTTCTAGTTCTTGACAATGGTTTTAAATATTCTTCTCGTGAAAAATGTCTTGGTCGTGTCGTTTTTATGAGTGAAGGGTTTAAATCAATAAGTTTAAGCGTTATCAGCAAACGTTTTACAAACCACAAGGGTTGTGAAGTATTATTTGTGTTTTGAAGAAGGAAGTCCCGCAACCATTATCAAACAAAATGGCGGGCAAACTCACGGATCTCTTATGTCTTTGGATTATGTGCTTTATTTGTACAACATATTGTTGGTAAGTTCTTTTTCCTTTTTTTCTTTCCCTACACGTTTTTAACATTTTCCACGCTGATGCCAGGCAAAAAATCTATGTATGTAGACCCAAAATCTAAACTTCCTGACAAAACTAGGTAGATAAATTGACAAATGCGCTATTCCAAATGTGAGATTTCAGAGTAAATGTTCAAACAAGGCAATCTTGTTTTAAGCGACCATATAAAGAGAATATAAAATCTTGTTGCACAGAACAACCAACGGCTTAATATGGACGCAAGTCATTCAGAAAGCTCTAGCGGGAGCTTTCTGAATGACTTTCGTCCTATATTTAAACAGTTGTAGAAAAGATAGCTTTTCACGTACTGTTTATGAGTGACCGCTTAAACACTTTTGACCGTACAAGGTCTTCAAGGCCAGTGTTAAAGCCATACTTGCGCTCATTTACACTTAAATTGTGAAAGTTCTAGAATAATTGAAAATTAACTTTAAAGTACTTTGAATTCCCTTTTACAGAAGAATAGAGACTGTAACATATGCCCATGATGCTTTTAAAGGAGTGAATATTATAAGGTTTGTTTACAATTAGCGATATAACAAGGTCAGCCGAGAAACGTTGGGAACAAAATATAAAACCAAAGGAATTCTCCATTTTGAATGTTCACATAGGTAAAACTAAATAAATGACAGTATATTTATGTGTTTCAAATGATTTTTCTTACCATGTGATCGCCACTCATTAATCCGAGGTCTCCTTGCTATTTTAGATGTTACTCAAATGAAAACAATAGGTGGGCACAAAATTTATGAAAATAACACTTTGAAAAATAAATAATGAATAGTGCAGACGTTATATTGTCATAGTCCTGTGGTTTTTCACTAGGTTTCAATATATTCTATCACAATTTATAACTCATTTTACCCTGTTTTGCACCTTTTCTGAGCGCTAGTATGCTTTTAACATGACTAATTTGTATCTAGACTATGTATTATAACTGACAAACTTTGTTGAAAGTTTTAATTGTTTGTTTCCTTTATTGGGGTCTACATCGCGTCAACGGCTTCAGTATATAGATCCCGATGCCTGGTTCACCATGGATGGTGGAAGGTCCATAGCTTATCAGACAATAAGGGCTGATTAATCTGATCAGAACAGACGGAATTCAGTAAATCGTCTTAGAGAATACCTTTCTAAGACTCATGATAATCCTAAACAAGAAAAACGGTTTCGGTATGCGGTGAATAAACTCAAACACTTAATTAACTACTTTATATACCCGTAAAATTTTTCCATTGAAATTTGTTTAGACGCAGATGCATGGTTCGATTGAAGAAATTATTGTACCAAATGGAGGAATTGTTCGTAAAGAGCTATTAATCATTATCCGATGATTTCGTCCAAATAACAAAATGTCTTTCTTTTTCATTAAACAACTCCATACAAATGGCGGTTTTCGTTGATATAAGCTTTGCCCAGGTTAAAAAATGTATCATTTTAATAGTGTGTCTTGGGTTTCATATAATGTCAACAGGCGTTGATAATTTCGCGATGAAATATAACCGCTAGATAGTTGTTCGTGAGAAATACCTTGATTGTCATAGACAAAGTAATGCTGACCTATATTCACAAATAATCCTTCTGCCATCGTTCTCTTTAACCTTGTGTAGAATATTTGACAACAGACCACATCAAACAACAATACAAAACCTGCATTGTTTAAACGACAAATTATTTTGACTTTGAAATTGTTTCTTCTGTGAACAAGAACCTATAAAGACTGTTCAAAATGTTGAAACTAAATCTTACGTTCAGTAAGTGTCTATAAGGAAAGCGTTATGGGGATTAGATAGCGTTATTTGTTATTGAATCTCACGTGATATTGACCATACATCCTGTTTGAAGCTTACGTCTTTAACCCTTATAATGCATGAACCGACTTCATACTTATGCAAACAGCATAGATCCAGGCCAGCCGCCAACTAAATTGGCGACTGGCCTGTGGTCTAACCCGTTTTTTACTGAGAACATATTTCCTGATCAAAATTAAGCAGATATTTAAGGTATTAGAAATCAGACGGCACAGAGAAATTGTATTTTTTAACTTACGGAAGTTCTTAGTCTAAACTGTTTGTTGTAAGAGCTACGCTGGAATTGTTTTTTTTCCTTTTCAAAGCTATGTATTGCATATGTTGTGATTATTTTTAACAAAGGAATTAGTGTCAATACTCACAAACATATGATTAACGTACAGACATAACATTATATGAAATGGTACACATTCCACACAAAAAGATATATCTACAACCGAAAATTAATAGAGGTTCAAAACCATAAATAGTGGTCAAAATACAACTGTTTGACATGATATTAATTTACAACAAAATAGTCCATGTATATGAATTTTAACAGAATAAAAAAGCTACGATTGACTTGATCAACCTTCTGACTATCCGCCCATTCTATTTGCAGGGACCTAAACCCCCTGGTACCAGTATCATGCCCTGACACGAAACCAGCCGAAGGTCTATGTTACTCGATGGTTCAACAGCAGGTCCGTTGTATGAACATTTCCCTCGACGACTGTGATGATGTGATGGGGTCTTTCCCTGACACGTTACAAATCTCGAGTGGGTAAGTTCCGTTTCTCACCCGTGCAGTGCTTGAACCGACTTCATGCTTATGCAAACAGGTTAGATCCAGGCTAGCCGCCATGTAAATGGTTACTACTCTGAGTATCTTTCCTCATCAGAACTAAGCAGATATTTCAGGTTTTGAAACGCGTGCGACACAAGAATCTATTTAAGAAAATTACCCTGCATTTATGTTGTAGATATCAGGTATATTTCTCAAACAGTGATCTAAATTTGGCCTTCCCGTAAGCAATATGCGCTACTTCAGAAACCATCATTTAATGGTCTCCAGGTATTTAACCTCCGGACATGTATGTACAGTGTATCAATATCATTTCAGTCATGCAAAATCATCAAATGAGTAAAGTTATGCCATCAATGCATTACTAGACATGAAAGCTATTTCCACTTTTTAAATAAAAAAAAAAGAAATAGATTTTCAGCAACTTTTTCAGCTATTTTTCATACGGGTGATTGAATAACAAAGTTCAAAGTTCAAACATTTTATTAGCATAACATTTACATGTTTTTGCTACATACATACATTATATACATTTACATAAACATACACATACAATTTATAATCATTATTATTATTATCATTTATATTATTATCATTATCATGATTATAATTAAGTAAGTTAATTTTATTAATAATCATACAATCATGGAGGCTCGTGTGACATTGCTGTATTCAGAGTCACGTATTGTATTAGCTAAGTAAATAAATTTTCCAAGTTTGCATAAAACATTCTTGTTTTGGCTGTTCATTAAAAGTTTAAATTTGTTATAAGTTGGCCACGTATAGAAAAATTTTGGTTTTAAAGATTTTCTGAGATCACGATATTTTGGACAAATCATTAAGAAGCGGAATTCATTTTCAAGAATAACAATAACTGGATTCATTACTAAAAACGAGACGAAATTCTCTTCCCGAATCTTTATTACAATCCTGAATCAGAACGCCGCTTTTAAACATAAAGATAAACACAGACAGTGTTATCAACCTATCAATAACCTCGCAATCTTTAATGCTTATCTCATTATGCATCTTATAGAGTAGAGAACTAATATCTATATTCCAGACTTATGTATGTCTGATACACCAAATATTTGACTATCACAAATTGAAAGAGTTTGCAGACATTTCAAAATATGATGAAATTTGAAAATAATCTTTTGGTAGGGCAGAAAACATTGTGGGAAAAGGAGAAATTGCACGTCACGAGCAATATCTCCTTTTCCCACAATGTTTTCCAGAGTCGTCTGCACCAAATTGGTCAAATATCGTTATTGTTTGATAATGTATTAAACTAATTCAATCCACTATACATATTTTTTGTTGTTTTATGATATGTTTCAGTAAATGTCTGACGATGTCTGTTGGTCATTGTACCCAGTTTTCCTGCCGCACAGAGTGTTGTGACATTAACACCGACGGATACCGCAATACCTGCGACACTCGGAAAGGCCGTATGTACTCTTACCTCATTCGGTAATCTTCGGCAATTTCCGGCAGACCGGATAAGTATGGTCTGTCAGCTCCACCGAGTAATTCCTTATTCATTTAATCCCTTTTAATTTGTACCCGTAAAACTGCAAGCAAGTCCAATTTTGCCTCCTACATACTGCTAACAAGAGCATCCACTTCAGTGAAGCCTCGTTGATCCGGACCCCGATTATCCGGATGTCTCGCAATCCGAACGCAATTGCAAGGGAACGGAATTATTTGACCATTTTGTTGCAGACGACTTTTGAAAACATTGTGGGTAAAGGAGAAATTGCTCGTGACGAGCAATTTCTTCTTTTCCCACAATGTTTTCTGCCATATCAGAAGATTATTTTTGAATTTCATCACATTTTGGTATGTCGTCTGCAAACTCTTTCAATTTGGGACGGTTCGACAATTTGGCGTTTGCTAAAGGGTTATAAGTATACACGTTCATACAGACCGTTTATGTCTTAATGTGTATAAGAACATGCTCTGCTTCATTAGTCCGGATTATTCGGTAAACCGGACAGTTTGTTGGGACCGGACATGTTCGGATTAACGAGACATCACTGTATAACGTAAAACCTGGTAATATTGGTTAGCAACCATCACATTATCATTATAAGTTTGATATAATTTAATTGGATAATTCGAGTATAATAATTCTCATGTTTTATCATTTTTACACACAGCTTATTGTGACAAACAATGCGAGAACGGGGGTACCTGTCTTAGATCCAACGACTATGACGTCATAAAGGAGGAATGTATCTGCGCGACCCCATACTACGGAGACTACTGCGAGAAAGGTATATCAACCCTTTACCAAACACCTGTCCCAAATTGAAAGAGTCTGCAGACGACATTCCAAAATGAGATGAAATTGAAAAAATAATCTTCTGATAGGGCAGAAAACATTGTGGTAAAAGGAGGAATGTTTTCCAGAGTTGTCTGCAACAAGTTTGCAGACGACATTTCAAAATGTGATGAAATTGAAGAAATAATCTTCTGATAGGGCAGAAAACATGGTGGGAAAAGGAGAAATTGCTCTTTAGGAGGAAACTCTCCTTTTCCCAAAATGTTTACCAGAGTCGTCTCCAACAAAACTGGTAAAACGTCGTTAATGTTTGGTAATGGGATAAACAAGGAAAGAAAATGATATTATATTCCAATCTATTTTATTCCATTCTATTCGAAAACTAACGCGTTTTCGTTACAATTCATAATTTCCTACACTCAGAGAATGACAACATGCCTGTTAAATTTTAACCATTTCAATTTTGGTTCATGAGCAATAACCTTTTGTGCGCGACAGTGGTGTAATGGTGGAGGGTAGGTCCTTGGAACCGAGGGTTTTAGGTTCGTTCCCCTGTCAGAGGCGCATCTAAGAAAGCAGGACTAACCTACAATTCGGTACTATTACTGGTTATAAATCCAAGAAGCTGAATCAAGAGTGATTAATCTAAGCAGAGACATATATATCTATGTCTCTGATCTAAGTTGTAAGACATCGTTTCACGATCGATGTTTAAATAAAACAAACCTTATCTAAAATTGTAAAAATACAGTTCATCAAATCGTGGCATGGTCAGTATCATATGACTTTTATTCCCTTAGTGTAGTCGGGCAATTTAAAATAGGCAATGCCATTATTTTTTATTTGTAGTGAATTGTACATATCTAAGCGAATGGCCTGTGTATTGCCAAAGCAATACACGGGTATTTAAAAGTGTCTGGTATCATTTTGTCCCGTTTTGTATTGTAGTGGATTGTGGGGATAACTGTGAGAATGGCGGCAGATGCATTGTTGACGGTTCCAACACGACCTGTCTGTGTGCGCCGGGGTATTACGGGAAAACCTGCAGTGAGCGAGAGTCTGGTAAGATCTGTATCGATATTAACCCATTAAAAAATAATAACGACGTTTGACCAGTTTGTTGCAGACGACTTTGGAAAACATTGTGGGAAAAGGGGAAATTGCTCTAAATGAGCAATTTTTCCTCTGCCCACAATGATTTCTGCCCTATTAGAAGATTACTTTTTCATTTTCATCACATTTTGTAATTTTGGACAGTCGAAAATTTGGCGGGTAAAGGGTTAGAACGACTATCTCATAGATTTTGTTCTTTGATTAACAAATGTTAAAAGGTGACTTTAATCATTTTCATCAGTAAATAAATGTTTAAATACGCTTTATATGTCTAATATACCAAAAACCTGTGCTTTCATTAGCGATTGTGTGAAACCAGTTTTAGCGCCTTCCAGTACTTTATTGCACCTCTCAACTCTCTAGTCGTGGAATTGCTCTCTGAGACTCCGATGCACATTGTTAGTCTCGCATGTTAAGAGAGTTTTTCCCATTTCGTTTTATGCTTTTAAGACGCTCCTCACTATTTGCATGATATCTCAAGATGAATTTCATAGACCATTACTCACGAAATAAATCGGTTTAAAGTTTACTATGATAGTTTGACGTAACGCGTGGCGTAACGTGACCGCATGAAAAGTGGATGTATCGGAAATCGAGCAAATGAATGTTTTTTTTAATACAAGCTCGCTTCCCTTTTCATAATGTTATTCTTGATTAACCTGAACATATTATACTATGTCAAGTTTCAACTGTCATCTGTGCCTCTTTGTTTGGTTCATGCAATGATACTCCCAAAACCTCGCAGATTCATTACAAGGGTGCTTCTTCAAAGTTACATGTTCACATATGAGAAAAATTTCACGTAAAGATAAGATGTCTTTAAAACAATACAGTCTTCTTTTGGCGTTGTTTTCTATACTATGAAAAGGAGTGATTTAAAGCATGATTAAATCTGGACGAGTCTATATAATTAGGTATGTTCAGTCTATAGGCGATATATATCAAAACCGTTGTAACGCTTTTGGATTAATATACATATTGCTTTACTTTATACAGGCTCCAAGAACTAATATGCTAACTGAATTTGCTTCAAATGACTATTCTCAAGTGTGTATCATACCATTTTATAGTTTTGTAGAAATTATGTTTGGACTTCAAATTTTCTTAACATCTGTGAACAAGCATCTTCAATCCATTACCAAACAATAACGACATTTAACCACTTTGTTGCAGACGACTCTGGAAAACGTTGCAGGTGACGCGCAATTTCTTTCTTTTCCCACACTATTTTCTGCCCTATCAGAAGATTATTTTCCAATTTCATTACATCTTGAAATATCGTCTGCAAAATCTTTCAATTTGAGACAGTCGAACATTTGGTGTTTGGTAAAGGGCCAAACCAGGCACAGTCAATTTTACCTTTTAGATTTACCGATGTCATGTCCGAAGCCAAGCATTCACCCATGCAGTGACAGGCAGGATTATCGTCACCACCATCATCACCGTGATGAATGCGAATCGGACTCGGAATGTAGTAGATGGCAAAAATGCTGCCATGATGGATGCTCCAGGAAATGTATTCGACCCGTCGTTTGTTACTATGGAGGTAAAAGGTATCTTGTAGGAGAGATAATCACCGACAAATGCAAGGTATGTGTTTGTTGCTCTTACGGTCTTGTGTTTATTACCAAAGCCGAACGGAGAAATCCAAAGCGAGACTGTAAGACACGTCTATGCAAATCTTACAAGTGTCGCTATGATGTTGAATGATGCTGAACTCGATCTGTTGGACGATCAATTTAATATATGTATGGAAAACATAATACTACAATGCTATATAATGGTCAAGAATACCGAACTTAGGAAATGTTTGTAGAAGCTGTAAACCATATCAATGCTAGTACAACTAGCAGTATAATGGTCAACGAAGCCTAAGTTGGTTAAAATGTTATGGAAACTGTAAACCATATCAATGCTAGTACAACTAGCAGTATAATGGTCAACGAAGCCTAAGTTGGTTTAAATGTTATGGAAACTGTAAACCATATCAATGCTAGTACAACTAGCAGTATAATGGTCAACGAAGCCTAAGTTGGTTAAAATGTTATGGAAACTGTAAATTAGATCAATGCTAGTACAACTAGCAGTATAATGGTCAACAATGCCTAAGTTGGTTAGAATGTTATGGAAACTGTAAATTAGATCAATGCTAGTACAACTAGCAGTTTAATGGTCAACGAAGCCCAAGTTAAAATGTTATGGAAACTGTAAATTAGGTCAATGCTAGCACAACTAGCAGTATAATGGTCAACGAAGCCCAAGTGGGTTAAAATGTTATGGAAACTGTAAATTAGGTCAATGCTAGCACAACTAGCAGTATAATGGTGAACGAAGCCCAAGTTGGTTAAAATGTTATGGAAACTGTAAATTAGGTCAATGCTAGTACAACTGCAGTATAATGGTCAACGAAGCCTAAGTTGGTTAAAATGTTATGGAAACTGTAAATTAGGTCAATGCTAGTACAACTAGCAGTATAATGGTCAACGAAGCCTAAGTTGGTTAAAATGTTATGGAAACTGTAAACCATATCAATGCTAGTACAACTAGCAGTATAATGGTCAACGAAGCCTAAGTTGGTTTAAATGTTATGGAAACTGTAAACCATATCAATGCTAGTACAACTAGCAGTATAATGGTCAACGAAGCCTAAGTTGGTTAAAATGTTATGGAAACTGTAAATTAGATCAATGCTAGTACAACTAGCAGTATAATGGTCAACAATGCCTAAGTTGGTTAGAATGTTATGGAAACTGTAAATTAGATCAATGCTAGTACAACTAGCAGTTTAATGGTCAACGAAGCCCAAGTTGGTTAAAATGTTATGGAAACTGTAAATTAGGTCAATGCTAGTACAACTGCAGTATAATGGTCAACGAAGCCTAAGTTGGTTAAAATGTTATGGAAACTGTAAATTAGGTCAATGCTAGCACAACTAGCAGTATAATGGTCAACGAAGCCCAAGTTGGTTAAAATGTTATGGAAACTGTAAATTAGGTCAATGCTAGTACAACTAGCAGTATAATGGTCAACGAAGCCCAAGTTGGTTAAAATGTTATGGAGACTGTAAATAAGGTCAATGCTAGTACAACTGCAGTATAATGGTCAACGAAGCCTAAGTTGGTTAAAATGTTATGGAAACTGTAAATTAGGTCAATGCTAGCACAACTAGCAGTATAATGGTCAACGAAGCCCAAGTGGGTTAAAATGTTATGGAAACTGTAAATTAGGTCAATGCTAGCACAACTAGCAGTATAATGGTGAACGAAGCCCAAGTTGGTTAAAATGTTATGGAAACTGTAAATTAGGTCAATGCTAGTACAACTAGCAGTATAATGGTCAACGAAGCCCAAGTTGGTTAAAATGTTATGGAAACTGTAAATTAGGTCAATGCTAGTACAACTGCAGTATAATGGTCAACGAAGCCTAAGTTGGTTAAAATGTTATGGAAACTGTAAATTAGGTCAATGCTAGTACAACTAGCAGTATAATGGTCAACGAAGCCTAAGTTGGTTAAAATGTTATGGAAACTGTAAATTAGGTCAATGCTAGTACAACTAGCAGTATAATGGTCAACGAAGCCCAAGTTGGTTAAAATGTTATGGAAACTGTAAATTTGATCAATGCTAGTACAACTAGCAGTATAATGGTCAACGAAGCCTAAGTTGGTTAAAATGTTATGGAAACTGTAAATTAGGTCAATGCTAGTACAACTAGCAGTATAATGGTCAACGAAGCCTAAGTGGGTTAAAATGTTATGGAAACTGTAAATTAGGTCAATGCTAGTACAACTAGCAGTATAATGGTCAACGAAGCCTAAGTTGGTTAAAATGTTATGGAAACTGTAAATTAGGTCAATGCTAGTACAACTAGCAGTATAATGGTCAACAATGCCGAACTTGTGAAACTATTATGGAAACTGTAAACCATGTCAATGCTGGAATACTGGATTGTTTAGTTATTTTGCGAATTGGACAAGACTTCATACAATTGTTTTATATTTGTAAGCCACTTTCGCCGAGCTACGTTTAATTGTTTACGTCTGCAAACTTCGTTATAGGAGTGCCGTTGCCAGGCAACAGGAGAGGTTGAGTGTGAGGACACCACCTGTCCAACGATCACGTGTAAGAATGGACTGCCCGCCGTCCAAAGCGGGGAATCATGCTGTCCCGTCTGTCCAGGTATGTTAAACCACAGGGGTTCGAAGTTAAGGTACTCTTACGGCTATTTATAAATGGAGAAGGGAGGACTCTTCCTCAGGATTCCGAAATTTAGAATTGGATTGTCTCCCATTTCCCTGTGTTGAACTTGCTTAAAAATGTATGGAATTGTGTGTTGGGTTTTAATCTATCACTTGAAAGAGATCTTTTGCCGATCAATTGCATAGGTTTGACAAAAACTTTGATAAAGCGAGTATTTCTGAGATGCTGACAACTGTTTGGCAGTCTGATTTCCGGTTTAAACCACGCTGAATATAAAGGTGAGTTCTGATTGGTCAATAAAGTTGTAAGTAAGACTGACCTATATTCGGAAACTTAAAATTGACCATTAAGAAATCACCTTCGTAGTGAAAAAAGTAGCTCGTTGTTTACGAAATGATCCCGTTTTAAGGGTTTGCAATATCTGCAATACAAATGATTTTTTTTCTGTATGGTTATGAAATTATTTTGTTTTTTTATCGGTAGAAGACAATTTATTTTGAAAAGTAAAATTCCCAATCTGTGCGAAAGTCTTTTGTGATTCCTTTTTCATTGCCTCTCTGTTTTCTCTTTCAGATAACGACTATCATAAACGTAAGTTTTTTTCAAAATGTTTAATATTCTACCAATAACATGTATTTGACTACCCATTCCAAAATAGAACATGTTTAAATATGACGATTGCACTAAAACACAAATGGGTGCCATTTCATTGAGGATAGAACATATTGGTAGATGTTTAAGGAACTGTCCGTAATCTCCGGGACCATTTGTTGATTGTTTATCACATTTGAGACCCCAATGTTAACGTTTGGTGGCTACCAGGTATCTATCGGGAATTACACATTAAACCACATCTGTTCCTTCTCTTGTCTTTCACTTGAAGTCAAACGAATTAATATCATAGTTTACGCAAGTCATAACTGAAATCGACTACGTTGATATTATCTTAAAAAATGTACATTTTCATGTGATACGACATTATCAGGGAGACGATACTAAGAATGTTTTATTTTTCCATTTTGCTCATCTATTGAGATCCCAATTACCCTTAAAGTGTTGGAAGGGACTTCGTGCTTATGCAAATAGATTAGATCCAGGCCAGCCGCCAAGTAAACTGGCCTGAAATATTAGCTGTTTGCTACTCTTGGTATCTTACCTCAACACAATTAATCAGATATCTAAGGATTGGCAAGAAGACGACACAAAAATCTATCTTTAGAATGTTAAATTGCAAAACAGGCTAAGAGTAAATGTATAGTAAATCCTTCAAAAAAAAAGAATTATCTCAACTCTTGACCATGTACGTGAATCTTGCAAGATAACACTTTATAAAAGAGTTTGTAAAGCGTTTCAAATGTTGTAAAAAGTTTGTAAATATTTCCCCCGTAGCCCCCGTTTTCCGGAATTGCAGAGACGGGGATACTAAAGTGCTGCCAGTCAAAATGTTTACAGATACTGGATTTGTTTGGGACCTTCCTATTGCAGCTCATGATTACAAGGGAAAGAAGCTAGAGGTAAGTAAAAAATATGAGGACGACAACAACACTAACAACAAAGACCTATTCCATAGAGCCTAAGACCTAATAAAGGCCTAATGTTAGGTCTTCGATAGAGCTAATATGTACCATGAGTACCATTCAAATCCAATCCATATAAAAACATACGGAATGGAAAGGAAAGAAGGTCATGGTGAAGATTTGAATCAGGCTAGTGATGTTTCTTTACGTAATGTTACAGTCATTTATAAATCGAAATGATATTTCTTCGAAATTGTCTAAAGTAATTATTATTTCTATCTTATGCTAACTGTAAACTGGCTAAATTGTTGTAAATCAAATTACGTAAAAAAGTAATTAAAAACGATATATGTTTTTTACTCTTCTTATTTCATTATAAAACCTACTCGGTTGTAAAAACAAAAATGATTATTTCAGGTGAACTTCACGAAGCGTTATGTGCGACATTGCCAGTGTCCAATGGCGGATCGCCCGAAAGTGCGTATCATAGCAACCGCGACGGACGATGCCATGGCAACGACCACGTGCACGTTTTCGGTCCTTGTTACCGGTAAGGAAATAATGTTATAGGGAATAGATAGATGGTGTCGTGAATCGGAATTGTTGTCAGGCAATGCGTAAGAATATTATCCGTTGAACCGAAGGCGAAACAGATAATATTCCGATGCCGGGCTAGTCTCAATAATGATCCGTGAACGAAGCTTTTTTCGTCATTTGGACATTTATCGTGCTTCGCTACGTCTCAAGTCCAACGTGATTTTTATGTTACAAAATTTCGAACGACCGACTCAGTGCTTTTAACTTGCGATTTTTTGTGTTCAAAGGGACTAAAAAATAAACGGAAACTTGAAATACATACATAAATCATTTATGAATCGTTTCAGCCTACACAAGTATTCAGTACACCTCTTTTATGCGAGTTATCTATCAAGAAACATCGACGATGCTCAAAAATAAACAATCGCCGTCCATGTTGTTTACCACCGGCCGCGAGATTCCCACGGATATCTTGCGGGTCAAAGGTCATCGCTTTATGTATACAGTTTGGGATGAAGTACGCGTCTTCCCCCTAAAGTCGAGTTGTACGTAGTTGAGCTCTCTTTACATACAGATTCGGAGAAGATATGCTTGGATAAGATGTCTTTTGCAAACCAGCATTTGAAGCATAGTCCGTTATGGTTTTTCTAAAATAACATCCTTGTTTTTGTTATCTATTAATTCGCTTATTTTGTTTAAGTAGGCCTATTACGTGATTGTAGTGTTACCAAAAATAAAAAAATATATATACTTTTTTTTTTCAAAATGAACGGAAATCATTTCATGTTTTGTTTTGAATCGAATCTAACAGGAATAAGGATCATTCAACCCTTTCCCAAATAACAAATTTTCGACTGTTCCAAATTGAAAGAGTTTGCAGACGACATTTCAAAATGTGATGAAATTGGAAAATAATCTTCTGATAGGGCAGAAAACATTGTGGGAAAAGGACAAACTACTCGTCACAATCAATTGCTCCTTTTCCCACAATGTTTTGCACAGTATCTGCAACAAACTGGTCAAATGTCGTTATTGTTTGGGAAAGGGTTAAAAGTTCAATTTATGAAATTGTGATTGGAGCGATATTTACGCCTAGCGTAAAACGCCTGACGTCGGACCGATAAAACTTGTAGTTGATTTCCTTGAAACTATAACAAACTGTTTCCTTCACCTGTGTTGGATCGGTGATGTTCAGTCCTATGGACACCAAACATATACTTACTGCAACTAGTGTTTAAAAAGTTACTCATGAAGTATTACGTTGGGTGTTCATTGGGTACATGCTATCAGCGACCTGCATGTGAAAACCGCATAACCAGAGCCTATCTATCACGTATTTACACAGTAGATTTAATGTCAAAGGAATAAAACAACACATTTTGACATAATGAATATTTTACTTAACACCTGCATAACAATATGTCGTTGCACAGTGTTTATAGTGCTTGAAGAAGGGGTGGGGATAAATAGTTCAAGCTTATTATCATCAATCCTTTACCAGACAACAAGAGGAATCTGTGGGTTTGTTTTGCAGACGACGTTATATACATGTGTCGTAAACCTCGCCTCGGGTAGCGAGTTTTACCGGGTTCGGGCTCTGGATCAAAATTGTCTAACTCGGATTAAACAATTAGTTAGTCAGGATCACACCACAAGCTTTTAAATTAAATGACAATTAAGCTAGCAAGAGCCTAACAAGAAAAATAACAAAATCTTAAAAGGAAATAATAAAGATTTTAATCCCTTAAAGTTACAAAGTCAAGTTATTAAACCAAAATGAAACAAAGTGCTTTTCTCACAATGTTTTAAGTTCGGACATAAAGCGTTCAATAAAGTTCAATCAAATTATAAAGGATAAATTCACAAAGTCAAAACGATTAAGTCTGTCCAAGCCTATCCATTATCATCAATTCCTCATCAGACACCATGAACAAGGAGGATCTGGGTTTTTTTGCAGACGACGTTAAACGCATGCAATATTGGTATATTAGGAGCAAGTGGTGCGCTGTAAATGATATCAGTTCTACAATTCATTCAAATTACGAAGCTATAATGTCAACCTATTTACCAAATGTAGGACCTTTATACATGTACTTGAATCAGGCTTCTGTACCGAAATAAAATGTTGCTCATAAGAAGCGAATTTTCAATTAGTCACATTGATTTCAGCTCCTTTTTAATTAAGAACTTTAATCTGTTGTTACAACAATTTGTTCCGCCTGTTGATCGCTGAAATTTGGACTTCTAATAGGTGTTCAATGGAAGTATTCTTTTGGAAAAACTGCTCTTTTACAGACCGTTTCCCTGTGCATTCACATAACTTCCTACAAATACCACAACGAGTACATGCAGTGCATTCACAAACGGGGCAATCCTTTTAAAAACAATTATTTGAACACTGTATTTCACCATTCGATGCTTTAGCAATTGCCTTAAATCTTTCTCTCCACAAGATCTCTCATATAGTCGTCTGTGATTGATTTCATAAGGGATCTTCCATATGGAAACAGAATTCTGTCCTACACGTCCACTACGCCTAACTTCTTGCCAGTACGAAAGTACACTTTTGGAAGCCCTCAATGAACGATCACTTCAATATCGGGTACGTTGACCCCAATTACCTACAGAACACGACTGGAGGAGGCAGGCGAACAGAATTCCTTTATTATCCATTTTTTGTTTGTTTCTTAGTCCTGGAACTGTGAAACATTGCCACGATCCTTCCCCTTGTGGCCTTAATACTGTCTTTGTATACTTGAATCAACAAACACCTTTCAAAGGAGGTCACACTTACCCAATTTGTCACTCGAGGCAAACCATCCAAAACAAAGAAGACCAAAGGTATTTCAATTTGTGTCAGTATGACAATCAAAGACCATCACATTTGATTATTAAGTAAGAGAGAACAAATCTTGCCGAAAATAAGAAAATTAACGTCGAAACAAGTTTCACGGCATAATTGACCAAGTGCCATCGGCGTAATAGAGCAAAATTGACAGGTTAGTCTGATCAGAGACATAGATGTTATGATTGTAATCTATGTCTCTGGTCTGATAAAATATATTATCTCCATTGAAGTTTTTATTGAAATATAACGGAATACTATCATAATATATCAAGGTAACTTACAAAAGATTAATATGAGGGGGAAAATGTTCGCCCTCGATCTACATTACAGTGAGGGGACAAATGTGCGCCTAAACCCATAACTAAACAATAACCAAATTTACCGGTTTGTTGCAGACGACTCTAGAAAACATTGTGGAACATGGATAAATTGTTCTTAACGAGTAATTTATCCTTTTCCCACAATGTTTTCTACCTAATAGAAAGGTCATTTCCAATAACATCACATTTTGAAATGTCGTCTGCAAACCCTTTCAATTTGGGACGGTTGAACATTTAACGTTCGGTAAAGAGTTATACAAAAATGGGGGCAAATGTTCGTGGGGGGAGGGGGGGCAACTTCCCGTATATCATTTCGCAAGTTTCAGCCAATGCGTTGAACTAAGTCTGCAAGAAGCGCAATTTAACTTTCCATGTATTTGGTTTCAATTAGGAAAAATGACGGCCTCAACTTTGTCTGGACTTCTCATTTTTAAAACAAGATGATTAACACCGTCGAATTCCATAAATGAATCCATTGTTTCAAAAGAAGTAACAAAAACATATATAATCAGATGATGAAAATACTGTGGGAATTATTTTAGTCGAAGTACAGTATCAAGTGCTCACAAATAATGTACTCCCGCCAAACGCGTACAACGTTACTAACAGTGATCGAGTGTAAATCGAGTGTTGACATGTATATCGGACCGTGTAACATAACCCAGAGCGAGACTTAGCATCCGGATGTTTCGGACTTTTACCTCAACGTTTGAAAGCAGGTTTTATGTGTGTGATTTAAATCAAAGTTTTGGGTATTTATACAAAAGTGACACTTTTGAGACTTCACACATCGACAGATAAAGGGTTGATCTCCAAAACGGTATGTTTGATTTCATAATCCATTGCATAGTTATGGAATGATAGGTGGTTAAACATGCGCAGAAAATCTGTGCGCAAAAATCTAACGTAAAAATCACGATTGACTCTGGACTCGAAGGCGTCAGTCAAAATAGCAATAGCCTTCGAGACCAGTTATCTGGACTAATGCCGGGCCTGATAACTTTTCCTATTCAAAGACACCAACCATCTATGCTATTTAGCCTGTTACCTTTATGTATTCTTTAAAACAAATAAAAAGAAAATAAAACAGGAGGAAAAGGGAAACAAAAACATAATAAAGAATGGTGTAAACATGACGTCATGTGTCATGGCGTTCTTATGACGTCATAATTCGTCAAATGCATGAGTTGTATGGTAAGTACCGGCTATTACAAATGTTATACGGCACCTAGTTATCGGTCCCAAAATGGCACTAATGACAGGATAAATCATAATATCTTGTTAGAAAACCGTACATTTATTGCGATATATGCTTCTTATTTACATTGGAGGCAGTAAATTAGAACATGAGTCAAGAAAGAATTATATCATTTTCGTTACCATTTTTAAAGCCTTATGATGAAAAGCAATACAATGCTGGATACAACTTGACATTCTTTTGTCACATGGGTTTATGCTCATATGCTGTATATACAATGATAGAATAGAGCCAACCTTTGATTAAGCGAACACCTACACGATTTCGAGGGTTCAACGCAAGACTATAGTAAGTACTTCACAAACGTGAATCACTAACTTTTTGTAGCCTTTTAACAATGATAAAGGCATGTGTCATAGCATTCGTATGCTGAGTTTGTTGAACGAATACAGTGAACCCTCGTTTATCCGAACACGTCCGTTCCCAACAAAATGTCCGGTTTACGGAATAATCCGGACTAATGAAGCAGAGCATGTTCTTATTCACATTAAGACATAAACGGTCTGTATGAGCGGTGTATAGTCATAACCCTTTAGCAAACGCCAATTTGTCGACCGTCCCAAATTGAAAGAGTTTGCAGAAGACATATCAAAACGTGATGAAATTCAAAGATAATCTTCTGATATGGCAGAAAACATTGTGGGAAAAGGAGAAATTGCTCGTCACGAGCAATTTCTCCTTTTCCCACAATGTTTTCAAAAGTCGTCTGCAATAAACTGGTCCAATGATTCCGTTCCCTTACAATTTTGTTCGGATTGCGAGACATCCGGATAATCGGTGTCCGGATAAACGAGGGTTCACTGTATTGCATTTCACTTCACAGATGAGAGTGCGTTTCATGAGGAAACTCTGCTCAAATTGTTGCACTTACAAATTCAATCGAAACAAGCAACTTAAGATCAGATCGATGATGTTTCCACTTTTTCAATCTTATACACAAACCATTGTTGTTGTTTTTCTCCGTTCTCATAGACCCGTACGATCCAGTGTACAACTCGTGCCCGGCTGATATCTTTGCTCAGGAAGGCGAGATGATAGAATGGAACCAGCCCCGCGCCAATGATTATGTTGGCATCCGGTTTGCGTCATGTGACCTGAACAGTGGAAAAGTACTTCCGGTTGGAAGACATTCGGTCACGTGTACCGCGGAAGACTATGACAACAACAAAGCGTATTGTTTATTTACCATTTCGGTGTGCGAATCAGGTAAATAATTACCGAATAACATTTTTTTCCTTTTATTTGCAAAACCTTTGAAATAGTTTTGTCGTACTTTCGGACTTTCACAGGCGGGTGATCACGTGATCAATGTTTACGATATAAAACAGATTCCGAACGGCGGCACCCACGGATGAGCAGATATATATGCATTTTTTCAGCAAATGACTTTAGTTTTCCACTATTTTATATACACCATGTTGAATGTTGTTTCCATTTTGACCGTGTCGTTCGCTCAAACACAACGTCAACTGCGATTTGTCTGCCGAGTGTTAAACGTTACGCCGTTATAAACCATGGGTTATCTTATAGCAGAAGAACCGAAAAGTTGATGGTCAAGTCATGCGTGGTTCACACTGTGGCTATCATTGGCAAAAATAGGTGAAAAAAGCAAATATATCTTTGGCATGGCCATCTTGTTCGGACATTTTCGTAAATATTGATCACGTAATCTCCCCGCCTGTTTAACTCGCTCACATATTTGGAAAGGGTGTCTGTCTACTTTTCAGACATTTTTACAAACTCTAAACATCATAAATGTTGCGGCATGTTGATCTTATGAATATAAATTTGATTTTCCAAATACATGGAACAAAAACATTCCCTTTAGTATGTTTCATTTTTTTATAACAGTTTGCCTAATATCCAAAAGTCTATCTATTCAACCAAGTTACTGGTTTTTGTACTAATAAAAGAGGACATTTCCCTAAGCTGATTTCTGTCTATCTCCCCCCCCCCCCCCCCCCCACCAGTACAACATAACCCAGTAATACGATAAGTAACATGTTTAACACAACCAATGTATGCTTGCTCAAAATGGAACCACCTGCTCGTGGGCGTCCATTGGTCATCATTCTGGAATTCTGCTTATCTGCATGCTTGGTTTTTATTATATCATATGTGTTACTTTAAGACATAACTATTTGCCTTGTGCGTAATCTTTTAAAAAAAATCTATGACACATGTGACAAAGCGAGTCATCTATACACATCGGGAGTGGCTTCGAACAAGCTTTAAGTTTCCGTCCCAACCGATGTAAAACAAATATGGTCAACTGGTAATCACATCAGATATGGCTATACACAATTTAATTATGGTACATTTTCTCATTACAAGCAATCTCAGCTTGAGTTACACGTATGCTGTTGTTTTTGATATTCATTATTACATCTGTATTCTTTTTAGAGTATTTCTTGTCTCTTTGACAATATGTTTTAATGTCACCAGTTGGTTTCATTTTTACCAGAACAAATATAAACAGTTGCTCTTTTTATAAGTTTCTATGTTACATAATATGTAACATAGAAACTCATAAAAAGAGCAACTGTTTATATTTGGTAAAAATCAGAAAGAAGTCAACCAGTGACCTCTTTTATGTCTAACTCTTTACGAACCTGAACCAGACAGTATTGGAAAGCGTTGAGGGAGATATCGTTCAAAATAAGGAACTCAATTTTCAAACTGCTTATATTTTTCCGAAATATTCAATTCAAAAAGATATTTTGTAAGTGAGGTTGATAACAGAAATCTTCAATGTTTCAATTTAGAAATGTCTCGGCAATTCGAATGTAAATGGTTCAATGCAACACTCTAGTAATTCATTCACAAGTTTGAAAGACTTACAATAACACTGCAATTACCTATCCATCTTGCACCTTACATGTTTGGATTCCTAATAGTAGAACCGAGGAAGGATATCAAAATTCCCAAAGACTGGTTGGATAACACAAATATTTTGTTATTTTCAGATGCTCTCGAAGTTCCGCCTGGTTTGAAGTCGCGATTGAAGAAAGAAAATAGCACAGTCTATATCATTGGTAATAAGTTAGAGATTTTAACCTTTTGTTATGTATCAATTTGGAATTCGAGCTCAGTAATTGTTGTCAACGATTGGTTAATGTTTCTATTGGCTTTAAATGAGATTGATAGAAAATCTGCGTTGTGATTGGTCAATAAGTCTACCATGAATGGACAATGGTCAATCGAAAACGGGTTTCAAATCGAGAGATATCCCTACTCATTGTATCACCCCAAAACGCTGTAATATTTCCTGACGATGCGTTTATCGCAATATGATCGCGTAGATTGACTCCCCGCTTCCATGTTCATCTGTGTGCGAGTTCAGATCCCGGCTTCGAATAGTGTAGAATATAACGAGCGGAAGTCTCTTAAACCTTATAATGCTGGAACCAACTTCATGCTTTTGCAAACAGGCTGGATCAAAACCAGCCGCAAAGTAAATTGGCGACTGGCCTGTGATCTAATCTAATTGTTACTCTAAGTATGTTTTCAAATCAAATTTAATCAAATATTCAAGGTTTTTAAAAAGCAGACGAAACGAACATTTATTTTTAGAAAAATACCCAGCAGAGAGAATTCGAAAGTCAAAATTGTCATTGAAACAATACAGGTTTTGTATTGCCGTTTGATATACAATTGAAAATTACAAAGGCTCAACCGTCAATTCTTTCAGCGTCCACATTTTCCGCCATTTTCCTCATTGTGATACTCGTGTTCGTGGGATGTATGATCAAACAGAGAGTTAGGGCTCACCAGAGTCGACAAACACGGGGCCGCAGCAGGTGTCGAGCCCGGGGTCAAGGTCATGGACAGGCCCCGTCTATCCAGACCATCAGCAACCCTGGGCTAAACACGGACTATCAAACCCCCTTTGGTGTGAAACTACCCCCCTATTCACCGCCCATCGAGCCACCAACGTATGAGGAACTGCCACCACGTGACCAACACCTGGCGCCCCCTGCCTATCAGGAAGCGACGAATGGTTATCTGAATGCTGCGTATGATACAATTGAGCATGTCAGGGATCAACAGGAAGCACCCGTAAATGAGGAGGACATTTACACTGAAATACGTTTGAATTGACAGAGTATGGCCAGAGCGTGGGTTTCAAGGACATTCTATTTGTGATATCCCATACATAATCAGTGCTTCTTATTCAAAAACATTTACCCAAATATTACCGAATGTACGAACCCTTTGAATGGTGGGTTACTTTTTCAAAAATATTATTTTGTGTCATCTGCTTTCGATAACATTTTATATTTGCTTAATTTCGGTGAGAAAAGATACTCAGAGTAGCAAACAGGTTAGATCACAGGCCAGCCGCCAATTAACTTGGCGGCTGGTCTGGATCTAACCTGTTTGCATAAGCATGAAGTCGGTTCCAGCATTATACAGGCTAACAGCCATAATGGAATCCAGGACAGCTTTTTTCCTTCCACCGTCGATTTTACCAAAGTTGAGGTGAGAAATAAAAGAAACAAACAAAAGGTTCGGTTTGCAAGAAAAACCTTCTTTTCTCCCTTCTCAAAGATTGTTTTCGCATGTGAATATTGTTGGCGTTTTGGCCGTAGAATAACAGAAAACAACCAATACAATACACACATGTTCCTGATCGTGGAATAACCTCTTCTGTTTTCTGCTTGAGTAAGAATCCGATTTCGTGATGTTTTAAAGATTTTTTTTTTTTTTTTTTTTTTTTTTTTTTCCTCCAAGATGGAGATTTGCATATACATGATAATTTGTGAACAATTGTGGATTTCAAATAGAAAACAGTGATTAAACAAAGAGAAGTAAACACAGATACAACAAATATAGAAACATACATCCGCACATCCACTTACACAGACACTTATCAAGACACAACAAACACCCACACACACACACACACCCCACCCCCACCCACACCCCAACACACAAAACACATACTTTAATACAGACATCTACACGCACATTCGTGCACACCCAGGCTGGCAGGTGCATATAGTTATATTTTATGCGAACGCATGTAATTAATGTTACAAACATAAACGCATAAAAAGTTACCTAAATATATTTTCCCATGTTAACAAGCTTAACCGAAACGAAATGAAAAGCAAGTTACAAGAAATAATCATCATGGTTATACCCTGTGCGAACACAGATAATTACTTAACTGTTAAGAAACATGTACACATACAAAGTTAATATATATTTTCCCCTATCAACAAGCTTAACCGAAACGAAATGAAAAGCTAGTTTAAAGGAAATAACATCATCGACCTACAGTAATATGTGTTAAAAACATAGTTATGAAAAGCGTTTTATGTTTATCAAATCGATAAGAGAGTGCTTACAGTTACATACACGTACGGTATTTGTAAGCACACCACAGATCATGAAGGAAAAGGCCAGCATAATGAAAAAAGTTAACGGAATTTGATCGAACTTCATCATTAAATGCCTGATTTAAACCAAAAAGGGTTTTAACTCTGTCGTAATCAGTTAACGATTCAAACAAAAGTAAGATACGTTGATCCAAAAGCAAGCGTATAGTCTCTTTGAAAGCAATAGAGATAGATCGAACTAAAACACAGCTAGTTATTATATGCATTGTTAAACTCATAGTGATATCGTTTTGACCACAACGTGGACATACAGAATCAAATGAAGACAAGTACGCAATCAATTGCGCAATAGAAAAGCAAGTAGTTAGCATCTGAGGATTACCTCCTGCATAAGACCAAAGGAAAGTATGCGAAAGGTCATTCTGCATTTGTCTATAAAGAACAAAGTCGGGTGACAGAGTTCTGTCATTCCATTCTTTACTGTAAAATGCATATATTTTAGATGAAATACATGTTTTCCAACTTAATTTATCTGGAAAACAACCATATTTAATAAAGTCTAGTAAAATATATCGAATATCAAATTTGTCTAAAATATTACATATATCTGATAAAAATCCACATGCAGTCATACCTGCTTGTGCAGCACATAAACGTAACAAAAACATGCGTTTAACAGCACAATCTCTTTCTAATCTGCACAACTGACCTAAAAAAGCGCGTTTTTGTTTTTCAATCTCAGAAGAAAGAGGAAGTGCACCAATAAGTCCAAGAACAATATCTGTTCTCGATCTAGAACTTAAACCCTGAATGTGTTTAAGGCAAAGTCGATGTGACCGTTCCAGCATCAGTTGCTCACGATTAGAGAGAGAATGTAGAAATACACATCCGAAAAGGGATCTTGGAATTACTATTGATTTATAAATCTTAAAGCTCGTCAATGGGTTAAGCGTATTTACATGTAGACCTTCCTTAATTAATCCAAAAAATGTAGTTCTTAGTTTCCTATCTATGTGCTTTGCTAAAATTGATGGGTTGTCATATTTATTACATAAAACACCAAGATGAACATGTTCTTCTTTCTCTTCGATAACATCGTTACCAATAAAAAATGGTCTTACACGACTAAGATAAGAGCGCTTTGACTCATTAAACGTAACAATGGCGCATTTACTAGGATTGTATTGGTAACGCCAAAGGCATGAATAACGATAACAAATATTTATCAATTTCTGTAGAGCCTTACAGGATAAAGCTAAAATTGACATGTCGTCTGCAAAAGACGGTGCACAAAACGATGACCCTTCAATTTGAAAGCCCAAGTTGCTATCTACCAACTCTTCAATTAACGAGTCTACATAGACGAGATATAAAAAAGGGGACCAGACGCCTCCTTGTCTGGTGCCCTGCTTAACAGGGAACCAGTCAGAATAAAAATTATTATATCTCACACAACTAAACATGTCAGTATGCATGCAAATAACAGTATTTAACAATTTAGGACACACCCCAAGTTTGTGTAATTTGTAGAAAAGACCGTCATGCCATACTCTATCAAACGCTTGACGGGCATCTAAAAAGCAGACAAACAACTTATTTTTTGCCTCTTTGCAATGAACTATACTCTCCCTCAAAATGAATGACGTCATAGCACTTCCCATGTTTGACTGAAACCCACCTTGGAGAGAATGCAGTGGTTTATTTACTGACGTAAGCAGACGATAGAGTAGTACTTTTTCATACAATTTCAATAAGGATGATGACAAAGTTATTGCACGATAGCTATTCGGATCATTCTTTGGTTTATGTCCTCCTTTATGTAATGTAATAATAGTGCCCCGTTTGAGTTCTATAGGTAGCCTACATGACTATAACAATACATCAAATCAAACAACAAGGTAATATAGTGAATTAACATAGCTCCCCCATTGGTGAGGTGTTCGTTACATATACCATCCATACCGCACATTTTACCATGTTTTAGCGTCGATAATGAAGCTAAAACTTCTTCCTTAGAGATATGATCGTCGTCAGTTATTTGTGGAGTTACTTTCAAATATGATACAGATTCAGTGATAGACTCAAAATGGGCATTGTCATAGGAAGTATATTCTACGTCAGAATAAAGCCTGGCAAAATGACGCCCCCATTCGCGACATATAGAACCCGGGTCACGTACAGGTGTACCATTGAAAGAAAGTACATTAGAAACATTACCTCGGACTGGTCTATTTTTAGAACGAAAAAGGCTCCAGAATAATGCACTATCAAGACCAGAAGCATCGTCTATGTCACTGTTTACTTGCTGTAGATAGGCAGCACAACTTTCTCTATGTAAGTTGCGAAAGTGACATTTCGCCGACTTGTACCGTGTGTACTCTTCTCCATTTCTTGGTCTACCAGCACCAATCCACATCCTGCGCTCATTTCTCATAATCGCATGATATTGCCTGAGGCTGGCAGACCAATATGGCTTTAGATAAGACCGAAATGATGAATGTGGTAAGTACCTATCAGATGCATGTGTGATGCAACTTACTATGCATGTATATAGATTATCTATAAAAGAAATTGGATCAGCAGTGAGCAATTGTTCTGCGGTGTTTTTAAGATTCATATGAACACTCAATTCAAAGTTTAAGCGTTGCTCATAAGTCATTTTTTTCCATTTCACCATGGGCTTATCAGATGTACTTGTACTATTACAATAAAAATCTGTTAAAACTACGCCAAACACCGTTGGTCGATGACAAGATACATTAAAACAATCATCGTCTATAATACAACAATACTTCTTCTGAGACAGCAGCATGATCGATGAGAGACATAGCTCTCTTGTCATATGATACATAGCTCGCAGTTGCACCCGTACATAAAGGAGACGTAGTAATATTAAACAAATTAAATTGACTGAATAACTCACAGAGGGCTATCCCTCTTCGATCAATTTGTTTAATAAAAGAAGTCCCATTTAGATGAGCGTTGAAATCACCCATCACTATAACTGATCCTAACTGTGAGTACATACTAATTAAGTCATGCAGCAGTTCGATGTGTTCACGAAAATACGTCACACTATGATTAGCGCTAGGTAGGTATACCTGTAAAATGTACATATAAGAGTCGGGTGCTTTCTGGACCTGTAAACCAATTATTCGATCACTGTCGATTTCAAGCGGTGAGATCTTATCACTTAGGCGTTTACTCCACAATAAAGCCACACCACCCTTTCCCACTTTCCGACTACTATACATGCAAAGACTCGAATCGCATACACCAAAACTATTATAATCATTATGTATGCTATTCAAAAAATACAAATCGGTGGGAAAGAGCCAATGTTCTGAAATGCCACAAATATCTATGGATTCGTTTATTAACAATTTGCTTAGATAATATGCACTCGACATTATACCAGTAGCATTCCATGTACATATATTTAATGTGTCAGTGTTTGTCGGAGGTCTATCCGTCATGTCGCTCGTGGTGAGAACTGCTTTGACCATTGTCGTTAAAGTAACTGTAACGATTATGGTTATCATAACGATAACGGGACGAGTACCCTTCAGTATAATCATCGTGACCAACCATCGATTTATCGTGGGAATCATGATGATCGTACTGATTTCTGTATTAGTGAGCCACGTACGACTGTTGGTCAGCCCTCTTATGAACATTGCTGTTATAATCATTTCTGTTATGTCGCATTGTTTTTGATCGAATCACATCCGTATGCAGGTCACCGTCATTATTGTCACCGGTATTCGTGGGGTCACGATGACTCTTTGGTTGGAAATGTTTCAAATAATTGTTTTTAGACAGCCACTGTCTACACTTGACACCACCAGGCCAGAAACCACTTTCTGTCAGTATACTCGAATTGGGAGCCTCAACGTTTAGGCGGATAATCACAGATCGCCCGTACCTCTGGGGGAAAATTCTAATCATGGTCACCTTCAATCCCCTATTAGTGACATAACTGTATATTTTCTGACTTGTAATAGATGACTTGAAACCGCTAATATGAAAGCGTTTGTTTTTTTGATCACATCCTCAGCGAACTCATCATCATTGTAATTTTCATTATCACTAACACAGACAACGGCTGAAGATTGAGTCAGCGTTTCATTCGTCTTATTCGATTTCCGCATGCCACCAATGTTTTGGGTTGTATTTGGCTGTTGATGAGCAAACGGCTTATTTCCCTCAGTATTCCCATCACTAACACGCGATTTGTGGACCGGGATGTTGTTTGTAGAGTCGGTTACCGGTATCTGGTTATGCCTCGAGTCGTGCTCTGCTCGGGGAGGGTGACTGTTATCAACGCAGACATTGGTTGGGGTCTGATCGTAGACGGGGTTATCGTGCACGACGCTGATCGGACTGTAATGTGAACTTATCACTGGTATACTGTCGTGATGACTCGGTCGTTGTGATGTCAACCCGTTGTTAGTACGGGCTCTCAGTAAAACGTCGCTGTATGAGGCGCTGTTAACCGTGGGTTGGTTATGATCGAACAATTTGGTTCCCGAACGGTTCGGTGGATCTCTAGACGTAGCACCATCGTTTACGGAACACCCGTTTTTGTTTACACCGATGTGGCCTGATTCTCTATTGTTTATGTTGCTCTTTTTCAGATCGCATATTTTTGACTCTAACTTACTAACTTGTTTGTCAACTGATTTACTTACAGTTGAGATCTTCTCGTACACGCAGCGGATTTCATTTTCAAGGGAATCATTTGCTCTTTTCACGTCGCCGGACACTAGTTTCATTGAGTTTTTGAGACTGCTGACTCCAGAAGACTTCTCGCCTTCAATTCTTTCAACATCCTGTTTTACGAAAGATAGTTGTTCATGAAGATCTTTCTTTGTCTCCGCTACTAATGAAGTGAAAGATTTGATGTCTTTATCTATCTGTTTTTTCATTGTGTTCTTTTCCTGCTTAAGGGTCAAAATGTCTGCTTGACACTGAATTACCATGTTTTTTAGAAGAGACATTTCATTTGACAATGTTATTTGTTGATTACTTTCACATATTGATACACTTAGACTTGACTTGTTGAAAGTTTTTGGAAGACTAAGAACGTCCCTCAGATCTAAAAAGTTCTGGTTTTCTAACACCGAAGCAATTATGTATATGTCGGATGCAAGTTTCTGTGAAACTGACTCACCCTTTCTTGTACTTTTTCGCTGCTTTGGTCCAGCATCTTTCGGGAAGGGGTAATCGTCCATCTTATGACACACATCGAGCATGGTATTTCTGGTTTCCTCCAGTCTGTCTACGCGTGAGTCGACATCACATAATAAGCTAGACAGGAACACAGGTTTGGTTGCAGTGCGAAATAAATCCGTTACTTTATCAATGATAGGCCAGTGCGGGTTCTCCGGTGGAGAATTCAGTGACGTAGATCGGCATTCCATCTGGTATAAACCATCAACATTGTCTGGGGTAACATCTATCCTCTCGTGGGATGATATAAATACATCCATCAGGCAGGTCTGTGAAGAGACAAAATCTGGTGATCCACCATCGTTACAAACCTGTCGCTGTGCAGGCGTCGGCTGAGTAAATGAGGATACATCCTCTCCATTTTCTCCACTCGTACATTCCAACATTTCATACAAAGACATGTTCTATATCATCCATTCACAGAGAACATATTCTACAGCACACACAGTGTTATAAAGCATTGTTTGTCACTGAAATAGTCGTTATACGATAAAGCAGTACAGAGATACAAAATTGAAATGTGATGATTAAAGAGTAAAGGGTTCAATAAGGTTGATGAGTGTTCACTGATCACCGTGGAGAAAAAGTGCGAACTCAGTGAAGAAACGCGAAAATGCATTACTTCTTGTCCAAATTGACTAAATTAACACATTTATCGAACTATTTGCCTTAAAGACCTAATTCTATGAACAAGAAAAGCCAAAGTGTATCTTGATAAGTCCCATCCTTGTTATTTTTTACATTGTATCTAACTTAATGTTTTAAATCGAGAGCCACAAAAAACACGTCCACTCGATTCAAAAACTACTTTCGTGTCCAAAAGCGACGAATGGTTATCTGAATGCTGCGTATGATACAATTGAGCATGTCAGGGATCAACAGGAAGCACCCGTAAATGAGGAGGACATTTACACTGAAATACGTTTGAATTGACAGAGTATGGCCAGAGCGTGGGTTTCAAGGACATTCTATTTGTGATATCCCATACATAATCAGTGCTTCTTATTCAAAAACATTTACCCAAATATTACCGAATGTACGAACCCTTTGAATGGTGGGTTACTTTTTCAAAAATATTATTTTGTGTCATCTGCTTTCGATAACATTTTATATTTGCTTAATTTCGGTGAGAAAAGATACTCAGAGTAGCAAACAGGTTAGATCACAGGCCAGCCGCCAATTAACTTGGCGGCTGGTCTGGATCTAACCTGTTTGCATAAGCATGAAGTCGGTTCCAGCATTATACAGGCTAACAGCCATAATGGAATCCAGGACAGCTTTTTTCCTTCCACCGTCGATTTTACCAAAGTTGAGGTGAGAAATAAAAGAAACAAACAAAAGGTTCGGTTTGCAAGAAAAACCTTCTTTTCTCCCTTCTCAAAGATTGTTTTCGCATGTGAATATTGTTGGGGTTTTGGCCGTAGAATAACAGAAAACAACCAATACAATACACACATGTTCCTGATCGTGGAATAACCTCTTCTGTTTTTTTTTGCTTGAGTAAGAATCCGGTTTCGTGATGTTTTAAAGATGTCGCCCATGATATAAGTTTCACTGGACATATTACGCGAACGTTTACTGTTAATAAGTTTAGTTCCAACATTTGGTGAAGTAATCTAATTTATGTTTATTCTAATTTTTATCTTATAATTTGGACAAAATAAATGTATTGAATCATGTTGTATTTCGTTCCTTTGTATTGTAGATATCTACAGCCAAACAACCATTCCCCACCCCCACCCCAAAAAGAAAAAAAACCCTAAATTGATGGCTTGGTTGATAAGTATGTTTAATACATTACCGAACAATAACGGAATTTGACCAGTTTGTTGCAGACGACTTTGGAATACATTGTGTAAAACAAACTCTTAATGAGCAATTTCTCCTTTTCCCACTAATGTTTTCGTCCCTTTCAGATGACTATTTTTTAATTTCATCACATTTTGAAATGTCGTCTGCAGACTCTTCCAATTTGGGACAGTCGAAAATTTTGCAAAGGGTTAAAACATGTTTCCTTCAAAGAGTGTTTTAGTTTTGAATTCATATCATTGTGTTCATGGGTTTCCTCGCCACTACTCTTGGGCATATTTGTCAAGCCGCTAACAGATCTCGAACAAGACCATATATACATAGTCCACAATAGATAATTTCACTTTGGTTCAATTAAAATCAGCATGGCCAGATTAACACAACGATAAGGAGTTGTTTACTCTTGCAGAAATAGAAATAATTGTTGAAAATTCAAGCATTGCCAGTCTAAATGGGCAAACACCATTTTAGTATTCAGACGCCGTCCATGTACATCTTGTTTCATCAGCAATTTAGTTTGCGACAATAAGATATGACAAGTATAAAACAATAGGATACACGCTAATACATGTCGTTCACGGTGTTAAACTAGGTTTCTGTGTGACAACCCTCATACACTAATGAGACAAAGGGCATTTATAAACACATGTCCATTGTTCTAAGTATTGTTTTGCCTGTTGTTTTACTCTATTTTCATGTTTGGCTTTTGGTTGATATAAATCATCTGCACGGACAATTATATACATAAAACATCGATGTTTAGCCTGTAATCAATCAAAATTGCGTAATAATAAATGTAAATCAAACAATCATGCACAAGAAACTTTAATTTCATATGCTACTACATGCTGTATATTGTTTTCCAATAATATGTCTTTCCTCTTCGACGAATATCCCCAGTCTATGGACCTATAAGAATAAAAGAAAAAGAACAGAAAACAATTCATATGATACAGAAAAATCATTGAGTTTTGTAGAGGGTGATCATATTCAAATGTTTCAGGACTGGGTCGATTTGCCATATAGATATCACCATCAGTCTTTTACGGTTTGTATGGTTTTTAACCTATTTCCTAGTACCTGGTTTCGTAACTGATCTTTACTAAATACGAGAGCGGTAATACTTATACGGTGTGAGATGTAGAGGTTTCCTTTCGGTTAAAATAGGCTGTGACAGAAGGGAAAAAATCTCTTGTTTTCATGAATACTTCAAGGGTAGTCATCAATAAGAATACGTACATGGGGGAAAGGTCGTACGCATTTTACAAGTTTTTTATATATATTTAGTTGTAATCCGTCAGACGACATTTCTTTTTCTGCTGAAGACAATATTTTGGATATTGTTGCGAAAGTGATATGCACATATTTCTAATTGCTCCGTTTTAAATATTATTTGCTTTCCAAAGCAATTTAGTTGGTCTGCAATTACCATTTGGCATTACATTCTTGTTTATGTCTGTAAATTGTTGTAATTAATATGGGACGTTATAAAACCGATCGTTGAATGAAATCAAAGTTTCTTGTTCACAGATGTGAGGACATTAAGAAGATTTATTTCTTTAAAATTGCACAACAGCTGTACTGTTATATGATATGCACTGAGAAATAGCAGTTGGATTCAAAATTTGATCTTTTTTTATTCTTTAAAGATTGCATACCGGACGTAACACGTATTTAACTCCAAAAGCCTGACATCGCTTTTGAGATCTACCGCATGTAATCTGTACATTCTTAGATACATTGACACTTCCTTTATCAATTATGCTTTGAATGGCTACTTATTATTGTATACCAAACAACGATACGAAAACTGTATTCTGACAACGGTAGTTTATTTTGACTTTCAAATTTCCTGTTCGGTGACCAAGTAGCGTTCAGTAAAACGTCGTCATCAACAAAGAGCTATAATTTTATCCGATTTGCCTTACCGAGAATGTGACAGCAGACGGCTCGTTTGTCATCGTAACCAGCACTACAGAAATAACCGCTTGGACATCGGACGCCATCGACATCACAATACATTACTCCACCCTCCTCCGTCAACACTGGTTCCCCGCCGTCAAATATTCGGAACGGGCAGCGGTAAAAATGCGGATCCATGGAATGATCTGCGGTGTCCGCGCAGTGAACTGTAAACAAAGTGTTTTAGATTTGATATCATACATAGATCAAACTAATGGAATTATTGTGATATAGATCGAACTAATGGAATTAAAATGAACCTATGAACCTTTTGAAATTCTAAAAAGAGTGTCTAGGTTGTATCTAATTCGGATGATCCAAGCTGTAACTGTGTCTGGATCATTCGGACTAGGTCGTATCCTTGATTGGCAGGTATATTTTCCATGTTTAATCAGGTGGCCTCGAAACGGCACATTCGTCTCTTATGACTGCCCATTTGTCCATTCATTTAACCCCATGCATTGGTTTGGAAAGGAGGCTTTGCAGTTTTGATTATATCAGAATTTTTTTTGTAGACAATATAACACTAAGAATCAAAGCTAACATAACAGTTGTACATTTAGAAATAATACAGTCGCAAATGGATTTCGACTGTTCCTTGGTTGGCGATTTAATCCAAGGTTTGTTGAACAACGTTATATATAACATAGGGGATGGTATTGTACTTCCTGAACATCACAGTAACCCATTACCAAACAATCACGACATTTGACCAGTTTGTTGCAGACGACTCTGGAAAACATGGTGGGAAAATGTTTCCAACAATGTTTTCTGCCCCGTCAGAAGATTAGTTTTCAATTACATCACATTTTGAAATGTTGTCTGCAGACTCTTTCAATTTGGGACAGTCGAAAATATGTCGTTTGGTTAAGGGTTAACTCATTTTGCTTCAAATGGCTATTCTATGGAGTGTTTTATACAACAGTACAGCTGTTGTACAGTTTTAAAGACATACAATTTGAACTTCCATTTTCCTTCACATTCGTAAAGAACTAGCTTGAAACACGGTTTTGCTGTGTATTACAAGATAATTCAAAGTGAGTAGGTTCTCTTTGTTCATTCATGGTACATAACCATGAAAAGAATGCAATACTTTCTAATGCAACGTAAAAGAGAACTAACAGTTTTGGGTAAACATGACGTAACATGCTGCATGGTTTTATTTAGTTAATTTACACATATTTGTTTTACATCGATTGTGAAACAAGTCCTTAAAACTTGAACCACTCTCGATTATACTTCCTGGATACATAACCTGTACTCGCGCCAAATATGGATTGATGAAAGGTTCAAAGGCAGGATTCGCTCCTCACGGGATTCGACCCCACGACTAACGTGTCCAGAGGCCGTCGGTCTACATATGGACTACTGTCCCAGTTTTATTTGCTTAATCTTCTGTGGTGTGCTGAAGCATTTATCACTTTGTATGTAATATTCTAATAAATATTAATATGTGCGGGCTGTCAACTCGCCTGGCACAACACAATGGCAAGAAATGAACACTCACCCGCGACCAAAACTGTAAACAGCAGACAGACCTTTATGGCAAACATATTTCTTTCTCTCAATAATCTAACTTCACCTGAAAATTATACAAAAAAAAATATAAACATCGCACGGTTCCGAGAAAAATTTGGGACCAAATAATGACCTGAATATCATGTTGGCATCAATGAAAGAGACAACTACCTAAACTCCCAACCGGACATTGGTTACTTTGGGTAACACTTTTCCCCTCCAGATACTTTGGGTAACACTTTTTCCCTCCAGTTACTTTGGGTAACACTTTTTCCCTCCAGATACTTTGGGTAACATTTTTCCCTTCCAGATACGTTGGGTAACACTTTTCCCCTCCAGATACTGGATTATGCGCTTTGTGGTAGGCGGGAGTTAAGAAAAGAAATTATACACATGAAGCATCTACTGACTAGATGTATAAAATGCTCCAAATAAGATAATGATCATGGCTGGTTTGTTTGTCGCTTAACCCTTTCCCAATCAACAAATCTTCGACTGTCCCAAATTGAAAAAGTTTACAGACAACATTTCAAAATGTGATGAAATTGAAAAATATTCTTCAGATAGAGCAGAAAACGTTGTGAGAAATGGAAAATTTGCTTGTTACGAGCAATTTCTCCTTTTCCTGCAATGTTTTTTAAAGTCGTCTGCAACAAAGTCGTCATATGTCGTTATTGTTTGGCAAAGGGTTAACACTGCATTGAAAGTATTTCAGTTTTACATGTAAATGTATTTAGAATTTCCATATAAGTACTTCTTCTTAATACGAAACGTTCTCTTCCTGTTAAAATACTGCTCTCGGATTCTAAGTGCCTTTGAGGGAAGCGCTTGCACCAAGGTTGTCTTTTTTGTTTTTAGTTTCGACTCGAACATATAACCATTCATACATGTGATGGACAATCTACCTCTGCACTACCACAGCGCTCTAGTGGGCTGTTACAATGAAAGTGGTGACCATGTGTAAATAATTTAAAAACAAAATCTTAATGGTGTGAAACCTATATTGAAAATATGAAAAATCGAAATACCTGAAAGCAATGTTCAACGCTTCAGTTGCGATTTCAAAATGTCCAAAGTTGTCTATATATGGTATTTTTGATAAGAACCAAGGCTGTTCCCATACAGACCGAGGTCTTCTAAATGACCTCAGCTGTCGTTCCGCCTTAAACCACAATTCATTCATGCATTTGTAGACCGAGTGAGGTTAGTGGCTTACTCGTGGTATTATGATAGCAGTCAGAGGTGCGTTTAAAGACCGAGTGTGGTCCAGTGGCTAACTCTCGGTTTGAAGTTTGCACTCAGAAGTGCATTAATAAACCGGTAAGGCCAACTCCAAACCAATAAGCTAAATTATAGGCTAACCACTCTCTGACTAAAAAATGTGGCTCCATATTTAGTAATACCGAAGAAAATGGTGGCGAAAATGGTTGATTTTGCGTTTAACAATAAACAATCTTCGCAGATCCCGCTTGAAACGCTCGATGTATTCACACAACTCAATGGTTTGTATTGGAGAGTGTGGTCCATTTATGGGTGTGCCGGCTCCATTTTATGCTGTCCGTAATCAAAGTCATACAACGGCAACCCATAGCTGCCCCATATGGAAATATAAACCTGGTCCTGACAGAGGGCAATAATATGTATAACCACTACTCTTTAAAAATTGAAATAAAATTTTCTCATGATATTGAATAGAAACCATTGCAACTGAAGAGCTTGGTCGCAATACCCAAAAGGAAATTTGTTACTCGTCCTAATACAAGCAACAGTCGACGACAGCCCTTGATCATAAGCTTTGATAAATTGAATAAAAACCATCTTGACAGTCAGGTATTGTTAATAATATTATGATTGAATTTGTACATGACTAACGTTCTCGTAGTTATGATTTTAGTTCTCATCGTGGTTAACTTGTGATACGGCTCGTGTCTACTAGAAAGTGACAGGATTAATATATATGGCAGACATTTTGAAAAGGAGTTTGTGCATACAGAGCGGCATCCTCTCTCGAGGTGACTTGTACACCTTTATGATAACCTAATCCTTCCTTGACATTTGGCAATATTCACATATAACAAACAGTCCGTCCTTAATCTCGAATAACCCTTCACAAAATAATTTATTTAGTATGTCGAATTTGGAAATGACATAAAAAGATATGTAGAAAATGGATGAATTATTCATATGGCTTTTGTCCATTTTCCCAAAACGCATTGTATTCTTCTAGAGAAAGGAATTTTGGTTCCTTTTATTATTGAATTTTATAATAGAACCATTTTGTCGGTTAGAATAAGCTATTGGCATTTCTGTCTGCTTTTCTGTCGTTTATTATTTGTAAAAACATTATTTATGTAAATTAGCTAATTTTGTATAAACGATAATCGCATAAAAATCACGAGCAAACATAGTTATGTCGTCATCTTTATTTGATTATCAATATGATCTGATCACCTGAGCAGTACAGGTCGTATGCTTTCATACGTCAAAAAAGCGCTTACATTTTTCAGCATGTCGAGAAATGCTTCGTTTTAAAGCACCATTCTAGCCCAAGAGACAAGTCATATCAAATTGCTAGAAAATGTATTGCCAGAACTTACACCAGTCAATGTGAATTGAAATCCTTACATATTCCTGAATAAATGATGATTATGATTTCTTTTGAAACAATAGAAGAAAGTATTATATTGCCCGACAAAGTGTCACAAAAATGGAATCCTCGCATCGTAAGGAAAGTACCAAAATGAATATCAAGAATTTCTAAATCCGTCTGAAAATTAGATTAATTCAGTTCTATTAAATAGATCATTTTCCCATGTTCAATCAGAAAAGGGGTCGGAGTTATGCGGTCATTTAGTCTCAGTTAGAACCAAATCGTACAAGTGATAAGGTCTAAGATAAAAAAAAATGAAGCAGTTCATACATCTTGTTTTGAGCATCGGACTATTCGCTGGAATAGGTTTGTATACATGTATTTAGAATGAGGTTGATATTGCCGTCATTACGACGCAAAGCGTCCTTGCAACAGACTTTGGTGGCAAATTTCAGTTTCTGTAGCGCTTGACACCTCTCAATGTACGACTCCGTCAAAAAACAAAAACAATAAAAGACCATCTTTCTTTTATGTGAACAATGACGTTACTGCAGTTACATTTAACAAAACCAATACTTCTGGCAAGGAGATTGACTCAAAGATAAAAAAAAAAACTCCACGAATGTCTCCTTTATCATTGAGCGACGGGGAACTTGTTCACTAAAATGACTTTTTTGTCGTTTGGAGATTGTTTAAAAGACATATTTATTTTTCCATCCACATTGTTGACGTGGTGTCCAAGTCTATGACCAAGTCAAAACTCTAAATCTGACATCTGAATGACATTGTCCATATGGTACCCCACTTAAAAGGACAACACAACTTAAATAAAGCTCGCTTTAAAGTTTAAACAAATTTTTTACTAAATCCACCTCGTACCTACACACCAAGTACTTAACCAATTGAAAGACGAGTATAACTCTTTGTTATACTGCTCTCTGAAGGAAAGTGTGTCAGCAGGGGTGACAAAATCAATTGTCCAAATTGGCCAGCTTGTCCAAAAGCCTTCACCAACAAGTGAGTTTTTACTGGAACTTACTATATAGCCATTATCCGGATAACTACGGAAATAATATGGCATTTACGGACAAGCAAATAAAAGTCTGATTTCTCCAACTCTATACTGATAAATGGGCTGAGGTGTGTCAAGAGAAAACCATCTTGTTTGGGATCATGACCATTTAACCCTTAGAATGCTGGGTAATTTTCTAGAAATAGATTTTTGTGACGCCTGCTTTCCAAAACCTTAAAAATTTTCATAATTTTGATGAAGAAATATATACAGATGGGCAAACAGATTAGGTTACAGGCCAGCCGTAAGCACGAAGTCGGTTCCAGCCCTATAAGGGTAAAGGCAGTTTACCAACGACATTATATACAACTTCATCTAATATGTCTCAATTGATATACATATAACTCTCCAATCCAGTGATTTCCGAGGGGCACTGCCCATACGGGAGCCCACTTAAAGGACATTATTGTGGGCGAGGTGGGACAGCATGCCCTGACTACCACTTCTGTAACATTTCACCCGTGGACGCCTATGCGGAATGTTGTCGTAAGTATGCCGTTATAATACCATATACATTCTTATTTAAGCCCTTCCATTACCGGGTAGTTTTCTTAGAATACACTTTTGTCGTCTGCTTTTCAAATATATTAAATATCTGCTTTATTTTGTTGAGCAAGGGTACTCAGGGTAGCAAACAGGTTAGATCACAGGTAAGACGTCAATTTATTTAGCGGCTGGCCTTGATCGAACATGTTTGTATAAGTATGAGGTTGGTTCTAGCGCTATAAGGGTTAGTCGACTATTTATATGCAGAGTGTGTAAAGTTATTTAGTCCGTGGCTATCTTATTAAAGGACGCCAGTCATTCAGAAAGCTCAAACCTGAGCTTTCTGAATGACTGGCGTCCGTAGTAAGACGATATTGGTCTTACTATACATGTTCATCACGATTCTTCTTATTTTTCTACGGTTACTTAATCCTTTTCTAAACGCGAAATTTTCAACTTTCCCAAATTGAAAGAGTTTGAATACGACATTTAAAAATGTGACGAAATTGAAAGATAATCTTCTGATAGTGCAGAAAACATTTTGGAATGGGATAATTGCTCGTTAAAAGCAATTCCTCCTTTTCCCACAATGATTTCCAGAGTCGTCTGCAACAAACTGGCTAAATATCGTTATTGTTTGGTAATGGGTTAAAGCAAGATTGTCTGTACTTGAAAACACAGTGTATACCTTTTAGAAACGCTGCTGTCTTGCGAACTTTCACAAAAATGTACTTAAAAGTACACATCACAACAACGGCACTCTTTCCCCATTCATTAATTGCAAACTGTTAATGAAGTATGAAAATTATGTTGTGAATAAGGAATGGCTTTGGGTATCTGGAATTTAGTTGCGTCTTCATTCTCAATGTAAACAACAAATGTAGTACCTTTGTATTTGTGATGAGATGAAGCAGAGCATTGGGCGATACCTCTGTTAGAGATTTTGAATTTTGGTTTAAATCGTTCATGATGTCCATATCTCCAATGTGTAATTGGTTCATTAAATGGTTGGAACAGAATCAAAAAGAAGTGACAGATCAACAATTAGAGCCCTATTCATAAGGCTGATCGCTTGAACTATCTGGATATAAATGATCAAGTTGTAAGAGTTCGAGGGTTCAGTGCAATGCTATAGTAAATACTTCATGTTTATGAAGCACTTACTATAGTCTTGCACTGAACCCTCGAGTTGTAAAATATCTGCACAGCAGTTCAAATGACTTAAAACTGCTCATGAATGAACCAAACAATCAACGGATTAGTAGCTATGATCACCGTTGACTTATACAATTTTGTTAACCCGTATAGTGCTGGAACCGACTTCATGCTTATACAAACAAGTTAGATTCAGGTCAGCCGCCACGTAAATTGGCGGCTAGCCTGTTATCTAATCTGTTTGCTACCATGAGTATCTTTCCTAATCAAAATTAAGCAATTATTTAAGGGTTCGGAAATCAGACGACAAAAAAATCTATTTTTAGAAAACTACCAAGCGTTATAGGGTTAAAGTGTTCCAAGCAGATGCTTGTACCACGTTAGATTCTTGTAAACAATTGTATTTCACATTAAACAATCCACGTATTGCAAATGTATTTTGGTTTAATTGTACTGTTTCTGCTGTAATCAATGTATATTTGTTTAACCCATTCACAAAGAATAAATTTTCGACTGTCCCAAATTGAAAGAGTTTGCAGACGACATTTCAAAATGTGATGAAATTGGAAAATAATCTTCTGATAGGCCGGGAAACCTTGTGGGACAAGGAGAAATTGCTCATTGTGAGCAATTTCACCTTTTCCCTCAACGTTTTCTAAAATCGTCTGCAACAAAGTGGTCAAATGTCGTTATTGTTTGGAAAAGGGTAAATACAATAAGGATATTGTATTGTTTATTCCAGCGTCCCATTGCCCTCGAGGATCCCCGCTTCTCGGTACAGATGGTACACCCGTTTTCTGTGGTCTGGGTCCGTCAAGCGTTGCCTGTCCCAACTTTTACTATTGCGAAGTAGCTCCAAATGACGCGTATGCTGTCTGTTGCTCTAAATAAACTGTGTGTTTAGGGCAGGGGTCGCGGTAACATAGCCTAGGGTCCTGGGTACCGTTTTACCAAACAGTTTGTGCATAAGATTTGCGTAAGTTCAAAACAACGTTCCCTCTTAGTTCAATATTTGGCTTAGCAATGTTGCAAAGTAACAAATCATTGGAATCGTATCTCTGAGACGCTTCCAATGATGTTTCACATTGTGATATTGTAAATTTATTTAAGATCCTTTCGAAGTTTATCATGTTTTATTTACGCAAATAGTTTCCTTTAATGGTTTACTAAAGCGGTACCCCGTCCTTGTTTAAGGGCATACGTACGGGTCAGAGTAGCGTTTTACTAAACATCTTACGCTTAAAATGTGCGTAAGTTGAAACCAACATTCCCTATAATTCCGATTTCAAAAAAAAAAGTGTTGTAAAGTAACGCGTCATTCGAACATCTCTCCGAGACGCTTCCAATGACTTGTCAATTTGCAATGGTATACTTATATTTAAGATAATTTCCATGTATATCTGTTAGGAGTTGTGCAAACATTTTCTAAAGTCGTTTAGTAAAACAGTACCAAGGACATCAGGCTATCGATATGGTATCGCATTGAAATGCAGCTTTTTTTACGATTTTTCTGATAGTTCACACTTTGTTAAAACACATTAGATTGATCGAAATACTTACCTACAATAAATGATTACGAGATTTAATGTTACTATGAAATGTTACTTGGTTTTCAAGACTGTGTTGGCAACTTGGCACAGACTACAGGCGTCCCTAAAACATTCTTTTTAATCTAAATTTGCTTCAATACATTTCTAAACCCATTACCAAACAATAACGACTTTTGACCAGTTTGTTGTAGACGACTCTGGAAAACATTTTGAGAATGGGAGAAAAGGCTCGTAACAAGCAATTTCTCCTTTTCCCACAATGTTTCTGCCCTATCAGAGGATTGCTTTTTAATTTCATCACATTAAAAAATGTCGTCTGCAATCTCTTTTAATTTGGGACAGTCGAAAATTTGGCGTTTGGTAATGGGTTAAAAGTATTGTGGTTAAGTCAGTACTATTATGCATAAACATGTGAAGACGGGTTTGTTAAATCGTAGTTCACGATATAGCGCTTAAGCGCTATATCGCCAATTACGATTCAACAAACCAGTCTTCATATCTTTATGCATAACTTAACCACATTAATTTTAAGAAATAAATTGAGGAAAATTTAGATTAAAAAGAAATTGTTCAATACTATGATCACAAGAGAGGTAAGAAGAGTTTATCAAGATAAGCCATGTGGTCACGCCTTTACCCTACCCAACCCATGATTAACAAGACAAGTCTAGACAGACATTCTATGAAATTATGTGATGTTATGTTATGTTATGTAAAACTCCTATCTAAAATGGGCATAAATTATAACGTGGATATGAATCATTTAAAAATGATTATTTTTCATATAAATCATTTCTGAAGACTTTGTATGATCTAAACGATGCACAAACAACATTAAAGCTAAAACTTATGAAATTACCATTGTCGCTAGAGTTGAGAGAAGATAAGTGTAAGATGTATCTTAGTTACAAAGTTTTTGTCGGAACCATGATTTAAGTTGAATCCGATGTTATCAAGATGACCATATTTGGCAACTTGGAAAAATCGACCGCCTAAGTGGTACTATAATTATAATAAAATCTGTTCTTGTGTCATACGTTTCGCCCTCCGTCTTCAACCAAAGAGTTCTCCTTTCTTTTTTATTGGACTAAGAGGTACATGTTATACCATTTTGAGCTTGTAAGCAAGTTCTTAGCATAACTTCAGAATAACGTTACCTACGTGTAATATAACTTTTTAAAGATCAGTATATGTGATACGTTTAACCAGCAAGACTTGGTTTGTAGTTTGTACCTTTAAGCTACCCATTGTCACATCTAGCTTAACCCTTTCCCAAAAACAAAAACGACATTTGACTACTTTGTTGCAGACGACTTTAGAAAACATTGTAGGAAAAGGAGAAATTGCTCGTATCGAGCAATTTTTCCTTTTCCCACAATGTTTTCTGCTCTATCTGAAGAATATTTTTCAATTTCAATCCATTTACAAATGTCGTCTGCAAACTCTTTCAATTTGGGACAGTCCAAAATTTGTTGTTTGGGAAAGAGTTTAAACATTCTAGATTTGCAATGAATTGCAAATATCACATTAAGGTTTATTGAACAATGCCAAATAAAGAATTGGTTTGTAACCTCGTATTTATTCAATTGTTACAATGAAAACGGTAGAGTAAAAGAGTTCCTTCCGGCGAATTCAAATGTTAAAGCATTAGTTATAAGATATATCAAGTAAAATCGACTGTGGTCCTCACAATTGTAAACCCTTTAAAAAAGGCCAAATGTTCGACTGTCCCGAATTGAAAAGGTTATCAGACGACATTTCAAGAATTGATGGAATTGGAAAATAATCTACTTATAGGGTAGAAAACATTTTGGGAAAAGGAGAAATTGCTAGTAACGAGCAATTTCTTCCTTTCCCACAATGTTTTCCAGAGTCGTCCGCGACAAAGTGGTCAAATGTTGTTTATTGTTTGGTAATGGGTTAAATATCCGTTCTTATAACGACTTAACTTTCTCGTTATTTCGTTAGTAAGTCGAAATCACGACGTATTTATCTCGTTATTTCGAGCTAGTATGTCGAAATAACGACTTAATTTTCTCGTTATTTTGACTTACTTACTAGGAATAGCGAGAAAGGAAACCGCATACATGTCGCCTAGAAGTAGGCCACCGTAATTATCAGGGGCAGGTGGGAAAAGGACCTGTTAAGCAGGGAAATAACTCAAATTGAATGCCCAAAACCAAACGTGTAGAACACACACACTTTTTATAGGCGAAGTTGAGCACCCTACACCACTGATATATAGAGTAACATGACGCTTTTATAGGGGAAGTTGAGCACCCTACACCACTGATATATAGAGTAACATGACGCTTTTATAGGGGAAGTTGAGCACCCTACACCACTGATATATAGAGTAACATGACGCTTTTATAGGGGAAGTTGAGCACCCTACACCACTGATATATAGAGTAACATGACGCTTTTATAGGGGAAGTTGAGCACCCTACACCACTGATATATAGAGTAACATGACGCTTTTATAGGGGAAGTTGAGCACCCTACACCACTGATATATAGAGTAACATGACGCTTTTATAGGGGAAGTTGAGCACCCTACACCACTGATATATAGAGTAACGTGACACTTTTATAGGGAGACGTTGCGCTGTTGGATTAATCCCCCTTGCTTTTGCATATTGTAAAGTTAAACAATTGTTCTAACAGGTTTTAGTCTTTATTTGAACCAATTTTATTGACATGTTTAAAATAAAGTCGACATGTCGGTATTTTATAGTCTTACATTAATGAATTATTGGCAGGGCGTGTAGTTAGGCGCTGTAATTACAGTATTGGCCAATCCATGGAGTACCCCAAGTTACATACTTTCGGATCTCCCGTCTTCCCTCGGGCGAACTTGAGGATCCCTTTGGTTCCCCAATCTTTGCCCCAGCTGTTCTGTACAATCCATGCATCATCCGTGTAACCGACAATCATCACGTCATGGTTTACGGGTTGGACGGTAACATTCGCATTCCTCATTTTATCCTGACATTCCGACGTACATTTCGTGTCGGTATACACAAAACTTTCTGGTCGTTTTCCGAGACGTTGAACGGCGGTACTAACGCACATCGAAGCCCCAACTGGCCCGTTCTGCAATAACGCTATCAGCTTACATTCGTCTGCGGGGTTAACTTTAGAGCTCGTCGATTCATACCAGCCCAAATCCTTAATGATGGCGCCTGGAGGTTTGCGTTTGACAATGAGATGTTTACATTTGAGTGTACCGTTCTTAATATTGTACGGCCGGTAATCTGTAGCCTTAACACTCTTTCCTTTGGTGTTTTTCATCAGTCCCTCATACACTATGCCGATGACACCTCCATTACATCCTTTGTTCATTTCCTTTTTAACTAGATAGTAGTAGGAACAATCCTTCGACTCCTGCACGGAGAGTTCCTCCGCGCGCCTCCTGTTTTTAATGGCCGCTGCGGCCCCCAGCACGTACGTGGCGGCCCAGGCATAACAATCGCCGCACTTTTGTGTACCGACCTCAAAAACACGTTTCATCTTCACCCAATCGATGGCTGACTTACAGGGTAATTTACCACACTTACACGCACCGGCTGTATGGTTAAAGGGCGATCCTATATTCGTGTCGGTCTCATGACGCAGACGGTCAGGGGTTCGATGACACATCATTTCCTCGGAAGTGAAGTCGGCCACGGCGTTCAGACCGGCCGTATAGCTGGCGCCAGTCAGGCCATGCTCCAGATTCCGCAGGATCACATAACGTAGTGACTCCTGGAACGCCCCTTTCCGTGACGTCTCCGTAAACGTATCAAAGATCTTAGTGTAGCGGGCTTTGTACTTCTGCCAGGCAAACTCAATCGTCGGACCGTCTAATACAAGTCCGGCATTGGCGACGGACAGCACCACAGTAAGGATAAATGACAGGAACAGTGTCTGAAATAATAGATAGTGTATGGATCGTCTAATACAATTCCAACATTGGCGACAGATAGCGCCAAAGTTAGGATAAATGACACTAACAGTGTCTGAAATAAAAGATAGAAAGTGTATGGACCGTCTAATACAATTCCGACTTTGGCGACAGACAGCGCCACAGTTAGGATAAATGACAGGAACAGTGTCTGAAATAAAAAATAGAAAGTGTATGGACCGTCTAATACAATTCAAACATTGTTGACAGACAGTACCACAGTTATGATAAATGTCAGGTAAAGTCTCTGAAATAATAGATAGTGTATGGACCGTCTAATACTATTCAAACATTGGCGAGAGACAGTACCACAGTAAAGATAAACGACAGGAATTTTGTCTGAAATAATAGATAGACAGTGTATGGACCGTCTAATAAATTCGAGCATTGGCGACAGATATTTCCACAGTAAAGATAAATGACAGGAACAGTGTCTAAAATAATAGATAGATAGTGTATGGAACGTCTGAAACAAGTCCGGCTTGGCAGACATTACCAGAGTAAGGATTAATGACAGAAACAGTGTCTAAAACAAAAGATAGATAGTGTATTGAACGTCTAATACAATTCAAACAGTGGCGACAGACATTACCACCGTTCGGATCAATGACAGGAACAGTGTCTGAACTAAAAGATGGATAGTGTATTGACCGTCTAATGCAAATCAAACATTAGCGACAGACAGTGGTTACAATAAGGAAAAATGACAGGAACAGTGTCTGAAATAATAGATAGATAGTGTTTAGACCGTCTGAAACAAGTCCAGCATTTGCGACAGACAGTACCACAGTAAGGATAAATGACAGGAACATTGTCTGAAATAATAGATAGATAGTGTATTGACCGTCTAATACAATTCAAACATTGGCGACAGACAGTGGTCACAGTTAGGATAAATGACATGAACAGAGTCTGAAATAATAGATAGATAGTGTGTTGACCGTGTAATCCAATTAAAAAATTGGCGACAGACAGTACCACCGTACGGATAAACGACAGAAACAGTGTATGAAATAATAGATAGATAGTGTATTGACCGTCTAATACAATTCAAACATTGGCGACAGACAGTGGTCACAGTTAGGATAAATGACATGAACAGTGTCTGAAATAATAGATAGATAGTGTGTTGACCGTGTAATCCAATTAAAACATCGGCGACAGACAGTGGTCACAGTTAGGATAAATGACATGAACAGTGTCTGAAATAATAGATAGATAGGTTGTTGACCGTGTAATCCAATTAAAACATTGGCGACAGACAGTACCGAAATAATAGATAGATAGTGTATTGACCGTCTAATACAATTCAAACATTGGCGACAGACAGTGGTCACAGTTAGGATAAATGACATGAACAGTGTCTGAAATAATAGATAGATAGTGTGTTGACCGTGTAATCCAATTAAAACATTGGCGACAGACAGTACCACCGTACGGATAAACGACAGAAACAGTGTTTGAAATAATAGATAGATAGTGTATTGACCGTCTAATACAATTCAAACATTGGCGACAGACAGTGGTCACAGTTAGGATAAATGACATGAACAGTGTCTGAAATAATAGATAGATAGTGTATTGACCGTCTAATACAATTCAAACATTGGCGACAGACAGTGGTCACAGTTAGGATAAATGACATGAACAGTGTCTGAAATAATAGATAGATAGTGTGTTGACCGTGTAATCCAATTAAAACATCGGCGACAGACAGTGGTCACAGTTAGGATAAATGACATGAACAGTGTCTGAAATAATAGATAGATAGGTTGTTGACCGTGTAATCCAATTAAAACATTGGCGACAGACAGTACCGAAATAATAGATAGATAGTGTATTGACCGTCTAATACAATTCAAACATTGGCGACAGACAGTGGTCACAGTTAGGATAAATGACATGAACAGTGTCTGAAATAATAGATAGATAGTGTGTTGACCGTGTAATCCAATTAAAACATTGGCGACAGACAGTACCACCGTACGGATAAACGACAGAAACAGTGTTTGAAATAATAGATAGATAGTGTATGGACCGTCTAATACAATTCAAACATCGGCAACAGACAGTACCATAGTAGTCTAGTCTGTTAGGGGTTTAATGTTTTTCATCCGGACTAAAGTGTGAGACTTTGTAAATATGTTTATATCGATGATCTGAATCAGAAAAACCAACTGTGCCCGATTTTCAGGTCCTATATCATTTTTATACATGTATGAATATTCGGATAGATGTACCATCCGACTACTCTTCCTTTCTATATGATTTTTTCGGATTTAACAACTGTACGGCTAAACTAAGACGTGGAAACATACGGAATTTGGCGTTTTCTATATGAATGGACAACTATATATCATTTAGGGCCCCTGGAAGACATTTCCTCGCCATATTTGAGCCGGTCAATATGGGATTCTTGATAATGAAACCTATTTGCTCGTGTATTAGCTTATCTTGTTTGTGTGTGCATTTCATCCAATTTTCAAAAAATTAAAGACCTGAAATGATAAATTCGTATGCATCCATTGCCACATGGCCGCGTTGATAGAATGGCTTAAATTCGATAGTTAACTCAACCGTTGGGTTTGAATCTTGACCTGGTCATATATAAGGGGAAGTTCACTGATAAATTTGCGGAAGGTCGTTAGTTCTCTAATAGATACCCCGATCAATAATGAACTGGACATAGTAATATAACTGAAAATTCCTGATGCGTTGTGAATTACGAAACAGTGGAGGTCTTGGGTTCGATACTCGGTCAAGGAAACTACTTTCCGACAAGGGTCATCCGTGGCCTAGTGGTTAGAGTACAGAACTTGTGATCACACAGACCCTCTCTGGTGGTTCAAATCAGGGCGCTGTCAATTCGTTTATGGGGGGTTAGCTCCCGGCTACCAACCGGAAGGTCGGTGGTTCTACCAAAATGCTTGATCGAGCCCTTGTTGGCAGTTCAGCAAATGGGGTCTTAATTCCTCCACAACTTTGAGCCGGGCATCGCAATATGACATGCTGTTGACACGATGTGAAACCATATACAAACAAACAAATCTTTCCGACAATAGAATTCGCCACTCATCCAAGATTCTTTGGCCATGTGAGTATGTAGTCAGCGACATGGAAAGATGTAGTTTGAGTTCTGGTGTGAGAAAGTCAGGAAAGCATAGTAGGTGCGCTGATCGCCGTGAAATGACCATATATGTTAAAAAGCGGTACACACCAAATTATTGATGGGTCTTTCATCTAATGATTAGATCGGTGTTAAGATTTGCTTTCTTTTTTACACTGATTGCCTACAATTTCCACTGCATTTGCAAAGTGATGTACATGGAAGTCGGTGGTTTTTACAAACGCAATTTCTCATGCAAATTGGAAGTGCTTTGCAGCCGCATCTTATCAACTCTCTACAACTCTTTGCTGCTTCTGGTAATGTTGTCCAAACCGGCTTCCAATTATCGCCAGCCTTTAACCATCCAAATGCTTCTGGGGAAGGGACGTTTTGCCTCGACTCTAAACAGCTTAACCAGATACTGGCCTGGTACAAACTCCTATTCACGTGTAAACAGAGGGCATCCTGTGTCGGTGGCAAACTTTGCATCATCTTGACGTTCTTTCCTTGTGCAAATAAATCTTGTCGAAGATCGTTTACAAGTGTGTGCTCTGTTGTGTGGTCATACAGAACACACACGTATCTCTCCAACAAATGGAATGAATGTGACCCAACTTCTAAAGGAAGAAATAGATTTTCGAGTTTCAGTGCACCGATCACTGCTGGGTATGCTTTCAATGACTTCCAAGAAGATCTTTTGCCTTTGCCTGCAAAATGAGATGTTGTATCACAACCCGTCAATGCATGAAAAAATGGAAGAGCTCTTGAAAGGTCACTTCCTAGAGCATTAAAGATTGAATTTACTTGATAATATCTTAAATGTTTTCCTTTACCGAATTCAATCCATATGTCAAGACCCGCATGTAGGCTTTCAAGATAGGAAAATATTCCAACAAGAATTATGACAACATCTGTGTCGACTGTACTTATCATTATCTTCGAAGCACCCTTTTTAAGAGCATCAAGGACATGCAAACACATTCGTGTGTCTGCCTCTTCATGGTCCGACTCTATCATGGGTTCAGCGCACCCCCTAGCAATAACAGACTTTCCAGAAGTTATATAAACTTGTTTGTCCGGTTGATAACTGAATGATGATACAGTATCACTTAAGAGAGCGAACAATTCCTCTTTGTTTTTTTAATCACGCAAGAAAGATTGAAAGTTTGCAGGTAACTTTGTTTGAGTTGATACTTTTCTTCTCGAACCACTACCACGTTTCTGTCTTGTAGTGTTTTTAAGGCTATCAGTCAAGTATGAATCCCAGACAATATCTATCCTATTTTGATCCTGAAGTTGTCGGAGCGTCCAAGGTATAAACACATTATTTGCGTACTCTCCGAATGTATGTGCATCACCTTTTGGTAGCGAGTGTATCACTGCAGCACCATCAAATACCTTTGCATCACATTGAGGTGGATCGGCGCTACTAGAAGGAGCTAGACAATCGAGCAACTCGGATTTATTGCTTGGAAGAAGAAGCTTCCCATGTTGAGATAGTGATGGTGGCCATGGATGATTCTCATGCGAAAAGAACTCTTCCAGATTTCCTTCTCGAACTTGACAGGAGATAAAAAGTCTACTGAAAAGGGAGAAATCGCTTTTCAGCTCAATCGTTTGCTCTTTTAACCTAGAATTTACCTTGAGTGGTGGTGTTCTAAAAAGGGGGAGTTTATTCTTTGTAATTGTAGCACGTACAGACTGAGTTCTATCTACAAGAACATGCCGAACATATTTATCATACTGTGCTTTACCTGTCGTCTCAATTGTATTGATAGTAAGATTTACAGGGTCATCTGCACAGTCATGGCTGTCAATTGTCATAAGCTCTTCAGAGCCTTCCATAAACGGGTTTCCAAAAGCATTGATGGTTGCACACAGTTTTTTCACCTGTCTTTGGAAGGTTTTCTGTGTTGACAAACCTTCCTCGTGACTACTGGTGTCATTAACAGAATGGTTCTTGTTTATAAAAGTGCTCTCAAACTCATTTAAAAGTCTAGCTTGTTCGGGACCCGACACCATCCACTTCTTCAATGCACTTGGTTTTTCAGTAAGACCAATTGCACCACCAACATCTTTAATGATTTTATTATTTTGTTCATGTGCTTGATCTAGGGGAATAGAAGAGAATCTTTTGTTGGTCTTTTGGAAGACCCAACATGATTGAAAGATGTCTACAATTTCATTAGGTAAAGCTTTCATATCCCTAATGTGTACAGGCAACCAACGGGCGTAATTTGTATGGTCTAGTGCGAAGAACATTGGGGCTAACTTTTCCATAGTTTCGATATACAAATTGAAGTTTCTTTCACGGTGCGACCTCACAAAAGTCAATACCAAAAGTTCCAAATCCAAAATGAGATTCCAAAACTTGAACATGGGCACCTTTCTGGCCATATCAGATTTCCAGGAGGAAAATGCATCTTCATCAAAAACTCCTTGATGTGTTTCAAATGCCTCTTTTTGTAACTTAGAAAGTGACAAAGCCGTTACTTGATGAGCGTGTCTTGTTTTTGTTACATGCGAGGCGTGAATGAAAGAGTCAGCTGTTCCCGAGGAAGCTATATCGGCCTCGGTTAAAATACCTGTCCACCCCGAATCTTCAAGTAGATCTCCCACCATTCGCCAACAAGCTATCTCAATATGCAAGCCACCTAACATGACAACATATGAGGATTCTCCAAACAAGTTTGGCCAGCGCCATTGGATTTGCTTTGCTAAGGCAAACAGTGGCTGATCAACAACCATTACAGGTATCTGTCCAGGATTGCATACAGAAATAGTCTCCCGAATAATAGTCATACCGTGTCTCATCATGGCAACAGTTGCGGCTTTCTCATGGAAAAGGGGCAATAATGGTGATATTCCAGGCATTATACACTCCTCAGGTTGAATTGATGCATGGTAAGCACCCCATGCAATAGCATCACCTTTCTCTAAAGGATCTTTATCAAGAAGGGACACTGAATGTTCCAGCCAGTCGGCTTCTTTCTGTTTTCCTAATTCAAGTCTGGCACTGGCATCCGTAAATGTTGCCTTTGGTACAGTGACACCTTCTAGGTTGCAGTTTACAGCCGGGACTATTCTATAGCTGTCTGGTAAAGATGGGCTTATAGTATTTGACTCTTTTAAAAGCATCAGTGGTTCGCGAGAATCACCAGGGTTATTTTCAGTTGGGAATTGAAAGATACTAATACTTGTGCCATGAAATGATCATTGTGCAGTAGTAGCAGTTTGATTGTGATCGATATTGTCGAGCGCTCCAACACTGAAAATACCTGTTTTTAGTTGTGTTGGGCATACTACGTTCTCAGCCTGAAATCTATGACACAGTGCTGATGTTATACCTTCTTGCACTTCTAGCAAACGGTTATAACTAACACTTAGACCCATTTCACTGAACTGTGTAATCAGCTTTTTGCTACGTGTAAGTGTATGGACATTAAGGCCAATGTACAAAGGAAGGGGTGGCTCACAAGCTTTCAAATGTCTTCGGGCGCTACTGGCAGAAAGTCTTTCTTTAGTGTTAAAGAAAATCAATTGACCAATGCTTAAACAGGCCCGTGAATTCCTCATGTTCTGATCTTTAATATTTGGACCATACAAAAGTAACGCTACTAGTGTTTTAAGACTTGTGGGTATTGACGTTTTCTCACATCCTTCTGGGAAACTGCCAGTAAACTGAAAGTATTCCTCTGAAAAAATTGCCTTTAAATACTTTAGAAACCTCGTTTGAATCGGAAATATGAATATATCTTGGTCAAAGAACTTATTAAACGGCCCTCGTACGAAATGGTAGCGTAAATTGCACTGAAAACTTATTACGTCATGTAATTTTAGCACACGTCATAAAACCTTAAGTATCAAAGGAAAGGTATTCGGACAGTACATCTATCCGAATTTTGATAATGCGTTAAAAACCGAAATAGGTCACTGAAGTCGGGCACAGTTGGTGCAAATTGATGAGGATGTTGTCAAGTTACTGTGTGCAAAATTTGTTGCTTTAGTCCGGAAGAAAAACATCTCGGTAAAATGTTGCGTTAACAGACTAGACTATAGTAAGTGTAAATGACAGGAACAGTGTCTGAAATAATAGATAGAAAGTGTATGGACCGTCTAATACAATTCAAACATTGGTGACGGACAGTACCACCTTTCGGATAAGCGACAACATCAGTCAGATATAGAGAGCAATGGACCGTCTGTTATACAATCAGACAAAGAGAATGTATGAGCCTCCATAATACAGTCAGATCTTACCACTATTGAAATAACAAGTTTTGGTATAAACCATCAGGTGGTACCCGATTTTAAATCAACTTGAACGGATTGACTCAGACAACTATTTACAAGCATCTGGTTATGTTATCTAACTTTAACATGAGTTATGAACAAACAAAAAAAGCCGACTCAGGCTTAACAGCAGACGGTGAAATTACTCAATTTTCAAGTCTCAATTCGGCTAGAAAACACATTTACAAATCAAAATGTATTCTAAAATCATCATATGGTTGTGTTTTCTTGCTTATCAGCAAATAAAAAAATCACTTGAAAATGTCTTTTTAAGTCTTAACTCGGATAGAAAACACATTTACAAGTCAAAATATATTTAATTTCAACCAAATATGATGGTTATTGACACTAACCAGTTTTGACGTAATTACTTCAACTCTACTATTTCATTTCAAAACTCGTTGCGTTGTCTATCCATTATTGAAATGACCAGCTTTAAAATAAACTTGAAATGCTTTTTCGTTTTGCACTCCAGGAAGACAATATCATAGAATAACTATTGGTATTGTTTGTGTAACTCTGACAGAACGTATTAAACGAATGAATAGAGATGCAATGCCGTTTTCTACCTTTGACAGAATAAGGTCGTACAGTCTAACTCTCGTTTCATGTGACAGAGTATACCAATTAACTATAAAATGTGTTGGCAGCCTAACTTTTCTGTATCTGAAAGATACTAGTAATCGAAAAGATAGAGGCGTTCATACTTACGTCTGTTGCCACTTGACTATTTCACTCATCGATTAATTTAAAAGTAAAAGGTGAATGGTCCAAAATATAGGAGAACGCAATAAACTATCATAAATTCAATCTTACCTTGACCATTCTGACGTTTTCTGAGCTAGAAGGAAAGTGTTGCGATAGCGTTGTAAGTGGTTGATACCGTTATATAGCCGTTGTCAGATCCGGTATGACACATGAACAGTTCCGGAAGACCCAAAGTTTATCCGCCCTGGAAATGTCAAGACGCTCGGGTATAATCATAGAGGCCGCTCTATCTAGAAAGGCAAACTGACAGTTCCGCGGGAAATAATTTTTGTCCAAGCCTATTGTGTATTTAAGTTCGACGTTTTCACAGCAGATTGAGAATAAACACATTCCAATGCTTATTTCACCCGTGCCTCATAAAAGTGTTGGATATTAAAGATATATCTCTTTCACTATGAGTTCTCTGTTCATACTAGGCAAATATAAATCAAAAGTGTTTTTGTTATGAAATCTCTGACACAATTAGTTGTTTATACCAGACAATTTGATATCAACGGTCTGGTTAATTTTATATCTCTGTAACAACAACTTGTTTATACCAGACCTTTGGATATTCAAGGTCTACACATTTTGTATTATTGGTTTTGTTAGCTCTTTTCAACTTTATGAGAGTTACCCTTGATAATTTCATATCTTATGCAGGTACACTTCTGGTACCCTCCGAGAATCACAGCCATTCTCAACATTTACCATTTAATCTTTTACACGTGATCAAAGTTTACGATATAAAACCGAATGCAAATGGCGGCGCCCATGAATGAGCAGGTATTTATATATTTTTATCAGTAGATAACTTATGTTTTCCATTATTTCATTTACGCCTTGTTCCGACGATCAGTTTTCCGCAACAGTAGTTGAATATTGTTTCCATTTTAGCCGTGCCGTTTGCTCCAAGACCCTGCAGCCCGAATGACCTAAAAACATCAGCCATCGTCTGTGATTTCTCTACCGAATATTAGACGTAACGCCGTTATAAACCATGGGTTATCATATACCACCAGCACCGGAAAGTATATGGTCGGAACATGGCGTATATAAAATAGTGGAAAACGAAAGTAATCTGCTGGGAAAAAAAGAAAAATACATCCATGGCGCGGCCATTTTGTTCGAACATTCTTCGTAAACATTGGTCACGTGATTACCATGCCTGTTGTAGGCCGGTACCCGGATAGCAATCTGAACACATCGGGTTTATCAAATGAAAACACCTCTGAAATAATAGGGATGACGCCATATTGGTTCCCAGCGGAATGACGTCACTTCACTTTCGTGTTTAAAAATAGATCTTAAATGTGAAATCTAAAAAGTCTTTAAATTTGATTGAGGAAACAACTTAACATGTCACAACAACAATTTTGCCATTTGGTATGAGTTACTGATAAAATGATTACTTAAAAGGATGTCCAACCCTTCCATACACATTGAACTATTCAACTTGCACGCTTAGAAAGGGTGTTAATTGGCGGATGCCGATTTACCCGAAAAATTGTAACCCTACACTTATATCCGAGGTGTATTTCACAGCTCACGGAAATACCCGAGTAGTTCCGATTGCCCGGATAGTAGTTGACATTCAACGATAAAGCGATAGTTCTTATCCTGTAATTGATCTTAATTCGAATCTGCCTTTGTACTTAAAGTTAATATTGGGGTAATTTATCATTATGTAAACAACGGAAATTAAAGTCACCCAATAAGACACACATAGGGAAAGGTTAAGTAAACAAAAAAACAAGGGACGATGACGCGTTATCGATGTGATCTTTAAGATACAAAAAACACAAATCTTTTATTTGATGTGCTGTACTTGTGTCCGTATGTGCTGATCTATAACCAGGCTAGGTCATTTATGAAGTTACTCAACTCTGGCTTATACTTTAACCCTTATAGTGCTGGACTTCTTACTTATGCAAACAGGTTGGATCCAGGACAGCCGCAAAGTAAGTTGGCGGCTGGCATGTAATCTAACCTGTTTGCTACCCTGAGTATCTTTCCTCAACAAAATTAAGCAGATATTTAAAATTTTGGAAAGCAGACGACACAAAAATCTATTATGTGAAAAATACCCAGCATTCTAAGGGTTGAAGTCAGAACGTCGCCGCAAAAAACGACAAAACTAGGTAAAACGAGATATATTTTGAAACATTATGCAAAAAGCAAATCACCATCAACAAATGACAATATAACGTATTCATTGTGTTCTCGATTCGTCGACTCGATTTTAACACCTATACGGGATTAGGAGGGAACATAAGGGGCAGTAAGGATTAATAGATATTTAATTGATTTAGTTGTCGACTTAAATATGATGAATTTATGCAACAGAACAGAACAGAACGTATACATTATTACACCCAGGTATTTACAGAATACAACATGGGGAAATGTCAAGAAAACTAACATACAATTATGAACTTCATTAAATCAAGGAGGGGGTAGACTCGAGCCGCTTACCATAAATAGGTCACATTTCCAGGTACAACACTGATTGGGCTCTAGACAGCAAATGAAGTAAACATCACGCATGAGAGAGATATTTCCCTGCAGCGTGATATTTAATGCAATGCTGCTGAAAATAACCAGATAGGAAAGTAGGCTATGTCATGTAAAAGTTTAACACTACGATGTTGCAGATTCAGCGTGAGTACTTGATGGTAATTATTAGATAATTTATATAAAAAAATGAACATTTAGTAAATGTGATATCAGTTGACTAGAATTCTCTTTAATTGTTTAATGAATTAGCGACCGCCTATTTCTTTTATTTCATAATCGATGTTTGGTAAAAGAAAATAATGTTATTTCCAAACTGTAACGATATTTGTCTTTATCTTTAAAAACGATAAAAGATTAAAGAAAAACGCTGTCTTAATTTCGTTTATTCATATTAAAACCCTTTAAAAAGAACGTGAACATGTTTGTTCCACCAGATTAAGAATGAACATCCACAACCCTCATCCTGACCAGGCCGCTGTTGTTGCCAAACAGATTATATCAAAGGTTATGGATACATGTATAGACGAAATAAAGCCGATTCCAACCATCTACAATGAAGAACTGAACAAACTGCGAGACAGTGAATGGGACGATACAGGACAGACCGTAGTTGAAAAGATTCCAACCTTCAACAGCACTCGATCAGCTCTTCAAATAGTTCGCAGAAAGAAGACGACGGTTCTACCAAAAGCAACAACAGAAATTTGTCTAGATCGACGCTGAAGGAAGGGTGATCGCCTTCGCCACAACAGAAAACCTACACGACCTAGCAGCTGCAGATTCCTTTTACTGCAACGGGACCTTCTGTACCTCTCCAAGACTATTCCATCACATCTACTCAATCCATATCCGTTTTGGAGACGTTGTAACACCTGCAATACACGCCTTCCTACCCGGTAAAAGCCAGACGATTCTTCGCCTTGTTAGTACAGACCATGGAAGATATCGGTCTTCGATTCGCCCCTACAACTGCGCTTCTAGATATTGAAGTCGGAGCTCATAATGTCATACGAAACACCATTCCTGGAATATATCTGCAAGGCTGCTTCTCCCACTTTACGCGGTGGATCTGGCGAAAAGTACAGGCTACATATCATATACCAACAAAACCCTGACGTGAAGAAGTTGGTGTGACGGGCTGCCATGCTGCCCTGATTCCTCTTGATACCATGGAGAATGACTGGTTCCAAGTGCTGGAAGAGAGAGATGACGCTGATCCTGCCGATATTACAGGAGTATTCACTAGCCGTTCGTATACCGCGAATAATGCGGTAATGCATGGGCCAAGACCTCCAGGCTAGAGTATTCACCGAATAAGTGACCGAACATTGGGTGGAGGGTGACCGTCCTCTGTGGAACCACACAACAGTGTAGCAAACAATCTGACTTCATTGTTTACATTCGAGTTGTTTCAGTAAATAGCGATGGGCGATTAACTCGAATGAAAGTGGTATTTCTTCTTGTTTTACAAATAATTCTTCGCAAATTTTAAGAACACTAGCATCTGAATGCGATCAGCTTTGAAGTACAAAGTGCTCTGTTACGGCTCGTTTTAAAATAAAGTTTCAAAATGAAACAAGACTATTTCAAAACGCATCGCGATGACAAGGACTTATTTCAATTTGCTCACAACTCGTTTTGAAGTAAAACTGAGAATTGAAATAAACTTAGATATGGACTCAAAACTGAAAACATGTGATGACTGAAATTAGTTTAAGGTATTTTCGACAGTCTATGGCCTATTCTGAAAATAGATGGTCGAATAGAATTTTCATAAGAAATTGGTAAATATGTTCAAATATCACCCTCTATCCATGTCAATATAACCTGTATGTGTCTGAATGATGCCTAGATGGATTTCATGATCCTAAAATGAATAAACATGTTATAACGAAAGAATGTTCAAATTGAAATAGAACATTTCAAAACGCGATGACGACTTTTCTTCCATTTGCTCACAACCCGTTTTGAAGAAAAATTGCGAATTGAATAAACTACTACAAACTTGTATTAAATATCAAAATATCGACTCTAAATTGAAATATGTGATGACTGACGAAAATTTAAATGCAGTTTTTACAATCAATGGCCATTTCTGGCCGTATCAACATTATATTTAAAAAAATGATGAAAATATTCAAATATCACCGTTAAGTCGCAGCAGAGAAACTCGCACAGTTTTGAAATAAAACACGAGAATCGAAGTAATTACTTCAAAAATTGTTGGTATCAACGATCATCATTCGTGGTTAAATATCGATATATTTTGACTTGTAAATGTGTTTTCTAGTCTAGTTAAGACTAAAAAGTCATTTTCGAGTGATTTTGTAATTTGATGGTAAACCCGATTTTGTCTTCAAACACAACCATATGGTATTTTAAGAGTATATTTTGAATTGTTAACGTGTTTTCTAGCCGAGTAAACACTTAAGCAGTCATTTTTGAGCGATTTCAAAATTTACTGATAATCCTGAGTTGGCTATCTGAGAGATACATTTTGTGTTCAGAACTCCAGATGCTTATAGAAGTTTGTCTCAGTCAATATGACCAAGTTGATTTCAAACCAGGTTCCTTCTGATAGTTTATTTCAAAACCGGTTATTTCAATAATTGTGAGAAAATGCAACTAGTTTTGAAATAGAATATGAGAATTGAAGTTATAACTACAAACGTGTTTTCCAGCCAAGTTAAGACTTAAAAAGTCATTTTTAGTGATTCGAAATTTGCTGGTAAGCCAGATTTGGCTTTCGGAGAGGTACAATTTGTGTTCAGAACTCATATAACAACTAGTGGGCATCACTAGATGCTTAAAAAGTTATCTGAGTCAATCTGACCAAGTTTATTACAAATCAGGTTCCTCCTGATGTATTTCTCAACTGGTTATTTCAATAGTGGGAATACAACTCCACCGGTTTTAAAATAAGATAGGAGAATTGAAGTAATTACTTTAAAGCTAGTATTTTATTTCAAAAGTGTTTGTAACAGTGATCAACAAATAAAAAGAAAAAGAAAACAAAATAACAACATATTTCTGTAATGCAGTATTTATTCAGACCTTAAAGCTATGCATCAAAGCAAATGTAACATAAATACCAATGTGTAGTAAATACAAACAACATTAATCAATCCTTTACTCATATGGGAATCTTTCACTGTCCATTCCTACAGCTAACCCTTATAGTGCTGGAACCAACTCCATGCTTATGCAAAAAGGTAAGATCACAGGCCAGTCGCCAAGTAAATTGGCAGCTGTCCTATGATCTAACCTCTTTGCTACTCTGAGCATCTTTCTTCATGAAAATTAAGCAGATATTTAAGTATGTGGAAAGCAGAAGACACAAAAATATTGTTAATTAAAATTACCCAGTATTCTAAGGGGTAAGAAAAATGAAGTATTTACCATTTTGGTAAAGAAAATCAACATCTCCAAGTCACACATTAGCAGGTAAAAACGAACAAGAAGAATATGCATACAAACATAATTGTGCATAATATGAATATTCAGAATCATAACAAAAAGAAAGGAAACTCACAGTTGTTAAATAACCAACCCTACTTTGACTAGTACAATAAAGTACACATCCTTGATGCAAGCTATTGTGAAATTGCAAACTGTCACTATCTTCTTTTCCTTCAGTATTTTCACAATTCCTCAAGGAGACCTTCAAAGATTCTATCAACACATTGTACACGTACATGCCTAGAAGTTGAAAAGGTTTTAAAGCAAGCACGAAACCTGCTGTGTTATAAACATGAAATGGGGTAAATTCATTAAAGCAGAGGAGAATAATCTCATCTTCAGAAGAAATCTTTATTGATAATTTTACAAAATGTCAAATATGCAACATGTTATTATAAGTCAATAAATTATGATTAAATACTTGTAACAAGTTTTATTACACTCTCAACAAATGTTAAGTGTTAGTCAAGTGGGATAGCTAAGTACTGTATAAAGAAGGTAAATACAGAGAAAACATTATTTGAAGTGGTCAAAGAGGCCGTTCAAATTTTTTATCCAAATACATTTTAGTCATTCAATATTGGAATATATTTCAGTATTACAAAACTGTTTTTAAATTTGAAGAAAGTTCTGATGCCATATCATTTTTATTTTCTGTATGAAGAAAGGTTTATTTACTTATTGGAGGCATTACCCTGATCCCAACAATTTCATCCAACAACAATAAAACTACAGCCAATATTGTTTTAAAAGGACTATCTCACAGATTGGCAATTTTAACTGTCTAAACTGTCTTTTACCAACAATGACAACAAATATCTCTTAAGTAACTTAAGACTAGATTATTGACAACCTTCCAACCCCATTCAAAACTGTATAGAAAAGATAGAGCACATTTTATATTGCAGATATTGCAAACTGTTTAAACAGTGTTTAGGTTGTTTTTTTCATAAACAACTATCTAAACGTATTTTTAGATACAATTGTTATGTGGGTCTTTGAAAATGTTTAACCTGACTCTTATCATGTGACGCTAGCAAGGTGTACAAAAAAGAATTTCTGTGTTTATTTATAAGATTTCAGCAACTTAGAAGTAAATAAATTGAGAGAGTTCTTTGTTTTAATGACAATAACTGTTAATTCAATTCTTTAACACTTATTGCTCCCAGAGAACAAGCCAAAAATAGACCATAGTAACACAATACAGAATGGTGGTGTATAAGTCAACTAACAGCTTTAATATGGAAGCAAGTCATATAAAGAGTCTCAGAATGAGCTTTCTGAATGATTTGCGTTCTGCATTAAAATAGCCTCATAATAAACTAACTTTCACACACTGTGAAAGATACGTCGCTTAAAACAAGATTAAGATTGACGGTGTTATACAAGTAACTTGAATTTTAGCTTGAGAACGGTGGATTGATAAGAAAAAGTATGATCTGCTAATCTTGAGCAAATTCTATTTATGTCAAAATATTTTCTTATGCAAGTCAAGGGTTCATTGCAATACTTTAGTAAGTGCTTCATGAACATGAAGCACTTACTATAGTATTGCAATGAACCCTTGAAGTGTGGTTTTAAATTACTATTTTAGTTCAAAGTTTTTTAAACAGTCTGATATCCCACTTTGTGTTAGTATTTCTTAAGGCAAGCTTGCATTAATACCTTCCCTGAACGTGAACCATAAACCTAATCTCCAATATGTGAATTTATGAATGTTCAAAAACGAAAGAAAAACACAAAAAAGTATAAAAAACAAAACATTTCCTATATGACAATTGGATGAAATCATATTGACAAAATGGATCAATTGTTAATCATGAGCAATTAACCATTTTGTCACAGTGATTAATAAATCCAAGTGCATGTAAAGTGAATGATACTGGAGTAAGGGGTTAACCCAATTAGATACATACAGACAAGGTAAATTACAAATAACATCTTTTTCTCATTATCAATTGATAAGCACTTGTAATTCATTATATATTGTATAAATCCCATAAAACCCCAAAATAACACAATCAAGGCAGACAATTGAAAATAGCAATTGTGTTAAGAAAAAAGTAATTACAAATAACAATTAATTTCACAAATTGTCATCATAATTTAAAAAACAAAACATTAAATAAGTTATGCATTCGTTATGTCATATCACAGAAATCTCTTCATATGATTCTGTCATTCACTTCTCAATTGTGTTTCAAACATTGCTCTACCCTTTACCAAACAATAACGACATTTTACCAGTTTGTTGAAGACAGCTCTGAAAACATTGTTGAAAAAGGAGAAATTGCTCTTAATGAGCAATTTCTCCTTTTCCCACATTGCTTTCTGCCCTAGCAAAAGATAATTTTTCAATTTCATAACATTTTAAATGGCGTCTGCAAACTCTTTCAATTTGGAACAGTCGAAAATCTGGCGTTTGGTAAAGGGTTAAAAAAACCTCATGATTCTGACTCTACCATTGCCCCAATACAATATTTTGATACTGCTCAAAATTGATAGCAAGAGCATAAAACAATTTTTAACTATATATAATTACATTTTCTTCGAGAATTATTTTTCATGAATTGATGCTTGTATGCTTTTTCAGTAATCATTTTGAAATAAGATAAAAGATATTTTTATAGTCATGGAGCTTTGTATACATAAAAAGTACCCCTTTAAAAAATAAAATAACAAACAATACTGGTCTTTATGTAAAAAAAATAAACAAGCTTTATCCTATTCCATACCTTATGTCATGGTCATGATTCAAAACTCTTGAAAAAAACATAACAAAAATAAAAGTATAAAAAAAATAAAAGTAAAACATTTTTTGTCTTCTCTAATCAGCAAAGACATAAGCAGCAGGAAATATCTTAAAGATATCAAAATAAAGTTCATGTCAATGGAATAGCTAAAATAGCTAAATTTTGTCACAATATTTTTGTTGTCTTTAGTAACCAATCATTTTTTGGTGACAAAAAGTCCCTTTTGGATAAAGATATGATATCAAGGGCATGCCACAAGGATTATGTTCAACATCATCAATTTCAACAGTGAAGAATAAACTAGTAGCTTACACTTAACTCTTTCACTGCAGAAGTAGATTTTCATTTTCATTTGAACTAGTCTCTTTTCTGACTTATGGAATGCCAATGGTTCTACCTGACTTGATCAGTCCTTATTGCTAAAAAAAGCTTGATATCTTCACCCACAGAATATGATATTGACATCGCAATGTACTTAAATACTGTTAATGTGATTTAAAAACCCACATAAACAAACAAACCAACTTAGTCATGTCCTTTCAATAACATTATACATGTATATGCAGAAAAAGATTATATAACAAGCAAGAGAAAGAAAATTAAAGGACTTACTACAATAATTTATTGTTATAATGGATCCCTTAAATAGTGATTGTACACGGTTAATACTTTCAGCACATAAAAAGATGCACCAGTTATCATCTTAGTTTGGAATATGACAATGAAACAACTGCTTTGGGGTTCAATACACGACTATAGCAAGTCATTCACATTTGTGAATGACTTGCTATATTCTTGCATTGAACCTCACTTTTCAAAAGTGATTGTTCATCGGGTGATATATTGAGCACAAAAAAAACAAAGCATGGTTTATATCACAGTAGAGATTATCATCACAGTTCATATGTATATCACAGTGTATATAATCACAGTTTATATGTATAAAGCATTAAACATGGGTTATTCAGTTTTCACAAGTCTTGTCATACTGTTCCACCGGAAACATACGGCGAGGCATATACACATTTTTCACAGCGGGGTGGGCCTGAAGACGATTCTCTGCCGTCTGGGGGTTTATTGCTCCAACCTGATAAATAAAGGAAAAGATGGTTACATGTACTTTGTGTTTAATGGCCTGACTAATTTGCCCCCTCCCCTTAATGTAGAAGGCAGACATTTGCCCTGCTAGTAACCCAATATTTTTTGCACTTGTTTATCAGTTATAAGTTATTACGATATATCTGGCCTTAATATTCTGAAATTATAAGTGATATGCCAGGAAGGGATTTTCTTAACAAGTATCCCATATTGACTCTTAAATTTTTTTAACAGTTTAATGAAAGAGAACAATTAAACCTAAAACAAGAAAATTAATGTCTTCATTTACAACTGAGATGACTGACTGAATGTACTAACCTATGAACCATCATTTTAAATGAGACACCAATGACCCTATTTCCATATATTTGTGAGCCTCTTTCAATCAAATATAACAGTAGATGCTAGTAACCATAATCATATCTTAGAAGATCTTTGTCGGTCAAAAGTTACGAGAGTATGCAGAACATACTTTAACGAAAAGAGAAAAAGAAGACATTTCTATGGCAGAATAGAAATCATTCAAAAGTTTCCATAAGCAAAGCTGTAAAATCTTGTAACTGTAAGGAAATAACATATTACTCCATTATAATTAAAGTGTCAAAATTTTAACCTCACTCTCTTAAGGTAAATTGGCGGCTGACCATTAATTTAACATGTAGTATTCTCTTGGAATCTTTCGGCAACAAAATTAAACAGATATTTTAGGTTTTAGAAAGTAGATGACACACAAATCTAAAATAACAGAGCATTCTTAGGATTAACTCACAGTTAAAATTATCTAAAATCACTAACATACACTGTTGGAGACCAATCAATACGTAGAGAAGCTGACAAAGCACAAATCTAGTGAAAGCAGCTACTTTTTGTTAACCCCTTACCCCAAAATACCTTACTTTGATGCATGGATAAAAGGATACATTGCTCTACACAAGCAATTTCCTCTTTTATCATAATGTTTCCACTCAATATTACAACGAAAATATATCATTCCTTGTTTTTCTTGTTGTTTTATGTTACTTTCAATTTGGTTAAATGATTTTCCTTTCAGAGAATTGGTTAACAAATACTCGAGGAAACAAAAGTTTGATCCAAATCACAAGCAACCACTTATAGTTAAATCTCAGTGGTTTCAAAAATATTCTGAAACACGTTTAGCAAAAACAATGTCACATTGAGAAATCATTTAATGATCTATTTCACTTTCATTTCATCATGGGAAAAATTAACCTTTCAAATTACCAGTAAGACAATAACCAACATCATTTAACACCAAGGCGAAACATGGCAATAAAGCAAAAGCAGTTAATCAATTCTAATCAAATCTAATCAAATCTAGCCTCTATTAAATATATGCAAACCCTACAAACAAACATACACAATTATATAATTATGCTTAGTATCACATCATATAGTATATACAGTTGTCTCAATAGGCGTGACTGAAATCTATTTCAGTATTTGTATTAAAGGAGAGATTATCGAAAGCAGTAGTTATTTTAAGCAAGCTTCCTTTTCATAGCAGTAAGCTTCCTTTTCATAGCAGTGCATTTCACACTAAATAACATTACAGAATGGATACAGACATAGTCAAACTTTTAAAGGTGCTAGCTCACATGTAAGAGAATTTAAAAGTCAAAATAATATGTTGAATCAGTACTATTTTTGCGTTGTTTTTTTAAATACAATTTAAAGAAATTACTAAAAGCATAATCAATTCAAGAAGTGTCAATCTAAGTACATGCATGTACTATATACAGTTTATATGTGGTACATTTCAAAAAAGATTCAACACTTATGGATTTAAATTCATACTGATTCACTGTAAACAGGATTTGAAATATTAAATAAAAAAACTCATCTTGCTTCCAATGGCTATTTTCCACTGCATATTAAACAACAGCATAGCTGTTGTGCAGTTTTAAAGAAATTAAGTTTTAACTTCCAAATATCCTCACATCTGTGAACAAGCAGCTTTAATTAAAAAAAAGATAAAGGAATCATTTCAAAAGAAATAATTACAAGACAAATGGACACTCTACAAAAAAATTAGTGGATAAACGAAATATTCTAATTTGATTTGCTTACTGATTCTATATATGCATCTTGCACATACAAACAAAAGATGTCTGGTTTTGTATAAAGCTTAGTATTAAGACATGTATAATCTACACACACTTAAATGCTCTACAACCCTTTATCTCATACACTGAATCCCGGACATTTACCCCCCGGACATTTGCCACCCCGGACATTTGCCCCCTTTTTGGTATAGGGCGGACATTTGCCCCCTCGCTGTAATGTAGAAAGCGGACATTTGCACCCTCATATCATTATTTTCAATTTGCTTGACATAATCATTTTACGTTATATCTAAATAGGATTTCAAATGGAAAGAATATTTTCATCAATTTTACTCTATTATCTCTTCCCTCCTAATCCCCTATAGGTGTTAAATCGAGACGACTAATCAAGAACACACCGATGGCACTTGGCCGATCGTACTCATCCAACCATGAAACTAAATGAATTAAAGTTTTATTTAATTAATATATTAACTACATCTTTAATCTTATTACCGATCTGTCACTCAAGGCTAACAATCAAAAACAAAGAAGACAACAGGTATTCTAATTTGTGTCGGTATGACAATCACCATCAAATAAATAATTAAACCGAAAGTAAAAAGAATAAGGTCAAATCAACATATGAACGTAATCCGCCGTTTCACGGTTGGATGATCATAATTTACCAAGTGCCATCGACGTAATAGAGCAAAATTGACATATTAGTCTGATAAGAATATTATTCCCATTTAAATTCCTGTTTAATTATAATGGAATACGATCAGGTTCATCAAGTTAAAAAAAAATATGAGGGGGCAAATGTCCGCCTTCTACATTGCGGCGAGGGGGCAATTGTCTGCCCTCTACCAAAAAGGGGGCAAATGTCACGGGGCGGCAAATGTCCGGGGGGCAAATGTCCGTATACCCATACACTATCGCTCAACACATCTACAACAGGCAACACAAGGTCTCTATTAACTGTCCAAATTGAAGCTATCAATAGAACAGAATCATCCTTATAGAAGTAATGTACAAACATTTGCACAATTGTTTCATTGGGTTTCGACAAAATGTCAACTATTGTTTAGTTTTATTGCAGTTCATCATGGATTGAGATGGAACCCCTTCTTAACTGCCCATAAGGGCCAGTCAAGACAGGTAGAACCATTAACATTCCGTTTGATTTATTCGCACTGAATATTCAAATCTACAGCTACAAATTAATAGATTTGAACTCAAGCTTTGTGAATTCAAGTAAGGAACTCTAACCACAAGCCTATGAAGGCCCCAATATAAACCTCTGTAACAAAAGCAGAACAAGCTTGAAATCATAATTTCATCTTAGGTTGCAATAGTTTGCATGGGAACATTAGAAATAATAGGTTACATATACAACAAAACAAGTATTCACACAAAAACTCTACATAAATCATAAGCACATAAACATTTATGCTAGAATTACCTTTACCTCTCTTATGCTGACTTCAGTCTAGTATTTAGCTATAAAAGGGTAAAAAAACAATCCAATACTTTAGATTTCTTTGTTATGCTTCATTTCATCCTCAGGCTTATGAGTCTGTGCTGAATGGATTGCTTTAAAAAAGGACTATAATAACAAGGTTTCTTCTTTCAAGATCTCTTAACTAATTGAAATTTTATCCATTTACCTTTACTAGAGAAAATTTAAAGCGTATTTCTAAAACAAAAATGTGAAGCATAGATTGAAAAGGAAAAAACTTCTCAAAATACAAATTTAATATTTTCATCTAATGATCTTAAAAATGTGTCTGCAGCATACAAAAAGAAATGTAAGATATATTTCTCATTCAATAAAAGATAAAAAGCAAAATATCAAGTTACTTTTCGGCATCTCACTAAAAGCAAGCATTCTGAACTTTCCTGAAAATCACAAGCAAGTATATCAGAATAACAACTGTTTCAAAATGTCAGTCCTATTTGAATATAGGATGCCAAATTAAGAGAGAATAATATAAGTTGTTAGAACTTATTTAACATTCAATGTAAAACAGATGAGTGCAACATATCAAATTGTTTTACTTGTGGCACATGCTTCAAACAAATATCCTTTGATATAAACAAGACTTTTAACTTTCAACATTTCACAAAATCATTCATATCAATAACAACCATTTATTGTGCATGCGTCAAATCCATATCAATTATAAATGCCAAGTACAACAGAAATTTGCATATAATAAAAACAACTTTCTTTGTAAAAAAATGCTTCATTCCCTGTGCAACAAATCATGCACTACACAATAACATAAGCTTGTTGCGCTTGCTTCACATTAACCCATTACCAAACAATTACAACATTTGACCAGTTTGTCGCAGACGACTTTGTAACACATTGTGGTTAAAAGAGAAACTGCTCTCAACAGAAGATTATTTTTTAAATTCATCACATTTGGAAATGTTGTCTGCAAACTCTTTCAATTTGGGACAGTTGAATGATGTTTGGTAAAGGGTTAAATCTCTTGTCACATGATTGCAAGCACTATGAGGTTCCCCATGTAAAAGAATCACGGATCCAACGGTGACACCAGTTCAATGTGTATGCCTCATATCAAAGTGTCACATGGTCAATGCAAGCGTTGTACATCTGTGGAAAAGCCCTTTATAGGAAGAATCATGCACCCAATGATAACACCACTTCTGTTAAAAGTGTATACCTTATACCAAAATGTCTCATGGTAAACACAAGCATCATGCATCTGAGATGAAGTGCATATAAAAATAAACCATGCATGTAATATAAAACCCCTGTTCCTTGGGCATACCACACAATTAAATGCCCCTTTGTAATTACAAGCATTATAACATTCCATGTCAAGTATAACAAAAATCATGCATATATTGATTACGCCCATTCCATGTGCATGCTTCATTAACCCTTAGTTATTATGGGTGTGCATCACAAACCTGAGACTACTCATTCGACACGGGTTCAGAATCTAGGAATTCTGAATCTTCCCCAGCCTCAGGATCATTATGTATCATGTCTTGTAGAGGCTCTGGGGCAAGAGGGGGGAACATATTCTTACCCCTTGATCGAGCATTTTTCAACCATAAACCAATAACCTATTGACGGGTAATAAGGAAAAAATAAATACAACCCTTTTATGCTGTCATCCAATAATGAGAAACAGTACACAACAAAAGTGTTGCATCTCATAACAAGGATTTTACTTAATTAATTTGTCACATTGTTTCAAAACCCTTTTTTTTCTAAACCTCTCCTTATTTGTTAAACTGTTTTTACTAATAGATTCTACCTGTTTATTGTCATTTGGAGTTCTGGAATTTCAAAATCATTGTTAAAATGGCAGTAATTAGCCAAGAAAACCTGCAAAATTCTTAACAATAATCAAATTGTCTTCCTTTTTTAATGTTTTCTTTTGTAAATTGCTGTGAATCCCTTAAAACAGTTCAACCAAAAACTAGGTTAAATATTTTGCTAGAAAATTTCACTTTTATTCATTTAGAACAGTTTCTCCCAATTTACCAAATGTTATAAACATTTACTCAACAAGTAAAGAAAGGGAGAAGCTGTTTGATGAAAACAAAGGTTGTTTTAGTGAAAACTAAAGTCCCCTGTGTTTTGCAAGCAATAAGGCAGATATTTTCAAACAGAAATTCTAACTGAAGAAATAATCCGTATACTAAATACCTATATCTCATTATATAATTTATATTGATGAATCCCTTTTAAACAAAAGTGAACCTTCCCAAAAGTGATGGACTTACTACCATAAATGTATGAAGATTTAAGATAGATTTTGCAATGAATATATGAAAAATTAAGAAAGATTTTACAATAAATGTTTAAAGATTTCAAAAGGGTAACCATAAATGAAGAAACCAGTACACACCTGACTCCAACGGTACTCCTCATCAAACTGAGCGATTTGTTTTTTGAGCAATATCCAATCAGATGCCTGGCGAGTTAAACTACGGGAAAGCTGTTTATACTGAAAAACAGGAAAAGGTTAAAATGTTCATTAATTATAGGATGGCAATATTCATTTCTAGCTCATTATATTCATTCCAAGTGTTTCAGGTTTTGGACTTGTAACTTGAGGTACCAAGGATCAATGCCAAACAGTGCCACTAAATTTGTTAGAGTGATCTATGGCACTTCAGAGCTCAAGCATTGTACTGCTGAATCAAAATGCCAAAATATAACTCAAAACCTTTTGACATAGCATTCATCCCCATACATTATTTTCAAAGCACACTAAACATGCTGGTTTCAACAACTGTTATTGCAAAAAAAGTGGTCATATAGGTTAACTTTAACTATTTCTGTATCATGTAGCAAAATAATTAAGATAAAGTTTGTTAAAAATGAATGATTGCTTAAAATGAATAACACTTATCTTTTAGCATATATAATGTTTTTTTTCTCAAATTATGTAATGAAAAGGTTATTTTTTTATCATTAAAATCATTAAGTGTTATGGCTTTTGAAGTCTTTTTAAAATTACAGTACATGCAAAAAGAGACCGCTGATATATTATTGTAGAGGACAGTCCATGTATATAACATGGATATTGTAACCATTATGTGAAAAATGAGTTCACTAAAACAATATCATTTATTTTCGGAGGGCTCTTTGCTCAGTCAGCAACTTCTATGAAGACATGGCAGTAACTCCAATTTGAGAAATATTGTCATGCTTTGTGTCTGTATGTCAAACAAATTTGTTTACCTGTCCCTTTTCTTTATCAACTCTCTTCAACAAGTTTCGTCTGTTAGCTTCACTGGTCTCAAGACTGTGCTGAAAATAGAAACAAATTGTTCTTTGAAAAAAAATCACCCTCACTCATTTACCACTGATTTCAACAATCTTACAGTTATTCCCTGGTATGCTGCATTTCCAAGATCTAAACTTGTGATACTTTGTTTGACCTGTTACTGGGGTTTTCAAGTAATACTAATCTAAATACATCAAATCAACATACATGAGGGGAACCAAACTTCTGCAATCAATCCAGACATTCCACCTATGAGCAACTTAGGTTGCCAATAAAAAGTCAATTGAGAAAAACACATACACTTTAGATATCTTGAAAATAGATGTTAAAATATTTATCTCGACGCTTCAATGTAATATTATTGTAAGTGCTCTATGTTTGTGGGTGACTTACTATACTTTTACATTAAACCTTAATTTCATCTGAACTTTTGACTTCAGAGGAAGTGATACATTTCTACAACACTTATTGCAGGGTACTCAAAGAAGTCATGGTCACAAAAAGCTTTTCCTTAGTTTTCATCAAACAACATAATAGGTTACAGATTTGTTATCTGCTTTATTTAATAAAACGTCACCAACTTCAAGATCATTTTTCAAGTCTCAAGGTCAAACCCTGTTGTCAAGAACTGTATCCAATGTCAACGTCATACATACCATTAAAGTATCTCTGTCGGCGAGTGCCTGCTTGGTTTTCTTGATGAGCCTTCCATTATCCTCCTTCAGTCTCTTTATCTCCATTCGAAGGTCCCTATTCTCCTCTACAAGTACCTAAAACCCAGCAAAACACAGCTACTATCAATAATTTAGTTTAACCCATTACCAAACAATAACGACATTTGACCCGAGTTTACTGCAGATGATTCAGGAAAACATTATGGGAAAAGGAGAAATTGCTCTATACGAGCAATTTCTCCTTTTCTTCCAATGTTTTCTGCCATATCAGAGGAATATTTTTCCATTTCATCACATTATGAAATGTTGTCTGCAAACTCTTTCAATTTGGGACAGTCGAAATTTTGGGGTTTGGTATAGGATTAAGGGCATTAAAATGCCTGCAGTCTCAACGAGGTTGGTGACATATTTACAACACCATATAAACTAATAATAAATGGTGTTCAAATTAATAGGGTGTCCAATTTTATGGGGTAATTATAAGACATGTATTTAAAGAAAATGTGATAGGTAAAAATTAATTGCAATTAGTTTAGTGCAAATTTATCTATTTTACTTCGATGTTGGATTTTTTTTTTTAACTTATATTAATCACTCTCGATTGCAATTAGATTGGGCCACAAGTTATAACAACATTTACATTGGGCTCTCTCTTTATGATTTGATTAGTTGACAAAAGTGCCTCTAAAATATTCATAATGGTTTTCTTTATTAAATATTGTACAAGCATCTGACAAAAAGTACACATGGGCATTGCTTCCAATTATTCCGAATTTGTTGACTGGCCAATGGGGAAGTTCATAACTCTTGACTATATACATGGTCAATTTTGGAATAAACAACCTCTCTTAAACAGTGCAAAACAAGTCATTTAGTCAGAGGTTATGATAATAGAGAACAAAAGTCATTCAGAAAGCTTGCACTGGAGCTTTCTAAATGACCGGTGTCAGTTTTAAGCTGTAAGTTGTCTTATTGCTTCCCGGTCAATTCGTACCCAAACCAATTAGTACCCAGCCTTTTTTGGCTAATTCGTACCCACATTTCGGTCAATTCGTACCCATCCTAATTTTTAAGAAGTCAATTCATAACCAGTCTATAATTCAATACGAATTATAGTTCATATTATATGAAAATTCTTACATATTTTGAAACGAATTATAGTACATAATAAATGAAATATATTTTTTTAAACTTTGAGCTTTGAGGCATGTAAGTTAGCTATCAATAGCCAATTTTCGTAAATAGGCGGCCATATAAATGAATTTCCGAAAGAAACTTTTTATCAAAGAATTAACAAAACAACAACATATAAAAAGAACATATACATATAGATTATCTATAAACTTATGATAAACCATTAATGAAGACGCGTGCCGGCAAATTGACCTTTTGTGTTAGCATTCGCGTAGGGACAAATAGAAAGATATCATTTATAAATGAAAATATACCACAAACATTAAGTTTATTTTTATAAGGCACGATCGCACGTGTTTTATGATGTTATCTATACACTTATGATTAGCCATTAACAACATGTCGGTCTCAATTTGATTTGAAAGTAACTTATCATAAATTAATCAATAGCAGTTTGTTTTAATTTGCTATAATTTTGTAACACCCCTTTTGTTGTAACTGGCTTATGATTAGCCTAGTAATTAAGGTCACTAATTGATAGAACAATTAATGACGATTGACGCTGCATCCCCAGCGACCATTCTTCGGTTTGCACGTGATGAAAAGAATCCATGTCAGTTAGTTAAAATGAGGTAAGTGTGAAAAGCAAGAAAACAAATCTGGATATAAAATGAAGAAAACATATATAACTTAAAGGGAAACGCTATATCATTTTATTTAATTTTTAAACACCATTTTACGTAAAACAAAACACACATACACCTACTCACAATGCTTTCCTCACAATTAAAACACAATAGACAAAAAAAAAACATGAACAACGTAAAAAAAATGATATTAAAATACTGAAGTATAGGATGGTTACCAATTGACTTGTTAAAAATTAGGATGGGTACGAATTGACCGAAAAGTGGGTACGAATTAGCCAAAAAAGGGTGGGTACGAATTGGTTTGGGTACGAATTGACCTGCTACCGTCTTATTTATACACAAGAATTCTATCTCATGGATACATAGTGGAAATGGGAAATATTATCTGCAGGTCATTGAAAATCGAAACAGATTCTAACATGGTAAGCTCACCTCATTTTTACGAATAACATCATTAACTCTGATGTTTCCACCAAGGAACGTATATGAAGAGGGGTTTTGGGGTTGTCGAGCATCTGTTATTTCTACGACTGGAGGCAGAATCTCCCCCTCCTTAGAATTCTTTCTACGCTCCAACTCGTACAGGTTACGGTATTTCTCAGCTAGGTCTTGAGCACCCCTTAGTTCATCCTTCATTTCTTTCAAGTGAGAATCAGCTTAAAACATAACAAAATGATAAACATTAGTTTACCGCATACCGGTAATTACTCTTTCATTTATTCATTTATACTGGTCTCTGTTCGATTTTGTATGGTTATTGGTTTTACATCCTGTTCGTTTACCTTGTAATTACACATTCATTTATACTGCTTTTTTTTTTTCAATTCTGTATGAATATGGGGTTAACATCGTGTCAACATTATTTCAGTTATGTTGTGATGCCTCGCTCATAATGATAGAAAAGGAATCCAAACCCGACTGGCCAAAAGGGTTAGTCAAGCCAAGTAGAACCATCAATATTATGGAAGTCAATAAAAAGACTTCCTCATGTGAAGACCCTATACTTAACTGCCAAAAGCACTGAATAAGCCAGGTAGAACTATCACATTTCAAAAGTCAGTTGGGAGACTACCTCTTATGAAAATCCAAATGCCGTCACAGACACTTGAACCAAGTGAAGAGAGGCAAGTTCTGCACTATGACCACTTAGTCATGAAGGCCCCCTCCTACTTCATTTAACTGTGATCATGCTTCAAGTTCTCCTTAATGATTTCGAATTGTACAACAAGGAAGCTATAGTGAATAGCTCATTAATGCTTCAAGTTCTCCTTAATGATTTCGAATTGTACAACAAGGAAGCTATAGTGAATAGCTCATTAATGCTACAGTAAGACCTCATCACATTTAACTTCCTATTATGGTTAAACAATAACTAATTATCGGAATTTGTAATTGGTTTGAATTGAGAGGAACAGCAAACAACAAAACATCACATATTGTTAAAGATGTTGAAGATGTGGTACATTATGGTAGATGTGTGTATCATTATCAAGACAGCTTTATTTTCCATTAGAAAACATAAAAACAGAGGAGTATAGAGATGATGTGTGTTTTGTGTTCGATGTTAGATCATTGAACTGTTTCACAAACTGATCGGAAAGAATAAAAGATTGTAGTAAATGCTATAAAGACTTGTCCTTTAACCCACAAATCCTACAAAAGTCACAGAAGAATGACTCAATTTTGGCCAACCTGTTTAAATTAATTCAATGTACTGTCAAACCATTTAACTAAACGTTTTCACTAGGCAGAGGTTAAACTAAGATGAAATACCTTCCTTTGCTTTCTTCTCAAACATTTTGATGAGCCGGATTGAGTTCGCTCTTGACAGAGTCACGTCGTCATGGAGACGTCTGTTCTGCTGACTCAGCATTCTCGACTCCGTCATTTTCTCGTGTAATGTAAACTCGGTCTTTAGTTTTTGATTCTGCATTTCGACATTTTTCAGTAATTGTGACTTCAGCTCATAAGCCATTTCCATTTCCTCAGGATCTGTTATCTTCCTGTAAAATGAATCAACTGGTTAAAACCCTTTGTTTATAATGGCTTGTCTATTTGGTTGGCTTAATCCTTTTTCATGAAAATGACTAGCCAAGTTGGTTTAGCTCATTTTAACAATGACAAGCTCAGTTGGTTTAAAGGTAGAATACCCATAATCCACCATTTTGAAACTCTTCTTTTGTTGGATTACTTCGGTCAACCTTGGTATACCAGTCAGGGGCTGAACAATTCAGTTCAAAGCGAAGCGAAACACCAGTCAGGGGCTGAACAATTCAGTTCAAAGCGAAGCGAAACACCAGTCAGGGGCTGAACAATTCAGTTCAAAGCAAAGCCAAGACCTATGTATACAGAGACCAACCGAAGTAATCTGACGAAAGGATAATCTTCAAAATGGCAGATTATGGGTATTCTACCTTAAACTCTTTCTTGATAATGCCTATAACTCTTTTGGTTTAAAAACTTTCTTTTATATGACTTGTCCAGTTGGTTTAATCACTTTTATGATTATGACATGAACATGTTAATGAATATATTCATGAGATTCATGAATAAATGCAAAAATAACTTTGTGTTTATGAATAGCCATTTTTCCTTCATATCTGTTCCTTCCATCTTGATTCCTTCTTTCAAGATTAGTCCATACAACTTTTCAGAATTGGGATTAATAGAATTTCGACAATTTACCTTTCTTTCCTGATATAGATCACATATGTGTTACATTTGCAAGTAGAGTGATGTAAAATAAACAAATTTAAGCATAACTTACTTTGCCTCTGAACCTTTTCTTCCCAGTTTATCATTAATAACCTCCTGAGCATCTTTGATTTCTTTTTCAATCTGAAAGTAGGGAAAATAATTCATATTACTTGTGATCATGCACATGAATCAGATGATTTAAGAAATCACTGAGAAATATGATAATTACAAACATTTGATAAATGCTAATTACAAACATTTTCCCAAGATATTTTCCATAGGGGACTTGAAAATATTACAACGAAAATGTTATGTTGCTGGCTGATTGTTAGTCTGTAGATGATAGACTGAGCCAGGCATAACATCTTTATTTCAGTGATCAACATATCTGGAAAAAACAACATGAAAAAAGGTGAAAAACTGCTCTTTAGGAGAAATTTATCCCTTTTTTCATTATGGTTTCTCAAATAAGCCAAACTGGTGATTGGGAACTACATGAGTGGTTATAATATATAAGTATCCCAATTGATATGTGGATCAAAATGGTTCCAAAGAGATTCCATCTCACTTAACCCAAAGGGGATCGGCTCTTTAACCCTTTCCCAAACAATAACAACATTTAACCACTTTGTTGCAGATGACTTTATAAAACATTGTGGGAAAAGGAAAAATTGCTCATAACGAGCAATTTCTCCTTTTCCCACAATGTTTTCTGCCCTATCAGAAGATTATTTTCCAATTTCATCACATTTTGAAATGTCGTCTGCCAACTCTTTCAAATTGGGAAATTCGAAAATTTGTTGTTTGGGAAAGGATTAACCCCTTTATAAACACCATAATACAATAACTACTATCAGGGATCAGGAAATCTCCAAATCCCAAGCAGTCGGAGAATCGGCCGAAAGCCCTTCATACGTCTTCATTCCCCCACCCCCATCCCAAGAAAAAATATTAATTATAAATTTCTTTCATGCATCTAACCATTTTAAAAATAGGGTTGCGTCAGCGTGAGAAAAAAGTTTTCAATATCATAACACATTAAAACTCTTTGATGTCTAGCAACCTATATAGTAAATTTACGCTTCGGACCGAATGTGCATAAATTGATCGGTTTTCGAGGAATAAGGGTGTCATGTGTACTTCTCAATCAAGCGTGCCTGTCTGTTTACAAATTAAACCCCCACTGATATGCGGCTCAGGCATTGTTTGACACAGGGATAACAATTAAAGGATTAATTATGTGATTCTGGAGGTATTGTTAGGTGGGTAGAGTGTCATATCTGTCTATTACTGGACCGATTTTTTCATCAAACCCAACTTGTAACCAGTCCAGTACAACCGAAATCTGTCCAAAACCTACAAAACCGGCATTTTCCTGATTCCTGACTACTATATCATGTATGCAGGGGTTCATGAGCCAATTCCCTTAGACTAAACCTAGCCCATGAAAAAGTCAAATGAACTGTAAATAAGATATATTGATCTTTTGTTAACCCTTATAGTGCTGGAACCGACTTCATGCTTATGCAAATAGGTTAGATCCAGGCCAGCCGCCAAGTAAATTGGTGGCTAGTCTGTGATCTTACCTGTTTGTTACTCTGAGATCTTCCCTCATCAAAATTAAGCAGATATGTAAGGTTTTGGAAAGCAGACATTACAAAAATCTTATTTTTTAAAAGACTACCCAGTATTCTAAGGGTTGAACCCCTTTCAATAAAACACACTTTTACAATTTACTTCAATGAGCTGCTCATAAAACCAGGTAGTTGCACGAAATAGGTAATGGTATAATATTTTACCTGTTTGATGGTTTGTACAGTTGATACAAGCTGGCTCTCCAAAGCCTCTAGGGTAGCCCTCCCCTCCTTGTCTTTTTTTATTGTGTCAATTTTCTTGATGGTCTCAATCAGGTCTGCATTCTTCCCTTCAAACTGTTCCAAGTCTTCCTGAAGCCTCTGTAATAACACAGATAAACATATAAATCTTAAACTCAAATAGCATGGGTTTAGTTGATTGCTCATCTTTGTTCATGATTAATACTTATAACAGTTTTGACAAGCCTTTTTTCAACCCTTTGGCAAAAGTGAGGCCTGCTTGTCTAGCTGTTTTCAAGCAGACCACTCTTGTCATAGGATTGATTTATATGCTGGTGATAGTTCGTGAGATTTTATTGGGAAAGGGAGAAATTTGAAATGTTTTTATTCTTGTTTTAAGTGACCAGGACATATTTGAAATTTTTGCAGAGACATTTAGTAATACAATCTTCCTTGTTGGTTACAATCTTCCTTTTTAACCCTCATATTCACTTATTATACCTCACTTTCAGCAGTTTCACTTTTTAAGAAAACTCTATGGAGACAAGAATAGAGTGATTTACTCTTAACTGGCTTTATCTCTTTTTATCACAATGGCTTCTAGCCAAGATCACAAAAATATGTTTCATACTTTATAACTGACACCTGCTGGTTTTGTCAGCTATTACAAGTTATAATCAAAGCGCTGATAGCGCTGAAGGACTAAATGGTGCGTTTAAAGCAAGATGATTGAGGATACATTTGAAAATTTCTTTGAGAAACATCTCGAGGAAAACAGCTGCTCCTTTTACCACCATTACTAGAATTATTATTTCTGTGAACAGAGACTGAATGATAGTCTTTTTATCGAACATCTGGACATTTTACGATTTCCCATGAGGCAACAATTATAATAATATAGAGCAAAACAAAACGAGTATATCCGGACTACATTCCTAGTTCCAAGAAGGTTTTAGTCCACACAGTGAAGGCGGACGTTTAACGAGTAATTGGGGTCAGACCGCTGTTTGTGTATCGATAAAGTACCGCCCCTCAAAAAGTGGTATGTAAATTCAATGGACTATAAGGTGCTGATGCAACCTTAGTCCAAAAATCTGTTATTGAGTGATGAATCAACAAAACATCTTGGAACACTTTTACAAGATAATATTTGAAAAAACATTGCAACAAAAGGCTAATCTCAAATCTATTGCAAACTTTACTTTTGTTGTAATTATTATGAGGTTTGTTGTTCAAATTTTCAGATTTTCATGAATAATTATTTTTCTCTTCGATATACAAATTTATACCAGTCTGCTAGGATCAGAGTCAGAGAATGGTTTAACCCATTCTGTACATGGGCTTTTGTGATAATCCTGTATAGAAAAAGTAGACAAAAACTATGATTCGAAAAGATATAACATTTTCTATGCAAATTTTAGTAGAAATTACTGTTACAAAAGAAAATATGCTTAATACAAGCAATTCTTTCTTATGTTTAAGTAGTTTTTTAAGTCATCTGGTTCAATTGTGTCAATTAAAAGTAACAAGTTAATGTGTTTTTTTATTAAGAGAAGGTTTGCTCATTCGCTCTTTTTTCTAGACTCAACAAACAGCTGAATTAAATCAATTAATACAACTGCATGGGGTAGCATGATTTAACCCTTTCCAAAACAACAAATTTTCGACTGTCCCAAATTAAAAGAGTTTGCAGACGACATTTTAAAATGTGATGAAATTGGAAATTAATCTTCTGATAGGGCAGAAATCATTGTGAGAAAAGGAGAAATTGCTCGTAACGAGCAATTTCTCCTTTTCCCACAATGTTTTCTAAAGTTATCTACATCAAAGTGGTCAAATGTCGTTATTGTTTGGGAAAGGGTTAAGATTACGGTAAATGCTTTTTGATGTTGGTTACATCTGAAAATAATACCACAATTTGGAAATGTAAATACCACAAATTAGAAATGAAAATAAGAGCTCTATAGTATGTAACAAGGCAAAACAATAGGTTTATTCTATCTACAAAAAACCCTTTTGTTTTCTGTTGGTCATACTTATTTTTGACCGAATATTGGAAAATTGTTAAGGCAAAGAAGAATATTAATCATTGATTGTATTAAGAAAAACCTTCTTTTTCCAATCCATAACACGATACCTCATAACAATGTTAAAAGAACTTGAATAAGAGAAAGACATATGAATTGTTTTTCTAAAAAATTGATAGTTTTTATAAAGTAAACATAATATGACAAAAATTAAAGAGTTTACAAACAATTTATTCATTCTTGACACCTATCTTATGATATTTGCTGCATTTGGATAACCCATTAGTCCAACAGTGCTGGGATTTTAAACAGGCCTATTCAAATTTATATTTGATATAATTTCGGGAAAAAGAACAGTATGAGCAAAGATTAGGTCCTCATAATTCTTTCCAAGTGTCAAGAATTTTCAGTTCCAATCAACTTTGAAAGACTTAAAAATCATTTCTTTTGTTTCAGACCTTTTTGGGTTTTCAGAAACAAGTGTTTAAACTAGCAGTATATATCAAACAGTAATGCACTTTTTATACTATTCAGATGCCTTGCTTGAAGCTCTTTCATATGGCTAATTATGATATGCATCATAAGGCATTAAAACTACCTATCAATTGACAGAAATATTTATACAAAACTACTTCATTCATTGATCAATATTTTTTAAACTTTATTGTGATAATAAGGGAAGATGATGATATTTCCTTGACACTCCTCCTTTGTTGACCCTTTCCCAAACAACACATTTTCGACTGTCCCAAATTGAAAGAGTTTGCAGACGACATTTCAAAATGAAATTGGACAACATTCTTCAGAAAGAGCAGAAAACCTTGTGGGAAAAGGAGAAATTGCTCGTTACGAGCAATTTCTCCTTTTCCCACAATGTTTTCTAAAGTTGTCTGCAATAAAGTCGTCAAATGTTGTTAATGTTTGGGAAAGGGTTAAATGATGTTGATCAAGGCCTGCTGACATAGTGATTATCTCCTTTCATAAAGTCTGCTACAGAAAGGTCCAGAAACCAATGTAACAAAAGAATGAATTACTCCTTAAGAGCAGTTCACTCTTTTGTAACACGGTTTCTACCCATTATCATGTACAATGTACATAAAAATGTATTTCTTACTTGCTATTCTTTAGTGCTTTCTGTTGTGATAAGTGCAAACCAAATAGTGAAAGGGTTTTTCTCATTTGTATCAAGTAAATTTTCATTAATTTTATGTGGGGTTTTACATCAACACTATTTTAGTTATATTGCGATACCCGACACTTTATGATGGAGGAAGACTCCACTCAACTACCCACAAGGGCTGACCAAGTCTGGCAGAACAATCAACGCTCCGTTAGTCAGTCAGGAGACTACCTCTCATGAAAATCCAAATGCCATCAATGGGGTGTATCAAGAAAAGGTTTAGAAGTTAAAAGTAATACATAAGAAAATCTATTAATTTTGTTTTCATTGAATAATAGATTTCTCTGGTAAATGTAATCTAAACAAGGCCAATTCAACCTTTTCCATTCATCCGGTATAAAATGGTTAAATGATATATGTTCAGGGAGGGGTCTTGTGCATATCAAATTAACCAAAACTATATATTGAATTTTTCAAAAGATGTTTGGTTTGATAGAATTCTTTTACAGGAAACTTCATTTGATGAATCTGAAAAGTAAGCAACAAGGGTGAATCTTACCTAAAAGCATATTTTAAAATTGTCATCACATAAAAGGGTTTGGAGAGTACTAATTGAATTCAAATAGGATTTTGAGATATTCCTCCATTAGAATGAAAATGTAGTAAAGAAAGCATAATTGGTACAGTTAATAATAATATAATAGTACAGCTGATGTGCAGTTAAGAAATTAATATTTAACTTCCAAATTTCCTCACATCTGTGATCAACACCTTTTAAAAAAACCTAAGAAAACCAATCATACTGCATAGCACTTCTTATATCTAGTTTTTTCATAAACAAAAGTTTATCTTTAATATCTGACAACCATTTTAATGAGTCTGTGGCAGAGAAGTCAAGACAGTTTATTTAATTTGACTCTGGGCATTTTTGAAGTACAATCAATGGCTTATGCAGTTTGTGAACATGTCAGAATGACATTTGGACAATTTTGCAAGCTTCATAAAAAAGAAATTATGAGGTTTTAAGTAAAAAATGCTGTTAAACAAGATAACTTCTTTTAATTTAAGTTACTGCCCATAAAGTGTAAAAAAAAAAGCCTTTATGATGCAAGGTAAAATTTAATGAGACAAATGGAGAAATCCTTGATATTTTTGTTTACATTATTTTTCATAGCTTTATGACATATTTGCTTTAAAACACATAATGTAATTATATGAAACAAGGGAAAATACATCATTAGTTTATTGCATGTAAATGTACACTAAATCTTTGCACAGTGAAATGTGACAAATGATATACAATCAAGTGAGAAAATAAAACACCAACAAAATTTGAGTAGTGAGGTACACTGTATATTGATGTTTATTAATAAATCCAATCCATTAAGTTTTGTGACTTTACCATTATGAAGAGTTTAGACTCAGGCTCAGGGTTTTGTGTAACAGCCTTATGTTGCTCAGAAACTGGCTTTTTAGGACCAGTTATTGGCTTTTGTTGTGACTTTGGTGGTGAAGATACTCGCTTTTGGGGCCCAGTTATTGCTTTTTCTTTCTCAGATACCGGCTTCGGAGGTGCAGATGCTGGGATTCCTTTCTCTGAGAGAAGAGAGGAATTCTCAGATAGGGTCCCAGTTGATGCTTGTATATCTCCTTCATCCTGTATGGCAGTTATTTACCCAGAAATTAACACCTCATGACTCATGTCATAGTTCCTTATTTGTGCATCTGATGCAGAAAACTTGAGAAACAACTGTGATAAAAAAAAATATATCGCTCCTAATGAACAATTCATTCTTTTTCAACAACGGTTTCTTCAAAATATCAAGAGGAAAATAATTCCTTTGTGCATCTTTTTTTATTTTAAATCTGCTGTTCCATCAAATTTGGACTCTTTCAAAACTCCACATGAATAACTAAATGTCATTCTTGTCGTAGAGTCTTATTTTTTACATTGGTAACAATGAATTTGTACTCTTTATTGTTTTTGACAGATTTCTGCATATCCAATATAAGTTCACCTTTCTATGGTCCTTAATAATTTTGAAGAAGCAGATTGTTTCAGCATCTCATTTAAGTTTGCAATCACATACGATCAAGACATATGTTTCTGAAAATAAATTGTCTTAAAAATTGTATTCAACAAATAATGTATGGTTTTAAGATATTCAGAACATTTTAATAACTTAAAATTTTTTTCTTAACAAGTAATTTGACAAGTTATTTTAAGTTTGCTCATGAAAAATGTAATTTATCAGATAGGTTACTCAAACCCTAAAAAAATGTTGATTGATATGCTGGCAGCAAAACTCAAAGAGCACTGTCTTTCAAATTGATCACAACTTCAAAAGTCTTTAATAAGCTCATTGATAAAGAACACTGAAAATTTTGCATCAATCAAGGGTCGCAAAATTTAATTTTGATTTACTTGTCTGTATAATGTCAGATCTTTTCCTTCACTTGTGTGTTATATAGTTATTAAATTTCAGTAAAAATTGATTTGCCCATCAAAGCTTTTGGACAAGTTCTGCAATATGAATTGCAGAAGTCAAGATAAATGCTGTTATAAAGTCATGTTCGCGTTTTAAACCTGTATGATAGATCATATAAGACCTATTTTGTGAAATTTCACAAGAATATCCACAAAAAAGGGAGTTGAAAGGACATAAAGAAGTAAGTTCATTTATTTTTTACAGTAACCATTCAAGTTGCTTGCTCAAATGTATACAAAAACAATCTTAAGTCGATATGATATTGTTAAAAAAAATATATTTTTGTTTAGTCATATGATATACCATTAAATTAAGCTTCTAATTAGTTAAGGAAGCGTCAATATATCTATGTATGTATAGTCTATATGGGGTAGATCTCAAAACTCACAATGCTTTTGGATTTAAATGCATATTGATTTTTTGTATTCAGGCTTTTATTTCTTAAATACAAAGTAATTTTGAAACCAATGGCTATTTGCCAGCGCAAGCAAGCAGCTTTAAAATGGAAAACAGTAGGTATGTCATCAGCACCTTGTAATTTGCACAAGGACCCCGTATTCCCTTTAAAATCCTACTCCACCCATCGTTCTTACATGTGCCGGGGCACCTGTCAAAATCTAAAACGACATCAAATAACTTAAACAACGTTATGTTTCATTAAATGATATAGACCAACAATTAACTCACCTTAAAACTTTCTTTCGAAGACATTGTGCTGATGTCAAGCCGCTGTCAAACTGTGTAAACAAATCAATAATCCGTCATCTGCACATTACACTTTCCGATTTGTTGATACGTCGTGAGGCAAATTGCTACTTCCGGGAAGGGAGAAAACCCGGTATAAACGCTTCAATTGGGACGATTTCAGAATTTAACGCTATTTTTAAACAAAGACTATTTGAATGAATGTTGTTTTCGTTTGACAAATTGTCCGATCGTCCGTCCGTCCGTCCCTCCCTCAATTCTTCCGTCCGTCCGTCCGTCCGTCCGTCCGTCCGTCCGTCCGTCCGTCCGTCCGTCTGTCCGTCCCTCCCTTCCTCCCTCCCTCCTCCCTCAATCCCTCCGCCCCCCCCCTCATTCCCTTCCTCTGTCCCTCCCTCCCTTCCTCCGTCCCTCTCTCAATCTCTCCCTCAATCCCTCCCTCCCTCAATCCCTCAATCCCTCCCTCCCTCAATCCCTCTCTCCCTCAATTCCTCCCTCCCTCAATCCCTCCCTCCATCCCTCATTCCCTCCCTCTCTTCCTCCATCCCTCCCTCATCCCCTCCATCTCTCCCTCCATCCATCCATCACTCCCTCCCTACAGGTAGACTGGCAGTCATATAAGTAAGAGTATTGCAAACTTACTGACTATTGTACAGGCCCAACAAAATAATTTATTTGTACTTTAAAGTTAACATAACGACGGGGTGAGACCAAGCTTACAATGATGTAAATGAATCCCACAGATTAACGATTAACAATCGACGTGTGCTGCTGGAACATTGAAGGGTAAACGAAATATTTGGACAACCCAAATTTCCAATACTTTTGCTCTCAGTTTGACATTATAGTTCTGTGTGAAACTCTGGCTGTTCAATATGCAGACGTAAGTAACTTTCTTCCAGTCCAGGTTATTCAGATTTCGAGATCCAAAAAGATCCAATATGATGTTTGCGAGGCGTAGCTCTGGGATGTCTCAGTGTTTGTTTAGAACGAAATGTTGAGTTCGGTACAATTTAACCCTTTCCCAAACATTTTCGACTGTCCCAAATTGAAAGAGTTTGCAGACGACATTTCAAAATATGATGAAATTGGACAATTATATTCTGATAGGGCATAAAACTTTGTGGGAAAAGGAAAAATTGCTCGTTACGAGCAATTTCTCCTTTTCCCACAATGTTTTCTGAAATCGTCTGCAACAAAGTGGTCAAATGTCGTTATTGTTTGGGAAAGGGTTAAACGAATTTATGAAAATTTTGAAAACGGTGTTGTACTGCATTCTGATTGTAAGGGTCAAATTGTTGATGTTAACGAAATTGAAGATGCATTTACGTAAATAGATTTTTGTGTCATTTGCTCTCAAGAGTTCTAAATATCCGCTTTATTGATGAGGAAAGATAATCAGAGTTGCAAACAGGTCAGATCGCAGGCGGCTGGCCTGGATCTATAACCTGTTTGCATAAGCATGGAGTCGGTTCGAGCACTATAAGGGTTAACGTTCAAGTCGGCTGCTGAAACAATACAAAACTATCGTACAGATTTATAGAAGAGTTTGAAGTCTAGAGGTCTAGTAGTATTTTATGACAAGGAAGTTATATGTGACTTTATGTATACGTTGTGTATGAAATATACTAACGCAAATATATCAGTTTACCCTTTACTAAATCAAACGGGATCATACTGGTAAGCTGTGGGTAATTCTTTGAAAATATCATGACAAAGGTAAAAATTGCTTGTATGATCCCTGTACACATAACACTTCAACTGTTGTTCGTCATTTTTCTTTCGCAATAGCCTCATGCATCTGCAACAATTAACAACAATGATCTATAATACAATGAATTATATTCAATTTGTTCAGGAACGCAAACATTTATATCGAGTAAAGGGTTGAAAAAAACTTTTGAAACAATCATGCAAATTAGAAAGTTAGACGGAAACAAATCTGTTCATATGAAGGCGGACGTTACTCAAGGCGGACGCATTTAGTTAATACATGGATTATATCTCGCTCTAGGTAGGGATCTTTTATAATAATTCATCATTGATCCACATTTTCTCGGGAATCATATGAGGATAATCAGTACAATAAGAAGTGATAATGACTCTTACTTGGTTTATACTATCATTACACACCCTCCCCTCCCATGAAAATTGTTGTAAAACCACTATGAAAAATGAAAATAACAAAAATAAAGACGAAATAATGTGAAGAATTAGTGCTTTTCACAATAATCGTTTCTATCGTTTTGGACATGTTAGTATTCGTGCTTAATGTATTCCTATCCCTGATGGAGAAAAATCAGAAAAGTCAGAATAGCAAAGTCAAAGTTTAAAAGAACAAATGTCGTTATAAAAGTTTACTCCACAAGAATTGGTTATGGATTGAATTTTCATCTGCCACTTTTATGTAATTTTAATTGCAATGTAAATTTAATAATTAAGGGAAGGTAATTACTATGGATTTAGTTCTTTTGGTAAATATATATTAAAAATCAAACAAATTCGGAGCAGTTGCTTGGTGAATGCCTTTTAAATGATTACAGTTCAATCTATACGTCAACCAAAGCAATTACTAGTACAAGTTTTCAATCAGGGGTTGAATACCTTAATTTTGTTTGCTGTTCATTGCAATGTATGTTAGATATAGTATAGACAGCCGCAAATCGCATTGTCTTATCTAGTATTCGCATTGGGTCACGTTCATTCAGTCATATTGCCGTGTTCGACTTATCAGTGATGGAATATCCCAACAACACAAGTGCAACTGTCCATAAGGGTTATTTTGGATAAAACCATTGACAGATGTAAATCAACAGAAAGGCACTACCCTAGTCAAAATCTACCGTAGGCGGGATTTGAACCTCCACAGGTCTTTTTCTATGTTACGTTCTGTACCTAAACATCGGAGCAATTGAGGCCTGTAATAACCTTTAACACTTTATAAAACTTCAAATTTTCGACTCTCCCAAATTGAAAGAGTTTGCAGGCGACATTCTAACATGTGATGAAATTGAAAAATAATCTTCTGATAGAGTAGAAAACATTGTGGAAAAATTCCCACAATTTTTTCCAGAGTCGTCTGCAACAAAGTGGTTAAATGTCCTCAATGTTTGGTAATGGGTTAAGGCACGATGCTGATTCAAAATCAATGCTAAAAATACTTTACTATATTGTTTTTTGTTTATGTTGCTTGGCATGATGATATGTAGATATGTAAGCAACAACATGTATGTGTTGTGCTAATGAATTTAAGACATAATCCTTACTCCATAGATCTAATAACTCATTTTACCGCTGCTGAAGATCTTGGAAACAAGTGTAACAAAAAAGAAAAAGATAATTGACAAGAGTAACTTCCTCTTTTGTCACAAGAGTTTCTAGCCATAACCTTAAAACAAACATTATTCTTCATATAAGATAACTATCGTCGGATGTTTCTTTGAATTTGGACCAGTCATGAACTGTTAAATTTGAGTTATTGATTGAAAGAACTGGAAAACTCAGGGTTAATTACGCAATTTCCAAATAAGGGAATTACAATCACAAGATTTGGGATGTTTATTATTCCATCTCTGTCACCATGACAATGTTAAATGCGATAAGTTGCGTTTGGCCAGTTACAGGCGGGGGTGATCACGTGATCAATGTTTACGAAAAATGTTCGAACAACATGGCCGCGCCACAGGTATATTTGCTTTTTTCACATCCTTTTACCAATGATAGCCACATTGTGTACCCAACACAATATACCGAGGATCTTGTGGTATATGATAACCCATGGTTTATAAGGGCATTACGTCTAACACTCAGCAGAGAAATCGCAGTCGATGGGTGATGTTTTAGGTCATTCGCATCCCTCGACTCGAAATTCTCTGCTAGGTCTTGAATCGAACGGCACGGCCAAAATGGAAACAACATTCACTGGCGATCGCGGAAAATTGATCTTTGGAACGTGGCATATATAAGATAGTAAAAAAAAACCAAACATAATCTACTGAAAAAAATGCATAAATACCTGCTCATGCATGGATACCGCCGTTTGCAATCTGTTTTATATCGTAAACATAGATCACAGGATCATCTTTCTGAGTTACGTGTTTCCTTTATTTCCTACAAAAGACACAAACAGCTGGACTACTGATACCAGCCATGCTATTGGTGTACTGTTTTGATAAAGCGAGCTCAAAGTGGAGGCAAGAAAGCAATGAATTATGATTCAGATTCCGTTATCCCCTAACCACCGTTGTGTTTTAATTCCAGGGAAAAGATGGTGTATTTACAACCAAGTCTGCTCTTGCATCTGCTGTTGTCTTTCTTAGTGTTGACAACAGAGGGCGTTGTCCAATCAGAAGCATCATCGACCACTGCTAAACATTCGGCAATTGAAGAAATCCCAACCCAATCGGAAAACACTGGTGGTGTCGTAGACGGTGCTCGTAGCTACACAATGGACCCATTAACTCAAGAGAAGTCTCGCACGAATGATAACTCTGGGGAAACTCTTTGGGTAAATAATGTATGCCGACAAGTTAAAACAAAACCAGAATGCAGTATGTGTCATTGTAAAACGATCGGATACAAAAGACTGCTCATAGACTGCTCTGGTAAAGGTCTATGTTCCGTACCGAAATGTATCCCACCAGAAACAACAGATCTCAATCTTTCAAATAACAACATTTCAGAAATTTATGGGGATAGCTTTAGAAAGCTAACGCAACTAAAGTTATTGGATCTAAATAACATATCCTTAATAACCATGCATCCGAGCGCTCTGCACAGCTTGTCTAAGCTAATAATTCTAGACATATCTCGGAACCCGGGATTTCCCATGACGAACTGGACAATCGACCAGGGACTATTCCAGAACCTTACAAAGTTGAAGGTGTTGAGTATGTACGGGAACACACATTACCTATCGAATGGCACATACCCTGATGCTGCTCTCAGTAAGCTTGTTGCCCTAAAGGAGTTAAACATTGACGGTCTGCAGGATAAAACATTTGGTCCAGGGTTTAAGTCGCTACGAAGTCTTCGAACAGTACACATGTCCGGTTTCTTTGTTGAGCAGGATCTCGTAGTTCGGTACTGCTCGACTAACATAACACAAGGTATGCTTGACAACCTAGAAACGATTGACACACTCATCATGCGTGGCTGCTACATAATGTCGATCCATACAAATGCCTTTAATAATACGCGGAACCTCACACACCTAGATCTGTCGTATAATAGAGCGCTAGAGATGTCTGGTATGAAACCAGCCTTCAAAAGCCTAGCTCGCACAAAACTTAAAGTATTGAAGCTAAATGCTATATACAATCGAATGAACGATAATTTGGGGGTTTCTTTAAAAGCTGATGATGTAAAAGGTTTACAAAATCTTGCAGTATTAAGGGAACTGCATCTCGAGGGTAACGCAATTGTGAATGTACATATGGAGGTACCGAAAGAATTTCCCGCAACGTTAGAAATCTTGAACGTTCGCAATAATAAATTTGAAATCGGCCCTTACTTGTTAAATGTCGTTCTTCTAGAGAATTTACGAATAATAGACGTATCATACCAGTCCTTCCCAGCGTTATTGAAAGAGAATACCCAGCGATTATCAACGAACAGCAGGCTTGAGGAAAGAGTGTATAGCTCGGTAAACACAAGCGAGTATGGCGATGATATAGTTACGCATTCTGCTGTTAAAAGTCACACTGAAACTTCAAATGATATGTCAACACTTGGACATGAGGATAAATGGACGACATCCCTTCACGAGGATGTTTTTCAACAGAAATATGGATATGAAGGGCACATCAAGGATGATCTCTTTACACCAACAATTCATAACCCAAACGGTATATCAAGCGATGAAGAAGACCCCGATGATAAATCCATATGCCATCAGCCTCCTCAGAACCTTCTTCAGATCATCACACCTAACTTACCGCCTAATTTAAGGACAATTGACCTGAGCTTCAGTAGATTTGAGTTGCCAATTTTCCGCATCAATGTAAGCGGTCTTAACCAACTTACCACGATTAATTTGTCACAGTGCATGCTTTACTGTTGGGACGGGCCAGTGGATGGAGTCGAGAAACTCGAATATCTTAATTTAAGAAGGAACTTTTGCGCAAATGTACGGCGCGGCTTTTTTGACACTTTTCCAAATCTAAAGACGCTCATTATATCAGAGAATCTTCTCAATAAGAACATCTCTGGAGATAAGAAAGGTCGATACTTCAGGAATTTGACGAAATTGGAGGAGTTGGATATGTCCTATAACCGTTTGGAAGTAATCCCAGAAAACATTCTGCAGCACCAAACAAATCTAAGACGTCTTGACGTCAGTAAAAACATTCTTTCTGGCTTTCACCTAACTATAAGTCACATGAAACAGCTCCAAGTAGTGAACGTTTCGTATAATACAATTTTCACGTTGAACGAAGCATTTCGGGAAAATCTAAAAATTGTAGCCCAAAGGACATACAAGATTTCAGAAAAACCGTTGGAAATCGACTTGCGCCATAACAGTTTGCATTGTGTCTGCAGCACTCTTGGTTTCCTTCGTTGGCTTCGGGATGGAAATGGCTCCTACATGATCATTCATGCGACGAAATGCATGCTTGAAAACGAGACCGCTACTGATATCTCTAACAAAGGCAATATTATTAAAGTCATCAAGACCTTGGAGAAGCAATGCGCGTCCTATTTCGCGTTGGTAGTCCTTCTAACAGTTCTTCTGTTATTCGTGATAAACGTTACTCTGGCAATCATCGTCTACCGATACCGATGGCGGATTCTGTATTGGTACTACGTCACAAAACGTGACATCCGGTCCAAACGGTCTGGGTACCAGCGTCTTCTGGATATGAATACTTCCGGTGAGCATGCTCTCATTTCCGGTCAGTACAAGTATGACGCTTTCATAGCTTCTACCGAAAACGACCGAATGTTCGTACTCGATAACCTAATGCCTGTTTTGAAGGAGAGAAGACTCCGCCTTTGCGTGCCGGACGAAGATTTCGTTCCAGGCCAGAACATATACAGGATGATATCAAATGCCATCCACAGCAGTAGAGTTTCAGTCTTCGTCGTCTCATCTGTATCCGCATTAGACGGCGAGTGGGAAATTGCGATGCGAATGGTTCAACAGGAGTCGCTAAGGCGTGGAAGACAAAGTTTTTTCGCCATCTTTCTTGAGGAGATCCCCACAAGCCAAATGTTCTCTTACAGGTGGATTGATATAGGAAACATGTACAGAGATCAACAGTACATCACCTACCCCAGTCAGGTACAGGCAGAGGAATTGGGTCTCTTTTGGGACGAATGTACAAGGCGGATTAACGAACCTCCCTAAAAAAGGTGTTGATATTTCTGAATCATTAGAGTATAATTATATACAAGAGCCAAGTTTATTACTGATGAAGATAAATGCAGGCTTTTACAATTAAAGAGCAACAAAAAGGAGGAATTAATCTAACACCACATTTTTCTTTCATTTATGGGAAGGATTCCATTATACCTTTCGTCCCTATTCTTTTTTTTTGTCCGGACAGATGGAGATGTTGCAAATAGATTAGATTGCCCCGTTGGTTTGAGACAAGGATATTATTAGAGCCCTGTATTCTTTCTCTTTCTAAAAATGAATTGCATGATACTCTTGAAAGAGATCACGTCGGAGGAATTCGTTTATATCCTGATATCGTCAAAAAATAGTTTAATATGTGAAGATGATGTTGCACTTATATCTAATACGGTTCAGGAGCTACAGAAACAACTTAATTTATTAAACACCTTTTGTAAGAAAAACAAAATGGTAGTGAACATTGCAAAAAAAGATATTGTTATTAAAAAAGGAGGACATTTATCAATAAGGGAAAAATGGACATTTAATGATGCAAATTTAGAAACTGTTAATGGATTCTCATATATAGGACTTTATTTTTCATATACCATGTCAATTCACAAACTGGTCGAATACATGTCTGTGAATGCCGAACGAGCCTTAATGCGTGTTTTAAATGCATTGACTAAACTGACATGTGTTCGTACAAACACGTTTTCAAATTTATTGATATGAAAATATGTCCATTCACACTATATTGATCTGAAATTTGGGGCCTTAAGAACTATTCAAAAATATACATGTTTATGCATGCAAGTGGTTTTTAAATGTTCCTAACATGTCTTCAAACGCAGCTGTTATGGGCGATACCGGAAACGCCAATGGATTCGGGTATGTAAGGGAAATAGAGTCTGTTGAAAATGAAAATCTGTTTTTTATATCGATTCTTTGAACAATTTAAGGACCAATATCTTCAAACTTGGAAGCATAAGTGTAGTCAAAATATGAAATTTACCTATGATGTCAATTTTAAGAAAAACTTTGTAATGGAAATATTTATTTGCAGTCGATGTAAAAATCCTTTTTAAATGTTTTGCAAAATTTAGCTGCTTTTTCCATGAGTTAATGATCGAAAAGTTAGGGATTATGATACACCAATATAATTAAGACTTTGTGCCTATTGTGAAGGAATGCTAGAGGATGAGTTTCACTTTCTCCACGTGTGCCTTCTCTATAGGGATTTGCGAGTAAAATACAAACATGTAAGTAATACAAGAAACATTCCTTTACAGTGCTTTTTTTAATATATAATGTCGTCACAGGATATTAATGTTATAACCTTGCTATGTTTGTTGTTATGCTTTTCAAGAAAGGGATGCTTTTTGGGCAGTGTGGTATAATAAAGCAGTCTTTCAAATAAGATTTGTGTTGATAACATTTTAAAATAATACTGAATTTGTAAAGGGGAGACAATGAAATTTCTCATTTATTCATGTTTACTTCTTTGTAGTCTTATAAATGCAGTTTGTTAAATATCTATGGGACACTTAACTCACTTTTTAGAAATGTTATTATTTGTATATATATTGTATCTTGTGTATTGTACTGAAAGGCAATAAACGATTTTGAATCCATTTCTTTGACGTATCATGTAGAAAAGATGTGACTTAAGGAGATGTTGCTCGTCACGAGCAATGTCTCGTTTCTTTCCAATTCCATCTTCAGTCGTCTGCCAATCTATTAGTAGTGGCTAGGCGTCACAAGCTAGCGCTCAGACCGGTGTTTGCACATGGTCGTTAAATGTTAAATGTGCCTTATTCCTAACTTGTACATGTTGAGGAAATGATAAATTTGATCACAACTCTATTCGGATGCATAACATACATTACATTGAGTAATACTTTGTTACAGTTTAAACAGTGATCTTGGTAAAATCGATTTTAGAATACTTAATAATTTGTACTCTGTTTACAGCTGTATATAGGTTTAGGCGACGTAATACCTTATGTGCTTATATGTATATATAACACTTTCAACATTTCTATCCATTTATTGCCACATTTTTTATTTTCATTTATCTAACCTTATTCGTCAATACAACGCAATGCTTCATGGGTTATTCTTATACAGTACAAAGATGATACGTGTCAAACCTTGAACCATCTTTTCATGGACATGTTTTGAAGAAGTGTGCTTTTTACCCCGTACTCAATACTTCACCTTAAAACACCTGCTGTAAACATCGTTAGAAACCAATGTGATAAAAGATTCAATTGCTCAAACTAGCAAATTACCTGATATATACTTTTATATCTTTTTTTCATATCAACATGACAGTAATCTATTATTCATTTCTGACTATTTGTTCCCCTAAAGTTTTCTTTTTTCCCCAACTATTGTTATATAACTTCTTCTTTTTATTGTTGAAAATTTAAGAACAGTTTAAATTCAAATATATTTCTTTGTCTACCGGATATATAGAAGACGATCTTTCTAAGCTTAGCTTTCGATCGAATCCTTTTCATCTGTTTATTTATAAATGTAAATCTATGTTCAAATACATATGAAATGATGAATAAAATATGTTTAAACTATATCAACATGTTTAAAGCTTACATTTTGTATTATGTTCCGGGGTCTAACAACAGAAAAGCAGTTAAGTTATATAAATGCTATGATATTATATGTATTACTGTTTGATATTCATATTTATTTCATAATGTCTGGACACGAAAAACTATGGATAAAAACAGACGACACTTCAAATTATCTTGGCAATGGGAAGGTTTCTTATCATGAGCACATTCTCATTTTGTCATTAAGTTCAGTGATCCTCAATTCTTTAACTCTTAACCACCTGCAAACGACATTTCATTTTTTGAATTGAAGCGGAAGACTTTAGAAAAGCTTAGAAAACATGTGAAAACCTTTCAGTTCTGCTGTTGTGATATGTGAATAGATTGAAAAAGCATTGTGGCAAAAGGAACAATTGTTAGTGACAAGCAGTTTATCCTTTTACCAGAATGCTGTTTGAAAGTTGTCTGTTGCAAGGAGCAAACATGTAGCGTTAGGTGGTAAAGCGTTAATTGATGTATCTTGACACCGTTACTTAAAGATTCGATAAGCACATTTTGGGAAAGGATTCAGGGGTAGAGAAAGATGACGTTTAGTTGTCTCATGTATATGTGCACAATAATTAGGAAGCTTTTCAGCCAATATCGCTTTGTATATCTCAAACAGGCGACCCTATGAGTACCTACGATATAGGTATAGGGAAGAAATATAGAGCTGATAAAGGAATCCTCTCAAAAGGACAACGATGTTTGTTTTTATGAAAAGAAGAGCATTTCTATATATAGAATCATATAACAAGATCGGTCATATATTCTTTTTTTTTTGCCTTTTCATCTTCTTTAAATACATGTTTATCTTTTGTTGTAAATATGTCGTGAAACTCATGTAGCATAAATGCAATAAAATATTATTAAACAAGTCATATATAGATTTGTTGTATGGTTATAGACCTAAGGAAAAGTGAAAATAACATCAATGTTACATAACTGGAATAGTGTTCATATATTTCTTTTACTGCATGTACTCTGTAAAGAAAGGTTTAGAACACGTGTATGGTGCAAATACAAAGGGCTATGGTCGTTCCTACGTTGTGAGAATTTGTAACTAGACCCTTTGCCAAATTTGATATGATGTCTACTTACCAATGTTGTATACTGTGTATTATATGTTCAATTGGCAATAAAATATGTTTAAACTAAGTAAAAGTATTTTACCATAATTCAACTTTTCTTTAAGCAAAACGAAATAATTTTTTTTTTTGAAATACAGCCTGTTAGTGTTGTGAGTCATTGTCACTTAGCCCATTACCAAACAATAACGACATTTGATCAGTTTGTTGCAGACGACTCTGGAAAACATTGTTGGAAAAGGAGAAATTGTTCTTAAAGACCAATTTCTCATTATTCCACAATGTGTTCTGCCCTATCAGATGATATCGTTTCTATTTCGTCACATTTTGAAATGTCGTCTGCAAACTCTTTCAATTTGGGAGTCAAAGATTTGGCATTTGGTAAAGGATTAAAAGTCTTTACATAAATGATCTAAAGCTTTATTCATGTGATCGTGTTTCTTTCATAGATGTAAACAGCTACTGCCCATTGTCGTTCTAGAAATTTCACTTCCGGTTGGAATAAGATCGCCATTACCTCGAGAAGCCATCAATATCATTTTGATTATGGCATGGTCCGACCCGGGTATAAAAGTTGCAACCTTCCACACATGGCATTGTTTTTTACTTCGAAAGTTTCTTACTTATTTCTATGGATTTTTTCTATGGATTTCATATCGGGCTAGCAAAATTTCAATTATGTTGCGATGCCAAGTTCGTAATGATGGAGGAAGACGCCAATTATTACTACCTATAAGAGCTGATAAAGCCGGGTAGAACCATCGGCATTCCGTATGTCAGCCGCGAGTATACCTCTTACACAAGAATAGATTTATCAGCCAGTTCTTTATAAGCAGTAAAGATGGGTCTAAGGTTTGCTGACAGATTAAAGCTATTTAAGGACGTTCTCGGTAATTTTTTTGCGTACTTAATCTACGCATTCAAGGGAAATAATAATCTGTTACCGAAGAGATACTTGCATTGTATTCTGATAAACGTTGTTATTCGGATACAATTTACTATGTGCCTTTTATTTCAAAGAATATTCATATTATCCATAAAACTATAAAAACTCGTCAACCTGCATTTTTTTCATTTTTGAATTCACAATAAAATTATAAATAGTATTTCAAAAATTAAGAAATTTCAATGAAAAACTTATTTCCTTATAAGACTATAGAAAATGTCCTTAAACAAAATTTCATGATTTGATACCATCGCTACAAGGTTTGCTGCCAGAATTGGCTCACCCACTGTCTAGGTCTCTGACCTACGCCCTTGCTTTTATAAAAGATGCTGGACGTCGCCGACAATACATAGTGTACCTTGATTTGAGTTGTCTTTGTCCTACAGCTATTTCTCTCTCTCTCTCTCTCTCTCTCTCTCTCTCTCTCTCTCTCTCTCTCTCTCTCTCTCTCTCTCTCTCTCTCTCTCTCTCTCTCTCTCTCTCTCTCTCTCCCTCCCTCTCTCTCTCTCTCTCTCTCTCTCTCTCTCTCTCTCTCTCTCTCTCTCTCTCTCTCTCTCTCTCTCTCTCTCTCTATCTATCTATCTATCTATCTATCTATCTATCTATCTATCTATCTATCTATCTATCTATCTATCTATCTATCTATCTATCTATCTATCTATCTATCTATCTATTAATGATATATGGTGATGGTAAGAAACCATTGTATCAAAATGATGAATTCGCATTTTGAGAAGTTAATCATTTTGTCACAGTTGTGTCCAAAGTCTTGTGAAACAGTTTTATGGAGTAAGGGGTTAATTGTGGTTTTGGAATAGGGTCAATACTTTTTTGGCTGAACAATGACGGTTTTTCACTTATTTGTGTTTTCATGAGTAAGTATAGTATAGGAACCTGCTCTTTGCTTTAAAAAAGTTCAAACTGGCCGCAAACAAACATCTTACCTACAATTACGGGTTTAAACTGCCCATAAGCAGATCACCAAAGTTTGTTTATTTACGGATAGTGTTGCTTTCCCAAACTGGAGCATTAGCACTAGTGACAAGATAAACTAGGAAAAACCCCAAATCTGTCCCTCTTGGACCTCTTTAACCATTAACTACATGATACCTTACTTTATCACATCTGCTGCAGAAGACTTATAGGGAATAGATAGTTGGTGTCGTGAATCGGAAATTTTATCGGGCAAGGCTTAGGAATATTATCCGGTGAGCCGAAGGCGAAACGGATAATAATCCGAAGCCGAGCCCTATAACTTGTCCCATTCAAAGACACCAACCATCTATTCTATTTATCCTGTTACTTTTATGTATTCTTTCAAAAAAACAAGATGTAAATAAAACACGAGAAAAAAGGAAAAAATAAGTAGAGAATGTTGTAAACATAACGTCATTGCTCTCTTATGACGTCATCATTCGTCACGTGCATGTGTTACATGGTAAGTGCCGGATATCACAAATGTTATACGGCACCTAGTTATCGGTCCCAAAATGGCACTAGTGACAGGATAAAATGAGTTGTCTAGCAACTAACCCATCTACGGACTGATATCGCCTGCCTGATATAAATAAGTGATATCAGGTCAATGCGTCACGTGACATATCACATGATCAACATTGCCGGAACTACTTTTGACCTACTGAAACGACCACCGCATATACACATAGGAGTCAACATGTTAACAAGAACTCAATATTCCCGATAATTTTGATATTTCAATTTCAAAATCAAAAAAAATATATAACTGTTTATGAAAAAAGATTAAATGCAAACAATAAACTTAAAAACATAACTTTGAAAAGTTCCTGCTTGAGAAAGAAGACAAATCCTCAATAATTATAAAAGAAAATAGAAAAAAGATAAATAAATGACCTTGATTGTTGAGAAATTACTCTGTCTTTCCAGTAATGATTGTGATTTATAGAATAACTTACACCATGACTTAACAATACCCTGCTATGCCTTGCCTTAAGCAAATGATTTTGATATCACTGTGACAAAAGAATTATTTAACTATTCAATATGAGCAATAAATCCTTTTGCAATGATGATCTCTGTTCTCTACCTGATATCTTGAGAAAAACATTATTTTTCATATCATAATCATATATAACCATTAACAACATACCTCATGGGTCAATAACACCAACTTGCTATTTTCTTCTAAATGGCAAGAATTTGAAACACTGTGAAAGAAGGGGTTATTACTTATGTCATGCAAATTTTCCTTATTCACTCTTTTTCTTTCAAATCTTAAAGAAAAATTACTGAGGCAAACTACTATAAGGTTATGAATGTGTGAAAATGAAACGATTACAATTTCAAAGCAACACATTGATGACCATCCCAAATTCATAGAGTAGACTACTGTATATAAATAGGAATCATTTTTTGAAAAGAGAAATTGCCTAGTTTTAGAATTTTCCCTGCCAATAACATTTTCAAGAGTTTTCTGTTGGTATTAAATAATATAAAATAATGATGTATGCTGTTTGATACATCTTAAGCAGAAATATTCAGAAATCAATGTGTTGATTTATTGGAAGGGTGGAACTCATTAAGGAAAAATGAAAAAATTGGCTCATATTGAAAAAATCTTATTCTTTCTCAACAATTTTTTTTCTAGAGGTGTTTCCACACAACTCTTATAACATTGTCATTATTTGGTAATCAGTTAATAACAGGTGATGTCTGGAATATCCAATACAAGCATAGCATCACAGTTCTTTCTCTCAGACTTGGCCCATCAAGTTAAGTGAATTTTGTTGTAGAAATCTTGAATTCCACACAGTCCTGAAAGTAGAAATAAAAAGCAATTTAGGAAATGAATTCTGAATGAATATGTACTTCATTTTACATAATTTACACCAGAAAATCAAGACAAAGACAAGTTCAACAGAAACAACAAGATATGCAATAGACATTAATAAACTTTGTGCAATACAGAGGCCCTCAGGTTTCTCCCATGAATATTCCCCTTTTATCTTACACAGTTCAATCTTTATCTAAATTCTGGTCAGGTGTGTTTCTAAGGCAAATGATTGTTATGTAAAAAGGACAATCCCAAAGCAATGTTTGACAAGGCAAGAATCAATAGAAAAAGAATGACCTACTAGTAACTACTCTGCCAGGAATGATAAGGTTAAAATGTGAGTGGCCCAAATGTATTTGTCACCAGTCTAACAGAAATCATGCAAATTACAGGACAGAAATGTTCAGACGGTGTACAACTAGATCTATTCATCTATTTCGGATGACAATAACAAGATGTGCTTGACAATCTAAAGAAACCAAAATCATAAGTGAAACCCACCTGCAACTCTCAGATATAGTAATTGTGGTCCAGAATGCTTAAGCTCTCCATCCGCTCACTAAACTCCAGGTTTCTTTTCCACCGATGTCTAGACTACATTCATGAACATTTTACTCTATACTAACATCTGGAATAAAATGGATAATATTTCTATCGCATTTCGGCAACCCATTGTGCAACATGTAAAACTATGCAATGATTCAATCATCAATTCACTTAGCATGTCGGGAGGAGGTGACTTTGACAGCATCAGTAAGTAAACAGACAAACATCATAAAGTATGCATATAAAGCAGAATATAGAAATATACTATATTCCAAGTTTATTTTGGCAAGCCAACAATGAGTTTTCATCCATAGGTGGTTATTAATCAAAATTAATAAAAATTATCAAAATGTCTATAAATAGATTTTATTGGACATGTCACATGAACTTGATAGTCACATGGTGAGGTCATGATTAGGTCACATGATAGCAGCCTCCCAGACTGGTGCCAGGAATCCCAGAATGCATTGTAAACTAACTTCCTCTTCCTAAACAACCTCAAACAAGCAAGCTGCTTCTTTTTGTCTCTCAACTTCAATCAATTATAATCTTCAAAAAATAAAGAAAATGTCTGGTAGAGGGAGATCAATAAAGAGGAAAGGACCCACTACAAGAGCCAAGCACACAAAGAAGGGAAGAAAGGAGGCTGAGGAAGATGTTGAGATTTTGGAAATGGACCAAGAAGGAGCTGAGAGCGGTAAAATTGATACCCCCCCGATGTTGTCCATTTTGATGATATTTTTGAAAAAATTGTTTTGCTTAAAGATAGAAATGATTTGAATAAAACTAATTTTGATCTTCAGGGTCCAGAATGTAATGTTGTGGATTCTCAAGAGCCAAATTTGCTAAAGTGTGGTGGGGAAGATGCACATGCTCACATTCCGGATCCCTTGAAAAACAGAATTTTACAAGGCCATTACATAAATTTAGCTTCACTCTTGAATGGTTCAAATGAATTGAGTGAAATATATTCAGGTTCAAAAGGAGGTAGTGAGTCCAAACCCGCCCCATTGAAACAAAGTATAAGAAATATCGAGGAGTGGACTGATGCCTTTCTTATCTATACATCAGTCATGTTGACAAAGTTCCCTAATTTGGGCAGGGAGCTCATAGAATACATGACGGTCATCCGGGATGCCAACAAAAAATTTTCACTTGATTCTTGGCTAAAATACGACGAGCAATTCCGTCTACGTCAGGGGAGCCCAAGTACACGTCAGTCTTGGAGCTTCTTGAATAACAAACTTTGGCTGAGAACAATGTCCGTAGCAAACTATTCGGCACCCATACAAGTCAGAGAGGAGCAAAAGATGAGCTATAATCCTGCATTTACATGTAACGATTTCAACCAAGGTCATTGTTATCGGACAGTGTGTAAATTTAGCCATGCTTGTGCCATTTGCCACTCAACACAGCATGGCAAGTTTCGGTGCTGGAACTCAACCCAAAACTTTACACAACCTACTTTTTCAGGAAATAATAATTATTCACAAGAAACAAAACGAGGCCAAAATTTTCGTGGCAGAAATGTCTCAAGGTCTTTTCGTAGAGGTCCAAGACAAGGGCGTTTCTAAACAAACTTTTGAACATCAAATGGCTTTTTCGCCAATTAACGTAAAAGCACTTGAAAAAGAAGTTAAAACCTATAAAACACCAGAAAGGGAAGTTATACTTGAGGGGTTTAAATCAGGGTTTAGCTTGCATTTCAGTGGTATTCATGAATCGCGAATGTCAAAAAACCTAAAATCAGCAATCAAGAATCCAGAAATTGTTCAGGAGAAAATCAATAAAGAGATAAAGGAAGGAAGAGTGAGTGGACCATTTGAAAATCCTCCTTTTTCAAATTTTAGGGTTTCCCCAATAGGGCTAGTTCCAAAGAAAAATCTAAATGAATTTCGGATGGTCCACCACCTCTCCCACCCATTAGGTCAGTCGGTAAATGATTTTATCGATCCTAAACGTTGTTCCGTTCAATACACTAGTTTTGATACAGCTGTGGAAATGGTACAAAGATTGGGCAAAGGTTGTCTTCTTGGAAAATCAGACATTAAATCGGCTTTTCGACTACTGCCGGTTGCACCAAAAGATTTTGATCTACTAGGCTTTCACTTCCGGGGAAAATATTATTATGACATGTGCCTTCCATTCGGTTGTTCAATAAGTCCCGCTACATTTGAGCTGTTTTCAACCTTTTTGGAGTATGCAGTCCGCAAAAGATCAAAATTTGGAGAGTTGTTACACTATTTGGATGATTTTCTTTTTGGAGGTAAACCAGACTCAGATGAGTGCCTTATCATAATGAGACATTTTGACATGTGCATGTCAGAGCTAGGGGTTCCAATAGCAAGAGAAAAAACAGAAGGCCCGAAAACAATTATCATATTCTTAGGACTCGAAATTGATTCAGATTTAATGGTCATTAAAATACCAATGGAAAAGATAAACGAAATACTCAGTAAAATATTAATGCTTTTGTCAAAAGAAAAAACTACACTGAAAGTAATGCAATCTCTTATAGGAAGTCTGCAATTTGCATGTAGAGCAATTATACCAGGTAGACCATTTATAAGGAGGCTTATTAACTCTACATGTGGCTTAACAAAACCATACCATCATTTAAGAATCACAAAGTCAATGAAACATGATTTGGTAATGTGGCAGACATTCTTTCACAGTTTTAATGGTATATCAGTATTTTATGATAGATTCTGGCAATCAAATGTTGAGGCAGAACTGTACTCTGATAGTGCGGCAAGCACAGGTTTCGGCTTATACTTTGCAGGAAGATGGTGCGCATCCGCCTGGCCAAAATCATGGCATGACATTGGTCTGACAGAAAATATTTGCATGTTAGAATTTTTTCCAATTGTAGTAGCTCTATACATTTGGGGAAAAGAATTTAGTAATAAGAAAATCATGTTCCACTCTGACAATGTAGCAGTTGTTCAAGCAATTAATTCCATGACCTCAAAGTCGGATAACATGATGCTATTGTTAAGAGCTTTTTCTCTAAAATGCTTATAATTTAATGTACTGGTTAAAGCAGAACATATTCCAGGTTGTAACAATTCTATAGCAGACAGTTTGTCTCGTTTTCAGTTTCAAAGATTCAAGCAGTTAGCCCCACAAGCTCAGCAAGCTCCAGAACAGATGCCTCAACATCTCTGGAACATTTTCGACTAACCGCAGAGAAATTGGTTAATGCAAGCTTGTCATCCAATACTAAGATTGCCTATAATAATGCATTTAGATCTTTTAACAAATTCCGTGAAGAATTCAGCTTGGAAGCATCATGGCCAGTCCCAACAAAGCAGATTGTACAATTCTTAGTTTACCATTATGAGAAGGGACATGCCCCATCAACTCTACCACAATACTGCTCAACTATAGCTTTTAAACACAAAATAAATGGTTTTGTTGCCCCGACAAGCGATTTTGTCATTGGAAAAAAGAGTGGATACCAGATTCCCAATATCAAAACATATCTTGCAGCAATTATGCCAGGCACTGCCAAAAGTCTGCTCTAATGAATATGAAGCCACACTGTTTGGAGCAGCATATAAACTTGCATACTTTGGAATGCTGAGAGTAAGCGAATTCGCTAAAACATCAGAATTATTAAAAAATAGACCTCTGCAACTCTCAGATATTCAAATCAAAGACTCAGAAGTCTATATTCAAATACGTCAGTCAAAAACCAACCAACATGGGAAAGCAGTGTGTATTCATGTTCCTAGGTCAGAGCCTAAATCAGCTTCATGCTTAAATGCGTTGGAACAATTTATTTTGGTACGCCCAAACAGTTCTAGAGAAACTCAATTTTTCTGCCACAGGGATCAAACTCCTCTTACTAGATATCAATTCTCGGCAGTCTTGGAAAAAACTGTCAGACATTTAGGTTTGCCAGCGGCAGTTTATAAGACACATTCATTTAGGATTGGAAGGGCAACCGACCTCTCCTTAGCGGGAGTAACCTCAGATAAAATTAAATCTGCAGGCAGGTGGTCATCAATCACTTATTCTAAATATGTAAGAAAGTAAAACATGCTGATATCAATAGTCCTGACTCTCATAATTATGATACTTATTAATTTGTATTCTTTTTTTTTTTTCCCTAGATATTTGGATAATTGGGGATTCTCTAGTAAAAAGGGTCGAACACTCACTGAAGACCATGAACAGCAACATCATTTCGATGGGTACCTCCGGGATGAGATGGGAGGATCTTCCTCAAACCATTCAACACCGGATGTTATTCCACAAAAAACCTAAGGCAATATTTATTCATTTAGGGGGTAATAGCATGGTGTCATTAAAACTCACTAATTTCATGGAAAAAATTAAAAACGAAATAGAATACATATCTGGAGTATTCCCATTGACAAACATTGTTTGGTGTGATATCCTGCCTAGGATTAAACGGAGGCATAATCATTTTGACAGTCGTAAAACTCTGAACAAAAAAACTAGAAGAATAAATAGAACAGCACACCAAGTCATGGAAAACATTGTGAATGGACAAGTCATGGGATTTTAAATACACGAATCAATGGTAGAACTTTTTTGCCCAGACGGCGTACATCTTTCAGAATTTGGGAATTTGATTTATGTCCAAACATTTGCAAACTTTATAAAAGAAAAAAATCTAATCTTAAGGGCTAGAATTTGGGGAATATTTGTGTCAAATATTTTGTGGCGGAAATTCTAGACTCTGACCCCCGGAAGACAGTCACCTAGCTATAAGATATTTACATGATGTCAGCTGCATTTAACCAATCTCGGTAATACCTGCAGTTAAACATATCGAATTTCAAGTAAATAATCAAAATATTTAGATATGGTGATTGCTTATGAACAAGTTGAAATGGTTGCTTGGTTGCATTTAAAGAAGTAAAAATGGTTGCTTGGTTGCGTACAAGAATTAAAAATGGTTGCTTGGTTGCGTATAAAGAATTCAGAATGGTTGCTTATAAAGAAGTAGGGTGTTTTGGCCGTAACGTTTTGTCATACACCTGTGTAGCTTCTTTGGTAATGGGTATTAAGTGGTTGCAAAAACAATTGTCCTAAAGGTGCGACAAAAGGAATTCTTTAGTGCATACAACTCAATTTTGTTACTATTTAGATTTAGTGTCTTCCGGGGGTTGGGGTCTGGAAACTACCCGTATTGGAACAAAACCTAACGGGTAGTATAATTTGTTGCGGCCTATTTTATTTCCATCCAATTTGAGAAGTATATTGAGTGAATAAAATAAGATTAACTCTACTTAAAGTGTTTATGTTTGATAGTGAGAAAGTTGGTGCGGTCCTAAAATAAAGCAGAATATAGAAATATACTATATTCCAAGTTTATTTTGGCAAGCCAACAATGAGTTTTCATCCATAGGTGGTTATTAATCAAAATTAATAAAAATTATCAAAATGTCTATAAATAGATTTTATTGGACATGTCACATGATCTTGATAGTCACATGGTGAGGTCATGATTAGGTCACATGATAGCAGCCTCCCAGACTGGTGCCAGGAATCCCAGAATGCATTGTAAACTAACTTCCTCTTCCTAAACAACCTCAAACAAGCAAGCTGCTTCGGGAGGAGGTGACTTTGACAGCATCAGTAGGTAAACAGACAAACATCATAAAGTATGCATATAAATGATATCATTATGAAAAGGGTACAAAAGGATGGTTATTTATAGTTATTTCCCTTTATAACAATGTGTCTGTTCTAGGTGTTTTGTAACAAGTTAACATTGTAATATGATGGAAAATTGAACAAAGTGATATAAAAAAGAATTACTGACAAAGAAGTCAAGATAAAAATGTAACTTATACGTTACAACATTCATTCTCCATTTTCTTTGTCCTTACCTCCTTAAACCATATCATGCTAGGTAGTTTTCTAAAAACAGGTTTTTGTGTCGTCCGCTTTCCAAAACTTTAAACATCTGCTTAATTTTGATGAGGAAATGCATTCAGAGTAGCAAACAAGTTAGATCACAGGCCAGTCGCTAATTCACTTGGTGGCTGGCCTGGACCTTACCTATTTGCATCAGCATGAAGTCGGTTCCAGCATTATAAATGTGGTTCTATGCTTTATATTCTAGCTCATCACAGATCCTCATATAGGTCTGGACAACTCAGTCATAAGCTAGTTTCTTCTTATATTGAATAAGTTCATTAATAGATGACATATCTCTCACTTCTGACCATTTATGTTTATATGGAAAAAGCAGTTAGTGACTCATTAAGAGTATTAAGCAAGTATAATACTTAGTTATTCTGATAGAAAAATATCCAATACAAATTAGAAATTAATGTATGTCTGTCTGATGGTCATGGCCTGGATCTCTGTCTTAAGGCAGACAGCAAATTTCGCTTCTCCTACCAACAAAACTTCACCATCAGTGAAAATTAGTCATTCTATAGTATACATGTCACCTAACAACAATTAGTAAATATACACCACCTCCATTTTCATGTTGACAATGCATAGATCTGCAATAAATACCTCGTAAACTTGACAGGTTAGGCGCTTTCTGATCGATAATTGACCGAAACATAAACTGATCTGTCACATTAATATATCAATTAAAATGCTCCGTAATGACCGGTCAAAGTTCAGAAACTATTGGTAATATTGGAGACCTATCTACACCCATGAAACTTCAAGGTGCTTATTCTCAGAAGATAAGATTTTGAAGTCAAAATAAATTGTCGTTAAAACAATACAATGTTTTCAATTGCTGTTTGATAAACAATTAAAAATAGCTATTGAAAGTATGATAAATTCAGGAAGTGTCAATTTATCTACGAATGTACAATTCAAATGCGGTATATTTTAAAAGGGAAGACACACTTTAGGATTAGAATACATGTTAATTCATTGTACACACTTTAAATAATTAAAAATGATCTAACTTTGCTTCCAACGACTATTCAAAATTGCGTATCGTATTACAGAACCTCTGTTGTGCAGTTTTAAAGAAGTTATTGTTTTCACTTCCAAATTCTATGGCATCTGTGAAAAATCTCCTTCAACCTATTTCCAAACAATAACAACATTTATCTACTTTGTTACTGACGACTCTGGAAAACAGTGTGGGGACAAGAGAAATTGCTCGTGACGAGCAATTTCTTTTTTTCCCACAATATTTTCTGATCTTTCAGAAGATTATTTCTAATTTCATCACATTTTCAAATGTCGTCTGCAAACTCTTTCAATTTAGGACAGTCGTAAATTTTGCGTTTGGTAAAGAGTTAAGTAATTGGTAGCGATGACGATCAGTAAACCATTGGAAGCTGTAGCATACCTATTGGTTGTATGCAGAGAACTTTGTAGACTAAACGATATTGAGAACGGTGTGCAACTACGATCAAATTAAAACGTGATATCTATATTTTTCATTTGATGCTTGGTGTTTTGTGAACGACAACATGATACCAATGAAAAGATCATTTACACTGTTTAGTATTTTTCTATTCTTTAAGGAACGACAGAAGGAAATTAGTAATGGGCTATTGAAAAGAATTATATCTTGTTCACAAAAGAGGAAAATTGGAAGTCATAATATAATGTCGTCGAAACAATACAGTTTTTATTGTTGTTTGATATAGAAACAAATATAGGTATTCAACGCATGATTGATCCAGGAAGCCTCCGATTATCTCAGTATTTACAGTTTATATGCGGTAGATATAAAAAACAATGTCACTCTTTTGGGTTATAACACATGAACAAACGTTAATTCACTGTATACACACTTTTGAGAACTAAAAAATGATGTAATTTTGCGTCCAATGACAACTCTTCAGTGTGTTTTATATAACGGTACGGCTACTGTGCAGTTTGGAAGATATCAATTTCTAAATTCCAAATTCATATGTGATCAAACATTTCAAAGCATGATCATACGATGAAGATGTTCCACGTGATTACGTTCAGGAACACTGGCCCTAGACACTAACACTGTGTCCCTTTTACTCGTGTTATGTTTCGAGATGACAGTAGTGATCTGTGTATGACCGCATACTGATATCAATCCGAGGGTGCTCGACTGTTATTATTGTTTTTGTTGTTTATCGAAGGAATAGTATTAGCTTGTAGAAAGAAGTATGGGGATGTATTCAGGGATTTACTCGTGGTGTTTAACAGGTATTCGTTGATTCAGCCTCCTACCCAGCGAACATGCGTTTTAGAGGCAATAAATTATTTTAACCCATTGCTAAACAATATTGTCATTTAGTCACTTTGTTACAGACGACTCTGGAATACATTGTGGGAAAAGGAAAAATTGCTCGTGACGAGCAATTTTTCCTGTTCCCATAACAAAGTTTTCTGCCGTATCAAAAGATTATTTTCTAACTACATCATATTTTGAAATCTCTGCTAACTCATTCAATTTGGGACAGTCGAAAATTTGGCGTTTGGTAAAGGGTTAAGATATTATCTATTGTGTTCGGATTGTTAGCGTCGATAATAAGAACCTCGGCGTCCTGAATTAAACATGGTGACTTGTTACCCTTATTTTCTTGTAGGGTGTCCTTAGGCAAGACAATGTCTCCTAGTTAAGTACTAATCGAAGATCAGGGTGTTAAAGATACGGCCTGTTTCTTTTATTTGTATACCAAGTTGCCGTTCGGCGTATATATGCTTAATAGGAACGTACCTTCGTTATTATTCATATCAACATCTATATACATGTTGGCGCCTTTCGTGTAGCCAGTTTGTTTATCATTATATTTTGTTTTCGAATTAAGGACACTTAATGTTGACCTGATGGTGCCTATAAATAATAGAAAAAAAGTAAGTGACAGGTTGTTCATCGAGGTTTCAAATATTCTCAGCTAAAGAAATCAAATAACACTTGAATCGGTTCGTTTTGTAGGAATAAGATATTTGTTACAGGTTTAGAAATAAAACCGTTTATTTCTTATTTCAGCATTGGCCGTTTTTCTTCAAACTCATGATCCAGTACACGGATATTACAGGTATGAATCTGCACATTTTCAGTACCTTGATAACTCGGTAAGGTTTCTTCTATTCGTCATTTTCTCTCTGTGTGCTTCTATAACATTTCTGTTCTTCTTATTAAGAGTAAATAGAAACTTGAACGTCGCCCATTGTCGTATTCTTTTTTATTGTCAGGAACAAAAACAAATATGATCCCAGTTGTTTTTGCGTAAGTTCAATTCACCAATCTCTTTAATTTCAAAATTTGGCTAAGCTATGTTGCAAAGTAACACATCACAGGAAGCGTCTATTTTCTTCCATAATGTGTTACTTTGTAATGCAATCTTTTCATTTAAGATACTATCCATGTTTATCAGTTTTAACTTACGCAACGTTTTCCGTAAGAAGTTCTTCATGGACCCTGCTCACGGCAAGTCCTTTCCGATTTCAGGTGCGACTGGGTACCAGCAAATGACACCAATCCGGCACTCAAATTACGTGACTCGGAACCCGCCCTCACCACGACAAGGAGACAATGTTACTACAAAGATTCCGACATCATGTCTTCCTTTGTTACCCATTGTACAGACGAACGACATTTTATACGGACCTGCTCGGACACGGGCACTTGGGACTGTGGTTAGTACTGAATTAAGTTGGATGAGGGTTTGTAGTATCTTGGTACAAAAGCAATGGTAGCTGTGGGTCCCGATTTTGGGTATGTCGCGCACTAGGAAAATAGAACTGGGGTATACGCATGGGCCCGGGACCCAAGGTTCAAGTAAAGTGCAATCGTTATTACTCGGGTTTTTAGGTGACATGTGCAATGAGTATTCATTCGATGAACTCGATGTGTTCAGATTGAGTATGGGGACCCGATAGTCGGAGTTTTATCCCTTTCCAAAATCATATCTGCGAGTGTTGGATTGTGGGACTATAGGGATGTACTTGGTATCGAATATTTAAAAGAATGTCAGTCGCATATGAGAAATTGACACACCTAGTAATACATCATTTACTGTACAAATTACTATAGGGTTTACTGTTTTTTCTAAACCATTTCAGTCAAATCAATAATGGAGAACTGGCATGTTCACACTAGCACCACACATTTTTTTCCAAGCCATCGTCTGTTAACCACTTTTATCAGATCGAAAAACGGGAATATCGCACCACGATCACTTCGTTGAATGTTTAAAATATGATCGTCGAACTAATATATCGAACCTAAGATTGCTTTATTATAAATTGGACTCTACCGACTGTTCTTTTGAAACCTAGCTGTTCTTTTGGTTGAATCAATGTTATCTAGTTATAAGATATCCATCTGTATTGCTACTTGGGTTAGTTTTGTTGAACTACGGCCCTGAACAATCAATAGATTAATATAGGATGTTAAGGAGCTTTTTGACAACACTAACGCCATTTTCCCATTATTTAAAGAGATATGTTCGATCGTTTAAAGGCAATGGTGAATGGTCGACCCATCGTTTTCGACCTTATGTTTGATACGTCGAGACTGCTTTTGACCAATATAATTCAATTCTTAATTGGTGAAAGTCGACAAAGTATTTTGCCTTTGGCCATTTTATAGCTTTCTGATTATCGCTCAGGCATTTATATCAAGTTATAAGATAAATACATTCAACACATTGGCATTGATAACGTATATACCTTTCAAAAGGAGAACTATTGCAATCGTGTCTGAGCTGAAATTGCTTTTAATAACTGTACTTGTAACGAGTCTGTGGTATTTTGGACGTTCATTCACTCATGAGATGTGTCAAAGAAACTCGTTCGGACAAATCGTAAAACGTTGAAGTCGAGATCAATTCCGAAATACACTGTGGGAAACATGATTTATAGTTTCCAAAATATTATATGGTATAGGATGTATCTATTTCTAGACGCTTTCGTTGGATTTTGCAAGACGCTGATAAAAGTTCAAATACCCCAGAACAACGATAAGGAGGACAACTCCGGGCCAATTGGTGAGTAGATAGACATACTCGTTCCACCATCTGCACATATAACATATTACACCATGATGTTATTTATGATTGGTGTAAATTCAAAGCATCAGGATATGAAGCTTATGAATAAGAAAAAAATAGATCATTCTTTGAGCAAGATAATTCGTAGGCAACCACCAACTACAATTTAGCTCATTACGTTCCTTTCAGAACCTTAATCAGAATATGGAAGAATAATGATATGTTACTTGTTATATTTTGAAGATACTTTCATTGGCTTCATGAATTCAGTCTTAACAGTAGTTAACAAGAATATTTTGCAGAATCGTTCCTTTCAATCGAATCGGCAATCTCTGATCACAATCCAATTAGAGACTAGAAAATTCCTCCTTATTGAATAGTTTTCTGCCAATATACAGAGAAGGGGTGGGTCTACTCGACATACAGAGACCACATCTAGACTAGTTACTGCCATCTTTGTGTAAACCGCTTTGAGATGTAGTTCTGTCACGAACAAAACAAGACGATTAGAAACATGCCAAAAACGAATAAAAGAATCACACAGCGTCAATATGGCTTCAATTTAAATGGAAAGCCTATCTTGGGCACTCTTTCGAAATGGGACATCTGATTTTTCAAGAAAATACAATTGAACACGATATTAAACGAGAACCAATCAAACAAATATGTTTTCTTAGACCTTTTTCGATGCTATACATGTTAAGAATACACTGACCCTAGCCTTGGGTCATGGTCCATTCGTTTACCACCCACTAAACGGGTATACGCAGGGTCCGGGAACCAAGGCTAATACAAATAATTTATTTAGGGACGGTCCCTGCTGCGAGCCCGAATTGTGCGGAACACCGGGCTTTCTTCAGCCTTCAGGAGATGGGTTTAGCGGTGCTCGTGTCCTTTATATCTGGATTGGTTATATTGATGGCGATAATGGTTCTTGTCTGGAAATGTAGGCACACGGGAAAACTGTAAGTAAACAGCCTGACGCATGTAGTTGATTGATTACTTTAATACATGTATTCGGAAGTACTTGGTGGCTTGAAAGTAATAATGTACAATACATGTAAGGAAATATTAAGAGCATGGCATAGTCGCGGTTACTGCTGTGATGTAACTGGAATATCTTTGAAACTGGCAGTAGAATTTCAAAGTCACAAAGGATATGTCGTATGTGGAATAGTTTTAACTTATTTATTTTACACCGATTGTGAAACAAGTTGTTACAACTTAGATTCTCTCGATTTTGCTTCCTGGATACATAACCAGTAATCGCGCTGAATGTGGATTAATGAAAGCTCGCAATGCTGATCCCGCTACCCACAGGATTCGAACCCACGACCCTCGTGTACAGAAGCCGACGCTCTATCCCTGGACCAATTTCCTCCACAGGAGTAATAGGATACAATTGCAGATCGAATACATATGGGCAACCTGCAATAGATGATATGACACAATCTCTTGCATAGTGTGTCCAACTTAACTTGTGCTCAAGATCCTTAATGTTAACTAGTTTGAATATTCTCCTCTTTGGCTTAGATTTCGGTACAGATACATTTCCAGTTCTCGATTCTAACTTACGAAATGCCGATGGTTCTTGCCATATTTACGAGGAGGCAACGCTTAAAATCTCCATTGATTGCTAGCCGGATATGGCTGTACGACTGAAATACTGTTGATGCGATGTAAATCTTTAATTCTCCAGAGAACGCCAGCAATCAGAAACTGAGCGACTAAAGGAACATCGCACGGCTGCACTCGAAGCTATTACCCAAATTGCTAGCGTAAGTGTTGGTTAAGTAATTAACTAGGATATATGATCATCCCAAACGTTAAAATAAGAAGAGTATTTCAAAAGTTTACGCCATTCAAACCTTTGTCTTTGGTTCTCCTAAGAATTTTGACGTCTACAAATGAGTAAGTCTATCCTGACTCAAATACTACTAGATACCAGTTACATGTACAAAGACATTTCTCTGTGTGTATTCTGATTATCCATATATCTTAGAACCCTGTATTTCAATGTAAGTGCAGATGCACATGTAAAAAGAATTCTCAATTTAGGCCATAGTTTCAATTAATCCATGTACCTATGTATTTTGAAATCCTTTATAAGTAATTCCTTTCATATTTTTTTGAGAGCAGTTTTTCAAGATTTGATATCCGATGGCGGCTAAATATAGCTTTTAGTGTGTTTTGGTGTGTTTTAAACAGTTCCCTTATTTCTAGCCTAGTGCGTGTATATTACCAAGTTAGTATTGATAACAGAATAGTCAATGTATTGGTCTCTTTAAACCAATTAACCAACTTAAACCTCTACATTCTTGTTCGAGCACTTAAACTCAATCGTCATTTCGGCATGTCCTTCAACACTTTCATCACTATCATCAAGTATGTCTGGATAAGAGTTAACATGTGTAAACCAATAACCCAAACTATTTATTCTATACATGTATTCTTATTTTAGGCACTAAAGCCCCCTCAATCGTCCGACGCTGATACGGTGTTCTACCTCAATCCAGCCTACTCCAGAAACGTGGCGTCAGACATCATCGACATCATCTCAGAAAACGACCATATATACGAGGAGGTTATGTTACGACGTCTGTCCAAGTCGGCCCAGTTAACCCCCGCGAGCTCCAGGCACAGGTGCTCGCAAATGGCTAAGTCTAGTTCGCTCAATTCGATCAGTGAAATCGCGGAAAACCTGGACAGATTAGAGCGAGAGAATCTGGAGATTCTGAAGAAAGGCATGGTCCCTGTTGGAGAAGTGGTTGAAACCGTGCAAGAAGATGATAGAAGATATCGTGAAGGGTTGGAAATCGAAGCGCCATCTACTAGTGATTCGGGGATCATCGATGATGTTAATGTAAATAAATAGAAATATGGAAGTAAGGCGTATATTTCCGCATACTTTTATATTATCATCATTTATAAATCGATATATCTATCTATAAATGATAATACGATAATAGTCTTCGCTCAAAAACGACTCAGTCGGATCACTTAACTGAAGGAGTTACACGAACCATCTTCATTTCTTGAGCGACTATATCATATTTAGAATCTAAAATGCAATAAACGACGACTGCTTCGCGTTGACTTATCTAGTAGGACCCTTTTTATAATAGATCATGACATGGTGAATCCGTTTTTAAGATTGTGAATGAGAGTACATGAGTGCGAAGTTGCAAATTAAGAGATTTGTATGACGCCTGACAAATATGATGTTAAAAACGTGCAAGAAGATGTTGGAAATTATTGCGAGAAAATGAAAAGTTAGGTGTTATCCGCAACCGACTCGCTGATTATTCCCAACGATAACGCATATAGATCAAAACGTTTATTCCTTGTTTGACGCCACTCTTAGTAATTTATTTCGATTGAATCATGGACTAACTTGAATCAGGTTTCTTTAGTTTTGGAGCACGTTTAATGATTGGACCATCCTTTCACTGTACAATTATGGGTCCTTTAAATCACCCAAAAATCGATCTCATAATAATAATTGATATATTATGCTTGAGAATGAGAGCGAATAGAAGCGAAGTCGGGATTGTCACTTTAGGTGCAACGCTTGACTGAGATGTGTTTGATGCTGACCAGACAGATGCCCGATGCTATTGCGAAAATGACCATGTAGGCGGCATCTTCAAGGAACTCTGAGAGTATCGCTTGTTATGTTGTAAATAAAAGAGAGACAAAACTATATATAGTTTTGTTTGTTGTTTTAAAATACCGTTAACTAATGTGTTCAGTTCTATCGCAGTACTCCTTCCAAAGACTAAACTTGGTGTATCCATTTTTTGACATGGTGCTGGTTTCTTAAAACTTAATAGTATTCCCTTTACCATGGCATGGCATGGCTTTGATAGTAGGAATAGAAATAGGAATATTACGAATTCAATTCAAATGAAATATTATGTAATACAACCGCTTCCAAACCTTAAAGCAGTTCTCATTCATTTTTATCAACAAGATTTGGGCTTTAAGTTTGGGAGCAGCTGAACCCTTTGAAAAATCAGATCCCTTGACGTAATCGGAATTGTCTTTGTAAACAAAAGAAGTGTCTGGCTATGGGTATATTGTTATTGCTAATGAACGCGCATCATAAGGAAGCCACAAGAAAAACGAGCTCTGACAGAGATAAAGTTTAGGTTTAGCCATAACCTTTAAATAGTGATTCCACTTTTCATCACATTCTCTAAATTGGATACATGTTTTCAGATTTTCACGTTCAGATCTAGTTCGATATAGACTTATATACACGCACCATGTATGTCAGCGAAATATTGTGTATGTTTGTACAGGAGGGTTCATATTTTGTGAGAAAAGACAAATTATCATGAGATATTAGGAAATGGTTGAGAGAGGTCTATAGTGCAGAACAGCGGAAAAAAGGAGGTCTATCATGGGACACGAGGGTCGTGGGTTCAAGTATGTTGATAGCGGGGTCCGTGCTGTGACCTTTCTTATCCACATTCGGCTACGCGAATACATGTTATGTATTTAGGAAGCAGAACCGGGCAAGATCAATGAGAACTTGTTTATCAGTTGATGAAAAATAGATACGTTTTAAGTGAAATGAACTACAGTTTATCTTGTTTAAGCGTCCATTGTTAAAGGAGATAGGACCGTGGTGTATAAGACAACTAACGACTTAATATGGACGCTAGGCTTGTGTCCTGTATTGTGATAGTCATGCTCTTACTAACTTTCCATGCACTGTTTAAGATTGCTTGCCCAATACAAGATGTTCTGTAATTGATATTGCTGTACCCTTTGCAGGCGTATAGGGAATAATCGCTGAGGATGACATTTTCAACCAATTAAAGTAGGGCATTTCGAATATAGCTCAACGGTGGTTACTCAGACGATAAAGTCACTCCTAAACAAGAATGCCATAGATATTTCATTTTGATTAAGGAGCCGCGGCTTTCAAGTGTTGGTTATATTTTTAAGAACCACCGCCCCACCGCATTTGCACATAAAACATGATGTTGTATTTGTAAAACTCGTCAAATTGACAGGAAAATTACTTGTCAAGTGTATACAAGAGCAAATCCAAGTTTCGATATGGAATGAACCATTGAGAGTGAGTTTAAGTTGTAGAACCTTACATTTCGTGTCTCTGGACAATTCACTGAAAATTGATGTATCGTCCTGTGTTTAAAAGGGATGATAAATCGACTTTATCATGAGTAAATTGCATTTTACTTTAAGAGATTGATAATGAAAGACACTGAATAATATTATAGCAGGCAACACCCGAAACATAATGACAAAAGGATAACAGTGGTTTTCCCAAGGACTGTCGTCTAAAGTCTAATCATAAATCAAGCATTGCCTACACATTTGGGCCGCGTCACGCGAAAAGGGGCACTCGACTCAGCTCTTTCTTAGCGCTATTATTCCAGCATCTAGTCACGACAGTTATCATTTGTATTTATTTAAAGGTAGAACTTGATGTCCTCTTAGATGGCAAACAGTGTAACCCCAGACCAGCTGCCGCGTCAGTGACGTGGCGGCTGGTCTGGGGCTACACTGTTTGCTATGTCCGAGTGCCCCTTTTCCCGTGACGTGGCCCATTTAGTGTTATGCGTTACTGTTAGCGTTAGCATATTACTGGAAGGCTGGAAACGAAAATGAAGATAAACATTTGTTAAAGACAATTAATGGACAGATGTGTATTTTATATAACAAACAACTTAACGTGTGAGAACAAATAGTATGGCATCATCATGTTATCATCCAGTCACTCCATGGTTGCTATGGAGGTCACGTGATGCGCATTTCTGTTTGAAATAGAAGGCGATGTACTACTTCCGGTATGCTCTAAGGGCGCGAACCTTCTCCGTCTGTCATTGGCTACAAGTTTCACGTGATCGAGGCTTGTTGCGAAATGTTCTTCCGGCGAAGTACTCTGAGGCGTAACACTAATAGTCCGCGTTTCCTGTACCAGTTTAATTTGAACGTTTCTAGGTTGATGACCCGTTAAAATAGTCCGTCCATCACTTCTTGGTGATTGGTTCACGGACTGGTTGAGATTGTTGTTTGTAGTATTTCTATCCACCCTACTAGAAGAAGCGTTATTGTTTGAGTTCTCCTTCTGTCCGGGTATCTCTAAAAGATCGTCTAATGGGTTGCGTCCCACTGAAAAGATGATTCATATTATTTACATACATATTTACATGGTCAAATAAAAGAACTTGATCTAATTCACTTGGTTTGTTAGCAATAAGTAAGAGAGTCAATACGATAAATGTAAATGTGTACGAAAGTAAGCCAATAAAAAAGCCCCATAATTAAATAAATGATATCGTGGAATAAAGCCTCTTTTCCGTTCTACAAGTGCAGAGTTAAGAGCCTTTTCACGTATCAAACTGAGGAAGGGCTTTGTCAGTTCTCAATGGGCTTTCTCGCTGAGAGGCGTAGGTCCGTCGTTCACATCCATGACAGGAAAGGTCAAAGGCCCATGAAAGGAAAGTAATGCTTCTAGTATATCAAACTATATTATTTGTTAAACTTTTGGTCAGATTTAAATAGTTGTCACCAAAAGACCCACCAGCACTACTTAAACGTAAACGCCAACGAATAATAATCTAGATAAGCCAGTTTGATAATTAAGATTGCCTGATTCTTCACCTCTTACCTGCTCATGTGATACACAAAGTTTTGAGCCGACCATTTAGAATTCCTTATTTTAGATTGTTTATAAACATGATTGGATTGGAGACATCTATATTTCAAGAACAAAATAACTTATGTTAAAGGTTTTTATTAAATAGGGTCTCACAACATTCATAAATTGATTTTCATGTCTTTTATGAACATAGTAAGATAACTCCATATTGTATTTTCAGTAAATTATTTGTACTCAAATCCTTTCATGTGCCTTTGATGCAAAACGTGAAATACATCCTGTAAATTTCTTAGATAGCAAAATGCATTCCTTAGATAATTATTACATGCACGATGATAACATTGTTAAACATAACAAGCAAATGTTTTCTCGAAATATTGGATATTGTGACTGTAAGGCAATACGACATGTTAGACATTAAAACATACTTACATCAGTTTCCAGGCCTTTGGAAAATACAAGTTGATTTAATAAATTAGATTTCTTGGCGACCATAAGCCCTATATTACTCCAACAAGGGACCTTCTGATAATTAAATCACGAATGTCATGTATTACTTACAGCAATTTCCAGGGTTTCTTGAGTAACAGAAGACGTATATAACGACCATGATGACAAAACTGACAAATAGAAATCCGCCTAATATACCCCAGAATCTGAAACATACATGGCAACTTATATTAATCCACCGTCTGAAAATAAAGCACACAACAATCTGAGAAATGAACTCAAAAGTTTGGTTTCTTTTTTTTTAGGTCAATATGTAACCCACTGGTGTTATCAACGTTTTTGAAGGGCAAACTAAATTACCCCGAATCTAAAACAAGAAAATGTGTTATTTGAGAATCATGAATCTTATTTTGCTTTTTAAGAAACAACTGATGGAGTTGTATTTTTGAGGACAATGTTCATTGTTCAAGGAGGGTTGCTAGCTAACAAATAAGTTGAGAACGCGAAATTCCTCACATTTCAGTTGTTTACAGTTTACGCGGGGAGAGTGCATATTATCATGAGCATTCAAGACTACCAGACTGGTATTTTTAATGTTTATGATATGAAGTGTCCCTGCTTTTTTAAAGAATTACTGCTGGCTTTTCTATCTTGACCAGTCTTTGTAGGCAGCAAATCAAGAAGTATTTTTCCATATTTGATGAACATTGAATTGTATTATAACTGAAACATTGGTAAGGCGGTGGAAAAATAAAGAAAGGTAAATGAAACAAACACACAATGCGTATTAACGATCTGATAGGAATATACGATTGGCACACCGGAAATGATAATTCTGAAGCACGTTCAAGTGTTGAGATAAAGCACGGACTTGGTCTCGATGGTTTACTGACCCAGACAAAATGGAGTATAATCAATCGGCCACGGATCTCATAGGTCAATATAAGACATGGTCAAAAATCAATAGTTGTCAGACACTATCGCCATGTCAGACTTGGAATTTGTACCTCGAGGACAATAAATCTACATAAAATGTCAACATCAAGAGTTGCAGGTTTCGTTGTTACTTCTCTAAATTATAAGAAACGCTAACGGCACAAATAAAGTTATCAAAGTGTACCCTATGTGATAATGGATGGAAACAGACACGACAAAAGGAAACTATTCGATTAGAACATTTTCTTCATTTGCACCATTGAATTCTTCAATCCTCGGTGACATGTGCATTAAACATGAAGTCATTTGTCAATAGATACATACTTATCATGGTCGATATAATATTGGTCCATTATAAAACGTTCACACAGACGCATACAGAAAACACAGAAGCCAAACTTTTCGAGTTCAACTTCCAATGAAACATGACCTTATTTTTATGATGCTTAAACCGTTATTAATGACTGTTTACTCATGTTGTCGATAACGTAGCTCCCTGAATAGGCATGCCTTTAACACTTTAACATGGGTTCAATGCAGAACTTGGGCCTGTACAAGGATTCTTACCATTACGTCTAAATTTACAAAATGTTTCGTAACCATCCAGTCTCAAAATAGACACGTGCTTAAAAGTACGATGCAGATTCAACAAGTAGTACCCATATTCCATTTAAGTAAAGGCTTTTCTGTGGTACTATATTCCTCTTTTTGTTTATGTTCGCGAGGAAATCTACCTTACGGACCTTTATGAGACAGGCTAATATTCAGTGAGCGCTTCGCAGATTTAAAAACGAGGACCAGAAATAATTACGTTGAACCTTCAACTTACACAATAGTCGTCAACTGAAACGATGCCGAATCTTCTGTTGAGCATTCCGATGTTGAGCAATATTTGGCGGCCGTAACTTGGCAACAATATGGCGAACCGGAAACACACGATTGGTTGATGTAACTTCCGTTCAGGTGTGAATATCCACAGTCTGCAGTAGTCATAGTTCTCTAACACACACGGCTGATTGCCCTCCTTCACCAAACGCTCTTGTGTGTTGTTACTTGTATGGATATCTTGTCGTGATGAGAAGATAAAAGCTGCAAAGAAAATCGTAAAAATCTGAGCTTGATCACCATGAAACATATATCTAAAACGCGATATCTTATGAAAAGTAGGAGACCATGCGAACTTTATGTTGTGGCCATAAAAACTGAAAAGATTTTTAAGTTTAATCAAACTAGAATGGGAAATGCTACGTAATTTCAGCTTAAAGGCGATACTTTTTTTCCAAACAATACAGTAATTGTGCCAACAAAGAATACTCTTTATTAAAGAAAAATCTCCTTTCCCACATATAGCAACGTTTATTACAGAAATGTTAAACATAAATATGTGTGCAGTTAAATAAATTCCATACCATGATAATTAAAAAAAAAATATGAGAAATTAGTTCAAATCAAGAGCAGACGACATAATTAGCACGAAACTTGAACGCTTTCTTTGTAATGATATGTAGTTCTAGCATCTGAAAGCATTGCTTCTCATAAGATAGTCATGCTTTGGCTTCTCAGCATGATCACGAAACACGCATAATTTTGCTTATCGTTCTTCTAAAATGTCTAGAAGTCTTATCAACTTTAAACTGGTGATTATATACGGCAAACGTGAAGAAAGCATAACACTCACACCATGGGATAAATCTATATAACGACGAATATCCAAATGTACGATTTATATTCACATTATGGGCGACAGTGGTAGAGCCTTCGCCTCTTGTACCGAGTTTCCCGGGTTCGAATCCCCGTTAGGCGAGGTGAAAATTACCGGGACTAACCTTGAAATCGAGTGCGAGTACTGGTGTATTATCCAAGAAGCAAACATCGAGGGTGACTTGATAGGCTAAACTAAGATTCCGTCACAATCGATGTAAAGATAATCATTAAAACAAACCGTGACACTTGATTTAAATCAAATTTCTTAGCATGAGGAAATTGACAAATGATCGAATATTCCCTAATACCAACATACATCAATTACATCCATAAAAAACTAAATAAAACCTAGTGTCAGTCTATAAAACTAGAAACATTTGCAATAAAATAAGAAGTAATGGTAACTAAAAAACACAACTCCATAAGATTAGTTGGCTTAATCAAAGTGTATAGCAGATTGTGATTTTGCACACGAATAACTACATATCATTTTAATATGTCTTCACCAACAATCGTATTGCTGTTCAGCCTTGTCTAAAATAGAAACTGTCCGAAGAAAAACTCATTTATTGTTAATTGTGAATTGCGTTTCTCAGATCGTATAGAAAACAATGCAAATAGAAAAATGTTTATTTTGTCCGTATTTGATTACACAGACCCCTGGTATTATTGCGCGTTTAAACACTCAGCCACTGAATCATAGATTAGCCCTTTAAATGCTGGGTTATTTTCTAAAAATAGATTTTTTTTGTCATCTGCTTTCCAAAACCTTAAATATCTGCTTAATTTTTATGAGGAAAGATACTCAGAGCAGCAAACATGTTAGATCACAAGCCAGCTGCCAATTTACTTGGCGGCTGGCCTGGATCTAACCTGTTTGCTACAGCATGAAGTCGGTTCCAGCACTTAAGGGTAAAGGATGCTCGAATCACACCTGCTTTAGATCAAACGTTAGTTACCACGTCTTCATAATCAATTCTTTCGTTGTTTAATTATAATGTGTTGAACAGACGGAAAGGAAATCCCATTAATAACTCGTCACTTTCACGCCAATGCTCGATATCTCTTTCATTTTAATGGAAGTGATGCAACAGTTTGGACGGGCGCGCATGTCCAAAACAGTCGGTCTTCGATTGCGATTTCTTTGCCGAGTGTTAGACATAACGCCGTTATAAAGCATGGGTTATCATATACCATCAGTAACCAGAACCGGAAATTTGATGGGGTACACAATGTGGCTACCATTGGCAAAAGTAGGTTAAAAAGCAAAACTATCTGGACGCCGCGCCCAGGTAGTTTTGCCTAATAACCTACTTTTAGATATAAGACATGTTCGGACATAAGATCGTAAACATTGGTCACGTGATTCCCCCTGCTGTTTAAGCCGTTGCCCAATATCTCTTTCATTTTAATGGATGCGATACGCCAATTTGGTTTAAAAATAACAATCTCATGATGAGCGAGGAGCTGTCAAACCATAATGGAGTATTATTTGTAATTTGCAACAATGAAAATATTTGTGCAATCGACCATACGACTTCATGTTGGTGTATCGGCCAGGATTCCAATATCAATCAGTGTTTGCAATCGGTTTTGTGTCTGGTACACCGATTACCTTTACTCAATATAGACGGACTTGAAACGTGTCTGCATGCTTCTTTTGGGACCTCCCCGGCCTAATGGTTAGCAATCGTATATACTCGGGCGTTTCCGTGACCAGGGAAATATATCTCCTATATAAGTCCAGGGTTTGGCTAGTTAATACCCTGTTTTTGCTATACACCACTTTGGCCGGTCATTTTGGCATGCGATTTGCACTCGTTGATTTAAACTTTTATCTTTTAATAACACGCCTTTCTATACATTAATACCGGAAACAGCCAATACGACAAACGTTCGTACAGGTACAGTGTCATTCGTACAGTAAGATTACGCAGTTCGCTATGGCGTGATACTGTATAAACCCTTTACCAATCACCAAATGCCAAATATTTGACTGTCCCAAATTGAAAGAACTTGCAAACGACATTTCAAAAGTGATGAAATTGGAAAGTAATCTTCTGATAGAGTAGAAAACATTGTGGGTAAAGGAGAAATTGCTCGTCACGAGCACTTTCTCTTTTTCTCACAATGTATATCAGAGTCGTCCGCACCAAAGTGGTAAAATGTCGTTATTGTTTGGTAATGGCTTACAGTTATTTGTTCACTTATGTTAGGCAAATTTGAAATAAAGAAATTATTTCTTTTAACCTGCGAAACAGCTGATCGGTTATACGATATACAATGAAGATTAGTTATTGGAAGCAAAATCTAATCGTCTTTATTTCTTAAAAGTGTATAGTGTATATCTAAACGCATCATATCGCTTTTGCGATCGACCGCATTTAAACCGTTCATCTTATAAATAAATTGACGCCTTCTGAATTCATTATGCTTTCAATAGCTACGTTTAATTGTCTATCTAACAATAATGCAAAATCAATAGAAAAGCAATGTTTCAATGCCATTTTATTTTCACTTTCGACACCCTCGAGTCGATTCCGGGATGCAACAGTTTTCAATCAGGATTAACCTTGTACCTAGTCTTGTATTGGGTGATCAATTACGCAGGAATCGTTATAATATTATATCTGCTAACATGCTCAGTATGGCGTTAGTAAAAATAATTCGATGAAAATATTGCCTTTTATTTTCTGATGGGGCAATGTAACGACAGGGCGGGAGATATTGCACAATGCAAAACAATCTTAACATTCCCTGATATTGTCGAACTAGTGTAACGTTCGTTGAACGTTTATGCAAATTAGGAACCTAATGCATTGTTTGAGAGACCATGCTGGTATATATATAGACAACACAACCGCACAGTGAACGACAGTGTTTTTCACTGATCGGATGTGTTTGTGTCTTTGAGAGGTTCATTGGCTCGGTTCGTTACACTAGTTTGACTTGTACGACGTAAAACACGAATTGCGCAATCTGCATTGGCGAATCTTAAATGTCAAATGTATAAGATTGGCGAACAAATAATCATTGCGTGTTGTAAAATATTACCATTTTAAATATTTCGCAGTATTTCGGACGAATTTTCACTCACAGAGTTCCCAAAGGTGTCCGAAATTCACCGTCAAGAACTTCAAGAGTTCTATTCGTCCGAAACGTTGGGGAAACGGATTCTTTCTGTAAAGGTATACAACTTGATAATTGGTCCGAATGGATCAAACGTAGGTAGATATGTGTAACGCAGTTACAGGTTGGATCATTCGAGTAACTTGAGCATAAGCTCTCTTCATCACGAAAAGAGCTAGCCAAGGGAAAACAAGATATAACTTCGAAAATGTAAAAAAGGTTATCTCTCACTGCAGCTGATAGTAACTTAACGTTACATCTGTAATTCAATTATGATGAGGACAATGTTTTATCGTTACATAGAGATGATACATCGTTTGATTCTCGTTAACTTGGATCACGTGGAAATCAGACACATTTGCAGGGTTTTCTTTTTTCCACCGGAAACCGCGTTGCGCTGACTTGCACACCGGAAATTAAAAACCACGTGCATTTCTCTTATTTGTGTTTGCGCAGCACTCCTATAGAAAACGTCTGGAGTCAGTTAAATACAGGCTCGGTAAACCTAATTAACTGAATCAATCGAAGATCGGGAAGTGGTCGTTAAATATTAGTCGTATTCATTTTTTCTTAAAACCACTTGCAGACGTTGAGACGCAGACAATTCTTTGATGACTGTTTGCTGGTTATATTTCAAAGCTCTGGTCTAAATAAAAAGCTGTTTCTTGTAATGTAGGGCGTTTTTCTATACGGCAGTTCAAGACAGAGCTTAATATTTTTTTATTGATTATTTAACGGTGTACGCCGTTGACGACATTCTTTCAGTTATTTTTCAACATTAGCAGTTATTTTCAGTTAATCTAATACTCCATGATGCCTCAATTTGATTCATCTGCTGTTAAAGGATTAAATTTATTAATTTATAAATATTAATATATAACTATATATTTTTTCTTCTTAGTCTCTTTATTTTTCTTATTATTTCATTTTCTTTCTTTTCTTTCTCGATTCATGTGATAAATATTTTTCATTGTACATATGTAAATATGACCATAAACTGTAATGTTTGTGTCAATAAAAGTATTTCTGATTCTTGTTCTGATTCTGTTAAAGTCTTAAGAAACCGCTGTGAGACATAGATGTATCCCTCTTACCGAATAAAACAACTTCTTGTCACAATTGATAAACCTGATTACTAACAGAAGATGTAAACATCATAGTTACTTGTTGCTTTCAATAAAGCGATTCACAAACTCCAATATGATTTTGTTTTAATTCCGTCATCATTCATTAGTCGGTAATCGTAAAATGACAGTTGAAACATTATTATGAAACCTTTTTTATACTTTATTCATTTTCATTCATTTTTAACTCTTTCATACACGAAACTCAATAATAACACTGTTCATTTCAATTTTGGGTTCAGTTGACAATACGGTAAGTCAAATTTTAATGGGAAGGACAAACCTTAGTTTTTTCGCCATGTTAGTGAATCAAACTTACTTGTTTGGTCCTAACTTTTATTTTATCTCACTCGCTACAAGTAAGAGCGAATTAGATAAACAAAGATCTTTCAAATAGTTTTTAACAGTGAAAAACAAATATGAACGTTATATAAACGAGTCTAAATGAGAGTTGCTCTGAAACCACCGTGATAAAATTGAAACTGCCATCTAGTAATCACTTTTGAAAGAGCCATTTGAGAATAAGTTGATGTGGGAAAGGCTGAACAGCAAGATGAACGACTTCGAAAGATAGTGTATCAATTTTCTGCTGCTGCTGTATACATATTTTAACATATTCAAACATTTTCTCAGACATTGTGGCTGATTGACATTGAAACAATCAGCGGGCGACAAAATGAAAGAAATAGTGTAAACTTACTGTGGTGTAGGGTAAAAGATTTTCAACCGTACCAAATGATGAATTGCTTTTATGAAGTAATTTAACCATTTGGCGCAGTTGTATCTATTTTGCACTTTCCTCAGATGCGTTAAAGTGAGGAACAGTTGTATGATGGGTCAAAGAGGGCGTTACCATTATCAACGCTTGTGGTAAACACCCAACAACAAGTTACCTACAGACGACAGGACACCATCTTTACTCAAATACTAAATATTAAGCAGACGTAAACATTAGTCCTGAAATGAGAGACGGCGGTAAAAGACATAATTCAGAAAGACAATTAACAAAACGATCTAATACAAGTTGCTAATTGCATATGTAAGTGTTCCAAACCAAAGAATATTTCCTGATAGTCGGACCAAAGTCCGTGGAGATAATATTTCCTTAGCCCATTACCAAACAACAGCGACGTTTATTCAGTTTGTTGCAGACGACACTGAAGAATATTGTGCGAAAAGGAGAAATTGCTCGTTATGAGAAATTTCTCATTTTCCCTCAATGTTTTCTGCCCTATCGGAAGATCAATTTCCAATTTCATCACATTTTGAAATATCGTCTGCATACTCTTTCAATTTGGAACACGAAAATTTGGCGTTTGGTAAAGGGTTAAGTAGGCTACAAGCACTCATTTTTTGGCCCATTGTTTTGCTAACCGGAAGTGTAAAATACCTCCCTCAGGAAGTCATGAAATATTTCATTCCACCGACAAGACAATCGCGTATCGGTCATTGATCTGGGTTTTAAGAATTGCGGTACTAGATCGTCAATACAGTAATGTTACCAAGAAAGTGAACTGCTTTTGATCACGATTCTGAAACGGAACGGAGCGTATACAAAACATGAAAATCACGATTACGTGTTACAAGCAATATACTGTTGTTCCCTTGATGAGAAATATAGAATATTTTGGCCACGATGAACAAAATTTCTCTTGGATAAAATGATATCTTCTCTCGCAGCCAACTGATCATATATAGACGGTCATGTGCAGTCATTCTAGCTTCCGGCTTTAGTTTTTTTCTGCTCGAAGTGAAGCAACCAGAATAAAGGGATTAAACGAAATAAGAGTGATGTCCTGAATTCAGCATTGTAGCATACATGTATCTTGAATTCAACAAAATATGATTTGAGTTAAGCATCCACTCAATGAATGTTTAAGCAGAAAGTGTCATGTTCAAAGCATTCTTTTGGAGTCAACCGCCGATTTATAGACAACTGTATTGTTGATGGCCGATTTAAGTTCCAGCAATAACGTTTGAATCAGGGACAAGTGCCAATATTTTCGAAACTCGAACTACTATTTCCATGAAGAAATGGCGCAACGGCGCATCCCTCCGTTCTTTACCAGCACCATTTTATGGTAACGGAACAAACTTTTCACAGTTATCTCTCCTTGCTCTGCTGCATCGATCACTGCCACCACAAGATTTACATCCAGATTTGGATGAAATCAAAATGATTGATTTTTTCCCCGAGTTTTAACGGATAAACTAGTGTTTTTTTTTAGTAATTATCTGGTCTTTTTATGTTTTCAGAACAGCTATATTGAACGGTCTTTCGTTTTCTTCAAAACAAAGCAAAAAAAAATAAAAATGATTGTTTGGGTGCCACCGCCATCTTTAAACGCCATTTTCGTTTCTAAGCAGATGGTCATGTGACATTTGTTTGATTACAGACCGGTTAAGACGGTGTTCTCTCGATATTCAGTACCGTACAACTAGGACCAACGGGAAGATTTTACTCTTTCCGTGTCCCAGGTAATTTGCAGCAGATGACAATAAAACCGTGCTAATTACTAAATGGTAATTGGACTTCCATAAACATCGACGGAATTCACCAATGAAAATTAAAATCATTGTAACTAAAGAAGGATTTGTTCACTATGAGCAAATCCTTCATTTGTTACAATGTTTTTGTAATGTCTTGTGCTGTGACGGAGTTGTTTGTTTTAAGCAAAGAGTTAACCCATTACCAAACAATAATAAAATTTGACCAGTTTGTTGCAGACGATTCTGGACATTATTGTGGGAAAAGGAGCAATGTCTCATTTTCCCCAATGTTTTCTGCCCTATCAGAAGATTATTTTCAAATTTCATAACATTTTGAAATGTCTTCTGAAAACTCTTTCAATTTTGGACAGTCGAAAATTAGGCGTTTGGTAAAGGGTTAAACCAATACTTAAGGCACTGACCGAGGACGGGTATAATCCCGCGGTTATTTCCTTCTATCGATTTCATTCTTCTTTATGACGACTTTTGGCATCTCGGTACAGGTGGTGAATTGAAACTACCGTGATCAAAGGAGATGTCTTACATTGTGATATTTTTTCGGAGTGTTTTTATGCAGGGGTCTTCATCATTTGAATGTTAAGATGATATAATTCTCGAAATTGAAAAGCAATGAAGCCTATCTTGTGCTCAAAGTTTAGTTTTAAACGTTTTTATTTCCTGTATTATATATATTTGTACACTTCTTCACATATTTGTACATTTATTCAAAGAGATAAAACGGATTCGAGTGAAGGCTATACTAATTAAGTTTGTCCCCCGAAGATCCTGTAAAAATAAAATTGTCTTTGCTCACATAATTTAGCCAACTTCCAATTGTTTTAGACATCTGAGAAGATATAAAAGATGTACTTTATTGATGAATAAGGCCAGAGGCCCATCAATACACGAACAATTAACATTTAAGAGACAAATTATTCTGATATGTACTGTGTGGTTTTCAAGTAACGTACCATCTGCAACAAACAACGCCTTCTATTGCTTTTTGAAGTTGCTTGTTCACATATGAGAAAATTTGAAAGTGGAAATACTATGCAGTTGAAACAATATAATTTTGTATTGTTGTTTGTTATAAAAGCAAAAATAGCTATTCAAAGCAAAATCAATACAAAATGCGTCAATTTATCTCAGTTTATACATAGCTTACGTGTGGTTAACTTCAAAACAGTTCCAATGCTTTTTCGATTCATATACATATCGATTCACTGTGTATTTGTTCTAAATAATTGAACATTAACTTATTCATCTTACATTTGCCATTCTCTATTGCGTTTTAATGAACACTACAGCTTTAAAGAAATTAAGATTAAACTTCCAAATATTCTCATATCTGTGAACAAGCAGGGTTAAGTTTATGAAAGGTTGGTTACCTTTTAGGCTGATTGAGTATATACATGTCATCGTCCAACGGACACATAAAGTTTCATGTTAAGTTGTTCTGATCATGTGACATTTTCATTTACAGGAAACCTTTATACTATAAATTTCATATAGGTCCATTATTCACCTTTCAATTATATGGGTGAAAGTTGAAGAATTCCAAAAACCTGAAATCTATAGTTCTTTTCCTGCAAAGGCATGTTTGCTATACCGTTATATAGGGACAGTCTCAAAATCCTGAAAATCAGGACCCATCCTGATCACTGTTACCCATGGTATTCATGTTGGTACATATATGTACCTGGTTTACTAATGTTTCGGGACTGAATTTTAAGACTTTGTGAATACTTGTGCCACTCTTTAAATTCACCATGCCTTCACGAATAGGCGCCCTTACAATGGCAAGAGAACTTAATTGGATACTTGGATGTGTGTCTTACCTACTACACGTCTTCCCTTCTTCAATAGTTTTGAAGCGCATTAGAACAGCTTTATTTGCTATAAAGGGCATTGCTACATAAATTTTGATATGGGATCTATTTAAGTGTTGCATTCGAATTGACATGCCAACAAATAAACATTTGCAAATGCATTTGGTTGGGGAAAAGTTGATTTGACAAATTTGTTTTTAACCATTAACGCACGAAGACATTTGCTTGATCATGGTCATGTTTGCTATACTTTTAGTATCATCTGGATATGCTGTCTCAAAAATGTAAATGGAAATTACTATGTCAATCAGTTTTAAAGTTAAACAACATCAATTATTCAATAATAGATTCATAGTACGGAGCTACTTTCATGAACATGTTTCAAATGATCATGTGTATATAATCTACATGCAAAATGTTATTTTAGTTGAAATAAATAATGACTATCGTACATTGATCGTCAAGAAGATGCGATTATTGAGAAGACAAACGTGATGATAAGCCTGGACTGATGTTGACATCGGATAACTAAACATTAATAACCATATTTTATTCGTTCGTTGTAATATGATCATTGTCGTTTTCATAAATATTCTAACCGTATCGTGGTTATATCCTATTTTATCATGCTTTTTTTAATAACAATATTGAATAGACTTGGCGAATGAAAACAAAGGACATTAAACGAAAGGTATGTCAACAAAATGTACGCAAATGTACATAAACCAAACAAGTCAATATATCAAAATAACATTGATACAAATGAGCAATAAGCCAACTTTTGCATTGATAAAATAGATGTGGAATAAGAACTCCAAAAGAATGATAAACCAGTTCGACATTGATACCAAATAGCAATAAGCCAAAAAGCATAGAGCTAAATATATCATGAAATAAGGATGTCATGACTAAAAATGAAATCTAAACCGAAAGGTCATGAATCTGATGATGCATGGAATCAAACAGAAAATAAACCGAATGAAAATGCTTCCAGAGGGGCTTGAAACCAAAATGAATTATAATCATAGTCACACGAAACTACAGTAACTATTTACCACCTGCAGACGACATTGTTTTACTTGAAACTGACGACTTTAGAAAAGCTTTGTAAATCATGTGGTGGAAAATATTTCAGTTCTACTGTTGTGATATATGAATAGACGAAAAAGCATCGTGGCAAAAGGAGAAATTGCTTTTTTGACAAGTAATTTCTCCTTTTACCATACTGCTTTTTGAAGGTATTCTGCTGCAATACGCAAAATGTGGCGGCATGTGGTTATGCGTTAACACATAACCAAAAAACATAAATGCATTTGTTAATAGAACTATCGATACATAGGAGCAAATGGACATGGACTCAGAGTGATACGAAACGAAAGGACCATGTCACTTCAAAGGTATGAAAGAAACACAACATTTTACTAAAGAGGCAAAAGGACATAACATGAAATATGAAATCAAAGGACGTTAGATCAAAGGGGTTATGATACCAAGCGGAAAGCGAAATGGAATACATGTTAAGGGGAGATAAGCAAAACCATATTGATTCAGTCAATATAGTACTTAATGAGAGCGTTGGATATAATACTATCCTAGTAACTTAATATTTTATTGGTCATTCCGTTTCGATTTTATCCATGCAGTATTAACGTATTATATAACAAAGCTTTGATATTTTGCACCACGCAAGGACAGTCTGATGGTTCAAATCAAGACTAAAGTAAGTCGTTCATTAACATGAATCACTTACAATAGAGTTGCATTAAACCCTATATTTGTTTAAAGAGCATGTTTAAGTTCGAATTACCTTTTTACAAATGGAAAAAGGAAATATGGGAAATGTAACATAGATTGATATGCAAGAATCATCATGGCTTGAAATCCACAACGCCTCAATATATGAAGATGAACTACCAAAGTTTACCCATACATACGTTTGTTTATTAGAACAGAACAAAATAGAAGTTAATACCATGTATTTACTACGTAAGGGTAACTGGCATCACAAAATAGAGACAAATGTGAAAAATTGGAAATTCATACATACAAACAATTTTAGAAATGCAAAAACAGTGCCTTACATGTAAACACAAGAGGTGAAATTACACAATATAGGGGGAAAAAAGTAGTGTTATAAACAATGCAGGTATTTAAAGTAAACATAAATGAATACATGTAAATAATCTTTTTTTCACCAACTGATTCAGAGAACGTAGACTATATTGTTCATCATACTTTATAAAAGTCTCGACGTACATGTATTTTAAAATGGACTCGGTACAAATTGTTGTTGGAATATGATCAGTCTCGGTAGGCTTATCGACTCCATTAATAAGTGTTGTTTCTGTTTTACGAAAATAGGCTTGGTTTGAACCAAACCAATCTGAACTGAGGGACCATCCCCTCTATGAATTGATTTGATACATACATGTGACTATAAATGCTTTAAAAGTGTTCATAGAAAAGATAATTTGTAAGTAAAAACAAAATGCCGTTGAAACAAAACAGTTGTATTGTTGTTTGATATGCAATAAATAGTAGCTATTGAAAGCAAAATTAATTCAGGAAGCGTCGCTTTACCAAAGTGTTTTATAGTTTGAATGCGAAAGATCTCAAAAGCGATATCACGCTTTTGGATCAAAATACATGCTAATTCAATGTTTACACATTTTAAAAAATCAAAAAGCGATCTATCTTTGCTTCCAATGACTATTCATCAGTGCGCATCATACAACAACACAGCTGTTGTGCAGTGTTAAAGACATTAATTTTCAACTTCAAAATGTCCTCACATCTGTGGGCAAGCACCTTTAAGGGAAGACGTCATTCTGTATTTTCTATTATTATTCCCTCTCACCAACCTGTGGAAGCAAATTTTCGAAATCACTATGACGAAGGGGATACTGCTGTTATTGAGCGAGGTTTGCTTTTGCCACAATGATGCCTTGCCATTTTCATAAACAAAATATCAATTATAATATTTATATGTGTTGTCTTAATTTCTAATATTGTCTCCTTGATCGGATGAGCCACATATCTGACGTGGTAGAAACGGTTAGAGATGTGTTAGAATTTAACTCTAGAAGCACATAAAACTGCATACTTTAACTCTTATAATTCTGGAACCGTCTTAATGCTTATGCAAACAGGTTAGATCCAGGCCAGCCGCCAGGTAGATTGGTGGCTGGCCTGTTATCTAACCTGTTTGCTACTCTGAGTTTCTTTCCTCAACAGAATTAAGCAGATATTTAAGGTTTTGGAAAGCAGACGACACAATAATCTAATTTAATAAGATTACCAAGCATTTTAATGCTTGAGATTAAACGCTAGAAGCATATAAGATTGCATACTTTAACCCATTCAATATGGGTACGTTACCTCATATAATACCTTAAATTAATATTTTTAGCTGAGTTCATACACTGTCTCAAATGACCAGTGGACACGAAAACATGATCAATTGACTTTAGTTGTTAATATCGCAATGTGGATTTACATTCAACATGTGCATTACTGTAAATTGCTTCCTTAAATTACGTATGTGAAAGTATGGGAAATAATGAAATATAAACTTACGTGGGTTGAGAAGATTTCAATACGATCGGTCTAAATCCAAAACTAAAGGTCGATCATCTTTTCCCAATACAAACATAGGCAAAGTGATTCAGCTGTCATTTCATTCAACTCGTCTATCCTTTAAGGTTATTTCCAAATCGACATGCAAAACACAACATATGACCGACTTTCCCCTTTCATTTAATTAAAACTAATTACATTTTTAATTCTAATGTATTGAAATTGTGCAATTGCTTATTTATACAACAGAGCTAGACAGTAAAAAGCAAACACAGTCTACAAAAGAATAAATTCGTTATTTTCTCGTCCCTATTGTTTACCTATCCGATAAAAAGCGAACTGAGTTTTCCACTGTACCGTTATTCTGCAGACCCGATATAACACCGATCTAAAGGCAACCATGTCACCGCGCCTCTTCTACAGTGTGATCATGTGATCAGCAATGCTAAGATCGTAATCAATGCATGGATTTATAATCGCAAGTTATACAGAATATTTAAGAAAGGGAACCGTTTGAAAAAAAGAAAACATGGCATTTTTTTTTTATAGAATCCTATCTTTCTAGATATAAAAGGAACATGCTGTTTCTCATTTCTCAAAATTGATAAGACCACAATCTTATATACCATTACATATACTTATATACATGTACTCATATTAGAGACAAAGATGTTATATCATTGGACCTAAGGCAGACAGTTTGAGATAATTTCATAAGGAAAACGATATTTTCGCTACTTTGTTAACTTTGTAAATAATTGACAACTTTTGTTACTTAATAAACAGATACGTACATTATTCTGAATCATTGAACATTTTGCTACATCTCTCACTTAGGATTTGTGGTACATTTTGGAGTTGTACGTATTTATCGACGTTTGTTGCTAGACTTCACACGTGGTCCTACGGCCATGTACAGATACCAATTTACCAAGAATGCTCGGCATTAACATCGTGTCTGCTGCGAGTTACTAGGGGATTTTGGTTGGAAATAACAACTTGCTCAAGTAATGTGAACATGATGTCACAGCAGCTTGGGACGTTTTGTTGATTTTTGGGATCAGTTTACGGCAGATGCAAATCGCATCCTTTCGGAACATCAAACTTACCGATTTACGACAGTAAACCATCTGCTTTTGTTTTTGTTTTTTAAAATGTGAGTGTTTCTAATCTTAACATAGGCTCTTGTCTGTCCGGATGTTATATAACACAGCAGAGTAGGGAGTGTTTGAATCATTTTATTGAACATTCCGGTCGTATTAAGTGCGTGTTTATAGATCCGAGAGATTCAATCGACCACATGCTGTTAAAGCACGACCAAAGTGACGTAACGCATTCATTGAGAAGGATATATGGTCCGATTCCAAACGAGATATATTCATTTAAAAAAAGTATAGTTTTATTTTAAGTTTTTTCTCCATGCTTCACCCTTTTTCTCCAAAAAGGTAAAATAGCTTTTGAATAACCATTGCCTGATGTATATTTATTCATAATATCATCGACTGTATTATTTTCATTGTTTCTGAAATATGTTATTTTGTTTTGTTCATTTTTTTCTTTTCGCATGTTATTTTTTACTTCAATTTTCTCCATCTTTGTAAACGTTTATCATAAAATGGTGAAGAAATAAAATCAAACAAACGAAACAAAATCAATTCTATACACGGACTATGGTTTACGCGGCGACTTCATGCGGTCCATCGTGGTGTTTTTAATCATACTATGCCAAGAACTTGCGTACGTTCACAACAACATTCCCTCTTATTTCATTATTAAGAAAAGCAAGCATACAAAGTCTTTCCGGGACACCTCCAATGACGTGTATCATTGCATTATTGTACTTTCATCTAAGACAATATTCATGCAAATCGATTTTGACTTACGCCACTATTTTCCTTTAACCCTTTACCAAACGCCTAATTTTCGACCGTCCCAAATTGAAAGAGTTTGCAGACGACATTTCAAAATGTGATGGAATTGAATAATAATTTTCTGATAGGGCAGGAAACAGTGTGGGAAAATGAGAAATTGCTCGTTTAGAGCAACTTCTCATTTTCCCACCATGTTTTCCAGAGTCGTCTGCAACAAACTGGTCAAATGTCGTTATTGTTTGGTAATGGGTTAAAGCGTTCTGAAAAACCGTTCCCAGAAGCGTTTGCTCTAACAATGCATTCGTTTCGAATGTTATCTCGGTAATTTAATACAACGTTTCAATAATGCATGCCAAGTTGTACCACTTCATGCGTTCTGAGCTTTCAAAGCTCCTTAGAATATTCATTGAATATGAATAACTGATTCTCATAAAACGATGAACCCATGTTTGAAATATTGATTTGGTTTGTCTGTTTCCTTTTGTCTGAACCTTTGTTTTCTTTTCTTTATTACTGAGAAAGCCCAGGAATCTCTTTCGAGTGTTTGGCGAACCAGAAATAAGTTCTATCTCAAAAGGTCATTCAGAACTTAAAAATAAAGAAGCAAGTCCGTTAGAATGAGATATCTTTCTAGAATCTATTTCTCTTTTTCTATAACGTTTTAAAAGCCGGCCACAGAAACCCCATAATTCACGGTATTGATTAGTAACGTGTAAAACCAACACGTACCAAAGTGCATGTACCTTTTCATTCAAAAGAAGCAATAAAAGCACACAAGAATCGTACCTGTTACATGATATCGCTGATATTACATACCACCGTCATGGAAAAACTTGTCTTGCGACGACACTTACGTACAAATACACGTTACTCCCCGTATCCGTATATATGGGCATGTAATATGAATCCGAATGAGAATCGATTTTACCTGGATTAGTGTAGTATTCGACAGGTTTTGAAATTACACATCCCTCGTCGCTTTAGATCAACCAAAGCGGAAAATACCAGCTGATCCAGGCCCATATTCCATGCATGATTTGTGAGACACATTTTAAGCGACTCACTTATTGAAGGATACTCTGCCATTCAGATATTTCTCGGCAGGGCTTATTGGGGTTTACTGGAGTATGGCCAATATCCCCCGCGCGTTTCAAAGGGAATTAGTGCGACCTCACTATATAAACGCCATACTCATTAGCTCATTCTCTCGGAGATCGTTAAGTCCTTCCACGAAAACATGCAGTGATCTTCTTAGAACCTTTGTCAATACTTTTCTTCGCCACTACACAAATTAAGGTTCCAAAACTCAAATGTCATATCACCTTCATTAAAGATGAAGGATATACATGTACAGCGTTTTAGTTACGGAGCGTTTAAGTACATGTACCATGTATTTGGTTGCTCCAAGTCGACAGAGTTTTTTTACGTAAATAGCGGTTGAAAGGAAATGAGACAATACGTCTCTGGTATGGAACGAATCGTTATTGGAAAAGAACGCCTCGCTCTTTTACTACTTAGAAAGCATCAAGATTTCAATTATGTTCTGCCTCTTTCCTCTTAAAATATTAACTTGGTAAGTTTAAATATTGGATGGTTGTTTACCCTTGCATATTGTTGTGGTGGAAGGGAATTCTCTCATCAAAACCAATAAATCATAAACGTTATCTTGTCTTTTTGTTAAGTCAAATTCTAACTGGGATTTCTCGGCTATGGTCTTGAAAGAAGAACAACCGAAGACCTAGGAGTATTAATGCAAAGATAATGGGACCAGTTGGTTCAATTTCAAAAGACTTCGATTGAGTTCTCACGTCCAATCTTTGGATTCCAAGTAAGCACATGTAGTAAAGGACGATATAGGGAAGAAAGTCATAACGTGCCAGCGCCAGTGTATTTCTGCTGTGTTCAATACGTGTAAACTGGCCTAATATGGTTTTAATCCTTTACCAAACGCCAACTTTTCGACTGTCCCAAATTGAGAGAGTTTGTAGACGACATTTCAAATTGTTATTAAATTGAAAATCAATCTTCTGATATGGCAGAAAATATTGTGGGAAAAGGAGAAATTGCTCGTTAAGAGCAATTTCTCCTTTTCCTACAATGTTTTCCAGAGTCGTCTGCAGAAAACTGGTCAAATATCGTTATTTTTTGGTAATGGGTTAAATTGACATTATGATGGGAAGCCTCGTTTCACTATTTGAAAATGTATTGATTTATTGGTTGTTTAATTGATTTATCTATTAATCCCTTACAGAGCATCAGCTTCATTTCCGTTTTTTCCAGCGTGTTTGGCTTATGATGGGTACTTGTGCAGTAGGGGTCTCGGTAGAGATGAATTCGTACACACGCCGGATAGCTGTGAACTTGTAGGTAGTTTATTTGCACGGTTTGCAGAGGTCCCGGGTTCGAGTCCCAGTCTGGCTGTATGTTTTTTCTCAATTTGGTTACACTTGAATAACACATTTAAAATGATAGAGCATAACCTGCAAGACGCTTTGTTGAATTTTCGATGGGCAGGTTCCGCCTTGCGATTTTGCATTAATGCACATTCGCAACGAATACCGATGACACGAATATCTCCAGTTAGTAATGACTTGTTTATTAACCGGTCTAGAATAAATAACTTTGTCCCTTGTAATAAGGGAGGTTACCTATATAATTCTCGGTATCAATTGTAATCTGCATGCTTTTCCGTTACAGGAAAGGTAACATATATGCTCATCAATTACAAGAGAGGTAACAAGTCTGTTCCTTCATCAAATGAGATCATTGAAATGGTCCTTCAGAACAAGGTTGATGACCGTTTTGCTTCTCTGCATAAGGGTAAGTAACCTTTGTGGTCCTAGTTAGCAGGGAAAGTCTTTGGCTTCAAGGCTGGTAACCTGTATGCTATGCTTCTTCAAGGGAGGTATGTAAATGCTTCTTTTAAAAAGAGGTAACCTGTATGCTCCTCCGTATTTGGCGATGTAACCTTTGTGGTCCAAGTCAGCAAGAATTGTCTCTGGCTTCAAGCCCGTAACCTCTATACTATGGTAACCTTCGTTAAACGTTTATGCAAATTAGGGACCTAAGGCATTGTTTGAGAGAACATGCTAGTATATATACACAACACAACCGCTCAGTGTACGAAAGTTTTTTTCACTGATCGGATGTGTTTGTGTGTTTGAGTTGCCTTTCACACATATTTCCCACAGGCCAAGACTCGGGACGAGTCTTTTCGGAGGTGGGAGATATGTAAAGTTCGTTGAACGTTTATGCAAATTAGGGACCTAATGAATTGTTTGAGAGAACATGCTGGTATATATATATATATTATATATAACACAACGGCTCAGTGTACAACCGTGTTCTTCACTGATCTGATGTGTTGGTCTCTTTGAGAGATTCATTTGCTCGGTTCGTTATACTATTACTATGCTTCGTCAAGGGAGGTAATATGAATGGTTCCTTAAAAAAGAGGTTACGTGTATCATCCTCCGCATAAGGGGAGATAACTTTTGCGGTCCAAGTAAGCAGGAATGGTTTTTGGCTTCAAGGTCAGTAACCTTTATACTATGCTTCGTCAAGGGGGGTAATATGAATGCTTCTTCTAAAAAGAGGTAACCTGTATCGTCCTCTGCATAAGGGTGGGTAACTTTTGTGGTCCAAGTTAGCAATGCTTCGTCAAGGGAGGTAATATAAATGCCTTTTTAAAAAAGAGATAACATTTATGATCCTTCGCATATTTGGAGGTTACCTGTGTGATCCACTGTTAAAAAGAAGTAACCGGTATGCCTCTAAGAACAAACGGGGGAAGCCTTTATGCTTAGCATGCTTTCTAGAATAATCGTCTGCTCGTGGCTCTATTGTTGCGATCAATACCCTCTTAAAATGGATAACTACGATAAATTTCAGATTTGATCAGATTAATTTGATTTATAAGTATTCTTCATTTATGTTTCGCAATTATTTTTTGAATTCGTAACATTGAAACGGGCGTTTGTGCATATTTGATTAAAAATATCGATACTCGACAGGATAAAAAGGGATTTGTCTACTGTATTGTGTCTACAGCTATGTAAAAAAATACAACACGATAGCAATACATAGATGTTATATGTCAAAACTTGTTATATAATCGTGAAACGCTGTTCATCTGCATTGAGATGATGTGCAACGCCCCTCCCCCCTCTCTTGGAATCAGTTATGGATCCTATTAAAGCATGCATAGATATGATGATTTATTGAATTGAACGCAGATAGTTATTATACAAGCATTGTCTATTTACTATGCTAACAATTCATCTCACACCACTTTCTATTTTGTCACATATATATATATGAATTACCTGTACACAAACTGTATCAAAATACACCTTTCTGATAACATTTCTTCGATGATAATGAAACAGATGGTACATATTTTAAACACTTTCCTGTACACAAAATACACCTTTCTGTTACCATTCCTTCTATGAAAATGAAACAATTGGTTAATACTTTTAACACTTTCCTGTACACAAAATACACATTCTTTTACCATTTCTTCTATGATTAATAAAGCAGTTGGGGATACTTTTAACACTTTCCCATACACAAACCTCTTCTAACTTTAGCGCTTTTTACAAATATGATAGTCTTCAAAGTTTTGGCACTTCTACTAAATCATGTATGTAATCAAGGAATCCCACATGGTGCCCATCGTATTTACAATTACATGAATAAACGAATGAAATGTCTTTCCAAACAAACACCATAACACAAATGACAGTCAAACAAAGAGTCCAATGTCTGACCATTTCGCTCAGATCAGTGAATAATGTTATTTGTTAACGATTTTGTCTGTCTGTTCATTTATCGCATAGGCCAATAACACAACACTATGGTATTTCTTCTTGTCCACCTTCGTAACGCACATTTGCAACTCAATGCTTCAAATACGTTAATAGCACATTTACTGTTGCGATAAAACGAATGATCTCAAGCACATGTTAACACATTGATGTATTCTCGATAAGTATGAGTTCAATATGTATGTGTTCGACTTGAATTCGCTATTCGGGGCTTGACCCTCGCCTTAGCACAAGTTAGACTTTTTGTGTGGACGGAATGTAGTTACTAGATATCTTCTAGCTTCTTGAACAGTTCTTTTAAACCATATTCACATTCGACAGGTTAAGTACAATACCGCTGTAATATTTTAACACTAGTTAAAAAGAATTACAACGTTCTAGCACTTACCCATCGATATACGAAACCACGTGATTTGACGCGGGAATGGTTCATTGCACTGTTAGTATATTCTACGTGGTAAACTTTACACAAGCTCCCCCTCTAATGGCGGTACTTTATCCTTCACACTGTGATAATTGATGAGATAGTCCGTAATGTTGCCGTCTAGAAGAGCGCCACCATTATGTTGGACCATCCAGCAGGACACGGTGTTGTTGGTGGCCATGTTGAGACGGTGGCCCAGACTGGCCATCACTTTCCGGGGACGTTTGATGTTTCCGCTCACCCGTAACCGGCCCATCAGTCGACCCTTCCGCGTCTTCGTCTTTACAAGTGTTATACTTCGGTGTAAAAATTGACCTGAAAATATGAAATTACCTAGGTATAAATCTTTCATATAACGAGTGTATGGCAATACGCTTCTTTGAATAAAGAAATTAAAACGACCAGTAGTTCATGTTTTTAATCTGCTCGAACGTCAGAAATGACAAGAAACCATCGTAAATATGTCCATTCTTTCACAATTGAAATAAAAAGAAACATGGTTTACGTTCAGGAAACGAAAAATCAAATAAATTGTGTTTGGTCTCAAAAAGCGCTGCATGTTTGAAAGCGATTTATTTAGATGAGTGTTCCTATGCGATAACGGGTTTTAATGTTTGATTTTGGTCATCAGTTTCTGTATTAGCATAATCTTTCATTGTAAGTAAGAGGAAATATAAAAGCAATATAGATTGAAACGTAAAGCAGTGCAGTCATTCAAAGTGGTGATTGAAGGAATTTCAAGGAAATAAAGAGAGCGATATACATGTTTTCCAGAATCTCGAGATTCTTGCAAAAACATATTTATTATACCATATGGAAAACTGTACACAAGTCAAAAGTGCTGTGGTCTTGTAATCCATGTTACTTTTTTTAATTCATTAACATATCTCAACATTGATTTTTTTCGCATATATGCAATATAAACCATTTTCTGATGGTCATCACAAACTTTTATAAATAAAAGGTATACATTAATAGAAAAAGAATGTGATACCACCAACTTTGTAAGCAACCCGATTTTAAAATCATTGAATACATTTACCAATTGTTTTAAAAGCTATGAACTTTGATGTAGAGTGTTTTCTCGAAAGGCAACATTAACAAACAGAAGCTTCCAAACACGTTAACATATTGGAATATAATAAAACAGGAGGTTATATCTGAAGAGGTAATATACTTTGTTAGATCACATAATAGAAGAAATACGTCTAGTGCATATAAAGATTGTTTGTTTCTATGTTTGGATTGTAGTATGGATGGTAGATGTTTCATGGGAATATGACCTCCATAATAGGATACAAACATTTATAATTTGTCTATATTTAAGTTTTTCTTACCCAAAAGGCCATGTGTATGATACGACAGTCCCTTATCCTCTACGGTATAAAGTCCCAGAAAGTTCACCTTCCCCTGTTTCAGTAAAGATTTCGCCCGCATGTGTCTCATGATCAAGAACGCGATCTGATCTTTAAAGATGATGATGAGCATGGCCCCGCCCTTATCTACGATCACCTTTGTTCGACCTTGACTAAAGGTCGTACCATTCGTCCATTCCAGTGTCTCGCCATTAAGAGTAAGGTTTAGGGGTGTGATCGTGAGGTTAAACTTTCCTCTCCTCACAGTGATCTCACCAAGAAAAGTCTTGATTTCTCCAGTGTGGGGGTTAACATTAGCAGGTCGTTCATCTGTCAATTTCTTATTGGCAACCACTTTCGCAGTTATGTCGACACCTGAAGATACAATGAAGGTGTAATCAAGATAAGGGTATAATGGGAAAATGAGATAGATTTGTGACTGCTTGCTAAGCTTTCTACAATATACTTTGATAATGCGAACGTGCAGTGCATTTTTCAACATTAGTTTCTATTTCCCAGAACAGTGCTATCAATAACAATTGCCGTTCGAATACGCTTTCAATTTGGGACTTTTACAAATCGTATCGATTGTATAGAAGTTAATTAACATCGGTTTGGGGTGATTGGGTGATACACATACACTGTTTTGCAATGTAATCCATTTTTATCGACAATTTTCATACGGCATGATCTAATCTTTATTACAGTTCTAGAGAACCATTGGTATGGAAACTTTCTCACCCGAGTACTGATCTCGTATCAGCTGATACTCCAACCCATCCTCGCCCATCACATCAAAACAAACGGCGTATTCGAGACCTTTAACATTCACGATGAAATGGGGGTCACTGTCGGCGAACGCTGTAACAGATACAGTAAGTGTATTAATTATAAAGAAGAGAATGCGTTAAAATCGATCATGTGTTCAGGTTGTACATTGCACCGTTGTGATAATTCAAATTGTACGGTTATCCTGTGAAACGGTAATTCTGTGGAACAATGGAATGGGTTTTACCTAAAAGTGTTATGGTGTCAGGAATTAAATTATTTATACACAAAAAGGTCTACATTTACTGCTTGTAACGAACATTTGCTACGTTAGTTTGATAAGTCATCTGACATCATCCATGATTGTGTAGTAAAATAAGCTTATCGAAACATTAATACAGTTATCCCTACCCATGAATACATCTCTAAAGAACCAAAGAAAAATACAAAAAAGAAATGTTACATTTACTGTAGGGTTGAAGCAAATAATCAGAACACTAACATGAAGCAGTTATGCTTAATCCCAGAGTCACGTAGCATCCACCAGTCACATAAAGGTCATAAAGTGGAAAATATGTACTTACCAGACGAACCCTTTGCTGTTAGACTCTGGGGCGACTGGTTTCCGCCAAGACCGTTTATAAGGTTGCTGGCCGGGTCCTTGATAGCGTTGGCGTCATCTGTAAAATACATAAATGTAAGGTAGACAAGCAACATTTCTTTTCAAAATCATGTCGTCCAAAGATGTGAATGTTATAAGAAACATTGATGTATTTGCTTTTACACTTTTTGGAGGGATAGACGCTTTCATGGCCATTGCAGTCTAAAGAGACCAAATATTCGTACATAATTTGTATTGATGAGATTTCATAATAGAAGGCATGGATAATAAGGAGAGACCAGAATTCCCATAATGCTTCTCATTCCAAAATACATATTTCCTTTCATTTCTATGTACTCAAAATTAATTTATTTTACAATTCTTAAAATGTTATTTTTGGTTTATATGTTGTATTTCCCATATGGTACGTAGGTCTGAAATATAATAAACAATCTGTCTCTGATTTATGTGTGTGTAAAATTATCTAATAAAGAATGATACAGTAAATTAGTACAAAGCTTTTATTGATGTTTATCGAAAATTATTTTGTATCAAATGGTTGATATGCATTTTCATTACAATAGACCATTTCTTTAACAATGCCCTTTTCTTGCTAGGATTGGATGGTTTTTGATAAAAAAAATAAGACTAATGTTTTGTATGAAACGTCATTTCAAGTTTCTAAATTTAATGAGGGACCCAAAAGAAGAAAGGAAAACTCATACATGCACAATAGTATTTGCATTAAATGTCATCCTTTGTCAGATGGTTGAATCCCTACAGTCGTAAAGCGTTATCAGTCATATTGGAGTAACTGAAGCTCCCCTGTTATCAAACTCTCCGCAGTGGTTACTTCCCTTTGTCAGATGGTTGAATCCCTACAGTCGTAAAGAGTTATCAGTTATATATGAGTAACTGAAGCTTCCCTGTTATCAAACTCTCCGCAGTGGTTACTTCCCTTTGTCAGATGGTTGAATCCCTACAGTCGTAAAGCGTTATCAGTCATATTGGAGTAACTGAAGCTTCCCTGTTATCAAACTCTCCGCAGTGGTTACTTCCCTTTGTCAGATGGTTGAATCCCTACAGTCGTAAAGCGTTATCAGTCATATTGGAGTAACTGAAGCTTCCCTGTTATCAAACTCTCCGCAGTGGTTACTTCCCTTTGTCAGATGGTTGAATCCCTACAGTCGTAAAGAGTTATCAGTTATATATGAGTAACTGAAGCTTCCCTGTTATCAAACTCTCCGCAGTGGTTACTTCCCTTTGTCAGATGGTTGAATCCCTACAGTCGTAAAGAGTTATCAGTCATATTGGAGTAACTGAAGCTCCCCTGTTATCAAACTCTCCGCAGTGGTTACTTCCCTTTGCCAGATGGTTGAATCCCTACAGTCGTAAAGAGTTATCAGTTATATATGAGTAACTGAAGCTTCCCTGTTATCAAACTCTCCGCAGTGGTTACTTCCCTTTGTCAGATGGTTGAATCCCTACAGTCGTAAAGCGTTATCAGTCATATTGGAGTAACTGAAGCTTCCCTGTTATCAAACTCTCCGCAGTGGTTACTTCCCTTTGTCAGATGGTTGAATCCCTACAGTCGTAAAGCGTTATCAGTCATATTGGAGTCACTGAAGCTTCCCTGTTATCAAACTCTCCGCAGTGGTTACTTCCCTTTCGTTACAGTTACTACTGCCACCACATACATTATTTGGCTAAATGTCGGGTCATATCCGAGTATACACATAAAATAAGAGTTTTACCGAACTTTATTTTGTCTTGTTAAAGGTCTTGTAACATTACATCTGTAACACATCACATACCTTCCTGAACGTCGAACTTTGTTCTGTTTGGTTCCTTCAGTTCGGGTTTTGTAACTACCATGGACGTCACAGGTGTGACAAAGTTGTACTGAAATAGGATAAACGAATAAACCAGAATTAGAGAATAATTAAATAAAATAACTATTGATATAACTTTATTGAGACATAAAGCACATTTTCTCATGGGCAATACTCATGCCATTGCCTGCGATAAATATGTCAACCAATTACATATCCGCATCAAATGCATCAAAGGGTGATAACAATAACTAAGGAATGAAAATGAAAACAGTTTAGCGAGAGTGGCTTCATTTAGATAATCGTTTCTGGAATAGTCTATTGTTCTGCAGAAGAGGTGTTCTTTCCTAATTTGAATGCATGCGTGTTTTTACTGCAAAGTCAGGTGGGAAGTAACGTTTTATCGGTATTGAGTAACCGGATAAAAATAAACATATGTTGATGAATAATAAAGTGTTGTGGAATACAAGTTAATCTTAAATCTTTGAAATAGGAATACCCCAAACGTAAAATTGTATTAATCCTAAAAATCATGTAAAGTACATACCTTGCAGTATCGTTTGTGTCTTATAAATTGTTAATCTTTATTAAATTTTACCATTTTTTGTCCAATAGATATTAACATAAGTAAAAGAAAAGCTATAAATAAACACTTAAGCAGTGGGATTCTTGAATGAAAAGGGACATACCTCTTCACCCCACCCCACGTAAAGATACGAAATGAAGTGATATGAAAAAAGAAGCACAGAAAAGACAAAAACAACAACAGAGATGTGGAATGTGTGATAGAAAAATGAATGTATCCTATCCCACGCCAAAACTTATTTGCTATACATTTTACATTTGTACAATAATTTCTATTGTGGTTGGAACGTTGGGACATTCGAAGTATGATATTAATCCAAACGTATCAAATAGTTGCACGGTTTTAAATTCAAATTTATAATACCATATAAACCCTGACGGGGAACACAAAAAGCGTCGTGAAATATATTTTACTAACCTTTAGAGCAAGATTAACGGCGTCTTGTTTAATCTCCTTCTTTAGTACATGGTTTTCTGTTTTCAGGATATCTCCTAACAATTTGTTTACCGTCAGATATGCCCATATCCTTTCGGTAATTGTCTCAAAGTTCAGACGTGTCTTAAACTCCGGTGGTATGGTCGCTCGAGTGTAGAACTTCTCGGACGCGTGTAGCTCTAACATCCCGTTCTCTGATTGGCCAACAACAGACAGTGCTAGAGTGTTAAAGTCCTCCGACATTTCGTTGATTTGTCCCGCCACCACCAGCTCAGAACCGTCAAAGAAACTCGGGAATTCCGTCTGGGAAACGGTTGTCAGATTTACCGTATCGTCCAAGTACTTGAAGTTGACTTTAGACATGAGAACGTTGGATATTTCCTTATAGAATCCAGTAAGTTGTAGTGCAGCGTCTGCGTCGGCATATATTTTCCTCGCAAACGCGTCATTGCGAGCAGAAATCGTCTTTAAAAATGCAAAGTTAGCATCTCCGCCGAAAGCCAAAGAGAAAATCTGTATTTTTTGTCGATTACTCAGTTTTATGTTTTTCAAGATTCGTTTGAAGTCTAAAACACCAACAGTAGGGTCTCCGTCAGTAAGGAATACTATGATTGGTGCTGACACACCACTGTTAAAGTCGTTAGACTGTTGGAGGATATCGATAGCGTCCTGTAAGGCGGTGTTCACATTTGTTCCTGAAATACAAAATATAGATAATACCCTATTTAGATAATTTCTTGTTTGAACCCAATACGCTAGACAGCATGAACAATAAAAGAATTACAGAATGACACGAAATATCGAGTATGAGCTATAGAGTGGATAAATGGACAATCACAACATTAGGACAAACAGAGGGTGTTTGTATGAAGAGCAAAAATTCTAAAATCAGTCTTTAGAAAGTCAATATGTGCTCTCTTGTAATGACGAAATGGTTGGCAAGGGAAGTATATAAAGAGATACCACGAAGAAATACAGGTCTAACATATTTCATATGCCACGTCCAAAAAGTGTTGTCTTTCTAAAAGTACTTCCATGGAATAACATTTTTTCTAGATAACTGAATTAACCCTACAAACAGTTGAGTTATAAGGGTTATTTTCCTATTTTTAAGAATAATAACTAAAGAAATGAAGACGTGCTTGGGGAAATGTAAGTTAAAAGACGTACTAGACATGTACACTAAACAAATTATAACCTCAACCAATTGTTGAGAGATATTTACTATTTCGTTAGATTCGTTGTGAAGACCAACCAGAATACACAGTGTATAATACGGACTACTCTTTACGATTTAAGCAATATTCACCCATATCTAATATTCCCATTTTAGAAAGACGTTTCATTCACCCACCGCCTTCTGCTTCCAATTTCATTATCCTATTCGTGGCCTCCTCGATGTTTTGTTTGTTCGCCTTCATCATCTTGTTGGACCATGGTACAGACCAGCTCTGGAACTCGATGATGTTGAAGAGATCCTCCCCCTTCAGATCTTTCAGGATGTGTAACATGGCGTCCTTCAGTTGGTGTATCTTCCCATCCAGCTCCATCGACCCACTCGTGTCAAGGACGAATAGTATGTGCTTGCTGATTGGCTGAAGGCCAACGGGAGCGAAGAAATGCGTGAAGTACCCGTTCACAACCTATTGGGGGAAAATGATGAGTATTTATTGTAGATAAGTGTAAAGCATATAGCATGCGAAATGTATCCTTGATCAAATAAATTGCGTAAATTTGTTTTGTATCAAAATCATACAAGAACTTGTCAATCAGCAATTGGTCGATGTGCCTTTAGCTAAGACCGATTCAACAGAAAAATATTTCAACCAGCATGGCCAGCACATTCATCGATACATGCTTGTTATTTTTTTCATTTCTAGGCCAACTTGTTCTTTTCTAACATTTACATGAGCAATCATCCGTGATAGACGAATACGTCAAGTGACATAAAACTGACGACTGAAGTATTGTTTGAACAAACGTTTCAGTGGGAAGCCTCGCTTACAAATCTGCAAGTGAGAATCGGTGGTAATCAGTATTGTAAAGCCAAAGGATGTGTCACATTTAAAGGAAGGTTGTATAGTACAAACTAGTAACTTACGAAAATATCGCCAGCATCTAACGATCTCTGCACATCGTAGTGTATTTCGAAGAGTCCACTGATACCACGTGGTGACATGGCCATCTGCTGTTTGGGGGTTGGGTTGTAGCGGATATAGGCGGACTGTGGGGAGGGGCGTTCCACAACGGCCAACTCATTACTTGCTGTAAGTAGGAAATAAGACAGAATTATATGGAACGTTAACAATGTTAAAGAGTAACATTTTTCATGATGTTTAACTTATCTAGGCATTTCATCCGCAGCTGGATTTTTTCTTATTCATTTTCTTTTCATACAATGTATATACTTTTCGTCGATTTGTAATTGGAATCCAAGGGAATAAATTCAATATGAAAGTACAAGAAAATGCCTCGAAACAATGAAATGCTTGACGAAACGTATTGCTTTGTCAAAGAGGTGTATATCTGGTAAGTGGTGTCAGCAAGGCTAAGCCAACCTAATTTTGACGAGATTAGGAGTTACAATGCCTGTTAGTTTTATTTCTAATGTATTTTTCTGCATGAAAAAAGATCCAGATCAATTTATTTGTTTCAAAACAGTGTTAAAGTGTGCTTTCCTTTTTTTTCCCCTCGTTTTCTGTTGATTCTTTACTCCAAATGCTTGGAAGTCTATTTTACCTACTTGCTATTTCAAACGGGTTCTTCATGAACGAGCTGCCGACGGGCGGGATTCTGAGTGAGGTTATCTCCCTTGATTCGTATATAAACACTTCAACCAGGAGACTGTCTACGATCTGTCTCGGGTCGATAAATAGGATGTGCTCGTACTGCCCGCGCTTCCGGGCGAGTAACTCGTTATATATTAACGTAAACGTGACGGTGGACTGGGGCGCTATGTTGATACTGACACGGAACGTACTGGTGTCTCGGGGTCTGAAATAGATCGCAAAATGTTTGGTTAATCGTTTAAAAGGAATATCTCACAAATTCAAAGATATAAAACATTTATGATGCAGATATTGCAACCAATTTCAACAGATCAACACCAATCTACACTTAAGAGTAAGATGTGGAATTTTGAGATACCATTGTTAAGTGGATTTTTGGAAACGATAAACAGCTCTTGTCAGGTCACACTAGCAAGGCGTGTAAGAATGAACTCCTGTGTCTTTACATTATTTAACGAACCACACGGGATTTAAGCAAATCAGAAATAAAAAAATTGGAAAAGGTATTTCTTTAGTGACAATGAGTGCACATAGGCCTATAAAATGCTTACCGTTTATTTCTTCGAGAGCACACAATTCTGAGTTTACATACATAATTCTTAAAGAAACAAGTTTTACTAACGTACAGTTTGAATATAAATAGTAAGTTCTTCTTCGTCCATTTTTCACCATTATTAAGTTGAAATATCATATTTGATATACATGATGATGAGGAGGAGGATAACATATCTGCTGTTGTTTTCAGCTTGGTCAAAGTCTTTTAAAAATACATAAAAAGGGAATTGGTATGTCATAAAGTATACAAAGTGTCACTCGCAAAACATAAGTATGACGGTCGACTTCGATGCTTCAAAAAACAAACAGAGGTTCAGATACACCTTAGCGAACTTCATATCGGGCCTCTAAACCGTTTATGGTGTGTATTCATAAGAACTCTCGAAGTCATGGTTCCTAAAAAGATTAAAGAATGTGCCTATAATTTCTGAAATACTGCATGTTAAGAATTACTGTTCGTCCTAATGTTTGGATCGTTGACAAGGCAGTTATTTTCATATTTCATACAAACTCGTTTGAACGAATTTGTTGTTCCCAATATACTTTTGGATACTTCTATCCAGCATCATTTTGGATGTTTTGGGCTGCTATAAAATAATTCAATGAAGGAAGCCTCCTGGAATGCAATAAACCATGCGAACCAGGGCAAGAATTTGACTAGAACAATCGATAACCTGAAAGTCAAAAGGGAGACAACCTTTCATAAGGTTGACAAGCTCTTATCAACAGTTACTTCCGCTACGTTACACGATAATGTAGTGAAACGTACCATTTAGGCATTAAAGAGGATTTACATGAATGACTGTAGGGTATTGAATCTATTAACATAGTCATTTGATTAGAAACTAGAAATAATGACGCCTGCTGGGTTGATGTCCTAATCAAAATGACAAAAATAAAATAATGTTGATGACATGCTCAAACAAGTCTACCGTTATCGAAACAGTTATCGAAACGGCCATGTTGTGAGTACGCCTTTACAGACGGAGCCCAATGTCAGTCCTACTGTACGACTACTAGCTCCTCTGGTCAACATAGAACTTGACCTTTATTGTACTGTGTCTAATGGGTGCCTTATAATACACTGAAGGCAAATAAACTGAATTCGGTGTCACGTGACGACTGATGTATAAGGAAACCAGGTTAAAGGCTACAGTGCTTATTTCTGAGCCAGATGACTAGTTATGGACAGGGGACCAGGTTGAATGCCTATGCCTGACATCGGTGCAACATGGCGAGTCATGAAAGGGGAACCAGATTGAACGTCACGATACAACGTATCGATTCATGGCCAGGGGAACCAGCCGAAAGGTAATAATATACTGACGTCGGTACCACGTGACGAGTCATGAACAGGGGAACCAGACTAACGGTCATGATACACACTAAAGCATCATGTGATTAAACCCTAAAATGCTTACTTTGGGGCCACATGGTTAATCATGGACAGGGGAACCAGGTTGACACCATGATACTCACTATAGTACCAAGCGACAAAGGAAGCAGGTTAAACGATACAATGCTTACTTGTGGGCCACAGGATGAATCATGGATCACGGAACAAGGTTAACACGAAATTATATTTACTTGTTTCGTTGTCTTCAAATACCAGGGGACATGGTTAAACTGTGTGATACTTACTTTGTTGCTATATGACCTGCGGACTGCCCTTTCCTTTTCGCCTTTTCGTAGATCGCCTTGGCTTCCTCCTTCTCTTTAACTGTCCCTGGATACAGGACGCCATCTATATCTCTGTAATAAAAGATAAAATGTCGCTATCCAAATTCCTATATCTAATAAATGTTATTGGTAGATGATTATAATGTCCTTGACATGGAAGTGATATCGTATATCTGGATCTACAATATACCTATAACGGTCAAAGACGCATTGGTGCTAAATGTATTCAATACTATGCTCTTGATGCATACCATGAATTGTTAGGAATAGTTAATCGACTTAAATTTGATTCGAATTTAAATTGTTTCTTTTCGTCCTGATGGTCTTACCGATCTCCACATACTCATGTAACGTTCAGCGTTATGCAAATTAGGAACCTAATGCATTATTCGAGAGAACATGCTGGTATACATATACAATATAACCGCTCATAGGACGACAGTGTTTTTCACTGATCGGATGTGTTTGTCTCTTTGAGAGGGTTATTTGCTCGGTTCGTTACACTCATACGAATTTAAGTCAAAGTGGGAAAATAGTGTTTAAGGTTTTAAATAGCTAATCCTTAACCGCCTGAAAGCATAGATTGATTAATGAATACGGATTTCACCTGCCTACATCCTTAAGTTACAGATAAACTTAATAAATTTTTTTTTTAATTTCTTCTTGAAGTAAACCTGCCAACACTACATGATGTTATGTACAGTACATTCGCCTGCTTATCATTGCAATCCAAAGAATTGCAAAATATTGATCAAAATGTTAAATAGCTTTAGACAGTATCTTTAGAAGTCGGCTAGTTAATTCCGTTTTATCACTAAAGTTTCCAAGGAGACCGTTCAATGAATGACTTCATCGAACAAGACCTTTCTACAGATTATTATACATCAGTCGATGGTGCGGTCCAATTACTTCTGTCAGTATGTCGGAGAGCTTACATGGCAAACCGCATATTGATAATGCATTTCGCTTAATACCAAATGATCCGATAGATTATGAGTTATTAGGCATTTACTGGAACAAAAGGCCTAGACGTAAAAGATGTAAAAGATGCCCCAGGGCTTAACCTTCTACCATTACTCCAATGGTCTCGGCGTTATCCTACATCCACAGGCTTAAGAACATCCATTCAGACGCATTTATAGTCAATAAATTGCTATGTGATTTACGTACGAAAACAGTAAATGACAAACGACGACCAATTACGCTAACTATTTTAGGTTAATTGATTAAAAATCTGGATAGTTTGCTTGCGTCCCGGCATAATCAGACTCTTTTAATGATAGTGTTTTTGTTAGCTTTTTTGCTTTATTACGTGTGGCCGAAAAGGTTGCGAGAATTTGCTTCAGCATTATAACATTCAATTCTCATTAACCAAAGGTAAAGCAAGCGCTCTTCGGCTTTTATTTACTAAGTTCAAACATTCAGGAGGTAGATCTGCTCCCTTGTCACTAAAGAAATCTAAAAACAAGTCGTTATGTCCAATCCTACTAGCACTGGCGCAATAATGCAAGGTTAACACATCAATTTCGGTCCTCTTTTCACATTTGCTTGTGGCCACCCTGTTCCAAGCTTTTACTTCAATCCAGTGTTGAATCAAACGCTCGTTAAACTAAAAGTTGATCCTACAATGTATACATCACGTTCATTTGGTATTGGTGGGGGGACTTACGCAGACCAATTAAAAAGTTTAAGCACACACATTCAACACTAAAGTGGATGAGAGTCGACTGCTTTTACCAATTAAATACGAACATAATAACTTACACAAAGTCATCGGCACAGTAATATATGGTTAGCCTGTGTTTTCAATAGTCTTTGTAGGTGTTTATTGGTACCTGACTAAGTGAACTAACGGGTCACATTGTATGACTTTGACACTTTATTTCGGCTCGACTAGTGAGAACTAGCAAGTATAACCTTATAGCTTTTCTGTTATGTGAACTAGCCAGTGCTTTATATTGTGTTTGTATAAAATGTTTTGGTGTAAATGGAATTTATCAACTGTTTTTATGTAAATATAAGTTTTTCACGGAGAAGGCTTGACCACCCTAATAGCACACTAAATCATCCATAGAGTTGATCATAGTTTTTCAAAGAGGGTGTTAATCAAGCTTTTTATATGGGTGGTCATTTCAAATATGCCTTAACTACATTTTGATTAATTCTTTACGATTCTAAACGATGTTTAATTGATCATTTTGTTCCTACAGATAAGACGTCTGTTCTGCTCTGCTTCTTCAAACTCCATTATTATGTGTCTTTATATATTGATTTTAAATGTTTTAACGGTTAAGCCTAAAAAAACATTAATGAAAAGCAAAGCTACGTACAAAGTCCAAATTATAATTTGATACATTGTTTTTTAATGTCGTCAACTGTAAGTTTTCTTTAAAGTAATAAAATACAGTCGAATTGACGCCAAATTTCCCAGACGTAGAGATTACTCTATACTTTACATGTCCTTCGAGGTAACAGCTTAGATTTTTCGAGTACATTCAACGCAAACATAGCCTATTGTCCGCGTGCCCCCTTTTGGCCGTCCCGGCGCATGCGCGGTTGAGACGGATGCGCGCCATTTCGATCGCACCACACCGTGAGGTGTTTATTGTTTGTGTTGACTGATCCGTCATTATCGTATTATCGCCATACTCCTATTACATGAACTCGTTTCCAGGTGGGGGATAGAGGGCGATTTGATGTTTGGCCACATTACTCCATCGAAATAAGTTACCCACCCCCTCTTTTTGCCCCACGTTGCCTCTTCCAAATGTAAGAAACCATTGCGAAAAGAAATGATGAATTGCTCGACAAGCAATTTATCTTGTCTTGTCGCAATGGTTTCTATAGTTATGCTTGTTTCAACGTGAGGATAGAGTGCGATTTGATGTTTGGCTTTATTAATCCATTGATAGTTACCCCACCCACTCTTTCTGCCTCATGTTGTCTCTTCCAAATGTAAGAAGCAATTGGGACAAAAAAACGAGAAATTGCTCGAAGAGCAATTTATCGTTTCTTTTCCTTATGGTTTCTTTATTCATGTTCGATACGTTATTTATCATTCCTTGTCCCAATGAATTCTTAATCATTTTAATGAATGCGTCATATATAATGTTGTGTAGAAATGCTGTTTTCTAGTTGCAATGGATCAGTCTCAGAATTCCGTGCGGCGGTTAGTAGGGAAACTAGAGTAGAGTAGTGGGTGGAGGTGATAAAAGATGAGGGTGGTACTCCTGAACACGCCTGTATCATTTCGCTTTGTTTAGAATGCAGCCACTGTCTGCCAGAGAATGCCCATTCTTTGGTCTAAAGTTATCTATTTATTCTTAGATGATTGAAGTTTAGATTTGTATAAACGTAGACCACATTCGCATTGTCTTATCCTTCATTCCATCCCAGACATTACTTCAGTTACGATTTTCCAAAATGTAACTGTCACGTTATTCAGTGCAACTATTTACCATCAAGGTTATTCAATGCCACAATATCATTTCTACACTTTGAGAGCAGTTCATATAGATAACAAAAGTTGTTTTTATATTGAAAATCGAAAGCTTTTCAATTAAGATTCTCAATCGAAAGAGCAAATGGTGTCATGTGGACAACACTATACATATCCATGATCCACGCATCCATTCTATTTTCAAGAAGGGTTAAAATACTCATATAGAAGAATAACTAAAGTTATGGTGTGTGGAAAGTAAACAAGGATTACTTGCAACGTGGGTTTTCTTTATTTTCAACAATAACTTTAAATTGATTTTGACGAGGACATTGTTTTCTTTCATAAATTACATTTGACGGCTGGTTTGGCTTTCACAGCCTTGGTCGAGCATAAGGCCTTAATGTAAGGTCGGGAAGAATAATAAAGAGAAGTCGAGTCTTGAACTCAGGACCCTTGTGTTCATTCCAAGTCGGACACACTGAGTGGGGAAATGGACTTTTTACTTTCCACATCATATTTCTAAAATTGGATTCAAACTCATGCTCGGGCTATCTTGTGTAAGGACAATTAACGCATTACTACGAGACTGTATAGAATGGTTTGGCATTTGTGCACTGGATACCTTACAGAAAGCAATTAGTCTACGGTGTGTTGGTATTAAACAGATCACCACACTTCCTTCCCCGCCGTTTTATTTTTCCTTGTCGGAACAACTGTATCTATTTCGAGTTTCTGTTTGCGCCTGCCAAACATTTTTAGACTTCTATGATAAAGAGGGCGAGTACAGAACCGTTGTTAAACCAGAAATATCGTATATTCTTCATTGAGATAAAGGAGCTACCGTATTTTATTTAAACTATATCGAGATTAAGTTTATGTTTTATATGAGAGTCACGGACAGAAAGCACTGCTTGACTTTATATAGCATCCAGCTTTACTTAGAACCTTCGTTAAAACATTTGAAAATAAATATCTTGCAGGGATTTTCTATTCAAATGCGATAAAAGAAATACTACAAGGAACGTACTGACGTATTAACTTATAGAAAGCATCACCTAGTTAACGTAGCGAAACGGTAATCAGGTTTTGTTTGTTTGCTTGTAATCAAACAGTGTGTCCCACAACATTTCCCCCATTCCACAGACGTTTGATTGATACGATCTACCCGTTATTGCTCTGGAGGTTGTCTTCCAGCCAAAGAGCTCTTCCGAATACTAAAAGTGTCACAAAGGGAACACTTTCTATTATCGTCTTGTAGGTTTGGTTTATTATATGATCTAGCCGGATATCGAGGTTGGGACTACCCCACAAGGGTCGAATACTCTACCTTAGCGCCCACCCTGTGGTTAAGATGATCAACAAGGTTCAACCTGTTTATGACGAATGAGCATTGTTTATCTAAAGATACTTTCATGATGACGATACATCTTATGAGAAATAACGATCGCTGTTTAATGAAGAATTGATGTATGGCCATCATACGTTTCCTTATCGGACGGATGTACTAAACCAGTCGAGCATGCAATTCTGAAAACATACATATTAGGCCACCGCCCTTAAATAATGGTTAAAAATAGGTTATTGAATTAGCACCCTGCATTTTTAGCTGTTAGTTATCATTTGTACATATACATCAAGTATGTCATCTCTTAAGATGGTAACTAAATACCTGATTAAGCCTTTATTATCGCCTGCTCGGTGAAATTAAGACTACTTGGGCTACACATTTACCCTATTTAACTTTTTGTAGTTATAAATCATGATATAAATCATAAATTCCATGAATATTATCCATTCTCTGAAGCTTAATAGATACATCTACGTTTGGTGACCAGGTAAAACGTGGAGCCTAACACCTTGTCACATTACGTGCCGGTTTTGAGTGTATTTGAAGCAGACAGAATAAGACATAGATGTCTTCAATACTATTCTGATGCGTCGTTTGAATTCAATATATCCATCTGAGGTCAAATCAAGCTTCACAAAATTGTTCCTTTTATGTTTTCCCAGCGGCAGTCTACCTCTTATACAAATCGGATTATTCCAGTACCGGGGGTTTTTGCTCAAGGTCATCAATTTAAGAACCAGGCCATGAAGGTTTTGACTTTTCTTTCACCTGATGATCACATTTATGACGTCCGACGTTAATACGGTTTTAACCAAAATCAATAAGGTCTCGCGTCTGTGACCAGCTAGTTTTGATCCTATGCCGTTTTACTGATGAATTTCTTGCATTGAGTATATTAGTGCATGTTTTGTCGTTTCCATTACAATTGGTGTACGAGACTGTGTACTATGATGAACACAGTAACTGGTGTCCATACCGGTTTCGACACCTTAGGTACCGAATTTTCGAACGGTACATATGAGCATTGCTCCTTAGAAAGAATGGAACGTTTGCGGTCACAGATGTATATATCTCGAGGCCAGAGATGGTGTTGCATGATGTCCAGCATCGTGCTCGTAATTTATTATTTTCTTTATTATATTCCGTCATTATTACCGCGCAAATACATACGATTCACGCGGATCAAATCACACGACAGAAAGATCCGTGTTACCATGCGAGCAAATATGTACACATGCTTCGTAACGTTTTCCTCCGTCATCTAAATACCAAAACAATTTGAATAAACTAAGTATTCTACTGATTTTGTTATTTAAAACCATTACTATTGTTAAGAAAATAATGCTTTTATTATTGATAAAGTCCATGTATAAAATGATATGAGTTTCACGGTGCAGCATCTTCGTCGGAAATGTTATTTGCTTCTCGTTGATAGAAAACAAGGCATCTCAAACGACCTTCGGTCTCGCGAGGTACACATTTTCTCATGCATATCGAAATGATTATTACAAACCCGATAAGATTATTACCTTATCATATTCCGTATCTCCTAGCCTTGTCAACAATCCAAGAAACATGAATCCCTTACCTATCGTTGTTAATAACTTAGAAATTGGTAAAAACATATTCATATGTAAAGGTAGTTGTATATCAAATACACTTACGTTAAATGAAAGCTTGAATACTTACAGCGTAAAATTTGAGATGAAAGCAGCCTTGGGCAGACTGACGTCAAATGTTGCCTCCCTGGCGTCGTACAGCTCGTTAACGACAGTTGACGTCACAACCGTCTCGGCAAACCGGTACACAATGTCGGATCGAATGTGGATGGAAACAACTCGGGGTCCCTGAAAAGAACCATGGCTAATATATAAGTTACTCATGACGATTAAAGAAGTCCATGAAAAAGGCTGACGTCTTATGATTTCTCCAAACCCTATATTGTGGGTGCAAAGGCTTCAGAACCGCGTTTTTCAAAAGCTAAATTCTTAAGTTCTTCTTTTTTAGATGCCCCAAAATGTTGGAACTTGAGGTCCAACATTTTGGTTAATTTCTTGCACAAACTTCTTTAGAGCTTCTTTAGAGCTCAATAGTGTTGGTACCTGAGGTACAGATTACAGGCGGACTCCCTGAATATACTGCTTAAATACATCTTTAATTTCCTATAGGGTTTATTTTAGAATTGTACTCCCCAAACACATTGTGTTGACGTTTTTAATACCATATAGTGTCGGTACACGTATCAGAGGTCAATATAAAGGGTGTTTTCACTAAAGAATACTTTTTTATTACTTATTTAAACCCTTTAGTGTGGGACACATTAGACTTGTGATGGTGAGACGATGTTATGAGCACTAAACTAAAGGACCTGTCTTATAGTCTTAAAAATAATGCCTGCAAAAGACCCTTAGACATCATATGCCTATACCGTAAGTTGGAATAGGTCGATGGAAATAAATCGGACCCTCTACTGGAAAAGTATCGTTCGTACAAAATGAATTACTTCCTATGATAGAAAGACATAGGAAAATCTATATTGGCGCATTTGTGATAATTTGAATAACCTTTGGAACAAACACAGAGGTTCGGATAGAATTTGTGCTCGTATCTTATGTGCGAGGTGTTCAAATTCACAGAAATAACCTTATTTTGTAAGTTTTCAAAAGAACCGTCAACGAGACAATTTTTACTATGAATTACCACCGTAATTAGCATTTATGTCAGTGAACACTGGTAGTAATCAAAATTCCGATAGGAATTATTGCCATGTTATTCTAATAAGTGCTCCAAAAAGGGATCTTTAGGCAACAGTGCTGCAGTGGTAGAACGTCAGCCTCTTGTACCCATGGTTCTGTGTTCGATTCCTGTAAGAGGCGAGATACGAGCCAACATATCAGCGCGAGTACTGGTTTTAACCAGGAAGCAGGCATCGAGAGTGAGTTTATATTATCTTAAAGCTTCCACCACAACCGATGTAAAATATATGAGTTTAAACCTAAAAGAAGGGATTTCGATTCGAGAGAACTTTTGAATTATGTATAGGAAGCACACATTTTAGCCGAATCTATGTACATAGATATCATACGGATTATCTTATGATTGAGGCATACCGATAGAAGTTCCAAAATAAATTGCGCTCTCAGCTATATCACTACATCAAAAGTACTTCAGATTTAAGTTATAACATATCTAGATGGGAAAATTGGTATGTTACAATTACATAGTTATATACGTAAGGTGTTCAAATGGCAAGTTCTCATTTTAACAAGCAATTAATGCAATTGGCTGAAGTGTTTTATAAGAGATCTACTCGATCATAATCAGGAGAATGTATATATAGAAGCAGTAAGACCTTGTTGATAACCCAGACTCATGCAGCAGACAATATACTAATGACGCACTATGTATCTGTAAAACAGTGCGCTGAAAACAATATGGTATGATAATGTAGGATATTTTTTTAGAGAAATATTTCTTAAAAATAAATTAACCCTTTATCGTAAATGTGAATTGCTTGTATCCAAGGGTACCGTTTTACTAAACAGTTTACGCTTAAGGTTTGCGTAAGCCTAAAACAACAATTCCTCTTATTTCAAAATTGGGCAAGGCAATATTGCAAAGTAACACATCATTTGAATCGTCTCTCCGAGACGCTTCCAATGATGTGTCACATTGCAATATTGTACTTTCATTGAAGATACTACCCATGTGTATCAGTTATGGTTTACGCAAACATTTTCCGTAAGTTGTTTAGTAAAACGGGCCCCAGGAGTATGCTTTCCGTTTCACAAGGACATGGGGTGTTAAACGAAATAGATATTTCTGTTGTAGACGATATTTGAATCATTCGAATCACAAAACCCTTATTATTTCTGATCAGACAAAATCTTGCTTATGGAGGTTTTATATAGTAAAGGTTCATCAACCAAACCGGAGATTAACGGGTCCAATTCGCTTCCCGGTCATATTTCGAGGAAATGCATGGTTAGTGGTTTGAAAGGCTTGATGAAATTCTACCCCAGAAAGCATGGAAATTCGACAGAAACTATATGTCACAAGCATTTCAGAGGTTTTGTTCACATTGTACTGATACGGGTGCTTAAAATGACCAAATGAAAAAGTTCTTTGAGCATTTGTTTGGCTAAATCTCATTAAAGAGCCTTTTCATGTAGCCGTTATTTAGGCTACATGAACGTATTTCAATATTGTAAGGGTATCTGTAGCCTTTCATCTTGCGTTCAGTCTTATCTTCTTTAGATATATGATTTTGCTGGTTGAATCAAACGATAGTGCAGCTGCAAAGTGGGAAATAAACAGGAAGTAAATCAGGAAAGATTCCTATCAGCAGGTACAGTTTGTCCCATCAAATCCGAGACTATATAATTCGCGGTAACCTCTAATCTTTTTTTTTTCAAGTGGGAAAATTAGAAATAATGGAGTCGACAGTTATGCAGTTTGAAAACAGCCTTTATCAAACGATATTCGGAAGTCATTATTGTAAAGAATTTGAGAATCGAATTATAGGATAATATCCTCACCGTTGGTGTTTTCTTTCGTCGTTTATTGCAAACATGTGTTTAAACCAACTACCAAACAATAACTTCATTGCAGAAGAATCTGGAAAACATTGTGGGAAAAGGGGAAATTGCTTTTAACAAGCAATTTCTCCTTTTTTCCACAATGTTTTCTGCCCTATCAGCATATCAGTTTTCAATTTCCTCACATTTTGAAATGTAGTCTGCAACCTCTTTTAATTTGGGACATTCGATAATTTGGTGTTTGGTAAAGGGTTAACGTACATGTTTATACATGTTGGAAACTCCTCCTTAGCTTTTTTCAGCGGTTCATTGCAGATTACCCGCAAAGATCATCACGATTTACGATACATCGTGAACCAGATGCATTAATAAATAAATCTTTGAAGATTAGAGAAAATACCTATCATTCGTTTAAAAAGCTTGTACCTGCCATGTCTTAATTGTTTATAAACAGCGAATTGTAAACTTCATGTGTTAATGAATTTTATCATATATCATGAGCGACATCGATACAGTGGTAAAGTGTCGGCCTCTGGTACCGAAGGTCCCGGGTTTGGTCCAAGTAAACGGCGAATTGGAGATGCAAGGACTATCAACAAATCGGCGCAAGTACTGTTCATGTATCAATGAAACAGATATGAGAGCAGATTTGATAAGTACTAAGCTTTGATTCTAAGTACAGTACCACATATTTCTAATTAATGATAACACCTTTTGTTCTGAAACCCCTTTTTGTGCGAGGAAGACCAAAGAGAAAATGTACGCTTCATTCAAACGTTATACATTAAACCGGAAGTTCCCCTCTGACGTTTGAGATACGGCACCAGATAACGCAGTGAGATACAGTAGAACGAAGGTAAGAAATCCGTGTTACTGAACTGGACATAAACATGAGTAGCGTTTATCATGATTAAGTACAATTCAGAATTTGCGTAAACATTCTCTCTTTTTTTCAAAACTGAGGCGAGTAATATTGCAAAGTAACGCATCATTGGAATCATCTCTCCGAGACGCTTCCAATGACGTGTCACATTGCAATATTGTTCTTTTATTAAAGATAATATCCATATGCATGTAAATCGATTTCGACTTACGCAAACATATAACATGATTTATTTGATAAAATGCTACACTAGAAATGTATTTGTAACGACTTGTATGTGTTTTGAGGGTGCTGTTATGAACATTTCTCGAAATTACCTTTCATTTTTTGGATCAAAGCTAGAACAATCCTTATTGAAAATGAAAATGGTCCTCAGTAGGTATATTTCCGCAATGTAAAAGAAAATTAATGATGGTATCCATTGCAAGTCTTGGTTACTGGTCCGTGTGTATACGTCGCACTAAACAGGGTATAAAGACGGACCAGGGCCTGTCTCACATGGATTCGTACAATACGTAAACATAAAGAGGGACAGACCGCCAAGCATTAACTTAGGCGTGACGCATTAGCTTATACCTTTCCTGTTGAAAGGATTGCATTAAAGCATCTTTTTCAAAAAAGATATTCATAAAAAAGCATAACTCTTTAATAAACATTGCAAAAGCCGCCAGCTTTCGACGTCTGCCAAAACTGCTTTGTATACTCGTTCATATAATGGTAAATGTCATTTATATCGATGAATTATCAACAGACAGTTTGCGGGTTGGAACAAGATAAGTTTATCTGTACCCATCACTCTGTAATTCCGACATTATCTTAGAGTAAATACATACGAAACAAGTTTACCAAAAGAAAGATCGTTCGGTTTAGTGATTTCTGATTTTGACTAAGTCGTTGTTATCGAGCCCCATTGGAGTACTTCTGTTAAGCTCGAGACTTCCAAATTCAATGTTTCAACTCGACAGTCACAAGTGCATTTCTACTTGTGCGATTGGTAAAGCATAATGGTGCATGTAATTTCTTCTGCCAATATAGACGCTTGTTTTTTCCATGGAGGCGTTCGTTTGATCTGTTACACATGTGCAATTGCGTGTCAGTGGGAGAGTGGGCATCGACTGTTTATTTACAGAAAAGAAATTACTTGTCTTGTTCCACGATAAAACCTGAAGTGCGTCTCGGAACACTCAGCATGTGCACCGAAACCTGTGTAGGTAGAGGCCCGACACAAGACAGTGTGAATAGGGAACAGATAGAATAATAAAAACAGATCTGAGAGGTACCTAGACATGATTCATTTTGAACTGTATATCGTGTTCAGCTATGACTCAGCTTGTCTAGGTTGGTTTTGTTACGGTTTTACGTCATTTTCAACATAATTTTAATCATTTCTCTGCGGTCGGCGCATATATCTATGATTCGTGTGGGGTGGGGTTTTTTTTGTTTTTTTTTTTCAAAAAGTACACTGATTACCTCCTTTCCATATGTGTATAGTTTAACAGTGCTAAGAGACAAATTGATCGTGTCGAATTAGCTTGATTTTAAAACAACCGAACAGGTCAAACTTGTTGAGCAATACATTGGGTAGAATTTACAGATGTATATTTTACTTTATCTCTTAAAGGTTTACAACCTCGGGAAGGATTTTGTTCTATTGTTTTATCTTTGAGGTTTTATCAGGGAAATTAATCCACTACCTAACGTGATATTACTGAAATACTGTGAAAAGAACACAAAATAGACACTCTTTCGGAGATAAGGTTATTATATATATATTCTTTTAAACGACCACAATAAAACGAGACAAATTCGTGGAGCATTCAACAACTCACATCATAGCACGGGCGCAAGTTATTCAGAGAGCTTCGGTAGGAGGCTCCCGAGCTCTCTGAATGACTTGCGTCCTGTATTAAGATGGCATCAGATTAAATTACCTTCCATGCCCTGTATGAAGATGGGCGCTTCAACCATAGTCGACTCTAATTGATTAATCTCAGACTTTTCTGGCTCCAAGACGGGCCTCCCTCGATACAATAAACCATTTCAATAGAATACTTCAAGGCTATACACATTCTAATGGTTGATAGCATCCATTTTTCAGTCTCCGGTAAAATGACGAATTTGTTTACACAAGTGTTTTCCAGGCGTTGAGGGAGGGGCAGATTCGCTCTGTGGTACATTCGTTTTTAGCTAACTCAGCATTAAGCATTAATTTATCGCTCTGGTTATTGCTGCTGATTTTAGACTGTACTGTTTAATCAAAATAATCTAGGATATCTTTGAATAAACGCACACCGTCACAGTATCACTTCTATGTACACGCTAATCCATCATAACTTAATTCATATGCTAACTTTGATTCAGTTGGAACAGATGGCGTAAAAAGAACATTGCAATTAAAATAATTCTCCTCCGTTACACATGTCCTAATCAAGATGAAAGTAATTGTGTTTTGTAACACCAACAAGTTTAACCTATTCCCTTGTGTGATACTTCCTGACTTGTACAAATTGCAAGCATCAATCAAACGTAAGACAAACTATTTAATGCTAAATGGGAGCAATCTATTTGTTCGTCCTAGTGATTTCGTAAACCTACTATGTGTTATAGATGTGCCAAGATGAGCTATTATGGAGTAAAGAGGTGTATCATAATTTGACATGTTTTATGAATGTAAATGAACGTAAATTAAGAAGATCCTAGTAGCATCATCCAATGGTGTGTCGGAACTACAGTCATTATGAAACCCACTAGCACCAGCAGATACTAAAGGTAATTTGACTAATCGTTTACGAACGGTATTTCACTATACTACGCTGTACTTGTTGTACCAATCTTTATTGTTTCAATATTTGCATTAAATGTCTTGTGCACTTGATGTTTACAACTAGCGTTTCCTAATGTTATATAAATTAGGAGGTATACATATCAGCTCACAGTTTTAAACAGGATACTGCTGGTTATTCAGAAAATACATCAAATAGGCGATACCAGAAACACACATTGTTATATGGATTATATCATCTTATTTTATTAAGATTTCACGAAACTTTTGACTCATGATTTGTAACGAAACATAGATTGCGTCTTATCTGTCTGTCTGGTATAAGTTATACCAAAATAGATCATTATCCATGTTATCCAATTACAGTGATGTCTCGTTAATCCGAATATGGCCGTTCCAAACAAAATGTCCGGTTTACCGAATAATCCGGACAAATGAAGCAGAGCATGTTCTTATACACATTGAGACATAAACGGTCTGTATGCACGTGTAAACTACTAACCTTTACCAAACGCCTAATTGTCGACCGTCCCAAATTGAAAGAGTTTGCAGACGACATATCAAAACGTGATGAAATTCAAAGATAATCTTCTGATATGGCAAAAAACATTGTGGGAAAAGGAGAAATTGCTCGTCACGAGCAATTTCTCCTTTTCCCACAATGTTTTCAAAAGTCGTCTGCAACAAACTGCTCAAATCATTCCTCTGTTCCCTTACAATTTCGTTCGGATTGCGAGACATCCGGATAATCGGGGTCCGGATAAACGAGGCATCACTGTATATCAGTTGTTAGTATAGTGATACCTTTATAGTTTTGGAAAGGCCTAAATTTCTGGCAAGTTTACTTTAAGAGAGAAATGTATGGATGTTTTAAGTCTGTTTTCTAGAACCATTCTATGGGGATAAAAAGAAAAATTCATCAATCTTTTTCATAATTTAAAGTTGATTGCTCATAATGGAGAAAATTCGAAAGTCAAATTATCTTTTTTAAAACAATACAGTGTTTGTATTGTTACATGACGTACACCAAAAAGTAGTTAATGAAATCAATATATCTAAATAGGTACATTCTTAATGAGGTAGTTCCAAAAACCGTTGTAACACTTTTGAATCTAAAAACATATTCATCCACTGTAAACACTAAACTTTAATACGAACTTATTTGCTTTCGATGGCCATTCCCCAGTGTATATAAAGAGTTACTACGGCATGGCCGGCATGGTACGGTGTCTGAAGGTTTGAAGCTATTTGATCGAACAGAAAACAACATGTGTGGTCAAGAGATTAAGAAGTTGGTCTAAGATCTCGAGGTCCCGGGTTCGATTTCCATTTATTCCTCTGGTTCCGCTGGGTCGTTCTTTGGCAAGACAATTCAAAGGTCTAGCATAGTACTGTTAAGTTCAGGAAAGCCGAATCATAACTTAAAGTATTGTTGACATGGTCTTAAATCCAAAAATAGATATGCAACGTTGACGAAAAGCTCTTTTAAACATTGAATCTAACAGTAGTAAAGGAGAGGACCCTGGCCCCAAACCGGTGGGGCCAGGGTCCTCTCCTGTACCCAGGGTCCTCTACTAACCCGGGGTGGTAGAGGACTCTGGGTACAGAAATCGTTGAAAAATGACTAAGTCCGTAGGTTCCTGGGTAAAAAGTTGAAAAAATTGTTATAAAGTTATAAGTTCTTAGGTTAGGGCAAGAAATAAGAAAGAATACCCCTGAAAATTTCTAAGTCCGAAAATGGATCGAAAATTTTCTAAGTTCAAATTCTGAGTAAAAATGACTAAGTTCGAATTCTGAGGTAAAATTTTCTAAGTTCGAATTTTGAGTAAAAATGACTAAGTTCGAATTCTGAGCAAAAATGACTAAGTCCGAAAATGGGTCAAAAATTTCTAAGTTCGAATTCTGAGATTGATTGACGGACGTAAACATAAGAGAACTGTGGTATATGACCATGGTGCTCTTTAACCCTTAAAGTAAAACGACTTGACAAATATGAGAAGTTCTTTCGAGAGAACTGGTTGGCCCTGAAAAGGGCCGTTTGGTGTGTACGCTGGAATGGAGTGGCTTAAAGGTGTGAGCATCCAAAATTTGCCCCACACACCGGACATCTTCGATGACGGCTATAGGATGACACTATGTTTCCGTGTTGTCGCCACTCCACAGTCCGTCGGTACACTACTTTAACAATTCGCACATCGTCCTCCTGCGACCTTTGATGGATAATTGCCCACATGTCAATCAACCCTCTCTGCAGGGTGTTTAGATCCTCGGAGACTTTTAGGATTGCGTTCCGTAACTGATCCATGCTAGCAGTAGGAGTAAAATAACAGCGTTAACCTCAAATGACGTTGCTTTTATACTGTTAAAGCGGGTTAACGTCCAATGAAATTAGAGGAGCACTGAAGTAATGTCCAATAAGATTTGGTGTAAGTAACGTCCAATGGAAGTGCACGTTGGTTACAGGGAATAGGGAAAGTTATTGGCGGGATAACTGAAAAGGGGTTATTGGGAATCCTGATGCAGAAATTCTCATACTTAGTAATATAGGTATAAGATTAAGGAAATGGGTAAACGTAACACATCTTGTATGAGGGTATAACAATAAAAGACAAAATCATGTATTATATTGAACAGTAAACTTTTAATTAACTTTGTAAGAACAGTAACATATGAACTATATACAAGTAAAAGTAAATTAAATTACAGTTTTAGAGATTTTGTGCACAAAGTTCCATAATTCTGATAAAGCCATGTCTTTATAAACTGATCGTTTCTATGATGGTTGATTGTATAAAACGTTTTCTGCAAACATTTTGGTAGGTTTGATCCCTGTGAAGCAGTGGTTAGAGCGAATATACAGTAGGCTCCACATGTTTGACCAAGTAAACTCTGTAGAGTCTGTTTATTGAAAGTCCATCTTGTTGTATGGTCCTGAATAAAGTTAAGTACTTCCTTTTCCATTGGTGGGAATCCGTACGAATCAAAGTAAAAGATATCGTTGTTTGCGTTGAATATCACGGCAACCCAATGTTCGCCTTCTTCAGTAGAAGGATCTGTGTTAACGATATAAGCTTTGATATGGTACGGTTTTCGTTCCGGTAGTTTATCTTTTGAAACCACTTCAGCATTTAGATTTTTAATCCATACACCACGGTCCAATATATGTTGTAATTCATAGCCATACATAATTGATTACGTTGTTTTTAGTTTTCCCACGAATGTTGTACCTTTTCACGCCAATTATCCAACCACATATCGTTAAATCCGCAAAGTACATTTGTCTTTATACTCTGCCATAATGTGTAGGCTTCTACAATTTCACAATCGTTTAATTGTAGTTCTTGTAAGTCTGGATACCACTTCTCCATAACTTTGTAAGGGTTTAAGTTCATCATAGCTTCATGTATGAGTATGTTTGTTTGTTCGTGACGATCCATGAACATACACATAGGATGTTGTAGCTGACTAGGGTGATCTATCTGGCATCCTGGACACTGATTATGCACTTCCTCAATGATTAAGTTCTGTAACTCATCCACCATATGTTTATCAAAGGATGAACAAATATCCAGTCTTCGAACGTTTTGACTTTTAGATGGATATTTCACGTTCTCAGCTCGGTCTCGTAAACGTATAGCGTATTCATGTCCCAACATCTTGTTAATAATCTGTGATGATCTCTCTTAAACTGTTAATTTCGATTTGATTATCAAACTCCGCAAAGACAAGAACGTTGATGACTTGAGCAAGGGCTTGTGCAAACTGAAGTTCTATCCTTAGATTTCCAGTTCTTATAGGATGGAGATGTCCCCCTTCACTTCCTTGATCAGGTGTGAGATCATATCCCCAGATACAATAACCATTTGCGTAATCTTCTTTAGGAATGTCAAATGATTTGTTAAGTCCTAACGCCGAAACTGTTTGATACATTGACATGTATGATTTGAGAAATAAGTTGTTCTCAAAGTCAGGTTCAAACGGTCGATTGTGAATACTATGTCCATTACAAGAAACATCCAACTTTGAAAGGTTAAAGTGCCCGAAATAAAATGGATTAGTATTGTAGGCACCATTAAAAGCAGCATTTGTTACCATTGCAATAAAAATACGTTTTGGAAGTTGTCCTTGAAATAAATGATCTTCTACTTTTGACTGTAAACCATTTCCAATAGTAAATGTTTTTACTTCCACTCGTCGTAGTGGAATTTTCATGTGATTCTGAGCAATTGCTTGATTAAGACCATTTGCAATAACTGGAAGTAACTCAACATTTCGAACATTAAGACTAACTTTCTCAAGTACCAATTTTGCAGGGACTGCACCAACTCCCCCAGTTAGGCAAAAGTTTAAAGGAGCTCTGTTTAATCTTAGACGAATTTCAACCCCATTTGGTAAATATTTCTCCTGTTGAAATATATCGAGATGTAGTCTGCCAAGTAATTCACAGGTTTTACTTTGTGATATTTGATTAAACCTTAATACAAGCCCTGCATTTTCTCCATCAATGGCTAAAGCGTTGAATTGACCGGCAGTATCGTTTGCCCAAAGATCACCAGCATTTAAATGTGTTAATTTACTATCTTTGCTATACGACAGAAGATTTTCAAAGTATGCTTTGTATGGATATGTGTCTAGATTACTGGTTATCAGTTTGTTGTTTAAGTACAAATCGATACTGCTAAACATGCTATGCAAAAAATTATTAACTGGTGCAATGTTGTCGTCGGCATGCAAATTAGTGCCATCGGCTCTTGTTATTTTAAACCTTACATACAAATATGACTGTGACAGGTCTGTCCAATACTCTGTTTGAGGTGGAATGTTGAATTCGATCGGGGCATAATTAGCTAACGGTGCTACAGGAAAATGTTCAATCCATTGACTTTCTTGCATAGATGTCATTGTGGGTGGTACAGAAACCACATCTAACTCAGATTTACTGCATTCGCATGACCCGTTTTGCATCATCTTTAATCAAATATATCTAAGTGTCTTTGATTTGTACGACGTTTCTTTGAAATGATCCTTCTCCTTCGAGATGTAGATTGTAACTGAGATCGTTTTTGAGGTTTTCTTTTATTTATCTTTGGTTTTTGAAGCAAAGTTTCACCAACAGCTCTTGCAGTTTCTTTTGCACGCGATAGTAAAACATTTTTTGGTTTTTTACCATGTAAAAAAATATCTTTGGCTGCACCTATTCCTTGTTTAATACCTTCTTTCTTTAATGCATGCAAACCTGTCTTTACAAGTGGTGTTACAGTTCTTAATGCAGCTTTGAATAAAGAACCTAAGCCATAACCATATTGATGTTGCACACCTCGATAAACTGGAATCATGTTTTTTATTTTTTTCCCAAAGTTTTTTCTAAAAATGTTTTTTTATTTTTTCTAAAATGTTTTTTGGTAAAATGTTTTTTCAAAAATGTTTTTTTATTTTTCTAAAATGTTTTTTCTAAAATGTTTTTTATTTTTTCTAAAATGTTTTTTGGTAAAATGTTTTTTCAAAAATGTTTTTTTATTTTTTCTAAAATGTTTTTTTCTAAAATGTTTTTTTCTAAAAAGTTCTTTGTGAAAACTTTTTATTCGCTAGTGAAAACTGTTTTAATGAAAACGTTTTATTTATTTTTCTTTGTTCCGTCGAAAATGTAACTTAACGATTGTCTTGCCAACTACAAACTGAACAGGAATACCTGCATCACCAGTTATTTGAATGTTAATTGTATCAAACTCTGATTTTGAAACTGGAATGTATTGAACATTTGTTATTTCATGGTTAATGTGCTGACTACCATGTACATTTTCGTGGGCATTAGATGTTTTAAAGGGGGTTACACGAAGTATTGGTGCTAGGGTGTCCCCAATAACATTATATTCTGCAATATCTGAATAAATGTATAAATGGCTATATCCTGCATCTAAATTTGGACTGTATTTAAACATTTGCATAATGTTATGTCCTGGATATAATGTTTTCCCCATAAATTCTGGATCACCACCCAATTTTAAAAACAGAAAAGGGTGAAACTTTACTCCTGTACGACCTATATTATTGAAACCAAACTTAGGTCGCTTAAATTCCTCAGCATAACCAATTTGAAATGTTATGTTTTCTGAAGCAAGTTCATCTCCTATGCAGTTTTGTAACACCTCATTCATTACACCTAACACATGTGCAGGGCTATTGTAAGATCCTGGTTGAAACTTAAAACGTATACCCCATTTACTTGGTTTGCCTGAGGTTTTGTTTTTCTCAATTACATACATTGACAGATCTTTTTTCTTATCACTTTTTTCTATTAACTTATATAAATCTACATTGGCTGTAATAATGTGAAAATCTGCTTCGACTTCCGATATATTCAAAAATTGTGAAGGAGTTATTAACTGAGCCAATCCAACTTCCCACATTTCTTTTTCAAGATGAATTGTTTTTGGTAACTTAACTTTGTAACAACATTGTGTGTTGTCAGGATGCATGTCTAAAGAACTGTCACTTGGAAGAGTTAGATAAAACGAACTCATGTTTGCCATCAGGAAAATCAAACTGTTTGCTTTGTTTATTAAACTTAAGTCCTGGGGATGGTAAAATATAACCTAAGGAACTGCTTAGTAAAATTAACCACAATTCGCGATTGTCACTTTGTATACTTAAATGTACTATTGATGTTGCAATGATTGCATAAATTACAATAATTTGTGAAACAAAAGTAAACTGATTTTTAGGAACACGATTTCCGCAACATGTATATTGGGTAACTTTGCCACTATTAATACTTTCGGTACCAGACTCAATATTACACTGAGAATGCATGGTAGATGTAGTCTGTTTTTATATATCTTTTCTGTAAAGAATTCGTCAAAAGTTTCAAACAACATATGATTCTGGAATCCAACTTTGAAATTTTTTAGGATAACCTTTCCAATTTACTTTTATTTCTTTAACAATACGCTTTCCTTCACGTCTTGTACGTTTATCGAGCACTGATTCAATTTCATAGATTTCATTATCTTTTATAAGTTGTAATTCCTCACCATAAAATGTCCCCATAATCTGTTCATTATTTAAATCCTTTAACTTGTAAGTTATTGGTAATGTTTTATTTACATGGGTTATTTCAAATATTTCTTGTGTCCAGTTTGGTAAATAACCTTTATCAAACGTATGTTTTGTTTTATTAATCCGTACTTTATCTTTTACTCTAAACTTTGGTTTTAAATCTTTTTTCTTTAACTCTTTTTTTTTTGGAGAATACAATATCTCAGAAATCTTAGCTTCATTGCATGGTTTTACTGAGTCTGGGGAAGTTTGAATACTTCTGTGAAAAGTTGTATTGTAATTATTAACTAACTGGTTAAGTACATCGACATAACGTCGTGTTTTGTTATGAGTAAAATATTTCCACATGCGAGTTTTCAAAGTTCTTTGAAATCTTTCGACAATGCTTGCTTTTGTTTCTGGATTATCAGTTGTAAAAAAATGAATTTGATTCTTTTTCAAAAAATGTTGAAATTCTCTGTTCTTAAATTCTGATCCTTTATCAGTTTGTAAAGACAAAGGTTTTCGTTTTGACTTTTTCAAAATTGACTGAAATGCAATAATTAAAGTTTTACCCGTTTTATTTTGAATAGGTATAACCCAAGCATATTTTGAAAATACATCAATGATACAAAGTAAATATCTGTTATTATTATTTTGTTTTGACATTTTCTGCATATCGGCTAAATCTGCTTGCCATTGATAATCAATACCTCCCACAACAGTCTTTCGTCTTTTAAATTTTTTACGAATGGGTTTATGCAACGTATAGGTTGTTTCACCTTCCAACCATTCTTTAACGTCTTTATACTTTATCTTTTTTAAAGTTGCTTTTGCTTTTTGATACAAATATCTTGGGCTAGAAAATGCTGTTTTACTTTTTGGGTCATAGTACAACTTGTTCAATAAAGAATTTAATTTACGATGTTGTCCTTTTACCAAGCCTCCCATCTTTGACGGTTTGACCCAACGTTTTGTTTCTTTATAGTTGATTTTTTAACAGTCGATGGAGGGGTCATTAATTCTTGGGTATAATAATCTTTTAAACGTTCTTTTTCAACGGGGTCTGAGTACGGCGATGCTTTGTGAACTTTACTTAAAGATTTAAGTCGTTTAGATGTTTTTGGTGTACTCATTTTTGGGGTACTCATTTTCGGGGTCCTAAAAGTTATTTCGTTATCACTATCACTATTTGTGTGATCGTGTTTGTGCATCCATTTCCATCTAACAACATTTCCAACAACTTCTTGTGGAACATTTGTTTCATTTAAAGCCTTTGAAAATGTTTCCCAGCCTTTCGGCTCAACACCTTTTCTTTGACGCAATGTATCATTTATAAGATCTATTATATTAGATCCAGGAATTTGTGTTCCTTTATATGTTACAACCCCTTGATTATTCCAAGATAAATTGTCGTTATCTTTCAACATATTTAAAAGCAATCCTGCTTTTCTTTGCATTGTTTTGGGTACACTTTGCAAAATACGATCTTGCATTGTATCAGATACTACGTTTTGCTTATGGGTACTATCTGATGGTATAATATTTGAGGGCACTTTAACTTTTTCGAGTGAGTTTTGTAACTTAAACAAAGTTTCACCATACCTTTGAGCCTTTTCCGTTTCCGATAATGCAGAGTTTTCCAAAATAGTATTCATTTTGCTTTGTTGTTGTGCAACATCTGTAACTTGGGGATTTGGTGGCAAACGTGGGTTATGCATTTGTTCCGCTTTAATTCTTTTAATCTCTTCTAATAATTGTACAGGAACAACAGCCATTTTTCTGACAGACATTTTTTACAAAGATTTGATTGCACCACCAATACCTCCGACTACAACTTTTGTTAATAAAGGCAATAATGGACCTAGAAGAAGTGGTAGAAATCCTCCTTTTTGATTTAAAATACGTTTCTTCTTTTGAATAGAAACTGATTTTGATGCTAAACTTCTAAGATGTTGTCGCTTTGAATGCAATTTCTTCTTTTGAGCTTCTGTCAAAGGAACATGTCCTTTTAAAACATTGTGACAACATTCTGCTACACATTTTATGACTGGCGATTTTGCTTCCTTTATAAGTTTTTTTCTTATTTTTGGGGTAGATTGTAGCATAGCCATAACCATTGGACCGTGTTTTTTAATAAGTGGTGTTTTCTTTACCATGTTGACTCTTTAACTGTCTAAAACAAACTGATATTCTTAATGTAAAGACATCCTTCTTTTATAAAATGTTTTATAAAATGTTTTTATAAAATGTTTTATAAAATGTTTTATAAAAATTGTGATTGCAATGCAGTAAGTGCAATTCGTGCAGGTTCCGATAAGTTCGGATTATTCAATGGCGAAAAACGGGCGAAATTGGCCTGTACACTTCTTGGAGATAAACGAACTGCAGTATACTCTGGACTCTTTGGTTTTTCTTTTGACTTAACATATTGTTTGGCATCCTGTCTAAGCTGGTTCAATTCTCTTTTACCAACATTATATTCATCCTGAGATCTTGGTGATAACGATGTTGACGGAATGTCTTGAAAATGCAATTTACGAGGAGTCATATATCGAATATATTTAGATCCAATATTGTGTAGTCTATGTACCATTGCTTGTTTTTTAGAATTCATAGGAGATTTTATGGGTGTTTTGGGCGCAGATCTTCTTCTTTGTGTAATAAAAGTTTCATCAACTTTAATTGTTTGTTTTCTTTTCGGGGTATTTTTCTTTCTTTTCGGGGTATTTTTCTTTCTTTTAGGGGTACTTGTCTTTCTTTTCGGGGTACTTGTCTTTCTTTTCGGGGTATTTTTCTTTTTTGATTGTCTAGGTTGTTTTGAAAAAGTTCTTGCAGTTTTTTCACCATTCCAACGTATTAAACTTCTTATAATAACACCTCCTAAAAAACCCCCGCCGCCAGGTTTTAAAATAATTTTGCGTTTTTCATCGTCATTTATCATGGGATCCGATAACTTTTTTACGTCGTCTTTATGTTTTAACATGTAACTAGCGGTTTGTTTCGGTAATTTGATTTTACCATCTGTAATTTTCTTTGCCGCTAATGTAAACCATTTCAGCATTTCTTTAAACCCTAATTTTAACAACGCTTCTCTTGCATGTTTATTTGTTTCCTGACTTAAATTTTGCAATGCATGTAAAATCGACGATGAGGTATTTGGTAAAGCCATCTCTGATTGTGTATCTCCTTAGACCGTATCATAAAAAATGACAATTGATTTTCATATGCATACAGTTTTATACTGGTGAATAAATAATAGGTCCTTGATCATCATTTTGTGAATACCACCGATGAAAAATATCTGTACGAAGTCGTAATTCTCGTTTTGTTCTGGCATGAAAGTCAATGACAAGATATCCATGGTCTTTAGACGTTGCATCATTATAAGCTGGAATCAAATGTGGGGCTTGCATTTGATTTGCAAGTGTTTTAATTTGATTATTATCTCTTTCATTTCTAAACACAATCATGTATCGTGCATTTAAACTTATAGTTCTACTTGACTTCGATTGCTGAAACATGTTCTGAGTTATGTAAATAACACTTGCATTACGATGATGTCCTTTTCTTGTAAACCATAACTTGATTTTTTCTTCATCCTTGTCCCCGAGCATATCGTCAAATACAATTAAATGTGAAATGCTGGGATCGCTAACAATTTCATTTTCATCCTCGGGAATACCATCAATAAATTTTATGAAGTTGAATGATTCTTTCATTAAATTGTAAGCAGGTTGCCATTCTTTGTAACACCATACCACTTTTTCTGGTACAATATTGAATAAATCTTCACGACAGTCAATAAGTTTACGGACAAATTCTGTTTTCCCACACCCACTAGGCCCGCTTATGTAAATGTTACAGGGGTGTTGAAACAAAAGGGATTGGATATCCATTTCTTGGATTAACTTGTCTCTTCAAAGGATAAATGTAAAATGACAACAAATGCAACATTTAGTAAATTTTATCCCTTCAAAGTATTTAAAAGTATTGAAAAGATAAAATTATTCAAAACACAATTTTGATAAAGTTTCAAATACATCACTGTATTCAAAACTTTCAAAATCTTGTTTACGGCAGAAATATTTCATAATCGAGGTCTATAAGTTGTAGCAAAAAATCACTGTTCTTCCGCGATTTAACTCCAAATCGTCAGAGTTATCATGACATTGACTGTGTACTTGATGACTCCTTGAGAGTTCGTTGTTTTGCCGCCACTTTGCAGTTTGAATGACGTCATTCGTTAAACAAATGCACAATAAATGACGTCATTCAAACTGCAAACTGGCGGCAGAACGACGAGTCCTAAGGAGTCACCAAGTACACAACTGTGGAATCTTGTAACAAATACAAAACAGACAACAGTTTATCGATGAACATATTTTTATTACTCAGAACAAGCATTTTAGTCATTTATACAGTAAAAACATGTTTTAACAATGACTTACGGACATACAATTTGAAATGAATGTGATATTATATACAAGCATTGTTATACAAACATTTTTATACAAGTATTTTAAACAGTTGATTAAAAATCATAAACACAGTGAAACACATTTTCTATTTTGTATTCACGTTCAATAATCGTTCTATACAGTTCAAAATTTCCTATTTCCCGTGGATACTGATGATCGAAAAAGTAGAATCGGACTTGTCTTTCCATCCTGTACAAGTTCTTTGTAAACAAATGTGAATGCACTTCTTTTTCTGAAACATCTTGATCAAAAATGATATATCCTTTTACAGCTATGCATGGGTGTAACGAATCGTCACTTTCCACAGGATTTGCCGCATATCGTACATAAAAGTTAAACAACTCGGCTTTTTGTGAAAGCGTGTTGAGAAATTGTTCTGTTATAGTTTCATTTTCCAAGTAGGTTTGAAATACCCATCTAGATGTATCTCGTCTTTGCAACCCCGGTTCAATGTAAAGTTGTGTAATAAGTCCAAATGCTGCACTATTATTGAACCGCATATCCCTTATCAATAAATTGATGTAGTATTGAATATTATACATCTTCAAAGACGATTCTCCTTTTTTACATCCATTGTGAAAACGTTGTATCCAAAATGCAATACAGCTGTATTGAAGCTCTTTCTTTATCTTATCTTTTAAAACATGCAGATTAACGAATTCTTTGTAAATCTGTTCACGTAATTCAAGTGGTAATGGAAGCGTGTCTGTTCCTTCCATCTTTAATGAGTGTTTAATGCTTTTTTCATTCTACGCTTTGCTTTTATATGTTTTCGCCTTAAGCTCTGATGTCCATAAGGAACAGTTTCAACTTTATTGACAATGACTCTTTTTGTATATACAGATCTAAATGTTTTTGTCTGAACTTCACTTTTGACAGTTCTATCTTTATATCTTCTTATTCTACAGTCATATGTCACCTTGATTTCATTTGTACGATCCATCATGCATTTTGTAAAAGTATCAAAATTAACAATTTGACTAGTTTTGTAATCTAATGTTATACCCTTCACTTTACATTTGCTTTCAACAGACCCATCTTTTGTTTGCAATTGGTAGGCATAATTTTTTGGTCCTAGCCCTCTAAACTTTGTAATTGTATTGTCTGGCTCTTCATCAGTCCATTTTCCTAATCGACTATTGACAATGGGCGGATTCCATAGCGTTGGATCATGAATGTACATACAACTATCAGTATCAAAGTACAAAACCCTATCATCTAATTTTTCTAAAATACTGTACAACTCAAGTCTTGCATACGCTGTTACGTATGAACCAACTATAACATTTGCTGTACTGTGAGTTTGCACATGATCTAACTTATTTTCATAACTTACTAAAACAAATGGGCATTCATTGTCAAATATTTCAACATGCTTGATAAATACCTGTGAATTGTTAATCAAATCAAAGTATTTTGCAGGATCTTTAATGTATTCAGTTTGTGTCATGAGTTCACGTTGAGCCAGTTTCCCCCACAAACAATTGAGCATAATTTTGGCAAAAGACCGTTTACCAGGATTTTTTTAACCAAGTTTGCATCAAGTTCAACACCTTCTGCATTTTTGTAGTCAAGAATAAATTTTTCTTTGTCTGATTCTGACTGACACCAACCAGGATAACCACTGGCCTCTTGCTTAATTTTCAGAAAGTTGTCAACATAACCTTTGAAAAATTGATCCGATAAAGAATCAAAATGCCATATTTCATAGACATGAAGCAAACAATAACCATTATCCAGAGCTTTAAAAAGTTCAAGAGTCACCCAAGTTCCTACCAAGGCTCTATCATCTTGTTCATGAGTACAAACAGATAAACTATCTTCTGCACATTTTCTACACAATGGAAACATCATTTTGTTGTTGCAATGTAATGGCAAAACAGGGTGCAACAAATTAGCTGGGGGCAAAACTTTGCATTTAATGAGACCTTCATATTGACGAATATTGTCAATGTCAATATTTTCTGTTGTCAAAATCGAGGGATGACCTACAGGGTATGATTTGTATTTACACACAAATGGGTAAAGTGAACAGATATCAATGTATTTGATTTCTTTTTCATCTTTAGAGTCAATATCATAAGATAATTTTATGGCATTACATCTCCCACCATATAATCCTTCCCTTGGATCTATTGGATCACAATGTGGAAATATTGATTCAATGTATTTTTTGTATTCTTTGTCTTTGAGTTTTGCATCAAACTCATGTTCCCACATAACATGAACATTGTAACCTTTTTGTTTAATGTAAGCTATCCTATTCATTGTTTTTTCAAACAGAAATTGCATGGTTTCCCCATTAAATGGATTTGTTTGTAACCGATTTGGATAGCAAACTGGACAGCCGTGATACAGATCCCCATGAAACTCATACACAGTGTTGGATTCTTTATGAAACCCATCTACACTATAAGGTCCAATTTCATATTCACCCCCGTTTTTCGCATGCTGAATAAAAATATTATTTTCATTTGCAACACTTTGAATCCAGCGTATTCCTTTGATAGAAAAACGACGTTTGGAGGAATCTTTGCTGGAAATAATTGCAATTTGACCTTCTGGCAAATAAGAACTACGCCATACTTTATTGCAGGCATCTGCAATTGTTATAGCTTCAAGAAAAGGATCGATTCCTCCATGTTTGATGAAAACCTTTCTGAATTGACCACAACCCCTTCTCAAAATGTCTACATCTGAACGACAGTATTCTTCCATCTCCTTTTTGAAATCAAAGATTTTACCATTTGTAACCTGCTCGTTATACCATTGCATAAAGTTTGATCTTGCTTCGGGAGACATAGAATTTGGTATGTAATATGAACTATCCAAAAATGGACCAATATAATCCTGAAAATCATCCGTATTTGCTAAATGCGGAAAAAAACCCTTTCGTAATTCATCAAGTCCAAATGTAACAGGAAACTTGGCTAAACCAAAACTCATGAAATTGTATGAATCAATCAAACAAACACCATTTAGTTCCAATTTCATAATATTGTTTCCATTCATGATTAATTTTGGTAGTTTTGTTCCTTGTTGAATAATATTTTTCAAAATGAATTGTCCATCGTAAGCTTTGAAATTGTGTGCAATTGCTGTCATACTTTTGTGACAATCAGCGAAAAGCCAGGTACAAAATTCATGTAAAGTGTTATTTCCTTGAAATATAACTTCTCTACCTTCACCAAACTGACTGCATGTTGTACAATGAAAATTAAGTGGTTTATCAATACATATGTCACAAGCTCTATGAGCAATACAATAATTTGGAATATGGACACCAGTATCTTGTTTACATTCAAAGTCAAAAAATATGAACAATGGTTTTTTTATCTTTTCTTCACCATCAACGTATTGTTCAGTCTTACTTTCGTAAGGTTGAATATGACAACGATGATCAAGAGTTGTTATCTGTTTGCAAAAGCGACACTTTTTCTTTCCTGCACAAATGTGTTTTCCTTTTCTAGATTGAAACTGTTTTCCACATTTCCTGCAATTCTTTACCAATTGACAAATAGATTTTTGTTGTTTTCCATAAACACTCTTATGGTTGTCAAAACAGCTTCTATTAAAAAATATTCTATGACATTGGTTGCATTCATATGAATTACCACTTGACATACATTTAACATTTCCAAAACACCCCTTACATTTATTTGGACACAGATGACTTTCTCTGTTTTGGTAAGCAACGTCACAGAATTCACAATAATGATTACATCCTAAAAATCCTCTGATATTTGTGATGAAGTCATAATGGTTTTGGTGAAAATACAAATGTATAACTTTGGTTTTGATGCTTTCTACACCAGGATGCAAATATACCATTTCTACTGATGAATGTTGTTGATGTATCTTAATAACATAATCTTTTGCATACAAATAAGTTTGAATAATGTTGTATTCATCCTGACCACAAGGAGTTGTTGGTGAGATACCTGTTTCCTCAAGCAAGTTCTCAGCTTCGGTTTTCTGAAGATTTCGTTCGGATCTTCGAATAAGTTTCCACCTTTTTTTCCACTCCTCTGTAGGTTCACGATTGACATGACACATTCCAACAACAACAGCTCTTGCAAAGCACATACTGTCTTTGGTATTGTTAATTTGTACTAACGATGTTTTCTTTTTTGCAAACACAGCAGAATCTATTGTTGATTTTGACATCCAACCACATCCTTGTGGTGGGTGGGTATGCGTAACATCAAATGTCATGTTTCCATCATTCATCCGAAAATCTGCATTGGATTGTAACACTTTTTCAATTTCATTCAAAATAATACTTCCAGACAGTTGAGCGGCGTCTGTAAAAGGAATATGAATCCCCATATCCAAAGCTGGGTGATTAATCGTCATTCTGATTTTATCCGATGGTTCGGTGTGTAACATCGAATTGATTTGTTTGGTAACATCATCAAATAATGGCTCAAGTTGGTGTGGAGGTAGTTCCTCAAAGTTTTTAAAACTTGCATGTAATAAATGTGATTCCGTTCTAAATTTGCGGGACTGTTTGTTCGTCATAGATTTTAGTTCGTACATTTTTTTCATATCCATCATTTCAGATTTTTCATCGGTGCACTCATTTTCTGAAGCACTGTCTTGTATCATCTTTACAGGTTTCTTTTTAGGCGAAAAAAAGTCATCATCGCTATAATTCTCCGATTCACTTTCTTCCGTAACTTTAATTCGTTTCCATTTTTTCTTTACAGGTGAATTACTCTCTTTAAATACCATCTTGATACTTTGAAATCTAGTTTAACATTGGTTTAAAGATCATATCATCAAGACATTTTATAAACTCGCTCATGATTCAAAAACAACCGTTCCGTATAAATAGAAGTCAAACATGGAACAATGTAACATTTACATTTCATTCTTCTTACAGAACAGACGTAATATTAAAGTTGCCAAAATGGCAGAGATTGTAAACAACTATCAACCTGCAAAAATATGCTATGTATATGTTAATTCATATACGCACGAGTATGAAATTACCAACATTCCTACCGACTACGAGATCAAGCATGTGGGAGTTTATGTTGGGGCGTTTTCATCTTACAACCAGGACAACCAGGATATTTACCAGATTTTCAAATATCGACAATTCGACATACTCGGTATTGATGAACTTTACAGACCGCATCAAAGCAGACCTAAGTTTTGCTTTGTGTGTCACGACGACGGACATTGGTCTAGTAATTGTCCTGAAAAGACAAAACGCGTTGGAATCTATACGTATGTGTACGTAAACCCGGTTACACATCAAGTTTTGTTTTCAACACAAAACGAACTTTCCCAGCATCGGGACATGGATTTCGTTGGAACATTTACATCGTATTGTAACGAGTATAGCAGATATTGTTTGAAAACAAGAAAAAGTGTACGCATCATCCCAACGGAAAGGATACCTGCAACAACTCTATCAACTCAAACTACGGTGGAAATCAAAACAGACAACAATCAGTCTGTACAAACTTTGGATTCGAGTGAGAAAATGGAAATAGTCGACAAGGACAACAAAATCAAATTTGAGGATCAACCGAAAGAGGAACCGAAAGAGGAACCGAAAAAGGAACCGAAAAAAGAACAACCGAAAAAGGAATTGAAAGAACAATCGAAATCAAACATAAACTGTTTTTTCTGTAATTCAAAAAAGCATAAGAAAGGTGAAGTGTGTTCTTTAATTGTTAAGAAAGAAAGTGCAAAACCTCAAAAGCGAAAAGGACGTGTATGTTCTGGTATTCCAAAGAAAAAGAAAAAGTTAGAATTGTAAATATTTATCAAAGTGTAATGAACTCTCAAGTTAATATTGTTCCAAGAAATGTTTTAAAAATTTTGTTGTATGTTTAACTGTTATTATATGTTTAACTGTTATTATATGTTTAACTGTTATCATATGTTTAAGAAAGAAATAAAAGTATGTAAACCATTTCAATTGTTTTTTATTATTTTTGTTTAGAAAGTTTGACAATTTCAAGAAGAATCTCTCGAAGAACATTGTGTAGCCCTTAAAAGGGCTTCCGTGGTTTCCCCTATTGTTTTAGAAATAGGTTAGACCAGGATATAGTTGTTGGAGTTTAGCCTTCCAAGCAACATTTTCAGTTGGAGGCATAAACTCCGAAAGGTCCGGATATATGTTACCCATCTTAACGATGGGTGTACGAGTATAATACTCATACCCTCGCCTTTCAAAGAAAGCACAAAGTGCTTTCCGTCGGTGGTTCTTCATCTCTTCCTCCACCAACTCTTCCTGCTCCCGGACCCTGTCATCGTTGGATCTTTGCTTTGACTTGCAAAACAGTCGGCGAAGAAATTTCACAAAAGACTTCATTTTCAGAAATATGATTTAAAACAATCAAATCATACCTTTTTATACAGTTGTGTTGACCTACTAACCTACTGACCTAACAGCTAACTTTAACATTTTCGTTGACCTACTGACCCACTGACCTACTTCTTAAATATTTAAGATACTTCTTAAATATTTAAGAAATCAACCAATCAGAATGATGATACTTAAACATTACGGTATGCGTGAATTCTGAAAAAGTTATCTTCAGTTTTTATGCTAAAACAGTTTTTATCATCACAAAATATGATGTTATATTTTAAACAAATAAAAAACTTTCAGAGGTTTGGGGTTAAAATATGTAGGGTCACTTTAAGCATGTGCATATTTTTAAAGGGGATACATTTCTTTGTCATCATAAGATGCTCATATGGTAATACATTTTGACAATTTGAAAAGGAAATCTTTTCGTGGGATATGGTTGGCCCTAAAAAGGGCCGTTTGGGTGGAGACTGTTCAATGATAACAGCCTCCAATCTTCCCGCAAGCCGGACACTTGCTCGCACTTCTGCGATCAAGTCGCTTTAACTGCTGTGCATCCAGCCCAGCTTGCAGGTAAAACGGCGGCTCATCGTCATCATCCCAACATTCTTCGCTTTGGGGGAAAAGCGGTGTCTGTGACGGTGGCGGTGGTGGCGGTGGTGGCGGTATCATCTGTCTCTTAAGATGTTCAAGTTGGTCAGAGACCAACTTGACTTGGTTGATTAAATCAACGACTTGCCGTCTCAATGATTCCATATTGCTATGAAGTTATGACTATTTTCAAATTCGCAAGCTTTTTTATACTGCGCATTCGATACTTAAATATTTAACCAATCACGTTTTTAAAACTAACGTACACTTCTATTGGACGTTACTTCAGTATTTCATTAATTCATTGGACGTTATTCCTCTAATTTCATTGGATATTATTTCAATCCTCTTTGGCGGTATAAAAACGACGTCATTTCATGTAAGCGTTATCATTTCAACTTTGTAGCTGAACGGAACAACCATGGAACTCAACTTTGACGAATTACTTGCTGAGGCGTTCAACTCTCATGACAATCAGATACCATCTGATATGATGTCAAATACCATTGGACCTGAGAGTTACCAGACACAGCAATACCATTACCAGCCTGATAATTCAACACAAACAACTATGCTGCCAACTGGGGACAATACGTTACTTCACACCATTTTGAATGAAGTTCGACATCTGAAGTCACAGCAAGACAGTGTAATGAACAACATCCTGAGCGAATTACAGACATTTAACTTTCACCTTACAAAGCTGCAATGTCTGGATACAAGTATTCAACAACTCAACCATACCATTGACAAGCTCCAGAAGTCAACTTATCTGGAAATGGAAGTTACATCGACACCAGTAAAGTTGCCGATTGAAATTGATTTGGACAAAACAAGTCTGCATAAACTAGTAAATGCATTAGCAAATGCTGTAAAACAGACACAGACAACCTCCTCACAACAATCAACATCGAGAAAGCGAAAAACCACAGTTGCAGCAGAATCACCTAAAAAGCAGAAAGCAGTTGACAAACACCAATTATCCGTTGCCACCGGTCAAGGAAAACACGAAAAAAACATCAACAACTTCAAGATACCACGCATCCCGAAGAAAAAGAACTAACATCCGAACACAGCTTTGTTCCATAGGGAACACACCAAACGGCCCTTTTCAGGGCCAACCAGTTCTCTCGAAAGAACTTCTCATATTTGTCAAGTCGTTTTACTTTAAGGGTTAAAGAGCACCATGGTCATATACCACAGTTCTCTTATGTTTACGTCCGTCAATCAATCTCAGAATTCGAACTTAGAAATTTTTGACCCATTTTCGGACTTAGTCATTTTTGCTCAGAATTCGAACTTAGTCATTTTTACTCAAAATTCGAACTTAGAAAATTTTACCTCAGAATTCGAACTTAGTCATTTTTACTCAGAATTTGAACTTAGAAAATTTTCGATCCATTTTCGGACTTAGAAATTTTCAGGGGTATTCTTTCTTATTTCTTGCCCTAACCTAAGAACTTATAACTTTATAACAATTTTTTCAACTTTTTACCCAGGAACCTACGGACTTAGTCATTTTTCAACGATTTCTGTACCCAGAGTCCTCTACCACCCCGGGTTAGTAGAGGACCCTGGGTACAGGAGAGGACCCTGGCCCCACCGGTTTGGGGCCAGGGTCCTCTCCTTTACTACTTCTAACTTTGGTATCGGGTATAAGGAAATCGTTTCTTTGGCTGTTTTCCCCAGCTTATAATCGATCTTAATGATTCTAGATTGTGATCGGTTATACTTTATATAACCTTTCTTTTATTGAGAATCATCGAGATCACACAGACTTGGTCAAGCCTAAAAGGTTGATACATGTAGCCCTTTTCGTTGACGAGGAATAAGCGTTCTCACAAACAATTCTTGCGTTCATTTAGAATCGTTTCTATAATATTCTACGTCCTTATTACAAGTATTTACAACTTTTTAATGTGGTGATATTGCTCTTGTTTTGTTTTGTATTTTATAGTATTTAGACCCATCTCTTATAACTCTATAATGGGATGACATTGCATTTTCTAATGTTATGAAATTTTATGTTGCAAATGTGTTTTGTTATTACCCTATGATGAGATGTGAATAAATGTTACTACTATTACAATTAGGCAAGCCTACAATTACTGTGCGTACAAAGTATGCTGTAAACCACAATCTGTTCCTGATAGGGTAAGGTAACATGTCGTTAATTGATAGAACCGTGTGCATTACTAAGTAGAACACTTAAACATGCCTCCCTCCCCTTTTACTACAGACGAAATTAGAAGCAAATGGGTAATGTGCCTCATAAACAACATGTTCTGCATGGTACATGTTTATTCGACGTGTGTGATATTGCTCCTAGAGATTTTAAAAGTGCTTGTTCATAGAAGAGATAATTTGAAAGTCAAGATAAAATGTCGTTGAAAAAATACATTTTTCGTATTGATCTTTGATATGAAATTAATAAGTAGCTTTTGAAAGTATAACTGATTCAGGAAGCGTCAATGTATCTAAGTATGTATAGTTTACATGTGGTAGATATCAAACGCGATGTCACGCCTTGGGATTGGAATGCATGCAAATTCTTTTTATACACACTTTAGAAATTGAAAACAATTTAAGTTTGCTTCCAAAGACTATTCTGCAGTGCGTATCATACGGCATTACAGCTGTTGTACAGTTTCAAAGATATTTTTTTTTATTTCCTCACATCACAGTTAACAGCAGTATTTGATAATTGTCTTATCGTTAGTTGATATATCATGAATCAATTTTCTTTTGTCATTGGCTAGGTCAGAAATAGACAGTTTACATGGATATAAAGTATATATCGAATTCTACAGTTTTGACAAATAGATTTCATTATCAATTAAAAAGAAAAAAAATGTGGAGATTCTTTAAAGGGATCACAAATATATCTTTAGGAACTTGTGATTGTAGGCGTTGCCTGTAGCTGAGTGAAATTCGACTGCTGCAGACACATTATATGTCGTCTGTATTAGGCAATAAAGGTTCAAGTAAAACGGAAATATCCCAGATGTTCGGCAGTCAGATCAAAGACGTTATAGAGTCGATTACGGATATCTACACATTTGGGGCGAACAGAACTGAAACACAGGAAATCGGCGAAGCTTCCGGTTTCGGGTTGGAATCAATGTTTTAAACCCATTACCAAACAATAACGACCTTTGCTCAGTTTGCTGCCGACGACTCTGGAAAACATTGTAGGAAAAATAGAAATTGGCATTAACGAGCAATTTCTCCTTTTCCCTAAATGGTTTCTGCCCTACAAGAAGGTTATTTTTCAATTTCATCACATTTTGAAATGTCCTTTGCAATCTCTTTCAATTTGAGACAGTCAATAATGTGTTGTCTGGTAAAGGGTTAACATATCATCGTCCTGTATATCAGTTTTCCAAATACTAACTGCGGATATTATGTGAATTTATAGAAAAAGGAAAATAGCTAAGGAACAACGGTTTTCTCCTTCTCATAAAGTTGTTTCTACTAAATGATTAAATGTTAGCTAAGTAACAAACATATATTTCAATCAATCAAAGGTATAATGAATCATTCCTTTCTAGTTAAACCATCTTCAAAATTACCATCTAAACGTAGGTAGTAATAACTCTTTACCACATGCAGACAACATTATTTTATTTTAAGCAGACGACTTTAGAAAAGCTTTGTAAAAATGTGAAAACTCTTTCAATACTGCTGACGTAATTATATCAAAAGATTCGAAAAGCATTGCGGCAAAAGGAGAAATTGCTTGTGCCAAGCAATTTCCCGTTTTGCCACAATACTTTTGAAAGTCGTCTGCTGAAAGACTCAAAAATGTGGCGTTAGGTGGTAATGCGATAAGAAATGTTGATTCACAAGTGACAAATCGCTTCGTGGTAGTATGCCTAAGGCACAAAGTAACGTTAATTTCTAAAGGCAAAGGGGCTCAACCGAATACACGATGCTGATTAATGTTCAAGAATTGTAATGATGTTCCAAATGCCCGTTGACCAGATTTCCCCATCGGCGTTTTCCCCAGCAATTTCCGGTATGCGCAGTAATACTTGGACTATACGTTTGTAAAACAGATGTTTTGATGTTTATGTTATGTCTATACGTAAAGATTAATCCAAGGCCGTTCCTCGATGGGATAACGAGTTGGGAGTGGTATTTTCGATGCAAACGGAATAATAACAGATTTATCTGTTCCTACAAATAGAGTTGCATGGGTTTGTGGTTCAAATAACCTTAGCCCTCCTTGGTATTTATAGATTTTAATTTGAGGTAGTCTCCCAGCTGACGTGGGAAAGCCCATGGTTCTATCTATTCTGGCCAGCCATTATGGAGAATTAAGCTTTAGGTCTTTCGCAATCGATTATAAATCATGACACCGCAATGTGACTGAAATACCAATGTCCATGTACACGAACACGTTTTACAGAGAAAGAAAAAAAATGGCTTTAAACCCTTTGAATGCTGGGTAATCTTCTATAAAGAGAGCTTTGTGTTGTCTGCTTTCAAAATCCTTAAATAACTGCTTAATTTTTTATGTGGAAATATATTTAGAGTAGAAAAACGGTAAGATCACAGGCCAGCCGCCAATTTATTTGGCGGCTGGCCTGTGATCTAGCCTGTTTGTATAAGTGTGAAGTCGGTTCCAGCACTATAAGGGTTAAAGATATCGCGTAAAAAAAAGGATTACATCAGAAACCTTATAGGTTGGGTTGTGGATATTAATACACAAATGAATCACAGTATGCCTTGCTAGTTTCAGCTGCAAAACTATGTCTCAGACAAAAGCTTGCATTATTGCACATACACCAATCGATCGAAAAGCTAGTAATGCAATGTCGGAAAAGAGATCTTGGAACATGCAAGTATTCCTTTTCAACACCCGTCAACATGTGAAAATGAAAGCGTTATTTGATATATGATGTAATTACTAATTACTACATGTCAATGAACTTACTTCGACTTTGGTATGTACACACATGCACTATTTGTTAATCAATAAATTAATCGATCTTACCTTTTCTGGTTCAATTTCATTACTCAGCTTTTGGGAGAACGTTCTAAGTGCCAAGAATAATAGTAAACAACACGATTGCCAGACAGACACCTCCATTTTGGTTTGTTTATATTACCACCATCACACTCTGAGCGCCGATTCCTCTGTAGTTTCACCACCACATATCTTCGTACAAACTTGACGATTTAGTAGCGGTTCCGACCGTGTGTCTTTAATCATATAGTGTGAACGGTGTTTCCACTTGTACGTTATGCACTTTCCACTTATCGAGCACTTTGATATGGAAACTTGTAATGTTTTGTTAAAGCTTAAAATTCCTTTTAACTGTTTGGTGTAGACGTGTAAGAATATTCACCAATTAGTTCCTCCAAATGTTGTAACACTTGATGTCCTCTCAGTTATCAAACGAGTAATTACGATCTCTCACAGTGATTCTAAAAGTATATCAGACAAGCTATATCCATATTTTATTACATCTTTGTTTGCATAAATAAGCTTTCAGTTACTCTGTTTGTTTCCTACTTTGACAGTTTTAAGATCATCGTACGAAAACGCCATTTGGCTCTTTCAAACATTAATGTGGACCTAACGGAATTTGATCCGATCGGGCATAATAATCAAACTAAAAGTGATCAAGTACCATTCTTAGTTTCATTGCTTTTAATGATTTGTTTTATTTTCTCATCTTTTTATATCATTTCTTTTTTTCTCGATTACTGTCTTTGTAACTGATATCATAGTACTTTTCCGAATGAATCATAGAACAGTCAATCTTATTTCCAGCGACCACCCTCAAAAGGTGCATACAAGGTTATTAAGACGGCGGTAATGTTAATACAGGACACACGTCATTTAGAAAGCTCCTACTGCCGTCCGTATTAAGCTTTTAGTTGTCTTCTATATTGTGGTTTAGTCGCCATTTACAATGGTCCCCAAAACAAGAATGGTTGCACAACCAATTTCCTCTTTCACATATCAAAATCGTGCGTGATAATACATTTGTATGAAAGGATATTGCAGCGCTGTTTTGTAACCCGTTTTAAATCGCACAAACCTCTCAGAATTTTTTATTTCTCGATACGCTTGAAGGTAAATCAATATGGATGATTACTCGACAGAGAAATTAAAAATATTTGGTTTGTGTGTAGCAACAATAGGGAATGGGTTAAAAATGAAATAACATGAATCTTATAATAGCGGCCATAGGAAAAGAAGCCGGGATCGTTCTGTAGGAGACACCATAACGCTAGAAACGGACGCCAGGCATTCATATCTGTCCTTGTAAGGGTTCAAACACAGTACCCTGGGCTTCAAAGCTTGAAGAAAGAGCCATAGTGGATTTTCTTTTTGGTTCGATGAAAAGGGTGGAAATATGGAACGCTTCCATCATTTCTTTCCGGTGTTTTTAGATAAGTTATCAATAGCTATCAGTAGGTAATGTATATCATTCTGTCCGAACACTTCACAAAATAAATCAGGAATGTTTCAATCGTTTTACAGACAAAGTTTTAACTTATGAGGAAAAAGTAGGATTTGTTCACATGAGTTAATTCTCGCTTTACTACATAGTTTTTCTTAAGTGATACCTGTAGTTGTTCCTTTTTAATTACAATCCGATTCAAACTTCCGTCTTCAAAGTAGTTTATTCTTATATTTTATCGTTTGGTGAAGGAACCACACATTGGTTAGTGTGAACGTTTCTATGTGTTATAAGTATCTTGATGAAATGTAATCCGATTAAATCATATTTGAATTGAATGAATCAGGAATGAAATAATTAACTTCAAAAGCAGATGGAAAAAGGCCGCTGCAAAAGGCAGAAGTTGAGGTAATTATTTTTTCGTAAAGTAAAATCTTCAGAGAATGTACGTTATGCTTCGGCGCAGTAAAGTCTCTAAGTATGAATCTCATTTGTTCATAAAACATAAATTATGTACAGATACAGCATACCATTTAAACAGTTTATTTCGTAACCAATGTTTGAATCATCCAGATATAAGCAGCGTATGTTGAGATACCATCATCACGCAGGTATCACAAACGTTTGAATGTGCATTTCCGTCATGTGAAATCATCAAAATGAAGAAGAGATTGTCATTTCATCCAATTACTGAAAGGCATGGAAGTTCGTTTCACTTTTTCTAAATTAAGACACACATCTTAAGTAATTTTAGAATAAAGTTAATCTTTTGTTTACATATTTGGTAATGAGGAATGTTTCAATCATAATTTCAACCTTCCTTACATTCAAAGCAAAGTACGTGAGCTCCTTTTTAACAGTGGTGATAAGTGAAAAAATCTTCTGATTTCTTCATCTAATCATGAATTTATATGTTACAAACACGTTCAGCTTCGTCCCTGATCAGTCTGTGTGTATTAACATGCTGATCAAGGTCAACTGTTACCGCATTTATGGATTAAATAGCTCCTGGGGAAAAGGGTTATCGTTACTGATCAGCCTTTATATAGGGCAACTTTCTACGTAAAATGGAATCTCCGTTGCCTAGTGGTAAGACTAAGATTATAAAACTTAGAATCACACTGTCCCTCTTCGCGTGGGTTAAAATCCCGCTGACATATGCATTAAGAATTTCATGAACAACAGCCTCCTGGCTAACTAATTGAATGCCCATGGTTTCATATAAATTGACCATCCCCTTTGGTAGAAAAGTTAGCGATCTGCCTCCATCTATGATAGGCCACGCTTCCAATATTACTGAAAAATGTTGACACTATGTAAAACCACAACGAATAAATAGAAAACAACCATCCTTAGATTCATTTCCGAATTGTACAATAAAACGTATCCGTCTGCTCTTAAGCCAACCATTACCATTACGTCCTTTATTATGTGGTGGGCTGGTATGGACTTTGCAAGTTTGTTCTTCTTTTGGTAAATCTTTAACACGAACTTATTTGTCATTCCTAGCTCGAAGTAAGGGGGTCAATGATTTACAGTGTCGATGACCAACACATGTATAGTGTAAGAACACAAAGCAGTAATAAAGTATGGAATAAAACCTCATTTTGGTGTTATGCAAAACCCATAACTTCTGCTGCAGGTGCATTCAATCGTAAATCAATAAAACGATGGGTTTACGCCAGCCTATGTTGGTCTATGGGTTGGCTGCGCTAAATGCCATTGGGGTTATTTGTTAAAATATGATGATAATATCAGGAAATTGAAAGAAATTAAAAGAAAGCAAAGCGCTAATAGCGCTGAAGGACTAAGGTACGTAGCAAGACGATTGAGGATACATTTGAAAATTTCTTTGGCCAACATCTCGAGGAAAACAGCTTCTCCTTTTACCACCATTTCTATAATTATCATTTCTGTGAACAGAGACTGAACGATAGTCTATTTTTCGAACATCTTGACATTTTACGATTTTCCATGAGGCAACAGTTATGATAATATAGAGCAAAACAAAGCGAGTAAATCTGGACTACATCCCTAGTTCCAAGAAGGTTTTAGTCCGCACAGTGAAGGCGGATGTTTAATGAGTAATTGGGGTCAGACCGCTGTTTGTGTATCGATAAAGTACCGTTCCTCAAAAAGTGGTATGTAAGTTCAATGGACTAAGGTGCTGACGCACCCTTAGTCCAAAAACAGGTAGATTACAATGGCGAAGAACATGAGAGGGGTAATGAAGTAGAGAGGAAGGAAGGATAGAAGGAATATGCTCTTGATTAATATAGCGGTACGGAATAAGATATAAAAGCAATAGTAGGCAATAAAGCAGGCTGGACATGAGTATGATATAACCCCCTACCAAGTGTCCCCAGGGAAGTGATTTAGTCTGTATGGGCAGTGCTTAGCCTGGGATCATGGCCCATGCATATACCCCACACTAGCCTTGTGCGGGGTATACGCATGGGCCGGGAACCAAGGCCAAAGGATGGCAGTGTGTAAGTTACATCACAGCGGTCAGCGGAAATAGCCTCGGTCTCTCGTGTTTGTCGTCACACGGACTGTAAAACCGATTATCATACAGGAAACGATTGGTTTTCCAAGACTCATTGATAGGGGCGGTGATTATGATTAATTAACTGCGAATGAATCGGGTCACTCTAACTTTGTGATAGACACGTCAACATGCTGGTTTCTAGATCAAACCTAATTACTAACTGACTTCCTTACATAATGATTTTTTGACAAATCTTTTCTGGAGCATTAATTTATTTCTGCTAAATATATGATTCATTTAATCGCCATCTTAAGTATAGCATCTTGTTCAAAAACATGCGATCATAGATTTTATTTTCATCTTTATGTGGCAATTAAGTAGGCCTACGAACCTAATATTACACTTTTTATCCCGTAAGTGTTGTTGTTGTAAATCAGTTATCTATTTCACTAGTTTAATGGTCGAATTATTTTATACTAAAAAGGTAGTCAAAGGATTAGTCAGACACTATACCTTAGACTGACGCGTGAATTATAAGATTGCATGGTTTTGTATCGTCATAAAAAAACGGAACGAATTGGTGAATAACGGATAAATGAAAATGTGTATGAATAGACAAATAAATGAATGAAGGTTGAATTTGTAAATTGATCTGTAATTTGAAATGCTTTTTGATAAAATTCTTGGTCGCTATGGTAGTCATTCATGAGTGCAACTATGTCAAGTCAACGATTGCTTCAATTGTAGAAAAAAAAAACGTGATCACATGATTTATAAATGCTATTCGTGCCGATTATGCGCAAAGTATGTTGATTAATTTGGAATATGGAAAATAATGATTGAGTGTGAGGGCATTAAATTGATAGTTGTTGTTTTGTGTTTAATTATTGTTTAACTCTATGGCATCATTTTGATATATGTTTTAGGCGATTTATTTGTATATCTTTGTTGAAGACCAGATACAATGAAATCGACAATCGTATATACTTATATATTACTTCAACCCGGTTTATGTATTATGATTTATGCATTATGTTTTATGGGCCGGAGGCCTGAATTTACTGAATAAAATATTGAATTGAATTGAATTTAATAGTTTTTATGAACAAATGTAACTTGAAACACAGTTTGATTATTTTACCTTTATTGCTTACAATAATTGCTGTTTAAGAGGAACAAGTTAATTTCCAATTAAGCTTACTTTCACGAAAAAGTCCTATACAATCCACACAATGTCTGCTTTCAAAGGCACACAATTAGCACTCTCAGTCCTAATGCACTAAATAGAATAGTTCATTGCACTAATCACAAAAATTACAGCAAGTATGTCGTATCACAAAGCATGCTCTGTATTAGTGTAATGTATTACTTCATTACTTCTCAGTTAACATACAATAAATCAAAGACGCATGAAACAACTAGGCGTAAAAAAGATATTGCTCTAATCGAGCGATATCTCCTTTTGTTACATTTGTTTCTACACCGCGGGATAAAGGATATTATATCCTTTATCCCGCTGAGTAGAAACAAATGTGACAAAAGGAGATATCGCTCGCCAAGCGCAATATTATATAATATTTCCTACATTCTATCGTTGTCGTCTGCTATTGCTTTCAATTTTGATCAGTCAAAGAATCCAATATGAGCTAACAGTTCAACACTGATACGACCAAGAAACAAGCCTCTTTTCCCACAAAAACTACATTTACAAGTAAAGCGCGTAATTACAGACACATACTTTGTCGTACAGAGAACGAATTAATCATACATCCATAAAAACTTGGTAGCAGACGAACACGTGTGAGCGTTCACGACATGCAGCCGACTTCTGTTCACTGGTGGTGAAACTTCCCCGAGAAACATTAAAACATTACTCCTACAGTAAGCGGCTGACGGAACCTTGATTTTACACACAAAAGCTATTAGAGCGGCCGTCTGTTGAAGGTTTCTTTCTTAGCCCGATTTCTTTGGTACCAATGACTTTCATATATTTGTTTGATTTGGTTTAACACCCCGTAAACATTTTCAGACATTTTGTGATTCCCAGCTCATCATGGATTCATGAAGATCCCACACTTTACTGCCCTTAAGGGCCGGTCAAGACGGCTAGAATCATCGGCATTCCGTTAGTAACACTAGAACCTACCTCTTATGACAATTCATAGCTACATGAATCCTGCTGTGATCTAAACCATACAAAGAGGGGTTTTCATTTTTTCCAACCACTTGGCCACGACGGAAACCCCAAAATGTCTGCCTTGTCCGCACATATAGCACATACTTCTCTGTTAGAAATCGTAAAGATATGGAGTCATATTTGAGTGGATATATGCTCCGTTTGTCCCAGTGATTTCGATATGTATCTATCTGTTTTAAAGCTTTAGTCACCGATATAATGATAGAAAGCAGATATAATGGAGTAAGTTGTAGAAAACCAAAAAACTACATGATTTACGTTTTCGAACTGTAGGATTCAAATAACAGTATCATATAAAATGCACTTAGAATACTATCTAATACATTTTCGAAAAGAGTTTCAAACCACAATTGTGATTTTAGTATTAAGACAATGCAGTCAAAAATGACATCACACATTCAAATAAGTTCGAGTGATTATAAACTACTATAAATATGGGTTAAAAGTTAAAAAATTAAGAAATAAATTTACGAAAGGGGAATTGGATATGTGGCGTTGTGGTTGCTAGCTTGGGGAAATTGAGACTAGACAACAAACTCAAAAAGTTAAAAGAAAATGTGTCAAATTTATTCGTTTTTAAAAAAAAATCATTTGGACAAATGGCCGATTGCTCATGGCAAACAAAGTTTCCTTTCTTCATTGCTTGGCCATGCATTCAATTCAAATAAGTCGTAAAGCTTCGTATGGGGGATATGGTGAATATCATATAGATTAGGTTTCTCGATTATCCGAAGTCTCGCCGAGTTCGAATAAAAAAGTTGTTGATATCGTTTCCTGTTGTCAGCCGAAATCTCGACAAATCTCGTCTGGAAATGGACGTGTGGCAGACGAACTAGACTGGCAACAAGTGAGCACATAACTCTGTTACCCAATCTATACTTAGGGATTTCGTGGCAGCTCTAAATGGAAAGCAACGGTAAGCGAAACAGAGAATACGTGTATGTGTTGAAACTTTAAAGATGCTTGCTCATAGAAGAGAAACTTTGTTAGTCAAAATAAAAAGTTGCAACAATATAGTTTATGTATTGTTGTTAGATATGCAATCAAAAGTAGCCAGTGAAATCAGTTTTAAAGAGATCATTTATCAACTTCTAAAAATCCTCACATCTGTGAGCAATGACCTTTAATTACAAAGCAGTACCGGCAAGTTTTCGCTTCGTATGGTGAACATGTTTTGAAGCCGTCTGCGTGAAAAGAAAATCCGTTGTTTCTTTGGTAAAGCTCGATAAATCTGACAAATAATTGCTTGGTTGCCTAAAGGAACTTTTACATTGAGAAAATTAGCCATCAACAGTATTTTGAAAGGCTCTGATTTTAAAAACTTGAAGATATCAATTTTTAGACAAAATCACGTGTTTTCGCAGCAGACACTGAAGAGCCAGCGATAATTTGATAAAGACTGAACCGCTTTCTGAGTCATTATAAACTAACGAAATGAATACCTATTATCAAAATCAAACGAGTTATGTACCTAACGAAAGGGCATTATTGATTGATATAAACAAAAAGAAATTGTGACGTGCGTATAATATGGCAATACAAAACACTCATTAGTCCAACTGGTCTCAAATGCCGTCTGTTGCAAGGACATTTAAAGCCGTTTGCATGTAGGAATATGTTAGTCATTTACTCTGAAGTGCTCACTTTATCGAAGCTTCTGTAGTCGACTTTAAAGGTGCTTATTCACTGAAGAGAAAATTTGAAAGTTGAAATAGAATGTTGTTGAAACAATTCAGTTTTAATATTGTTTTTATTACTTTTTGTGGGGTAGACAATTAAAAATAGCTAGAAAAGCATAAAGTGTGGACAGTTTATATGCGGTAGATCTCAAAAGAGTTGACACGCTTTTAGAATAATATACATAATAATTCACTATATACACACTTTAGATAATTAAGAACGATATCATTTTGCTTTCAATGATTATTATTCAGTCTGTATCATTCAATAGTGCAGCTGTTGTACAGTTTACAAATAATTGTTAACTTCCAAATTTTCTTATATCTGTGAACAAATACCTTTATACTTTATTGGGAAATAGGCGAAAGTTCATTCCTCATGAGCAATTCATCTTTTTTCTCATAATAATTTCTACCCAATATCAAGATGAAGTTTTTCTAAGTTCTATCTGTTCGTTTATTTTCAACCAGCCCAATCTCGTGTTTGGGAATGAGTTGAATAGCAAGTCTATATACGCGCTAGCAGTGGGTTGGGGGAGCGTGGAATATTTATTGAAAATTATTCCGTTTTATCAGATGGAATGAGATATTAACCGTTTTGCTTGTAGATAAGAAGTGTTTCATGCTTACAAGCGTACAGTCACGACTTACCGGAAATAACCGGAAATGACCCGTACTTCCGGTACCAGTCGGTGCAGACGACATTTACACTTTTTCTCACACGGGATATGAGACGGGTGCAAATTCAATGCATCCTTTGCAGAGAAATATGCCTCATACATAGGTATAATGTAACAAATCTTGGTCTATCCGTGGATTTTGTTCGTTGGATAAACATGGCAAGTTCAAATTGACCGACTCGAAGAAAAACAGGAAAGGAGAGTGCTTTATATAGAGAACACAATTGTAAATATAATGAAAACGTAGGAAGGATTATCAGCATTCCATTGGTCAGAAAGGAGTCTAAAAAAGTGCATTTATTGTCGTAGATTTTTATCATCTCAATAGTTTAACGAATTCCTTTAAAACCCTTTCCCTTAATGGAACTTAAACCCATTACCAAACAACAACGACATTTGACCAGTCTGTTGCAGACGACTCAGGAAACACTGTGGGAAAAGATTTCTGCCCTTTTAGAAGATTTTTTTATAATTTCATCACTTTTTGAAATGTCGTCTGCAAACTCTTCAATTTGGGACAGTCGAACATTTTGACGTTTGGTAAAGGGTTAATTCATAGAATCCATGAACAATTGACGTTGATAAAATTATCTATACATCGATAGATATGTTCGTTATGATTGCCTACAACATATTACATATTTTCGAACAGGTGGTTGCGTAATAGTAATACACGTTTGACATATAAGCATTGGATTGCATGCTACGCACAAGTATTATGCATTTAAATAGATGATCGCTTGAGCTTTGTGTGTCTTAACAGTATATCTCCGAATAGCTTTATGTCTAGACAGCTTATGATTATATACTCCTTACTTATTTTAAACCCCAAACCGTGTGAAGCATGTGTTATGAAAGACTCTAGAAACGACTTTGACAAAAGAATGAATAATTTGTAAAGAGCAATTGCTAATTTTGTCATAACGGTTTCTTAGATATACCATCGATTCCAGACAGTAAGGTTTCGTGACTGGTCCAAATTGGAAGAAAGATCGGACAATAATAAAATGTGGATATATTTCAATTATTTCTACGTATATTCCACTGGTACAAAAGGCGATATTCTTCAGTATTTACCATTCTACATTGCATGAACGTGGTTCCATAAGATTATGTGGCATAGCAGCGTTTTACCGAATGACTTGCATAATTTAAAAGCGATAAACATGGATAGTATGTGATACATAAATACAGTATTGCCACGCGACTCCTCATCATTGAAGTCGTCTTGGATAGACAATTCCAATAACGTATCACACTACAATACTGCTTTTTCACATTCTACTCCAGACTACCAACGATATATATATATATATTAGAAAACTGACAATTTATGTGGCAAATTCATGTCAAAAATAGATAAAAAACAGAATCTTAGTGACCACATATTATATTTATTATATTTCTCATAGTATCATTTAACTTCAATAGATGTAGGGACTAAACACAACTTAATATGTTTATATGTTATTTTGTATTTTGGGCAGGATCCCTTTGTTTACAAATAAAATGTCTGATTTCTGTATTCTGTCTTAAATGAAATGAGACGGAAAGGTTATTTGAACTTACGCAAGTTCTTAGAATGAGATATTTATTAAAGCACTACCCATGTGCGTACGGTGCATCAACACAGGGCAATACGGAGACAGAAGTAATGATACTTAGAATGAGATATTTATTACAACACTACCCATGTGCGTACGGTGCATCAACACAAGTCAATACGGAGACAGAAGTAATTATACTTAGAATGAGATATTTATTACAACACTACCCATGTGCGCACGGTGCATCAACACAAGTCAATACGGAGACAGAAGTAATGATACTTAGAATGAGATATTTATTAAAGCACTACCCATGTGCGCACGGTGCATCAACACAAGTCAATACGGAGACAGAAGTAATGATACTTAGAATGAGATATTTATTACAACACTACCCATGTGCGTACGGTGCATCAACACAAGTCAATACGGAGACAGAAGTAATGATACTTAGAATGAGATATCTATTACAACACTACCCATGTGCGTACGGTGCATCAACACAAGTCAATACGGAGACAGAAGTAATGATACTTAGAATGAGATATCTATTAAAACACTACCCATGTGCGTACGGTGCATCAACACAAGTCAATACGGAGACAGAGTAATGATACTTAGAATGAGATATTTATTACAACACTACCCATGTGCGCACGGTGCATCAACACAAATTAATACAGGCAAGTAATGATACTTAGAATGAGATATTTATTACAACACTTTTCATGTGCATTGCGGTGCATCAACACAAGTCAATACGGAGACGAAGTAATGATACTTAGAATGAGATATTTATTAAAACACTACCCATGTGCGCACGGTGCATCAACACCAGTCAATACGGAGACAGAAGTAATGATACTTAGAATGAGATATCTATTAAAACACTACCCATGTGCGTACGGTGCATCAACACAAGTCAATACGGAGACAGAAGTAATGATACTTAGAATGAGATATTTATTAAAACACTACCCATGTGCGCACGGTGCATCAACACAAGTCAATACGGAGACAGAAGTAATGATACTTAGAATGAGATATTTATTAAAGCACTACCCATGTGCGTACGGTGCATCAACACAAGTCAATACGGAGACAGAAGTAATGATACTTAGAATGAGATATTTATTAAAACACTACCCATGTGCGTACGGTGCATCAACACAAGTCAATACGGAGACAGAAGTAATGATACTTAGAATGAGATATCTATTAAAACACTACCCATGTGCGTACGGTGCATCAACACAAGTCAATACGGAGACAGAAGTAATGATACTTAGAATGAGATATTTATTACAACACTACCCATGTGCGTACGGTGCATCAACACAAGTCAATACGGAGACAGAAGTAATGATACTTAGAATGAGATATCTATTACAACACTACCCATGTGCGTACGGTGCATCAACACAAGTCAATACGGAGACAGAAGTAATGATACTTAGAATGAGATATTTATTACAACACTACCCATGTGCGTACGGTGCATCAACACAAGTCAATACGGAGACAGAAGTAATGATACTTAGAATGAGATATTTATTACAACACTACCCATGTGCGCACGGTGCATCAACACAAGTCAATACGGAGACAGAAGTAATGATACTTAGAATGAGATATTTATTACAACACTACCCATGTGCGTACGGTGCATCAACACAAGTCAATACGGAGACAGAAGTAATGATACTTAGAATGAGATATTTATTACAACACTACCCATGTGCGCACGGTGCATCAACACAAGTCAATACGGAGACAGAAGTAATTATACTTAGAATGAGATATTTATTAAAACACTACCCATGTGCGTACGGTGCATCAACACAAGTCAATACGGAGACAGAAGTAATGATATTTCTGCGGAAACATATCCGTTGCCTGAATGCTTAAAAGGTGCTTGTTCACAGATGTGAGGAAATCTGGAAGTTAAAAAAATAAATTTCTTTGAAAATGCACAACAGTTGTACTGTTTATGATCCGCAAACGAGAAACGTCATTGGAAACAAAACGATGTCTTCTTAAGAGTCAACAAATATATATCTATCATATGTGGTTTCCTTAATCCATTACCGAACAGTAATGACATTTGACCAGTGTGTTTTAGACGACTCTTATCGAGCAATTTCTCCTTTTCCCACAATATTTTCAGTCCTATCAGAAGACTATTTTCCAATTTCATCACATTTTGAAATGTCGTCTGCAAACTCTTTCAATTGGGACAATCTAAAACTTGGTATTTGGTAAAGGGTTAAAACGTGGAGCAAATATTAAACGATAAAGATGAACAAAGGGAAAGAAAGTGCTAATGATTGTTGACTCGAATATAAGGCCATACTGGACCACGTCTAACCTAATCCGAATGATCGAGACGGCTTGAATCAGCTGAGTAACGTCTATTCTGGTAAAACGATTATCACAGTGGGAGGAACTCTCGTGAAAAACCGGGCATTTCGAGATGACGAGATTGATACATTCCATCATAGGTAAGATTGTGAATGGACCAAATTGAAAGCATCAGCGGACGACAAAGGTACCAATGACAAAACCCTGTAGTGTTGGGTAGAAACCATTGTGACAAAAGGATAAATTGCTCATAATGAGATTTCACGTGTATAAAAAGACGTTTTGCGTTCGATCAAGGCCTTGTTATTTAAACATGATATAAAATTGGTTTAATACTTTCTAGTTATTTCAGTTGTTTTATCTTTCGCAGTTTTAAGGTACAATTTCTGGAAAGATCGCATACAAGTACGCAACGCATTAGTTCGTTTTGGTCCTTAAGATTAGATTATTTTCACTGCGTTAACCCATATATATATAATCACAGATAATCATTTGGAGATATATATAAAATGGAAATTATATAACCGTAGGTTCATGAAGTCGCCATAGAGATCTTTAACATTGTTATTTATGTTCATTTAAAGGTGCTTGTTCACAAATGTGATGAAAAGTTAAAAAGTAATTTCCTTAAAACTGCACAACAGGGGCCCGTTTTACTAAAAAGTTTACGCTTAAGATTTGCGTAAGTCTAAAACAACAAGTCCTTTTATTTCAATATTTGGCAAAGCAATATTGCAAAGTAACACATCATTGGAATCGTCTCTCCGAGACGCTTCCAATGACGTGTCACATTGCAATATTGTACTTTCATTGAAGATACTATCCATGTTAATCAATTATGACTTACGCAAACATTTTCCGTAAGTTGTTTAGTAAAACTGCACAACAGATGTACTGTTATGTGATACACACTAATGATAAAGTCATTGGAAACATAATCTAAAAGCGTGACATTGCTTTTGAGATCTACCGCATATAAACTGTACATACTTAGATAATTTGACGCTTCCTGAATTCATTTCATTATGCGTTCAACAGCTTCTTTTAATTGTATATCAGACAAAAATACAAAAATTGTATTGTCTTAGCATTTTATTTTGACTTTAAAAGTTTCTCTTTTGTAAACAAGCACTTTTAATGTGATAATAAGTGATCGATTTTTATGACTCTATAAACAAATACCAAATCAGTTGTTGTAATCCGTTATCGTGTATACATCATACGTGATTGAAAACGATGCCTGGATAATCAGAAATAGATTGTCTGTCAGTTTCTGCAACATGGAACAGTTTACAGAAATGATTGAGAAAACAATAGTGATAGAAGGAGCAGTTGACTTTCTCGTACATGCCTCCGAGTGAAAGTTGCAAATGTACTTTCAATTACATACATCAGGGTACCGTTTTACTATAAACTAAAGGAAAATATTTGAGTAAGTCATTACTGATGTACTTGGATAGTATCTTCAATGAAGGTACAATATTGCAATGTGACACGTAATTGGACGCGTCTCGGAGAGACGATTCTAATGATGTGTTACTTTACAATCTTGCTTAGCCCAGTATTAGAATAAGAGGGAGTGTTGTTTCCAAATCTTAAGCGTAAACTGTTTAGAAAAACAGTACCCAGTTTCTTCAGTGCTATCAGCGCTTTGATTCATTTACTAACTAGCGAGAGTAAGTGTCGACATATTTTATACAGAAGCGGAGTAACCCATTCAATGCTTTTCCATGTTTTCTAATAGTGGTTGTTTCCCTTTGACCACGTAATATAACTCTACACACTTTTCTCTCCAAGTAATCGACCCCTTTCAGATATTTACACATACAATATACAGTGAAAGTTGAAAATTTATTTTGCGATATCTTGCAACAGATAGCAATAAATCCAGTCATCTTCAATATTCGGGATTGTGTAATCATAGTCACACTTACTATTAGTGAGATATCTTCAAATGAAAAACTTGCATTCGACATACAAAATCTTTCCAGCACTTCTCTTATGGTTTCAGAACATATGTGGACGGCAAACTATTTGATAGTGTGCTATTAGTATGACCAGAAGCATATGTTGTATACTGGTGTTGTTCTAAAACCGTGTTAAGTATGAAGACAGAAATTGATACATTGACGAGAGAAATAGTTAAATTAAATCAGGACACAGTTGTTCAAACGGGTGGTAAACTTAACAGTTGGTTACATTTTAGTGTGATTCCATCGTGACAAAACATTGTTTGAACAACTGAGTCAAGAATGTTAAGTGTTTCTACGAGACACAGATTGTCTAGAAAAGTAGGGATCATTAGTGAGCTTGATGACCCAATGAGCGGCAGGGATTCTCCTTTTGGGAGTCAGATAAGTCTTAATGGTTATATTTAGAAATGCGAGCTAATGCTAGAATACACAAAGCAGAACTAATTATAATGTAAGTTTTGTCATATATGAACTTCATTTATGTTTTGAACACATTTTTGAGAAAAAAAGTGTGAAATGTAAAAACGCATAAAGACATTGGCTAGTATGAATGGACTAAAGCACACCATTCGATTTCTGCCTGCTTCTCCAAACCAAAGACTTAATACAAGGTTTATTAGGTATTTGTACAAAATGAGCGGACGTAAAAGTAGCCAAAAAGCGCTTCCGAGAAGAAGAAAAAGGCTGTAGAAATGGAACATGGTAAACTGTGTTGACACATTTTCAATCATAAATCAATGTTAACCCCAAAAATCGAAAATCTAAGAATACTATGCTTTGAAAAATTGTCTTAACTATCCGTAGATCATGTTGTTAGCATACATGAACTTCATTTTTAAGTGAGAGTTTTTCTCCCATTGCACAGTTATCCAAGAAACGGTCGTTCCAGCATGGTTTTGCCTTCTAACCAAACATATAGTAGCTTATGGGCCATTATTCATACTATCGAGGATCCTCCACACCACTGTTGTCTCAAATCCAGTTCCAGTTGTGTCAATAATAATTGATTGATTTATAGCAGATTGCCCTTACGAGCAGCTGGTGGGGGTCATGAGAAGCAGTTTAGGACAGGAGGAGCAGGCGGTCGTTTCCAATCATTTTAATTGTCCAAAGTTACTTTTCTTTAAATGCCACTAAAATCAAAGATATGGTTTTCTGATTGGTTATGCTTACAGATGAGCAGTACTTGTACAGAGCCAGATTGCCAACAAAGCGCAGTTGATAAATTTGTGTCAAAAAGAGGAAAGATATACAAAACTATAATGGAAAAAACTAAGGTTTAAAGACTTTCCATTTTATTTTTCACATGTCCTATACATTTAAATCACAGACATAAATTAGTACAAAATAATTCACCGCATAATATTTAGTGGGAATACATGTATCTCCGAGAACTGGAGAAGATGGTCACAGCGTTTCAACCTGTACCTGACAGCGTCGGGAAAGGTAAATGAGGACGGGAAAACGAAAGTGGCTATTCTGTTACATTTGCTAGGCAAGGAAGGAAGGAATTGAAATTTTTAATAATTTCACATGACTCCAGGAAATGAGGAAGTAGAAGCAGAAGACCCTGATAATCTTGCAACTGTCCTCGATAAATTTACAAATTACTGTAATCCGAGAAAAAACACCGTAATGGAAAGATACATGTTTTGGGAAATCAAACAAAAAGACGGTGAAAACAGTTGATCAATTTGTTAATGAACTCAAAACCAAAGCAAAGAATTGCGAGTTCGGAGATCAGACAAATCTGATGATAAGAGATCGGATAAACTTTGGAATTCAAGATGAACAATTAAAAGAAAGGCTATTGCGCACATCAGAAAACCCTACACTAGAAAGAGTCGTAGAAATATGCAGAGCTACAGAGATAAGCAAAAATCAAATCAAAACTCTCAAAGGTGAAATTCCCATTGAAGCATTAAAACGAAAGGAAGATATGACAGAAAACACCAAATGCATAAAGCAAAATCCTATAGTTACAAAGGCAGAGGAGCTGTAGCTTCCGAGAACCCCAAAGTCGACAAAGTTGAATGTTCAAAGTGTCGAACAAGACACGGTCCCAGAGAATGTCCTGCATATGGTAAAAAATGCAATGTCTGTAAAAAATTCAACCATTTTGCAAAGAAGTGCAGAAGTAGTCGAAAAAATGTTCATGTCACAGAAATAGACACAGACGAAGAAGATCCGACATTCTTTTGCGGAGTTATAACAGAGACAATAAACACCATAACAAACGAAGAAAAGGCATGGTACTCTTTGATCCAAATAAAAAACAAAACAGTGAAGTTCAAGTTGGACACTGGAGCAGAGGCCAACGTAATTCCAAAATCGCTAGTACAGAAGTTAGGGGTAAAGCAGTTAAGAGCTTGACTTCTATGTTGTCAACTTCAAATCCACTCCTATTCTGGGTCTACAAGCATGTAAATCATTAAAATTGCTTGAGAAAGTAGAAGTCATGGAGGCTAGGAAACAGAACTTAACTTGAAAGTCAGTGTTTCAAGATTTCGAAGACAATTTTAAAGGTTTGGGAAAGTTTGAAGGGTTATACAAGATTGATTTGACGCCAAATTGCATACCAGTTGTGAATCCACCAAGAGTAGTTCCACAGACTATAATGCCCAAGCTAAAAGAAACACTGAATAAGTTAGAGAAAGATGGTGTCATTGTACCAGTTGAACAAGCAACAGATTGGGTGAATAATTTAGTCATAGTAGAAAAGAAAAATGGAAGTCTTAGACTTTGCCTAGACCCAAGAGAATTGAACAAGGCAATTAAAAGGCAGCATTATCAAATACCCACACTTCGCGATGTGACTTCAAAACTCAGTGGAAAAACTACTTTCTCAATACTCGATGAAAAAGATGGATACCACCAAGTAGAATTGGATGACTCTAGTTCACTATTGTGCACATTTCAAACACCTTTTGGCAGATATCGCTATACCCGAATGCCATTTGGAATCAGTTCTGCTAGTGAAGTCTTCCAAAGAAAAATATAGAAACATTTGGTGACATACAAGGTGTCCACATGATTCATGACGACATGATAATAGCAGCAGTAAATGAAGATGAGCATGATGAAATTCTGTTGAAAGTAATGAAAAGAGCACAGGAGAAAGATATCAAGTTCAACAAAGACAAAATGCAGTTCAAAGTGAAAGAAGTCAAATACATGGGAAGCATTTTGAATAAAGATGGCTGTAAACCAGATCCAGAAAAAGTGAAAGCCATAGTTGAAATCCCAGATCCAGAAGACAAAAAGGGAGTAGAGAGACTGCTTGGAACAGTAAATTTCTTAGCACAATTCATCCCTAACATGTCACAATTGACCTCACCAATAAGAAACTTGTTCAGAAAAGATGTATCATTCTTATGGCAGCATGAAGAAAAAGCACCTCTGGATAAGATCAAGACGATTCTTACCAGTGATCCAGTACTGAAATTCCTCCGTGGCCTAGTGGTTAGAGTACAGAACTTGAAATCACATGGCCCCTCTCCGCGTGGGTTCAAATCCTGAGAGGGATATGGATTTTCATGAGAGGCAGTCTCCCGACTGACTTACGGAATGCCGATGGTTCTACCCACCTTAACCAGCCCCTATGGGCAGTTGAGTATGGGTCTTCCTCCATCATCAAAGAGTCGGCATCGCTACATAACTGAAATAATGTTGATGTGATGTAAAACCCAAAAAAAAAAAAAGTACTGAAATTCTATGACGTTACCAAAGATGTCACTATACAAACAGATGCCTCACAAGAGGGATTAGGATCGTGCCTGTTACAGAATGGACATCCTATCGCATATGCATCAAGAGCACTGACAGAAACTGAGAAAAACTACGCTCAAATTGAACGCGAACTACTGGCGATTGTTTTCGCATGTGAAAAGTTCAATCAATACATCTATGGTAAGACAGTTACAGTCCAAACAGATCATAAGCCGTTACAGACGATTCAAAATAAGCCGCTGCATAAGATTCCTACAAGACTACAAAGAATGTTTCTCAGGTTGCAAAAATATGACCTGGTACTACACTACACTCCTGGAAAAAACATGTACATAGCGGACACACTGTCACGAGCATATATAGAAATAGAAAAAAAAAGGGAAAACAGAAATGGAAGAAGAAATGGAAACAATGCTACACAGTGTAGTAATGAACTTACCATTTAGTGATCAGAGGCTACACACATTAAGGGTTTCGACAGAAAATGATATAGTACTCAAAGAAATAAAGAGAATTGTTAAAGAAGGCTGGCCTCATCACAAAAAGAGTCTTCCTGAGCAAGTCAAACCATACTGGAATTTTCAAGAAGAAATTCATATAGCAGAAGAGTTAGTTTTTGTTGGAGATAGAATAGTAATTCCAGCAGATCAACAAGAAATTGTGTTGGCAGCATTACATGAGCGTCACCTAGGAATTGAGAAATGTAAACCAAGAGCAAGAACCTCAGTTTACTGGCCAAACATGACAAGAGACATAGAAAGAATCTGTTCACAGTGCTCAATTTGCAACACGTATAAGAGAAAAAATAAAAAAGAAACCCTTATGCAACATGAAGTGCCAGAACGCCCATGGCAAAAAGTAGGGATAGACCTTTTTGAATACAAATCACACGATTATGTCCTTGTGGTTGACTTTTACTCCAAATTCATAGAAATAAGACTATTACAAGGAAAAACGGCCAAGTCAGTAGTAAACAGTATCATGGCAATCTTTAGTGTACATGGGTTTCCTGAAGAAGTGATCGCAGACAACATGCCATTTAATAGTAAATATTTCCTTGAGTTTGGCAAAACAAACAATATCAAAATCTCTACAAGTAGTCCAACCCACAGTCAAAGTAATGGGATGGCTGAGAGAAGCATTCAGACAATCAAAATTCTGTTAAGAAAAGCCAATGCAGATGGAAAGGATGAACATATTGCTCTGTTAGAATACCGAAATACTCCTTTAGCTAACTGTAACTATTCTCCAGCACAGTTGTTAATGAACAGAATGTTAAGAGATAAAGTGCCAACGAAACCCGAACTGTTACAGCCAAAAATACCTCAAAACGCAAGAGAGCAATTGTTGAAAAGGCAAATAACACAGAAAGAACATTATGACAAAAGTGCATAGGACATGAAAGATTTAGATAGAGGAGATTCTGTCCGATATCGAGTTGGAAAAACATGGGAACCAGCAGTCGTTGTGAACAAACACAAGTCACCGAGATCATACCTCATAACAAATGAATATGGGCATGAGCTAAGGAGAAACCGAGTGCACCTCCAAAAAACAAACGAAAACCCAATACCAATCATGCGACCAAATGACCAATTTGAAGAGAACGCTTCGGGTAATTCCAGTCACCAAGATGACAACCAACAACGGGTTACACAAACTAGGAGCTTGCCTGAAGAGCCACCATCATACAACTCTCCACAACTTAGAGCCAGAAGAAACATCAAAAAACCACTCAAGTACAGGGATGATAATTTTAGTTATTAATCAGTGATTTAAAGTGGTTAGGTATCAGATGGTAAAGATCTGATCTAGATTAATGTAAAGAATACAGTGCAACCTCAATATTACTTTTCAAAAGCAATACAATTCATAGTCAAAGGCACTAGTCAATTTCATATGTACATACATATGGAAAAAATCAGATTTTCTAGTCAATTATGTATGCATTTTATCATTTGAAGTATTTTAGACTAAAGTAGCCTATTGAGGTATCACTGTACTCTACCTAATAATATCAAGTAGATTTTAGTTTAAAAAAAAAAAAAAAAAAAAATAAGGAATATGGAACTTATCAAGTAATAAGTGGACTTATTGAAAAAGAGTGTTAATAAAAAAAATTTGACAATTTAATAAGAAACATAGACATGAAGCAGACAGTTTTGGACTCGTATTTCACTACAAGATAAAGACTCTGATATAGACTTTCGATGAAGTTGGAAAGTTATCACTAAAGATATCGCTTCAGTAAATTTATGTTAAATTTGACTTTAAAAGAAGCGAGATGTCACATACTAAGATATTTCTTAATATTTGGTGTAAGCACAATATACATTCTGTGTAAGTACAATAATTTGATAGCCTGGAGTCCTGGCCCATGCTAACCCGCCTAGTTCGCGGTATACGAACGGGCCAGGCTCCACCAGGCTAGATAATTTGATGACGTATGAATACATTAAAAGTTGTTCCAATATGTCAGTCTCCTTGTTTATAACAAATCATCACAGTCATGGGCTGGATGGTTGCTTTCATCGCTGTCAGATTGTCGGTTTGTAGACATTCTTTAACCCTTAACCAAACGCCGAATTTTTGACTGTCCCAAATTGAAAGAGTTTGCAGACAACATTTCAAAATGTTATTAAATTGGGAAATTATCTTCTGATGGGTCTGAAAACATTGTGGGAATAGGAAAAATTGCTCATTACAAGCAATTTCTCCTTATCTCACAATATTTTCCAGAGTCATCTGCAACAAACTGGTTAAATGTTGTTATTGTTTGGTAATGGGTTAAAGATTGACATGGAATTGTCTGTATGTTGATCACGTTCTGTCGTTTTTTAACTTAAGTATGACCAAGCGCATGTATCAAACCACAACCTTCTATTCAACATTCTACCTATTAAAGATTTTGTTTATTATAGTGTCACCCCTATTGAAATGGCCAACCAGTTTGGCTTATGAGCCACTTTTCACTGATTATACCAAGTACCTCCGAACTTCTATCGCCATGCCAGGTGCCAAGCAGATATAAGTGGGTTACTATTACTTTAACTAGCTGGCTCAGGAACCGGCCATTTCTGAACAAGCCCCACAAGAAACATTCTCCAGATAAATGCTTCCCGTGGGGCTCGAACCTTCAACCTCCCCGTCCCGGGGTGGACACCTTAACCACTAGGCCACCGTGCAAATCACATGAAATATCACAAAGGGGGGAATCTGATATTTGCACTTTGATGCTGTATTTCTGACCAATGGGCAGCAATTATCTCTGGACCACTATATTTTCAGCAATTTTCATTCCGCTTTGTATTGTGTTTTAATCTGAAGCTTGCAAAACCTCCCTCTGAAAAAAAAATAAAAGCTTATTAAGTTTCCTCTTAAAGACCTGTTCCGTCTTTTGTAAATAACTAAAATTGAATTTATCTGTAGCATTTCGTTTAAACTTATTAGCTTTACATGTAGTTTGACATATTTCATCAATTCTTCTTTATAGAGGGTAATCAAACGATTCAATTAATTACTATAAGAATATGTCTTATGAATAAAGTGTTATCAAGTAAAGAAAAAACATATCAAGTGATATATTGTTGATAACAACTAAATACATATGTTCATTTGTTACATATATTTTCAACAACAAAGAGATTTTATGCTATCTTATCTCTTTAAAGTTGAAAAAGTTTAAAACATGATGGAGTGATAGGAATAAAACATATCCATGAATCCATGATGAAAATCAAGATTATAAATGTGTTATGATACACAAAATATAAGATATAGTTACTTGTGATGGTATAAGCTAAGATAAATGTTTATAAGGTAAATCTTGTCTTAGTGAACATAATAAAAGGAGACAGAATGGTGGTGTTTGATACAACTTAGAGCCTTATTCAGACACCAGTCCTTCAGAATGCTCCAATAAGAGATTTCTGAATGACTTGTGTCCTGTATTAAGATAGACTACGACTAAATAATTTTCATGCATTGTTTATGAGTGGCACCTTAAAGCAATATTGACTGTACAGTGATTTATCAAAATATTTCCAATATGAAGGAAGATGATAAAAGTAAAAAAATACCTCTTTGTAAAGTCCAGAATAGTTTCTAGATACTGCAGACCATAGTAGGGGTTAGCTTTGATTATCTTCTCTATCTTTTCTGGGTGGGATAAATCAACCTCCAACCACAGAATCCTGAAATATTAGTTTAAAGTTATTTATTTAACATAAACCTAAAGGAACCTTTTACCAAATGCCAGAATTTTTACTGTCCCAAATTGAAAGTTTGCAGACCACATTTCAAAATGATAAAATCCAAAAACAATCTTCTGAAAGGGCAGAAAACATTGCAGGAAAAGGAGAAATTGCAGGTTGAGAGCAATTTCTCCTTTTCCCCACAATGTTTTCCAGAGTCGTCTGCAACAAGCTGGTCAAATGTCGTTGTAATTTGGTTATGGGTTAAAAGCCTGATAATGAAAGCCATTGAGAGATTATAAAAGATTACCCATCAAAAGCAATTTTCATTTTTTCCTATTTCTAGGCATACAAAATACTCATAATGTGGTAGTAATTTATTTTATGGTCTCTGTTGCCCTTATACATATTTGATTACACATTGGCAACAACAAATTTACAAAAACTGTGAATAAAGGAGATATTGCATGTTCCAAGAAAATGTGATACTTTTCTTGATAATTGCTATTACAGGTTAAATAGTCACAAAAGCAATAACGTCTATATATTGATTTCCTCCTTTTCACTTAGGCCATCTAGTTAAGCTTTTAATTAAGAACGCCCCATATATTACCTAGAACATATACTTTAGGTGTGGGAACGAAATCATTATTAAAATATCTGGAAACTACTATTCGAATATATTTGAATATATGATTTTATAACTGGTGATTCAATTATTCAGACCTTCTATTAAGTATTTGAATATTCGATCCCATATATATCTTAATGGCCTAATGGTCCGAATAATATAATATATGTTTTACCCTGATTCTGGTCTGAGGAGATTCCCTGACAACTTTAAAATCTGTCTGATCACGTCAAGCCCATCCTTCCCACCACACAACGCATCAGGGTCCTCATAACTGGATATAGAAGGAAACTAGCAACATTTAACAAATGACTAGCTATACAGTGTCCTAAATTACAGGGATTTCTAATAGAATAGATAAGCAATGAATGGATAAAGTAGGTTTAATGTGAGAAAGGGAGAATTTGGCTTGCTGAAAGCAACATCTAATAGCAGGTTATCTTCCCAGGTCATTATCGGTAGACTTGTAAAAATAAGGCATTGTTTGGTAAAAAGCTAATAGATGTTCCATGTAGGTGTAAACATTTAACATGAATACACTGCACAAATGCAACATCAAAGATGTTTTCTAAAGTCACCTCAATCAAGACATTTGTAAGGAAAACTAATTGTACCTATAGTTTTCATTTCAAGTGTCAAATTTAGATGAATTTAATGAGAACTTACCACATTGGGTCGAGTAAGCAATTAGTAAAATAAGTTTTGTTTATACTGCAATTCTTCATTGATAGATGAAGAGGTTTTTCAACAAGATTTTTATTTGTATAATCAAAATATCTCGTAAGAAAATATAAAAGACCTGTAAGACAATTGTTAAGAGTCACAATAACTTATGATTTGGAAAGTGATTCAAAACGACTTCACAGCACCAACTTCTTTGTATTCTTGACTGCATTCTCTTCTCAATCACTTCAGACATAGAATTTTATAATAATAAGATGATGGAGACTTAATTAAAGATTTACCTTGCAACTTCTGGCTCCAATTCCACCATATCTTTCGCAGGAATGTATGGTGGATTACTGACTATGATATCAAATGGCCCTTCACATTGTTCCTTCTTTATAAATTCATCTGAAATACCAAAGTATGTCATCACTGAATGATATTAGTTCCAACCCTACCAAAGAGCATTTTTAATTAAAGTTAACAGCAAAAACAGATATTTCTTTTAGCTTTTGTGATAGTAAATTTGAGAAGGTAAAATTACATTATGAACACTGTATCAGAAGGGGTAGATTCTCTTACTCCTTTAGTGCCGGTTACCAATTTAACATCGCACATAACTTGTAAATAAGCAATTCATCCGGAGAGAAATTTAAATTTTAATATTTCTTCAGGTTTTTTGCTCTGTTACATTTCTTAATATCAGTGACACAAATTTGAGGGTGTTAGACACTCTTAGTAAATACATACCTTTTGGTACCTATTAACCAAACATAATATATGACCCCTAAATGCAAAGTGGATGCAGAAAGTGACAAAATTTATAACAAAATAGAGAGGTATTCTCCCATGACATTGAGAATATTGTTAAACCAAAAATGTTCCAGAAAAAGTAACTATTCATAAGAGCAATTTCTCCATTTTCATTGATGTTTTCAAAATCCATATGAAGCATTCATAAATAGAGGATTGCTTTTATTACTTCTAAGTTAGGTTTCAGACTTTTTTCAATAGCACATTAAAACAGTGAATGTGTTAATAGTGATAGACAAGTCAAATACTTAAAAGATTTAATCTTCAAATACTGCACAGGAGATGTAAGTAGGACTCTATGAGAACAATGATAAAGGAATACAAAAACCACCATACCATCAAACACATCTCCTTGTACAACAGACAGTCTGTCTTGGAGAGAGAAAGCTTCAGCATTGATCTGGGTCAGGTCACAGGCTCTCTTATTCTTATCAACAGCAACACACCTAGTCTGCAGGAGTCAATAAAAGCTATATGTTATCAAAGTTATATGGGTTTTAAATAGCATCAACATTATTTCAGTTATGTTGCAATGCATGACTGTAAATGATGGAGGAAGACAAAAAACTCCCTTAAAGGGCTGGTCACGCTAGGTAGAACCATCAACATTCATTAAGTCAGGAGGGAGACTACCTTTCATGAAAATCTGAATATGGTCACTGGGATTTGAACCACTACAAAGAAACCATGTGATTTCAAGTTCTGTACTCTTACCACTAGGCCATGGAAGGCCCTTAAAGTCTCAACCATGTGGAATTGAACCATCATACATCTGTAAGCCAGCCAGAAGACTACCTCTAATAGGAAAAGATTAAGTGAATGTTTTAATCAGTCCCTGTAAGTCATGAAGAGCTCATTTTCCCTCCAAACGATGTTTTCACAAGGTATCTGCTGTTATCTGCAGTACATAAATTTACAGTTGGACTACGGCTCTGCCCAATACTTTCTGTAAATTCTTTAAAACACGCATAGAACAGAGAAATTTTAACCCATATAGTGCTGGAAATGACTTCATGCTATTGCCAACAGGTTTGATCCAGGCCAGCAGCCATTTACTTGGCAGCTGGCCTGTGATCTAACCTGTTGCTACACTACGAGTATCTTCCTCATCAAAATTAAGCAGATATTTACAGTTTTGGAAAGCAGGTGACACAAATATCAATTTAAAGAAAATTACCCAGCATTCTACGGGTTAAGATAATAGTAGAAATGCTCAATATGAAGAATTATTTCTTTTCTAACAGTGGTTTCTAACCAATTTCTATGTGTTTTAACATACTTTATAATTCAAGGGTTCAATGCAAGCCTATAGTAAGTGCTTCATAATAATGAAGCACTAATTATAGTATTGCATTGAACCCTCAAGCTGTCATCATATGTTTCTTTCCATTCAGACCTTTCACAAAATCTCATAAGTAGAAATGGGCTGTAACTACCTTTGGAAGACGATTCAGGATATACAGTGATAAGGCCCCAGTTCCACAGCCAATATCCAGAACTTTGTAACAGCCTTTGGTTCCCCTCCCTACCATCTCTTCTACTATGTGACCTCCCAGCTCCTAAGATAAACAGTTTGAGGGTTCGGTGCAATACAGTAGTAAGTGAGTCATATTTGTGTAGGACTTGCTATACTCTTGCAATAAACCCTCAATATGATACTAATCTGATGCACTTTAAGGAATCAATGCAAGACTATAGTAAAAGCTTCATGTTCTTTAGAGACATACTCAAGTATTGAATTGAACCCTGAAGTTATGGTGAAGTCTTCTCTAATTAGAACTGATTGTTTATAACACTGCTTTTGAACAGTTTCTTAGTATCATTAATTTTGAACTGCACAGCTTATAATATATGGAAGAATTTCAACTGCCTATAAATGTTGGGTCAAGTCAGATGTCGGTAAAGCAACCAATACAAAAGGGAGGATTTAAAACTTCATGTTCTTAAATCTGACTACTTTGCCACCAAGGCAGATTAAATGTGAATCATACATTGATTATACATGCAGATATCAGCAAATTCAAAGGTTAACCATATAGGATTTATTAAAATTCATCAGGCATTATCTATTCTCTTAAATCTTAAATCAGATTAAGACCTGTTATTCAAGGTTGGCAGCAACTGCTCATAATATTGTTATTGTCACAATGATTAGGAATAAACTTATTGGCAAATATGGCAAAGTTGTGTGAGAGATATAAGTTTCCCCATTTTATTTACCTCCGTCTCTGGCCTCGGGATCAGCACACCTGGCTCCATCTTCAGAGTCATGTCATGGAAATCCCATTCCTCTATAATGTACTGTACTGGCATTCTGCGGTGAATTACAGAACATGTATACTTTTAAGGCAGACCGCTCACACTTATATTTGTGTAACATCTGCATGGTACCCGTAATCAATTATTTCACTGTGGTGTGTCCTTGGGCAAGACACATTTCCTTGCCTAGTACTGGTAGTTAATCCAGGGCACATTTATGTTTCTGCTCAAGAGTGAGCACTGAACATTAATGTGAAAGAAAAAAACAACAGAAACATCAATCCAGATCAGCCAATGAAGTTTGTAAATAACTGTACTAACCAATCAACCCATTGCACCACCTAGAATTTTATCATTGGTCTAAATCACAATCTGGTATGATTTAACTGATATTTTTTTCCCTTCCTCTTTCAATTTGAGATAATGCATAATTTCTAAAAAACGTCAAATTGAGTAGGCAATATGGTAAGGTAATAAAGCATACCTCTCCAGTCGTTTCTGACACAATCTGCGAATATCTTCAAACCTTTCTTTGCTGACATGGACATCAAGGTTTACTTCATGTATCTATAATATTGTTTTGATTATTTCATAAATCAAGTAATTATCATCTCAAATATGGTATGTTTATTTGTTTGTTTATATGGGGTTTAATGGCATGTCAAAAGTTTTTCGGTTAGAAGGGAAGGGGTAAACAGCATCAAAATTTTAGAGTCAAAGACAATTGCTCACCAAGAATAAATCATAAATCAATGAACTGCTAAAAAGTTACATCTTTTCTGTTAGCCCATTCTGTCATATGTAAACTGTCCTAAGCAAAATCAGGAACCACTTTGAAAGAATGAAATTTCTTTTTCTTTCTGATGCTAAGTTGATTCTATTTAAATGAAAAATGTTGAAAAAGAAAAGTCTTCTGCAGACGGCTTGTAAATTAATAGTGGAATGGAAAGTAAACCTTATTCCAAATAATTGCAATCCTATCATTTAGTAATACACAAAAATCAATTCAGAATTCAAACTGTTGCCTGTAAGCAAGATTTTGGGATAATTCCCATTTTGTCCATTGGTGTTTGTTTTATTAAAAGATGTAAACCTTTTCATACCATCTTTTTACCGCATACATGTGCCACTATCAGGTTGACAGATTCCTCTGGTTCTGGAACGCCAGCCTGGGTTATTTCCCTTGTTAAGGTTTGAAGGACATCTCTCAATAGAACACTTTTTCCATCGTCCTTCATATCATTTATGGATTCTTTCCTTTCCCCCGATATCTGGTCTTTTCCCTCATATCTCACAGTGACATCCTTGATGACTCTTTTCGATAGACCTGCAACAAGAAGAATGGATGTGGAATTTCATTAATAATACTTCAGAAAATCAAAAAGCTAAGGGCAATTGCAGATAAAATGTAATATACCCTGCTTTGATTAGCAATTTGGACTGGAATTTTACACCACTTTAAACAGATTTTCAGTCAAATTGCCCTAGTCAGTGCTTCTTTCCATATTTCCTCGCTAGTACGGCAATATTCTTTCAAAGATGACTGCTTTCCTACATGAACATAATTGACCATTGGTGAAAGATAAAACATTTTCGCTGTATTGACTTCACTCAACATTCAATGGAATATTTGCGAGGTGGATCTCAAACTTGATACCCTTCTATTCCTGGTCAGACATGCTACTATGAGCTAACGTGTAAAATGCAATGCATATTGATAACAAAAAATACTTCATCATTGATCCTGTCCTCTGTTTTATGATAGTGTTTTACCAAACAGCTTGATGAAAATAGCCGAGTAAGTTAAACCAGTGAGTGTGGATATCATGTTAAACCTTAGAATGCTGAGTAGTATTCTAAAAATAGATTTTAGTGTTCTCTGCTTTCCAAAAACTTAAATATCTGCTTAATTTTCTTAAGGAGAGATTTTCAGAGTAGCGAACAGGTTATATCACAGGCCAGTCACCAATTTATTTTGCGGCTGGCCTGGATCTTACCTGTTTGCATAAGCATAAAGTTGGTTACAGCACTTTCAGGGTCAAACGAAGGTACAACATTTACAATATCATATCATGTTAAGGTGTCTCAGACAAACAATCAATTTCGATCTTTTGCACAATTGATATTGTGGGCAACAGTGGTGCAGAGGTAGAGCGTCAGCCTTTTGTACCAAAGGACCCATGTTCGAATCCATGTAAGGTGAGGTGAAAATTGCCAGAACTAACTGGCACAAGGACTGGTTTAGTATTAAGGAAGCAGTCAACGAGAGTGGCTTTGAACAAGCTTTAAGCTTCCTTCACAATCAATGTTTAAAAAAATAAGGTAAACTGAGGTAAGGTTAACTTAAATAATTGTGCCTTCCAAGCAAATGTCATTTTTCATACTTTACTATTCTTGTTTGCTGTAACTTCAATTTAGATGACATTTCACAAAGGTTTGCAAACTTACCTCGAATGATGCGGATATGGTCAAAAGTCCCAGCAATCCATCTCAAACTGCTCCTAGCCTCCCCTGCTACAGGACATGAGTTTACTGTTGGTAATGACCTAACAGTGTTTATCCTGCATAATTGACTCACAGCTCTACCATTCTGCAGTGCTAGAAAACCACATGTCTTTCCATAAATCCAGAATGGCTGCCTCAGAAATTTCATCTCTCAGTGACAGATCCGACACAAGTGTACAACGTCATTTCTCAAGATGAAGAACACCACCTACAAATTTCAAAAGCAGATTTTTAACCCTTAGAATGCTAATTTTCTAAAAATAGATTTTTGTGTCATCTGCTTTCCAAAACCTTAAATATATTCAATTTTGTTGACGAAAGATACTCAGAGTAGCAAACAGGTAAGATCACAGGCCAGCTGCCAATTTTCTTGGCGGCTGGCCTGGATCTAACCTGCTTGCATAAGCATGAAGTCAGTTCCAGCACTTTACGATTTAATACTTGGCAGCTGGCCTGAACTAACCTGATTGCACAAGCATGAAGTCGGTTCCAGCACTTTAAGGGTTAAGACTTGGCGGCTGGCCTGGATCTTACCTGTTTGCATTAGCATGAAGTCAGTTTCAGCACTTTAAAGGTTAATACTTGGCGGTTGGCCTAGAACTAACCTGTTTGCATAAGCATGAAGTCAGTTTCAGCACTTCAAGGGTTAATACTTGGCGGTTGGCCTGGAGCTAACCTGTTTGAATGAGCATGAAGTCAGTTTCAGCACTTTAAGGGTAAATCCAATTCCCTGAGATTACCTGTATGTGGAAAATTGTGATTTGCTAAAAGTGAATAGGAATGCAGACGACAATCAAAATTTATGATAAAGAACCATTTCTTTGAGACTGTAGTGTGTACCCTGTAATTAGATTACATAAGTCTGCCCTCTGGTAGTTAATACATAGGCGTAGGAGCGTTTTCAACATTGGGGGGGCCAACTTCAGATAAGAACCGGTCCAAAAATAAATGTTCCTAATCTTTTTCATGACTATTTATGCATTTACAAATTCAATAACATTATAGGAATAAAAAGAAAGCAAATGAAAATGTGAATCTTTAATAAAAAAAAAATAAAAAAGGAAAAAGGATATGTCAGGTCGCGATCTCACGCGGATATCAAATGAATTGATCTAACCAAAAAAGTAACAACCACCGGACTGTCACAGCCACGCATTCATCTGCACATGGTAATCAAAGAATTAATTTATTCTTCAAACTTTAGCTAACAAATTGAAGACAATATTGACTTCTTAGAACACGTTTTACACCACTGTTTTCGTCAATCAATACTTCCCGGGGATTTTTGTGAGCCGAGTTTTCATTGGATAAACCCAATGTGTTCAGATTGCCATTTGCGATGATGACGTCAAAAAGATTTTGGCAATTGTTCATAACAAAAGGCGAATTGGTATTAGATAGAGCACAAAAAATACACGTTTATTTTCATTCTGCTGTTAAATTTCGTTTCTTTCATTTTTTTTCAAATATCATCATTTGCCATTGTGAATTGTGGGGGGCCAAAGTATACTCTGCCCCCCCCCAGTCTGGATATTGGGGGGGCCTGGCCCCCCCAGCTCCTACGCCTATGTAATACCATTTTGATATAGTATCTGATGAACTCGCCTAAAGCTATACATCTAATAAAGCTAATGTATACATGTAATTAAACAGCCAATTTCTTAATAAAAAAGATTACACCATGGCCTGACACAATATCAATTTTAAGTTGCAAACGGATGGCTTGATTGGTGCTCAACAATGGGAACCCTGGTTGCCCTGGTAATACCTGATTTAATATGTTATTTGGTAAATGCTTCTGATTTTCCAAGTTGGCTTGCTCTTGTATTTTTGTGTTTAAGCACCAACAAATAACTCTTACCACTTTTCTTTTGTTTGATGAAAGAGTAGAGTTTCTTACTTTTTTTTTTTATAGATATGACTTTTCGCATTTATGGACTCAACTTCTAGGGTAGTTCTTGGTAGTGATTCATTTATATAGTTCTAATCTTTCTTCCTTTTATTTGAAAATCTCTTTCTTTATTCATGGGAGGTTCAATCTTGATGCCGTTTTCTTCGTTGTTTATTTTTCAAATCTTATTAAGGGTATATGAGTGTTTTCGTCTTCGGCTTAAAAAAAACCTGTGTTTCTGGTTTTCGACTTCTAGGGTAGTTCTTGGTAGTGATTCATTTATATAGTTCTAATCTTTCTTCCTTTTATTTGAAAATCTCTTTCTTTATTCATGGGAGGTTCAATCTTGATGCCGTTTTCTTCATTGTTTATTTTTCAAATCTTATTAAGGGTATATGAGTGTTTTCGTCTTCAGCTTAAAAACCTTACGTTCTGTTCAATTCTCTTCAACTGTTCTGCATTTATAAACGACAGTTTGGTGTAACATTTTGTTGGTATTAGAATTATTATGTCATGTTTTACTCCAAATTACCTTAGTGAACATGTAGACAAATCGGTTCGGTTTCTTATGCAGTTTCCACACAAGAATAATGGCGAGTTTTGACTCAAGGGAAGTAACCGTGTTAAATCTATATCTTAGCCTGGGGTCTTTGCCCATGCATAGCCGCATGCACGGTATCCGTACGGGCCAGGCGCCAAGCTATCTCCATTTCTTTCGTAATAATGAATTCGGACTCAAAAAATATTTGCATTTTCGAAAAAAGCACTAGCTTATCTTGCATTCCTCATTAAATGAAAATTTACGGAGATTTCGCCTAATGACGATTTCACCTACACTTAAACATACAGTAAACCAATTAGAGATTCGCCTACAAAGCGCGTGTTTACAGATTTTCAGACTTACTGTATGATACATGCTAAAGTAATAAAATCAGACGACAAATACAAATAATAAGAAGATGAAATTGCACCTCTTTATGATTTAATGATGATTTTTCTTGATCCATATAAGAATAACTTTAGAGTATGTATATTCTGAAGAATAATCTCTTCCTACCACTAACCAGATATGAATATAAAAAAGGAAAAAGCCTCGACCAGTGTTTTGATGATAAGTACTTATAGGCCAGAAACGACTCCCTTTCGATGATTAAAACACCATAGGAAAATAAGATGACGCTACCATATAGTCAAATTGCCCAAGATAAAGCAACGTCTTCATTTCTTTAGTGTTTTTTTTATTTAGTCTTCAGACATCAAAGTATCCACAATATTTTATCGGCACTTGAACATCAGTGACTCGGATTTGTAGACATTTTAACACATTACCAAACACCAATTTTTCGGTTGTCCCAGATTGGAAGAGTTTGCAGTCGACATTGCAAAATGTGATGATTTGGATAATAATCTTTTGGTAGAGTAGAAAACATTGTGGGAAAAGGAGAAATTGCTCGTTACGAGCAATTTCTTCCTTTCCCATAATGTTTTCTAGAGTCGTCTGTAAAAAGTGGTAAAATGTCATTATTGTTTAGTGAAGGGTTAATAAAGATGCAAACTCTACGTTACCTTTTTCTTAATACCCAAGACAATGTTTGAAACTGGTAGTTTACCATGTGTACATCTCATTTGATTTGTTACGAGCAAGAAATGTTTTCTTTTACCACATCGATCGTTTCTTAGAAAAAAGCCCAGATGCAAATATATCATTCATTGATCCATTAGCGAAAATCCGGCAGAGTAAACGTTGAAGAAAACGATTATTGATCAAAGGTTTGGATAAGAACCCTGATCTTCTAGCTATCTTCTCTCGGATGGACGGATTGACAAAAGCAAAGACCTATTAGGTCTTTGACAAAAGTAAGGGTCAATGATTTGAAAACGTTTGACCTAGGTTTGAATCCCGATAGAAGCCAATTATTTCAATGAGAAATGTCCTTAGGCAAGACACCTGTCCTTAGCCTTGTTCTGGTAGAGTCTAGGTTACACATGAAACCATTTATAACGGTTACAGGAATCGACCGGAAAAACGATTTGTAATTGTATATAAAAGATTCAACCGGTTCTAATAGTCAATAATGGGTGCACAGAGATTAACGCTAGCAGGGCAATTCGTTGAGATTCTGCATACGAAGGTACTGACTGATACGTTTTCCCCTAGACCGCTGATTTATTGCTACAGCATTTCAGCCTTTAACAAAGAAATGCTTGATCAACATTTACCGCAAGCTGACTGCACAGAATTGTCGGAGGCTCCATAATGCACAAACGTTCCAATGTCTGAGTAGTTTGGTAAAGCCAGTTTTAGGTCGAAATTGGTTCTGGATTAGATCCAGTGAATGGAGTGATACAACTGAAGAAATGTCTAAACTTTGTTAAACCACAGCAAAATCATTGTTTGTTGACAGTGCATTTGTCATCTCCTTTTGTAACAAACAGTTAAAGTAATCAAAATAGTTAGGCTACATGAGAAACGAATAAAACTTTTATCTTATTTGTTTTACATCGATTGTGAAGGAAGCTTTAAAGCTTGTTCAAGGCCACTCTTGATGTTTATGTTGCCATTCGCCAGCTGTTGTCATATGTTGTTGCTTTCAGTTTGAACCAATCACAAAATAACTTTTTGGGGAAAGGATCAAAGATTGTGTTGCTGGCAACGTACGTCAAGCCTAGAAGAATGTGCATCAGTCAGTGTATCTAGGAGACCTTGTCGTTTTGCATGGGACACCGTTGCATGTCTAATTGGCGCGAAATGACGCAACAAGACCACCATGCTTTGATAGATTCATTCAGACGGGTATCCACTTTTTGTTTGTTAAATTTTAAATTACATTAATTGTTGAGTTGAGTAATGCAAGTAATTTGAGATAAATATAAAACAAGATAGCCTGATACTATCGGCGAAGACTAAAAAGCTTCAGATCTTTGAACTGAGGGTTCCATTGAAGAAGGAATAAAATATGATTTCCAGCCATTGATGGAGGAGTACAAGCCGTGAGGACGGAAAACGAATAACCTGTCGAGGTCGGTAGTCGGGGCGTTGCTCGGGTTTCTATCTGGCTGGCCTAAAGCACACTTGGTATCACAAAGAAGAAGACGAAGACAGGCGAAGTAGCTCTACATTCGTATGGTAAGAGAGATTCCCTAACCAAGATGTTATTCTCGAGGGAGGAGCTTTGTGGAAAGAGCCGATGCACCTATTAATCCATTACCAAACAATAACGGCATTTGACAATTTTGGGGCAGACGACTTTGGAAAACATGGTGGGAAAAGGAGAAATTGCTTTGAACGAGCAATTTCCCCCTTTTCCCACAATGTTTTCTGCCCAATCAGAAGATTATTTTTCAATTCCATCCAATTTTTAAATGTCGTCTGCAAACTAGAATTATTGAGTGTGTTTGCTAAAGTATAGTAAATACTTTATGTTTGTGAAGAACTTGCTAAAGTCCTGCATTGAACCCCATCTTGGTTAAGGAATGATTGCAAGACTATAGTATAAGTAACTCACATACATTGAGGACCTAATATAATATTACACTCAACCCTTATTAATTAAGGGACTGTTGGGTATGATTGAAAGCTGTTTACGACTAACAAAAAAGTTGGTAAATTCTGACAAATGTACGCTTTTTCTTTTTACCAGCAGCTTGATTTTTTTTTTACATTTAGATTATCAAAAGCTTCAATAAAAGTGAAACCTTGAGTTGGAGTGTTTTTCCAATGGATAAAAGATATTGATGTGTGAAAAGAAGTCAAGATAATAGAGCTAATATGGTTCTTTTTCACAAAGTATTATAAAAAAAAAATATAGCCACATCCTATATTGTTGGTTTTCTTACGAATGGTCTTCTCATTGCAATTCTAATAATTGCTGATTAAATAGGGTTTAGGGAAGCAAATAAGGACACTATATTTTATCAAGTCCACAGGATGTGAAGATTGTATTTTTCCTATACTTGTTAGTAGGGTTATATTCCTATTCCATCCAAAATATTGCTTACATGTCAAAATAAGGACGCAGTTTATTAAATGTATGGCACAATGTGTCTGGATGTACTATTGATTTGGGTGATGTTCTCCGTAATGTCTTCTTTCAAGGAAATCTTTCCTGATCCGAACATCATCCAATTATCAACCGGAACCTCCGGATAAAAGTGCTGTTTCTGTTTTATTTTATAGCATTTCTTACCAAATTATGTTGTTGGTATTCATTTGAGTCTCTCTTAAAATGATTTAAATGTGTTAAAAAAAACAAGAGAGTTGTGTGAAGAGTAACAGTGCTATAGACTGATGTAGGGAGATTTTCTCTCTTTTGTTGGGACATATAACGCTGGATTGAGCTGAACGAATTCTCCTGAAAATGTATTGGTGCGATTTTAGTTTTCTGAAGACTAGAGTTGAAATCAATATAAATCTCAGATTACCCTTAACACTTAATCTGATGAAGACAGAGCTCCATATTCTATTCAGAAAAGGCCGCTCCAATTGGCCCTTGGTGCAAACATTGGTGGGTTGGTTTAGTTAAAATGATGAACCAAAACCTTTATAATACCATGAATGATATTCTTAATAAAAAATGAACCAATCCCTGATTTAATTCTGAAAAAAAAAAGTGCATAATATTTTGAAGTTGTGGGTCAATAGTACTGGCCAGCCAAAATACTGAAGCCCTGCGAAGTGAAGTTAGGGATGTTTTGGGGACTTGAACAAATGTCTATTTGGTTGAGAATTCATTCTGTTTTGAAAAGTATTGCAATTATTATACAACAGTCAGTATACCGATCCTTGCCACAGATTCTATGATCAATATCTAGATGATGCCTTTATCCTAAAAATATCAAAATTTGAATCATTGAATGATTAAAAACAATGGGACAAAAAGAAGAATTATTATGGTAAGTCATTTCTTTTTCTTCGGTCATAAGGTTCCTAACAATGATTTAAATAATGGCGATACAACATTTATTGCTTCCTCTAACGGAAATATTCGAGGTTTTCGTATAATAGGAGAAGATTAGTCTGGAGCTGTTTATGGGAAGCCAGCTCATTATGGTAATGCATTATGCCTGGTTCCCAGATACAATAAAGTCCAAGAAATCATTAATCCTTTCTCCCATAATCCAGACGGTATTTTACGCTGTTTTATTTTGGGGGGGGGAGGGGGTTAACATTGCATATACAGAATTTAAGTTATAATGTGATGCCAGAACCAAAATGAATAAACGGACAAATATCCCAAATTTAAAGTGCCATAGTATTTTTATTTTCTTTTTCCACAGTTGTTTCTCAAGTCATCCTCAACTACCAATGCACTATGCTAACATACGGATTTTGATTTGTGTTGAAACAAGATCAGACACTGGTTAGCTAAAATAGTAAAGTACTGTCGTAGTCTTGAGATGGTTGTTGGTTTGAGCCCCACGCTGGCTGCACTATGCCTTACATGTTTTCTTTAATTTGAATGAAACTGGTCTGGTTCTCAACTTAGATGGTATTTAATTTTACCTCAGGTTTTTGTTGTAAACAAATATTATAAAGTAATTGCACAATATTTTTTTTTTTGTTCAGCGAGTTCATGAAGTATATAAGGACAAAACTTAATTCATATTGCAAATACAATGTACATTGTTTTTAGCATGATAAATTTTGTATCAAATGATTGCCTAAATTCCTCATACAAAATACCTGACATTCATGGATCTACCTTAGGAATCTAAGACGGTTTTGACAAACGGGTGAACTGCTCCTAATGAACAATTTATCCTTTTTATCACAATGATTCAATTCTTCCCATTATCCTGTGGAAAATAAATTTGTTTCATGCTATTTTCCAGTTGTCTTTCAAAAATTCCTTATGGAGGAAACAGGTTAAGACATGATATTATTGGTATAGAAGAAAATTGGAGAAGATTGAATTGGCATTTTCATCTCAAACAAAAATTCACTTTTAGATGAATTGAAATGATATTTGATTACATGATTTAGATTGGGTTTATATATTGTTAATTTCTGAAATGTATGGTTGAAATATGTTTGGTGTGAAACTAGACATCTTTAGCATGAAAGGTTGTCGCCTGAAATAACAATAGATTCATATCAACTGCTTTAAGGACATGTTCTACAGTTCTTTAAGAAAATAATCCTTTAATAGAATTTTCTAAATTTTTGATATGTTATTGAAAATTCTATTGTGAATTCAAAAATAAAAATAAAAATGCAGGTCGACAAGTTAGTTTTTTCGTAAAATGACAGTTTCTATGGTAACCGTTTGGGGCAAAAATGTCAAAATGACCATACCATCTTCAAGGATAATAAAAAAAATTCTGAAAGGTTTATTAACACATAAAACATGAATTCATACATTAAATACTTTATGATTCAATGTTTATTTCAAATTATTACAATCTAAACAATTTTTGTAATCCAAATCAGTTTTTCAAAATTTTGTATTCGACAAAAAACAAATGAAAGTTGATATGTATATTACAAATAAATGAAAATATTCAATAATTCCTTTCATAGAATTTTCTTATTTTTCAGTAAGTGAAGTAAAATTTAATCTTGAAATACAAAATGCAAAAGAATGTATTTATTGACTAGTTAGTTTTTCTGTAAAATGACAGTTTCCATGTTAACCGTATTTGAAAAACATTTATAAAAAATGATTAAATTTACTTTTAACTTGAAAAATAGAAGCATGGGGCTTAATATGAATGAGAAATATATAATAATGTTAATAAACTTTTAAATTTTTATGGATGATATGATTATTTTTTGAAAAGAAATGCATACAGTAAATTTCATCCGAATATAAACGTTCATTCGACTACTAAGCAAGTACCTCTTCGGTAACCGATTATTATCTCCCTTGGATGCGCAGATGAAGTGCGCAGATAAAACTACCGAGAACAGCCTTAAGCATTAAAGTCATTTGGATATTTTATGATGCAGCATTCTGGTTGTTTATTTGAAAGGATTATGCTCTGTATGTAGAATGTGTTGAATTGGTGATCGAATTAATCCCCGTCACTAAACAAAAGACCATCTTTTGTTTCTTTTTCATAAAATTGCTGAATATAATATTATGTTTTTTCATTTAAAAAGTTAAACAAGCTTCGATCCATGCCTTTCGGTACTTTGATGCCAAACTCTTACCCATTTCAATGATTTAGCATGAAGCTTTGAGTTTGGGCTGTCTGAAAATGTCACATAGGGGAGTGGGTGAAGGGTTAATGATAACCGTGGGACATTGCGCTTGCTCTTTCAACTGGATTGTATTGGGGAAGGGAAGTCTCCTATGTATGGTTTTTCTCAATACCATTCTCAGAATGAGGCTCTGGGAATCAATACTCTCTACTCATTAGAGTCAGAAATACTCCATCTCCCAATATATGCCATTTATGCAGACGTTCTTTCCTATGTACATTTTTTGGAATTAATTTACATCAATTGCCAGGCTTAATGCAAGGGATTTGGAACAAAATCAATTTAACTTGAGGTATGTCCTTTTTTACTTTATTTAGCAGCATGGAATTGATGCATTCCGTTAAATTGGATCTTTTGAATGGTCTTAATTGTTGACAATACTAGCAGACGAGTATTGTGAATTATAGAAAATAACATATTAATTGAAATAATTGGAAGAAAACATTATGACAGGATGAGCTATTCTTCATAGTAAGCAGTTTTCTGACTCTGTGGTTTCTTCAACCTTTTTTTTACAGGTGTGTAAGAAATAAGTATAGATCTGCAAATGAGCTATGAAAAAGTATTGAATAGTTATTAATATTTATCAAAAATCTAAGACAAAACCACAATATAGTACAAGTTTCAAGCTAATTTCAGAAACTCAGAGGGTGTTTCAATTTATGTGGAAAAAGGAGTAGTTGCTTTTACACTGTATAAGGAACATAATTTCTATCTTTTCAATTCTATTTCAATTCTTTTTAAATGTTGTTTGCAAACAAACATAATGTGGGATGGTACAAAATTATTTTAATCATGATAATATTTACTCTCCTATGTTAAGGTCAGTGCAAGACTATGGTAAGTCCTTCACAAACATAAAGCACTTACTATGTTCTAACATTGGACTCTCAAAGTGCATTACATTATTATAATATTAAGGGTTTAGTGCAACACTAAATACTTCACAGATGTGAAGCACTTACTCCAGTCTTACATTGGACTCTCAAAGTGCATTACATTATTATAATATTGAGGGTTTAGTGCAACACTAAATACTTCACAGATGTGAAGCACTTACTCCAGTCTAACATTGGACCCTCAAAGTGCATTACATTATTATAATACTGAGGGTTTAGTGCAACACAAAGTACTTCACAGATGTGAAGCACTTACTCCAGTCTTACATTGGACCCTCAAAGTGCATTACATTATTATAATACCGAGGGTTTAGTGCAACACTAAGTACTTCACAGATGTGAAGCACTTACTCCAGTCTTACATTGGACCCTCAAAGTGCATTACATTATTATAATACTGAGGGTTTAGTGCAACACTAAGTACTTCACAGATGTGAAGCACTTACTCCAGTCTTACATTGGACTCTCAAAGTGCATTTCATTATTATAATATTGAGGGTTTAGTGCAACACTAAATACTTCACAGATGTGAAGCACTTACTCCAGTCTTACATTGGACCCTCAAAGTGCATTACATTATTATAATATTGAGGGTTTAGTGCAACACTAAATACTTCACAGATGTGAAGCACTTACTCCAGTCTCACATTGGACCCTCAAAGTGCATTACATTATTATAATATTGAGGGTTTAGTGCAACACTAAATACTTCACAGATGTGAAGCACTTACTCCAGTCTTACATTGGACCCTCAAAGTGCATTACATTATTATAATATTGTAGGTCTGTGTGAAAGTCTATAGTAATTAAGTGCTTCACAAACATCCTGCACTCAACCCTCAAAACAATACTTTTTAACTGAATTTGTATTTGAAGTAACATCAGATGACAATCATGAACTTTTAAAAGATTTTTCTACATGATATTTGATGAAGATCATTGTGATAAAAGAATGAATAGCTTGCAAAGTGGTCAGTCTTAAATCTTCAAAGTGACACATTTTGAAGTAATGGGTCAATTGAATGATAAAATTTGGAAAATGGCATGTTCTATCAGGTTTTCATTTTGATGACAGAGTGAAATTTCCATATAGTTTACTTATAAAGGGAAATGATGTCAGTATATATCTAAATGATCCTAGCTAAATCTCTTAATGCACTATATTGATTGATGTTGGTAATGGGATAGTCTCTAAGTCTAACAATTCTTTAGCATGCCAGATTTAGGCCATTAGATAAAAGATTTAACATCCCGTGTCACTTTCATTGTTTTTTGCTCTAAACCATACATTTTGGCAACTCAGTAGAAACTTTTAAAAATTGAATTCTATTCTAACATTCGTTGAACGTTTATGCAAATTAGGAACCTAATGCATTGTTTGAAAGAACATGCTAGTATATAAAGACAACACAACCACTCAGTGTACGATAGTGTTTTTCACTAATCGGATGTGTTTGTGAAGTTCATTTGCTTGGTTCGTTACATTGGTGGCAGCGGTGGGATTAAGTATTCTCCTTCTTTTGGAGTTACCTTCCCCATGTGTTTCCCAAGGGCCAAGACTCGGGATGAGTCTTCGCGGAAGTGGGAGTTATGTAATGTTCTTTGAACGTTTATGCAAATTAGGAACCTAATGCATTGTTTGAGAGAACATGCTGGTATACATAAAGACAACACAACCAATCAGTGAACGACAGTGTTTTTCACTGATCGGATGTGTTTGTGTCTATGAGAGGTTCATTTGCTCAGTTCGTTACATTGGTGGCAGCGGTGGGATTTAGAATTCTGCTTCTATCGGAGTTGCCTTCCCCACATGTTTCCCAAGGGCCAAGACTCGGGACGAGTCTTTTTAATCTGCAATGCCTGTCCCAAAATTTTTTTTTCTTGTAATTAGAAAAATTGAGAAAGAAGTATTGTTTAGCAATTTTGACATGGTTCTTTTACAGGACCTATCTATATAAAGGAATATTCTCTGTCTACTGTCTTGTAATCTACCGGGTATGTGAAATAATTACCACATGCTACAAATAAAATATCAGAGAATATAAAAATATATAAGGTTGACAAAAACGGAAACAGCGGCCTTCACATAATTTTCTATTTTTATCACAATATTCTTTTAGATAGTCTTATAAAGTGCTAAAAGACAAAATTATATGTCACCTGTCCAAAGCTGAGACTTGAACCTTTTACCCCTTACACTATACTACCTCGCTGAGGTAACCCTTACACTATACTACCTCGCTGAAGTAACCCTTACACTATACTACCTCGCTGAGGTAACCCTTACACTATACTACCTCCCTGAGGTAACCCTTACACTATACTACCTCGCTGAGGTAACCCTTACGCTATACTACCTCCCTGAGGTAACCCTTACGCTATACTACCTCCCTGAGGTAACCCTTACACTATACTACCTCCCTGAGGTAACCCTTACACTATACTACCTCCCTGAGGTAACCCTTACACTATACTACCTCCCTGAGGTAACCCTTACGCTATACTACCTCCCTGAGGTAACCCTTAAACTATACTACCTCCCTGAGGTAACCCTTACGCTATACTACCTCCCTGAGGTAACCCTTGCGCTATACTACCTCCCTGAGGTAACCCTTACACTATACTACCTCCCTGAGGTAACCCTTACGCTATACTACCTCCCTGAGGTAACCCTTACACTATACTACCTCCCTGAGGTAACCCTTACGCTATACTACCTCCCTGAGGTAACCCTTACACTATACTACCTCCCTGAGGTAACCCTTACACTATACTACCTCCCTGAGGTAACCCTTACGCTATACTACCTTGCTGAGGTAAGCCTTACACTATACTACCTCCCTGAGGTAACCCTTACACTATACTACCTCCCTGAGGTAACCCTTACACTATACTACCTCCTGAGGTAACCCTTACGCTATACTACCTCCCTGAGGTAACCCTTACGCTATACTACCTCCCTGAGGTAACCCTTACACTATACTACCTCCCTGAGGTAACCCTTACACTATACTACCTCCCTGAGGTAACCCTTACACTATACTACCTCCCTGAGGTAACCCTTACGCTATACTACCTCCCTGAGGTAACCCTTAAACTATACTACCTCCCTGAGGTAACCCTTACGCTATACTACCTCCCTGAGGTAACCCTTGCGCTATACTACCTCCCTGAGGTAACCCTTACACTATACTACCTCCCTGAGGTAACCCTTACGCTATACTACCTCCCTGAGGTAACCCTTACACTATACTACCTCCCTGAGGTAACCCTTACGCTATACTACCTCCCTGAGGTAACCCTTACACTATACTACCTCCCTGAGGTAACCCTTACACTATACTACCTCCCTGAGGTAACCCTTACGCTATACTACCTTGCTGAGGTAAGCCTTACACTATACTACCTCCCTGAGGTAACCCTTACACTATACTACCTCCCTGAGGTAACCCTTACACTATACTACCTCCCTGGGGTGGCCATACGCTATACTACCTAGCTGAGGTAACCCTTACACTATACTACCTCCCTGAGGTAACCCTTACACTATACTACCTCCCTGAGGTAACCCCTATGCTATACTACCTCCCTGAGGTAACCCTTACACTATACTACCTCGCTGAGGTAACCCTTACACTATACTACCTCCCTGAGGTAACCCTTACGCTATACTACCTAGCTGAGGTAACCCTTACACTAGACTACCTCCCTGAGGTAACCCTTACGCTATTCTACCTCCCTGAGGTAACCCTTACACTTAAATACCTCCCTGAGGTAAGATTCTGATAATAATGAGTCATTTTTAAAAGTTTTATTTTGTGTTTCTGTTAATTTGACTCAGTGTTTTGTGATAGTTGTTGTCTGCTATTTCCAAGCTTTACATTATTACCAAATAACAAACATTTTCATACAAATCAATATTGCCTGCAGGGGTGACCAAATCTGTATTCGATTTACTTGTCAGTAAATGCCAAATCTTTTTCTGTAGTTGCATGTATAATGGTTATATAGTAAATATTAGTAAAAAATCATTGTGTCCATTAGGGCTTTCAGGCAAGCTGGGTAATACCGCCAATTGATTTCGCCATCCTTAGTCTCTGCTGCTTTCTAAACCTTTTCCCAAACAATAACGACCTTTGACCACTTTGTTGCAGACAACTTTAGAAAACATTGTGCGAAAAGGAGAAATTGCTCATAACAAGCAATTTTTCCTTTTCCCACAATGTTTTCTGCCCTATCAGAATATTATTTTCCAGTTTCTTCACATTTTGAAATGTCGTCTGCAAACTCTTTCAATTTGGGACAGTCAAAAATTTGTTGTTTGGGAAAGGGTTATTGGACCAGTCTATAAATACCATCCAGGGGAATGGTTTATAGAAAGTCATTCCAGGGAACCGGCCTGGCTTTAATTTGTATCCCCAGCTCAGAATAGATTTCTTTCCGACACTTAATGAAGTCAGTTTGACATGATTTATTCCTATTGCTGCTGATCAGAGTTGTTCATGTGGGAATATAGTCAGTGGTTTGGAAAGAATGTTGTACGGAATTGGTGAGAGAATACAAAATGCATGAACAAATGTAGATGGAGAACTGGTCTCTCATCTATCAAGTATAAAGACCTGTATGGTACAAATCTACCAGGCGGGATCATAGACTGGGAACCGGTCTCTCATCTATTGAATATAGAGACTGGTATGGTACAAATCTACCAGGCGAGATCATAGACTGGGAACCCGTCTCTCATCTATTGAATATAGAGACCGGTATGGTACAAATATACCAGGCAGGATCATAGACTGGGAACTGGTCTCTCATCTATTGAATATACTAGACCGTTACGGTACAAATCAGGATCCTGTTTGGTAACAGAAGGAACGAAAGCAGCAAAACTGTCCTTAGAGATGAACATTTGCCAATTCAAATGAAAGGTTATTATTATTAAGGGCCATGTCATGAAGTTTCCTTCTTGGAAATATAAATCTAAATGATTTGAAATTGGAATTTTGACAAACAGCTGGTTCATATCAGTGGATAATTTAAGTCTGATGAAGGGCTGTCTGCGAATATAACCAACTTTCTGAAATGACCATATTCATATTATATAGCAATAATATATGGTCATTTCAGAAAGTTGGTTATTTTTCATTTTTATATATGGATAATGTTTACATGTTTTTCTATGTTTTTCATAAAATATTGAAAGAGAATGGCGTTAGGGGGTTGGAGGGGGGGACCATTATTCGCCCTTCACCTGTGTACTAAGCGCCTGTACTCAACATGGCTGAATAAACAACTTTTTTAATCAGCATGAGGGATCCTTGCCCCAAACTTTTACATGCCTCTTTTTCTACGCTTTTCCTTATAATGGTTATATGGTAAATTTCATCAAAAATTCACCTTGGTCGAGGCCTTTGGACAAGCTAGACAATTTGAGGGTTCAATGCAAGACTATAGTAAGTGCTTCATGAACATGAAGCACTTACTATAGTCTTGCATTGAACCCTCAAATTGGTTTTGCCAACCCTGTGACACCTAACCTTGTGCTTTGTGTAATGTTTAACAATATCAATTTTCAATTTTTGTCCTTGGATACTAATTGAATCTGGTTAACAAATGTAATAAATGGCAACTAATGAAAATATTTAATTTGTCTTGAATTATTGATGTTTTCTTTGCTACGATGACCTTTAGGTACAGGCCTATGGGAAGACCAGATAAAAGTCCAAAATTGCATCAAGAAACACGAGATGTGAGTCGCCCAAGGCAAAATTAACTTCATTATATTGTTGTTAGAAAATCAAATCCAATAATGAACCCCTTGGGCGATATGGAGAGGAATTTTGTTCCTGCTAAGAGTACAAGCTGCTTGTGTTTTCCTATAAAATGACAGAATATCAGGAAATCAAAGAACTGGAAGTATGGAGATGGTCATTGTATATTATTTAAAGGGACTTGCTTAGAGATTTGTACTCTCAAAGTATTATACATTAGAAATTTGATATTAATCCTTATAGGCCTCGAACTGACTTCATGCTTATGCAAACAGGTTAAATCCAGGCCAGCTGCCAAATAAAATATGCAGATGGCACTAAAATCTGTTTTTGAGAAATTAACCTGCATTCTAAGGGTTAAGAATCATTGTCACTAAACAAAAGACCATTTTCAATTCTTGACTTTAAGTTGCTGAAATCTAGACCTGTGATTTTGTTAGATAATGTGAAGTGAACCTTCACACCTCTCAGCACTTCTATGGGGAAGGGGGTTTATAAACAAAGGCAGGAAATTCTTTCTTACACACTTTGCTATTGTAACATAAAAAGAGCATGTTTCCAAAGACCATCATGACGATTGTATCTTAAATTATAACCTCTCATTCTAAGTTAAGATTGTTGTTTAAGAAAAAAGCGTTAAAAAGGTTTCCAATATCTGGAATATAAATGTTTATATTTCCTGTACAGTTATGAAAGTGGTTGGAAAGCTGCCAATAATTTAGTCTTATGTTACTTGAGAAACCTATGTTGTCATTTCATCAATAGAAGACAATCTATTTTAAAAAGTAAAAATTCCAAAACTGTGAGGAAGTCCTTTTAAAGCCATGGAATTGAGCCACACCCTTATATCATATTCTATAAATGGTGAAAACCAAAAACAGCAAATGAACAAGACAAAGAACGAAATTAAAATTCAAGTTTCAACATTTCTTATATTACTACAAAGACTATAAATAAAGGAAAATAACAAACATTCTGAATGCATATCGATATTATAATTCGTGCAAAAAGCATACACAGTGTTATTGTTTATTTATTTTTATATTCAAAGGGACTTCTGTGACAAAACAAAAGATAGCTCACAGTATTGATGATGTATTGCCATGGTCGTACAGATTGTTAAAGACAAAGTGGAATTGTTTTGCCAATTTCTATCTATATAACTTATGTTCTAACCTCTACCAAACAATAACGAAATTTGACCAGTTTCTTGCAGACAACTCTGGAAAACATTGTGGGTAAAGGAGAAATTGCTTGTGACGAGCAATTTCTCCTTTTCCCACAATGTTTTCTGCCCTATCAGAAGATTTTGTTTGAATTTCATCACTGTTTGAAAATTAGTTTGAAAACTCTTTCAATTTGGGACAATAGAAAATTTGGCGTGTGGTAAAAGGTTAACTAAACTCATGATGAGCAACTTTGTTCAAAACAATTTTGCTATTGTTATCTGCTGTTTCATTTTGGGTAAATAATACAGGGATTTTATTCTCAGCTTGTCCACTGTTCTTTTATTTTAGTTTATGAAATTTTGGGACCTCTTGCTTGGCACTTTGGTGGTATATCAAATAAATTGGTGTACAAAAATGAACGAATTATGCTTCTCTTGATTTCTATTTTCATTATTTGGTGATTTAATGCTGGTTTGCACATTTGCCACAGGACAGACAAATAAACGTAATAAAATTCCAGAGTTGTCTAGACTTTGCTATTAAATCCATCCTATTGATAAACCCAATTAATAACAGTTCTATTTCTGATATTCACACCATATCTCTGATGAAGTAAAAAGGAGGAATTGCTTGTCAAAGGCAATTTCTCCTTTTGCCACAATAGTTTAAGTTTATTAATGTTTTCTGCTGCATTTGCATCAAAGAGAAACCATAATTATGAAGTAATGGATTAAGCATGGTCTCCTTCTTTTATGAATAATCAGGCATTCCTTTAACCCTTATAGTGCTGGAACCGACTTCAAGATTATGCAAACAGGTTAGACCCAGGCCAGCCGCCAAGTAAATTTACGGCTGGCCTGTGATCTAACCTGTATGCTACTCTGGGTAGAGTTTCCTCAACAAAAATAAGCAGATATTTAAGGTTTTGGAAAGCAGATGTCACAAAAACTTTTTTTTTAAAAAATTAACCAGCATTCTAAGGGTTAATAAATCAGTATGTGCCATTATATGCCCATTTCCAAAATTAGTCCTCAAGGTTATGTTTCTCTGGGGACTATTGATGGGTTATTGAGATATTACAGAGTATCTGAGTGTTTGCTTTCTGTATGATTTTATGTATTTTTTGATATACCCTTTTCTAGACAAAGACAGAATTAAAATCAATTTTACTTGATGTTGCCTACCTTTGAACTAGCAACTAACAGTATGAGGCTTAAGAAACAAATGTTGTGACAAAAAGAGAAACAAAGCCATTCTTTGTGTTTGGATTATCAATCATTTGGAAAAAAAGCTATTGTCATAACCAAGAGCCTGTCTCACTAAGAAGTATAGGCATGTATTACAAAGAATGTTGCAGTGAGTTTCAGCCTAAGTTGAAAAATTGCATATAATTTTATTTTTTTTTCCTTCCCCTTAACGATAGAAAAAAAAGAGCTGTCTGCATTTGAAAGGGAGACTGTGTCTGCCTCTTGTACCGAGAGTCCCGGGTTCGAACCCCGTTAGGTGAGGTGAAAATTGTTGGGAATAAAGCCCTCAATTCTGCGCAATAACTGGTTTAGTATCCAGGAAGCAGTCATCGAGAGAGGATTCAATAAGCTTCAAGGTTTTGTCACAATCGATAAAATGAATAAGTTTAAACTATAAAAGAAATTGGTGTGCTTCTCAATAGTTTCTATCCAATATCATCAAGAAAACAACTCTCTCATGCTTCCGGAAATCTGTTGCTTAAAGATTCAGGGACTTCTAATACAACTGAAATATTACTGCAAATAGTGTTAAACAACATCAAAATAAAAAAAAGGCATCCTTTGATTTCAATGGTGTGAACATTTAATTACCAATCATACAGTTTTGTCATGGATGATTTCTTTCTCTATGATCCTTATTCAGTTTGATTATTGTCTAAAGCAACTTACAAACAGAAAGGATAAGTCTATTCTTTTAAATTGGAATGTGTGACCAGTCCCAATTTAAAGTAACAACTACAAGAATGAACATGATAACAATACATTTCCTTTAAGATAGTTGAAAAAACCCATTGTGATTAGGAGGAATGTATTCTTTTGTCACAAAGGTTAAATTTGTCATATGTAGACTACACATCCAAGTCTAGTGTGTTACTCTGGAGTAAGGGGTTAATGAGTCAATTGTGTTGTGACAATTTGAAATCAATAGTTCAGACAGCCTTTGAGGACAATATCTGCGGTGTGTTCTAGTTTGCTGCCTAATTAGACAGACACCTGAATAATTTATCAAGTAGGGGCTCCATGTTATAGAGTTGTTGTCAGGTCAATGCTATAAAACCTGCAAAAAGAACAACACAAATGGCTGCACTTAAAAATTGCTTCGGGGCCTCAGTAGCCTATTGGTTAGAGTACAGGTACAGAACATGAAATCATATGGCCCCTCTCTGCTTGGGTTCAAATCCCAGTCTGCCCTCTTCATTACAGTGAAGGGGTAAATTTCATGAGAGGCCGTCCCTTGACTGACTTACAGAGTGCTGATGGTTCTACCTGACTTGACCAGCCTTTACAGGCAGATGAGTATGGGATCTTTCTTTCTCCATCATCATGAGTTGGGCATCGCAACATAACTGAAATAATGTTGACATGATGTAAAACCTCATATAAACAAATAATAAAGCAACTTCATTCACCTTTCTTTACACTTGTTTATACCCAATGATAAGCACAAGTAGTTGAAGATTTGGCAAACCATTGTGACAAAAGAAGACATTGCTTGTAACAAAATTGTTTATTTTCTTTCTACCCGATTAAATGTCCAAGAGAATTGTATTTTTTCATCTTTCAATGGTATTGCATTACATTGCATTGTCACATTATTATCTCATATATCCATCAGTAGTATTTGAAAATCCACATACAGTTTAACTTTTGTTAAGCAGCCACCCTTTTAAGCAGCCAACCTGCCTTAAACAGCCACTACAGAAAGTCCCATTGTTAGATTTATAGTGTAAATCAAATTGTGTTAAGCAGCCAACCTGTCTTAAACAGCCAATTTACTCTGTTCCATAGGCTGGCCTCTTAACACAAGTTTGACTGTACAACACTCTGTGTTTCCCTTATCTATTTTGATCTTATCTTATCTTAACTTGTATTGTCTTATCTTTTATCTTATCTTATCAGTGCACCATGGAATACTGAATCACTGATAGGTGAGACTGGCATTCTTCTGAGGGCTCTTCGAAGAGCCAGAGCAGCAGCGAAAGAATCCATATGGCTTTAATGTGGTTTATTGTTTATAATTCTTGCAATTTGACCATTCAACATCAACTTTTGCAGGGATTCTGTGACTTAAACCATTTATAACAGTAGAACCCTAGAATTTTGGCTTAAAGGCACTTCGACACAGTGTTGACTCCCTGGGTTTCTGTTTAAAAAACATTAACATTTTACTCCAAAATACCTCATGCTACCCTTTCTGTTTCATAATTATACTTTAGAAACTACATCTGTACAGTGAGCATGATTATATGCTCCTAACGAGCAATTTATCCCTTTGTCACAGCAGTTTCTACCCACTGTCTGCTTTCCTCTCAATATTGACTTATGTCAAATTTCCAAATGGGGGAATATGTTAAAGTCCATGGACGTCAAAATCTTATTTTTTTTTTCGGAACTTACAAAAGTAAAGGAATTTACATTTATCTAATATTTCAGCAGAGAAAAGAATTAAATACTAGGTAACTTTGGGCATATTTTTTATTTTGTACAAATTTTGTGACAAGGCTACATGACCTAGTTAAAGCTTGCATATATGTCAATCTATAGAGACCTAGCCCGTGATACTCAGAATACACTCTGAAAGCAAACATCCATGTTCTTGCACCGAAGTGTTTACTAGAACTAGCCGGAAAAACATACAGTTGACCATGTAGAACTTAAAGGGTATATGGGTAACTAATTACCATACAGTGGATGTATCATCCAGTTAGTGATGCCGTGGAGGTTTTCCGTCATTATCTACATTTATAGAGCAAACTCGGTTACTTTATTTTGATGAATATTTGTTTGGAGCATAGCTGAATACCATGTATATGCCACATCCACATTTTACATATATATTTCTATTGTATGACATATGGGAACTTTAACCCTTTTAACAGAGGATCTGTGGGATCTCATTCTGTTCTCGTTTTAACCCTTTCCCAAACAATAATGACATTTGACTACTTTGTTGCAGACGACTTTAGAAAACATTGTGGGAAAAAGAGAAATTGCTCATAACGAGCAATTTTTCCTTTTCCAACAAGGTTTTCTGCTCTATCCGAAGATTTTTTTTCAATTTCATCACGTTTTTAAATGTCGTCTGCAAACTCTTTCAATTTGGGACAGTCCAAAATTTGTTGTTTGGGAAAGGGTGAATGGTAAGGCCAATATCATGAATTAGAGCTCTTCTGTTCGAAGCAATCATGATTAATTGGTCCCGTGACTGCCATTTAATCTCTCCAAAGTACATCCTAAAAAACATATGATCCCCTCTGATAGTTATGGACTTGTCAAATATAAAGGCGGAAATATTGATAGCAGGCTTTTTCAATTAGTTAAGTTTAAACACATTCATTTTACATTGATTGTGAAACAAGTTCTTACTGCTTAGATTATTCATTCATAATTCTATTCTCTGGATACATCACCAGTACTCGCGTTGATTTGTGGGTTAGTTCCAGCATTTTTTTCTCTGCTAATGGGACCAGGGACCATTATTACCAATATTCTACTACTGATCCTTTGTGGCGCACAAAAGTTGAATATTGGTGGATGAAGATGAATCATATATTTATTAAAGCCATAATAGTGCCTATTTCCAGTAAAATTTTGTATGTTGTGCAATATTTGATAATTAACATTAAAAATACTTTATATTCCTTTTAAATGACTAACTGAAATGGTAACACGTTTGTATTTGCATCTTGTAAAATAATTGAAACGGGTAAGAATGTGTTATACCAGGGTTATGAAATATGTTGACACTCTAATCATATGATGCTAGCAAGGTGTGTCCAGTAGCAATCCAAAATTGTTTATAAACCAAGTTGTTTTCAGTCAAAACACTAAAGGCCTTAAAGCTCATTTTATAATGTTTTAATGAAAACACAGGTTTTCTGCATCTTCAAAATGTATAGACATTGAAAGTGGTCATTTATTTATAAATATGGATTGTTCGTTACTCACAACTTTTTTTCGAGATACTCCCTTTAACTCATATATTGTTACTTTGAAAGAGCCACAAGATTATAAGTGCTAACAGGTTGAGTTTGTAATATGTATGTATTGTCACAAAAATGTATGGAGTAATGGGTTAATATATGTCAATAGAAAGGTTTGGCCATAATGAAACAACCCATATGAATGATATTTAGTTCAAACCTATTTATATTGCATCAATTATGACGGAAGCTTTAAGCTTATCAAATACACTCTCAATGGCTGCTTCCTGGAAAATAAACCAGTAATTACTCCAGTTTGTTGGCTAGTCCCGGCAATTTTCACCCCACTGCTTATAAGGGTTTTAAACCCAGGACCCTTGGTACATTTAGAGGCGGACACTCTACCACTGCACCACTGTGGGTATTTGAAGCTAGGAAAGCCACTGTAACCTTATCCATTGTTTTAGAGGAAGACCCTCATAAGCGTAGGTAGTCTATCCTATCATTATTAATGAAATATTCAAGGGTAGAGCTGTGGTTGTCAAATAGTGTTACTCAAATGCTAACATAGGGAGAGAGTGGTAGAGAATTTATACAAGAAATCAATTATTCATAGAATTTATTGTTAGATGGGAAGATTCCTATTTGCCACAGACAGCTCTTGTTAACCCTATACTTCAAATGTGCTGAATTTATACCACCTCGAGGGTTTAAAGGGACTTAGGGATTTGCCCTCTTGGATAATCAAACATTAAAAATTTGATTTGTACAATCAGTGTCACTAAACCAAACACCATTATTAATTTCTTTAGTCCAATGTTTCTAAAATCCCATGATTTCATTGAATAATATGAAGTGAGCCTACACTTCTGTCAGCAGTTCTATGGGAAAGCTGGTTTATAAATATAATTTTTTCTTGCACATTTTGCTCATGTCACATGACAATAGTGGTTAAACATCTCTTAAGACCCATGTGACAATGGTATCTAAAAATAGCACCTCTTATTTTAAGTTGAGCTTGTTGTTTATGAAAAAAAAAGTTTAGACAGTTTGCAATAAGCTGTCAGTAATAAAACTTTAAACATTTGCTACACAAATGATCTTTATTTTTTCTGTACAATTAAAAACAGAGTTGGGAGGCTTTCAATAAACTAGTCTTATGTTACTTCAAAATATATATTGTCATCTTATCTGTAGAAGACATTTTATTTCAAAAAGAAAAAATTCCAATTTGTGAGACAGTCCTCCTAGTTGGTGTTTAATCTTATTTGATCAGTCGACAAATCTGCCCCTGGTTATTGTCTTAGTTATTTTTGCAATAGAAGCTATTAAAAGCAGTGTCCAAGTACACCTGCTCATTTTGTTTGTCTGAGGATTTCACACCTTTTCATTGATTGAACGGTTATGAATATTTACTTAGAGGGGGATTTTATCAACTTGTCAATTTGTATTGATATTAGAATCCCATTTCATGGAGTAGATAGATAGCCCTAGTATTTAATCATAACAAACCCATTTGGTAATTAGACCATAGATGAAGTTATTATCTACTAAACAGTAGCGTTGATTTTTGCATTATGAATTGCAAATAATGTAACTATTTGCATCAAAAGGTTTATGTTTTGTCTAGTTTAGCATTTTGTCTAGTTTGAACAAATTGATTTTACAAATTATACAAAGTTTTCTGTATGAAGTTCTTACAACTTGGATTATAATCACTCTCAATTCTCATTCCTGGATACATAACCAGCACTGACACCAAATGTGGATTAATGAAAGATCGCAAGGTGGATCCAGCTATTCACCACATATGTCCCACAATCCTAATGTCCTGTTGCTGACGCTCTACCCCTCAACCACTGTCCTCCACTGTTTGTTTAAGTCATAAATTGTGATTATTCATTGAAGAAGTCTTAATGAGTTAATGCTAATGAGTTTTTATGAGTATAGAGGTCCTCCATGGCCTTGAAGACAGAGTGAAGACCTTGAAATCATATGGCACCTCCTTTACATTGGTTCAAGTTATGGTAGCGACAAGTTTCATCAAAGGTAGTCTGTATACTAGCTGACTTTGCAATGCTGATGTTTCTAACTGTCTTTGTAAGCCCTTTTGTGCAGTCAAGTTGGGGTTCTTCTACATTGACTATGAGCAAGGAATTGCAAAATTTGATTTTGTCAAAATGTTTCCATTTTATGGCTTAAGAGGTGTGTTTTCCAACCAAGAAAGGTTAGCTGCTAAGTTTAGGGCCCCTAAATTGAAGTTGGAACTTTGAGGTGTATTTTTAAGACTGAGAGTGTAACTGTAAATTTATTCCTTTGAATTTAAGTAGTTATAGTTGTGTGTGAAAGTAGTTGGCTGCTCACTTAGCCCCTGATTTGAAGTTTACACTTTTAACTGTAAACTTATCCCTTTTGATTTGGAGTTAGCACTAAGAATTGTTATTTGGACTGAAGGTTGTCATAGCTGCTAACTTTGCCTATGATTTGAAGTTTACACTTAGAGGTGTGTTTTTTCGGACTGAGAGTAGTCAGCTTCTAACTTAGCTCCTTAATTTGAATTAAGTCACCAAGGGTGCTAAGTGAGCTGCTCACTATTCTTAGTCAAATAAGTTGCACCACCAGCAACAAGGGGAAAGAGTTAACCCTCAGAATGCTGGGTAATTCTCTAGAAATAGATTTTTGTGTCCTCTGCTTCCCAAAACCTTAAAACTCTGCTTAATTTTGAAGAGGATAGATTCTCAGAGTATCAAACAGGTTAGATCACAGGCGAGACACCAATTTACTTGGCGGCTGGCCTGGATCTTACCTGTTTGCATAAGCATGAAGTGGGTTCCAACACTACAAGGGTGAATGGTGGGTGCACTGGGCTATGCTAAATAAGAGGGTTCTATTCATTGATCCGAGCGTAGAAATAGAACCACTTTCCTATTGATTACCACTAACACCATCGAGACTGACCCATTGTTGATGTGGAGAATTGCGTCTTAGACCCAGCCATTACTGGTGACATACAGGATTATACGGCTTATAAATCCGTCACTTTGTAAGGGGGAGCACTTGCCCATAGGTGATTATCCTTGTCCTCTATTTTGGACTCTGCAATTTGTTCAACAATATGGCAACAGCAGACATCAATGAAGAGGTGTTAACCCTTTACCAAACACTAAATTTCCGACTGTCAAAAATTGAAAGAGTTTGCAGAGGTCATTTTCAAATGTGATGAAATTGAATAATAATCTTCTGATAAGGCAGAAAACATTGTGAGAAAAGGAGAAATTGCACGTTAAAATTGCTCCCACAATGTTTTCCAAAGTCGTCTGCAACAACGTGGTCAAATGTAATTATTGTTTGGTAATGAGTTAAGTATAGGATGTTCTGTGTGATAATGAATAGAAGCCTATTCGACTGTGTCATACTGTAACATTGCGTGTTACTACTGTAACATTGCGTGTTACTACTGTAACATTGCGTGTTACTACTGTAACATTGCGTGTTACTACTGTAACATTGCGTGTTACTACTGTAACATTGCGTGTTACAAGAGTTTGCCCCTTTGTCACAGTTATTTGTTGGAACTTCTGTAGGTATGTCAGAGTGACTCTTTCCCAAATGTATGAAGTTTTATTGCTGTTGCAGCACAGCATGTTTGTAAACATATTGACAAATGGAGAATAGTAAAATCTTTGTCTTCTCAATAAGTTAATAATGGCACTTCATAACTTTCTATGGAGAATGGTTAAAGTAGTAAAAAGCAATGTTTTCTGCCTGCTCTGCAAATTTTAATTGAACATTGTTTTCATAATATACCCAAAAATATAACCGTTTCTTTTGCATCTTAGCTGGTGTACATGGTGCCAAAAATAACAATTATAGGCAAAACCAATAGATGTTAATTCATTTCTCGGGACCATGAAGCGTGGTTGAGATTGATTTTCTGATGGCTATTTAATATTGGACAATTAGGAGTAAACAAATCAATAGTAAATACGTCAATATTCTGGTTTCGCTCTATCAATTGTGTAATTATGGCAGTTTTCATTGATTGGCTCGAGTCTCAGTGTTGCATCATGGGTAAATAGCCATTTAATCGTACCAGAGCTGACCTCATTCTTGTCCTTTTACAACGGTTTCTATACAATATCACCATATTTTTTATCATCTGTTTGAATTTGTCATGCTTAGCAATATTCATTCTTACTTTCATTTGAACTTCAGTTGAAAATGTATAAGAATATAAACTACTTTTAGTCAAATTATAAGAAATAAAAAAAATTAGTTCGGAGTAAATGTATATACATTTCAGTGAAATTTAATCATCCCTTCAAACAGATCTTTTTTGGTGATTTCAGATTTTTCATAGATTACTTTTCAATTTCATCACATTTTGAATTGTCGTCTGCAAACTGTTTGGGTCAGTTGAAAATTTGGCAAAAATAATCTTCTCGTTAAGAGCAATTACCCTTTCCAACAATGTTTTTCAGAATCGTCTGCAACAAAGTGGTTAAATGTTGTTATTGTTTGGTAATGGGTTAACTCTAAGTTCTTTGTGATACCATGCTGTTTTCTTCTTGTAAAAGATATTTGTAAATCCTTTTAGCCAACTTGATGCTTTCACAGATGGTTCTGTATACTGCTATAAGATTTTATCAATAAATACTGTTTTTGCTTGTCGGTGGATAATTACAAGACTAGTGAAATAGATGATATCAAATTTGACTAATATTTCAATCCCTCCTTTTCTTACTTAATTGATTTCTAAATATAAACTTGTCTTGAATGATGGAATCTTTGCTTGACATGTCTTTACAAATGTACCGCCAATCATGAAAGACTTATATGGCGTAATAACTTATATTATTTGCCTGGCAGAAAGGGTCTACTACCTACGCTTAACCCATTACCAAACAATAACGATATTTGACCAGTTTGTTGTGACGACTTTAGAAAACATTGTGGAAAAAGAAATTGCTCATGATGAGCAATTTCTCCTTTTTCCACAATATTTTCTACCTTATCAGAAGATTGTTTTTCAATTTCATCACATTTGGAAATGTCGTTTGCAACCTCTTTCAATTTAAGACAGTCAAAAAGTTTGTGTTTGGTAAAGGGTTGATATGTAATACCACAAAGGAAATGTCAAGGAACAGTGTATTTTGTAACATAGCATCTATAACTCTCTTTTTACATTGTGATTGAACAATGTACTGTTCATTAAACAACATTGGATTCTATTTTTGTTTTGTTAACAAGGTTAACGCTGCACCAACATCAAAAATGCATTACGAAGGAGATAATGGTTTTAAGCCCTTACCTTGACACTGCATCTTTAGGTGTCTTTAGAAACAACTGTGACAAAAGGTAAATCCTTGTAACAAAGAAATTTTCTGTTAGTCCGAATGTTTCCTCCCAATATCATGATGATAATGCTTTTTTCATGCCAACTTTTGTCATCTGCTGTTGCTTTAAGTTTGGATCAGTCTCAAATTCCCCTATGGGGGATTTGGATAATGGCTGTCTAATTAAACCTATCCCTATATGATACTGGCAACTTTACATGACCTTGCCACAGAAAATGTTTGAAAAGATTTCTTCATAAGAATATTTTTGCTTTTTATCAGCACATTCTAGTTCATCTTTATTAGACATTGATGTGGTTTGTCATGAATATTTTTTATTTATGGTTTAAGCTATTACCAAACAATAACGACATTTGACCGCTTTATTGCAGACCACTCTGGAAAACAATGTGGGAAAAGGAGAAATTGCTCATGACGAGCAATTTTTCCTTTTCCCACAAGGTTTTCAACTCTGTCAGAAGATGACTTTCCATTTTCATAACATTTTGAAATGTCGACGGCAACCTTTTTCAATTTGGGACAGTCGAAAATTAGTTGTTTGGGAAAGGGTTAAATGATGTATGCTTGAACATTGAATGAACAGGCCAGACATCAACCATCCAACCACTTACACCACACAATCTTGCTTTACCTTAATCTGCTGTTTAAGTCTTAAGAAACTTGTTTGAAATTGATGATTTCATTTGTCACAATTTGTTCAATCCATTTTTAGCTCACCTGAGCACAAAGTGCTCAAGGTGAGCTTTTGTGATCGCACAATGTCTGTCTTCCGTCGTGCGCCGTCAACAATTTCTTTAAACATCTTCTCCTCCTTAACCATTGAGCCAATCTTAACCAAACTTTACAAGAATGTCTGTTGGGTGATGTTCTTTAAAAGTTGTTCAAAGAAATTGATTCCATGCAGAACTTTGGTTGCCGTGGCATGAAAAGGGGGAATTTCTGCAATTTTTAAAAAATCTTCTTGTCTGAAACCACTGGTCAGAGTTCAAAATAATTTCACAGGAATGTTCTTTGGGGGCCTCTTTTTCAAAAGTTGTTCAAAGAATTTTGATATCTCGAAAATCATGGCCGCCAGACTGCGTTGAACTTTTTGTTTTCATTATATACATGTATGCTAAAATTTATAACTTTACAAACATCTTTTTTTTCCAGACCTCTGGTCCAATTTCATTGAGATATCATGTGAAGCATCCCTAGTTGGAGGGGAGAAAGATTTGTCAAAAAAAAAATAAGTCATGTGGCCAACATGGCTGCCATGCCCATATTTGGTAAAAACCTTAAAAAAATCTTCTTGTCACAAACCACTTGTCAGAATTCAGAATAATTGCACATGAATGATCTTTGGGGGCCCTTTTATAAAGTTTTTAAAAATCTATTTGATATCTCGAAAAACATTACCGCCAGACTGCATTGAACTTTGAAATGCGTTTCTTTTTCACTATATACATGTATGCTAAAATTTATCACTTTACCAACATCTTTTTTTTCCAAATCTCTGGGCCAATTTCAATGAGATATCATATGAAGCATCCCTAGTTGGAGAGGAGAAAGATTTGTAAAAAAAAAATTAGTCATGTGGCCAAAATGGCTGCCATGCCCATATTTGGTAAAAACCATGGCAAAATCTTCTTGTCAAAAACCACTATTCAGATTTCAAAATGATTTCACAGGAATGTTCTTTGGGGGCCCTTCTATAAAGATTGTTAAAAAGAATTAGATATCTTGTAAATTTCCACTCTATACATGCATGATAGAATTTCTGACAAAGTACATCAATATCAATTTGGATGTCAAAATATGCCAAAATGACAACCAGTAAATGGCAATAATAGATCTTACTGGACAAAAGTGCAGGCTGATCTTCGTACATACAATTTGTAAAAGTAAAATATTCAGTTTCTGCATTGTAAGAATTATGTACCATTTTAATGTCCCACATCAAGCATAAAGTGTCAAACTTGTAAAATGGGAATAAAAAAAAGGTCAATGCATGGAAGCACAAGAAACTCTGTGTAAAAGTTAAAAGCAATGTTTCTAACTATTCTTCAAATAGGTAGTAATCTAAGGTGAGCGGTTTAAGGGCCAGTATGGCCCTTTTGTATGTTTTGCACTCTTTTTTCATTTGCTGTTGCTTTCAATTTGGATTTGTCGCGAATTTCTATTTGGAGAATGATTTATCATAATATGATATGTTTTATATTAGGGTTATACTATACATCAGTAATAGATCAGTCATGTTGTAATACTCAGCTCATAATGACAAAGTCAGACCCAAACTTAACTACCTTAAACCCTTTCCCAAACAATAACAACATTTGACTACTTTGTTGAAGACGACTTAAGAAAACATTGTGGGATAAGGAGAAATTGCTCATAACGAGCAATTTTTCCTTTTCCCACAAGGTTTGCTGCTCTATCTGGAGAATATTTTTCAATTTCATCACATTTTGAAATGTCGTCTGCAAACTCTTTCGATTTGGGACAGTCCAAAATTTGTTGTTTGGGAAAGTGTTAAGCCTAGCACCATTTGCATTCTGTAAGTTAACCCAAAGACAACTTCTCATGAAGACCCAAATGCCATCACTGAAATTTGAACCTGTGCTGAGAGAGGCTGTGAGATTTAAAAGTCTGTACTTTAAGCACAGGGCTGCAGAGGAAAGGGTTTCATAAGTTGTTTTTTGCTTTGAAGAAAAAATCTAATGAACACTTTTATAGTATTTTGCTGAGACATGTGGAAAATTGAGACTTTTATCTTTTTGAAATAAAATGCCTTCTGGGTACAACATGAAAATATAGATCTATAAAGTAACATGAAACCAGATTATTGATAAGATTCTGAACCCTGTTCATTAATACTTTGTAAAGATATAGCACAGTTCAGTAAAAAAAGTAAAAGGTTTATGTTGTAATCAAAGACGTTCTATTTCGTTCCTGCTACATCATCAAAATGTTAACCCTTTCCCAAACAAAAATGACGTTTGACCACTTTGGTGCAGATGACTTCAGAAATCATTGTTGGAAAAGGAGAAATTGCTCGTAATGAGCAATTTTTCTTTTCCCACAATGTTTTCTGCCCTATCAGAAGATTATTTTCCAATTTCATCACATTTTGAAATGTCGTCTGCAAATTCTTTCAATTTGGGACAGTCAAAAATGTGTTGTTTGGGAAAGGATTGAACAGATTTTGGAACCCAGATTTGCAATATGGCACTAGCAGGTCGTGTCAGAGGGCAATCTCAAGATTATTTTCAAACAATCAAATTTTTCCATCAAAGCACTTAGAGGCATGAATGCTTGTTCCACATTTGTTTACGAAAGAAGGATTTTCAGCATCTTTAGACTAAGAAAAGAATTGAAATGGTCATTTATTCAGTGTTGAGGCTTGTTTACCCTTTAAACATTTGTTAATCACCAAATACAGTCTGTGAGAATATTCCCTTTATAATTGTTGGAAGTATTCTATCATTATGTGTTGTGGTAATAGACTTTGTTTTCTTTGAAGCTTAAAGAGATACTTGCGGTCATCTTGAATCAAATTGTGAAAGTCCTAGGATAATTGAAAATTGAATAAGAATTACAGAGGAATCGAGACTGTAACATGTTCATATGATACTTTTAAAAGAGTGAATACTATATGGTTTGTTTACAATTAGCGATAAAACTAGGTCAGCCTAGAAAGGTTGGGAACCAATAAAACCGAAGAAATTCTCCATTTTGAATGTTCACGTTGTTAATATTGGAAAAATGACAGTGTTTATAATTATGTGTTTCACATGTTTTTTTTTAACCAGGTGATCCCCACTCATCAAACCGAGCGCTCCTTGCTATTTTAGATGTTTCTTGAATGAAAACAATGAAGTTAAATTGGTGGGCACCAAATTTGTGAAAATAGCACTTTGAAAAATAGATAATAAATAGTGCAGGCATTATAATGTCATGATCATGTGGTTTTTTGCTATGTTTTAACGTATTCTCAATTTTCTCAGTTTTGCAGTTTTTCTGAACGATAGTATGCTTTTAATTCATGATAACCAGAAAGTATTAGTCCACCACTTTTGTAGCATTGATAAGTTTATTTAGTTTAAGTTGAATTTGTTTTACATCAATTGTGGCGGAAGCTTGGAGCTTATTAAATTCTCTCTTGATGACTGCTTCCTGGATACTAAACCATGCAATACTTGCTTCGATTTGTGGGTAAGTTCCAGCAATTTTCACCTTGTCTAAGGGGAATATAACCTGGGACCCTCAATACAAGAGGCCGACACTCTACCACTGCACTAATGTTGCCCACAATAGGTTGATTTGAGGCAAGTCGCTAGAGGGTCCATCCCTGCTCATAAAACTCAAAAATTTGCAATATCTATTTTTAAAGGCACTTTTCTCCAGCAGTGGCACTAATGGACTATCTGATAATTTGAAACTGATTTAGTTTCCTAGTTCAGCATCAAATTGGACATATTTGCTTGATATTTTACTCCAGATTAAGGTCACCATTAAAGGTCAAAGGTAAACTGGGGGTACAGCAGAGGAAAGCTCATAATTAGGGAAATGTAGGTAGCAAGCACAGAGCCACTGGTACCTTGTATTGCTATAAAGAAGGAGCAAGTTATCCCTTTGTCAAACTGGTTTTTGTTGTTGTTTTTTAATGAACAGAACAAAACATGCTTGCTGTTGCTTTCAAGTAACCAGCCAACAAATCATCTTAAATCAAATATGCACAATGGTTTAACCAGGGGTTGCGAAATCTGATTTTTATTGTCTTCTCCATTAATACCATATTATTTTGTACACTTTTCCGAATAATAGTTATATAATAAAATTCATTAGAAAAGTACACTTGTCCATTAAGGCTTTTGGACATGCGAGGCAATACGTATGATTGGTTTAACCAAATGAAACCTCAGACCAAAAATACATGAGTCAGCTTTTTTCCTTGACCCCTTGATTTATGTTAATTTGGTGGACTTACCCCTTATCTGTGAAATTATGAATGGAAGTCAATGATGTTTAGGGGTTATATCCAGAATTGGGGGTCATTTATGATATAAGTTGGGGTCAAAGAAAACCCTGATGAGTGCAAGTGGATAGTGCTTTTAAGGTATATAATCCCTAATAAGAGTCGGTAAACATCTCCAATTCCGACATCGTCCGAAGAGTTTATGGACGTCTCCCAGCGATTTCCGCAAATATTGAGTACATTTTACATAAGCATGAAGTCGGTTCCAGCACTTTAAGGGTTATTAGTAAGAGGTTGGCTAGACCAGACTTTCTTCTAACACTACAGGAAGCTGGGTGGGGGAGGTCTGTATTTGTATTGTATTGACTGTGGGAGTATAGATTTTTACAAACCTAAGGCTTCTGATGGATGGTAAGGAAATAATCTCCTCTCAAAGTTCCTGGTTATAACTCACTTGAATTCATTAGGGATTTATTTAGTTGGTGTTCGAGTGTGTGTCTTTTTAAGGATTAACTCTTTTCTCAGCATCAGGTTAAGTTGTATTTGGATTATAAATGAAGTTAAAGGGGTAATAAAGATATAGTAGTATTAACATATTTGAGGATAACAATGAAATGGTAAGCCGTGAGATTGTTCAGTTAGGGATAAATGTATCTGTGGAAAAGATTGTCATGATGTTTCATGCAGATTTTCAGGTGTTAGATGATATCAGTTTCTCATTTGTCACACTTTCTAGAGCAATCTTTGACTGGTTGTTAGATTGAAGTTATTAAGATGGAATTTCATAGACCCAACCAATCTTCTCCATATGTACCCGTTTTATGCATTATTTCATAATACCTTGTTTTGACACATCTACTGAAATGGATTCATAAACCATTGTGACAAAGGCATAATTTGCTCCTCTGGAGCAATTTATCCTTTAATCCTTTTTTTTCACATGGTTTGTATCCAATATCGTAAAGAAAATGTGTTATCAAGTTGTGAAGATTTCAGAAACAACAGTGTGATGAAAGGAAATATTGTTGTCAGTTGTACTGTATATTGTTATCTGCCGTTTCTTTGAATTTGGACCAGTCACAAATTCCAATTTGGGGAGAAATTCCAATTTGGGGAGAGGGATTAACTTGCCATCAGCAGAAGATTTAAGAAACCACTTTGATGAAAGGACATATATTGCTTAAAACACGAGATTCTTGTCTGCAGTTGCTTCCAGTTTGAGCCATTCACAAAGCATCACACAAATGAATATAAAAGAAAGTCTGCAAGGTTGAGCTTGACTTTATTAGCTCAATCTGTAGTGTGTCTGGCTTGGTAAAAAAGGGTCTTGTGTTCGAGATCTAGCTTGGCCAATATTCTTTTGAGCCTTTAACCCTTTCCCAAGCAATAACAAGATTTGACTAGTTTGTTGCAGAATGAGCAATTTCTCATTTTCCCTCAATGTTTTTTGCCCTATCAGAAGATTGATTTTTCCAATTTACCACATTTGAAATGTCGTCTGCAATCTTTTTCAATTTTGGCCAGTTGAAAAATTTGGCATTTGGTTAAGGGTTAATGAAGTCAATATGATATGGTATATATTCATCTCTAACCAAGGATCAATTACAATCATCTTGGAATGCACTATAAGGAAATATCAGGACCATAACTAAAATACTGTTGAAATGGTGATAAACCATAATCCAACCAACAAAGCTTACTAAATCTAATAAGAAGATTTTCATCAAAAGGTTATCAGTTCTTACTGTGGTTGTCAGTCCATTGTTAGATCTGCTGTAAAAAATAAAAGTCTGCTTGCTTATTGGTTTTCTTACAGGCATAATTCATATTTCATTGATTCTCAATTTATCATTGCAAAATCAAGTTTTGGTTTTCTTGCAGGCATGTTTCATATCTCAATTTATCATTGCAAAATCAAGTTTTGGTTTTCTTGCAGGCATGTTTCATATTTCAATTTATCATTGCAAAATCAAGTTTTGGTTTTCTTGCAGGCATGTTTCATATCTCAATTTATCATTGCAAAATCAAGTTTTGGTTTTCTTGCAGGCATGTTTCATATCTCAATTTATCATTGCAAAATCAAGTTTTGGTTTTCTTGCAGGCATGTTTCATATCTCAATTTATCATTGCAAAATCAAGTTTTGGTTTTCTTGCAGGCATGTTTCATATTTCAATTTATCATTGCAAAATCAAGTTTTGGTTTTCTTGCAGGCATGTTTCATATCTCAATTTATCATTGCAAAATCAAGTTTTGGTTTTCTTGCAGGCATGTTTCATATTCAATTTATCATTGCAAAATCAAGTTTTGGTTTTCTTGCAGGCATGTTTCATATTTCAATTTATCATTGCAAAATCAAGTTTTGGTTTTCTTGCAGGCATGTTTCATATCTCAATTTATCATTGCAAAATCAAGTTTTGGTTTTCTTGCAGGCATGTTTCATATCTCAATTTATCATTGCAAAATCAAGTTTTGGTTTTCTTGCAGGCATGTTTCATATTTCAATTTATCATTGCAAAATCAAGTTTTGGTTTTCTTGCAGGCATGTTTCATATCTCAATTTATCATTGCAAAATCAAGTTTTGGTTTTCTTGCAGGCATGTTTCATATTTCAATTTATCATTGCAAAATCAAGTTTTGGTTTTCTTGCAGGCATGTTTCATATTTCAATTTATCATTTCAAAATCAAGTTTGCAGGGTTTTCCTTGACCCCCAATTTATATACAGTCAAACTTGTGTTAAGAGGCCAGCCTATGGAACAGAGAAAATTGGCTGCTTAAGACAGGTTGGCTGCTTAACACAAACTAATGTACACTATAAGTCTAACAATGGGACTTTCTGTAGTGGTTGTTTAAGGCAGGTTGGCTGCTTCAAAGGATGTTTGCTTAAAACAAGTTGGACTGTAATGACTGACACCCCTTTTCTGAATATAACCTGTATTAGTCAATATTTTCTATTCACATTTCCATATATAAGGGGTCAGTCCCCCAAATTAGCATAAATTGAGGTGCTAAGGGAAAACCCTGAGTTAGGCACCACATTGACTCATTACCAGGAGTGGCAAAATCTGATTTACTTTTCCATAAAAGCCAAACCTTTTTCTGCACTTGTCCTTATGATGGTTATATATTGTAAATTTCACTAAAAATTCACTTGTCTGTTAAGGCCTTTGGACAAGCTGGGCAATACGGACAATTGATTTTGGCCATCCCTGATTGCCATGTGATTCAAAGACAGGAGTTATTCTAAGAATAATGTCAGCCAACAGAAATCCAATAAAAGGTTTACCATTCTGCTTACAATGTGCAATAGCTAGAATAGTTTTCCAAAAGGTTCTTAGAAGCTGTCTCAGACAAGATCATATTCATCTGGGAATAATTGACAAACAATTTCTTGGAAAAACTGATAGATCTCCATTTGCAATTATTATCTGTTTAAGAGATATGTAAATGGTTTAAATTGATGGTGAAGATTGAAGATAAAACCAGACAACAATAATTGCCATGTACACAAAAAAAAGAAAGGTCATATGGGAACCAATGGAGAATTTTTGGAGAAATTTTTGTTGCAAACCAAGATTAACAAGACTTTTTTTTTTAGATTTATCGTAGCATTGTCAGTCACAAGGCTTATTGTAATGTTGACAAGAATTACCCTAACATGTAAACCTTGAAGCAACCAATGCATACATTGGACACAGCTACCTTAGACAACAAATATGTTTTTGCAATGAATATTGTTTGATCATTTATGTAAAAAGACATTGATCGACTCTTTGAAAGTTTCTTAAAACGAGGCATTGATTGTTTCATGAAGATTACATTTGGCAATTACTGACTCTTGCATGATAAGGTTTAATGCAAGACTTTCATTGAACCTTAGAAAATTAATGTTCATTGACATATTTTAAATATATATTAGTTGGCTCTTACCATACATCTATATCAGATATTCATTGACACTAAAATTGTATCTCCATTGAATGTTCATTGACACTTACAATGTTCCAACAGTGGACACTTACAATGTTCCAACAGTGGATGTTCATTGATATTTACAATAAATCTTCATTGGATGTTCATTGAAATTTTAAATTATATCAACATTGGATGTTCATTGACATTTAAACTTTATCAACATTGAATGTTCATTGACATTTAAATTATATCTACATTGGATGTTCATTGACATTTAAATTATATCAACACTGGATGTTCATTGACATTTAAACTATATCTACATTGGATGTTCATTGACATTTAAATTATATCGACATTGAATGTTCATTGAGATTTACAGTATATCAACATTGGATGTTAATTGACATTACAATGTTCCCACATTAAATGTTCATTGACATTTACAATGTTTCGACATTGAATGTTCATTGAGATTGACAGTATTTCAACAGTGGATGTTCATTGACATTTAAATTGTATCTACATTGGATGTTCATTGACATTTGAATAATATCAACTTTGGATGTTCATTTGCATTTTAATTATATCAACATTGAATGTTCATTGACACTTAAACTATATCTACATTGGATGTTCATTGACATTTTAATTATAAATACATTAAATGTTCATTGCCATTTAAATTATATCAACATTGGATATTCATTGACATTTAAATTATATCGACATTGAATGTTCATTGAGATTTACAGTATATCAACATTGGATGTTAATTGACATTACAATGTTCCCACATTAAATGTTCATTGACATTTACAATGTTTCGACATTGAATGTTCATTGAGATTGACAGTATTTCAACAGTGGATGTTCATTGACATTTAAATTGTATCTACATTGGATGTTCATTGACATTTGAATAATATCAACTTTGGATGTTCATTTGCATTTAAATTATATCAACATTGGATGTTCATTGACACTTAAACTATATCTACATTGGATGTTCATTGACATTTTAATTAAAAATACATTAAATGTTCATTGCCATTTAAATTATATCAACATTGGATGTTCATTGACATTTAAACTATATCTACATTGGATATTCATTGACATTTGAATTATATCTACATTAAATGTTCATTGAGATTTACAATATTTCAATAGTGGATGTTCATTGACATTTACAGTTTATCTACATTGGATGTTCATTGACGTTACAGTTTATTTACATTGGATGTTCATTGACATATATATACTTTGTATGTTCATTAACATTTACAATGTTTCTACATTAAATGTTCATTAACAATTACAGTATAATCTACATTGGATGTTTATTGGCATTTACAGTATATTTACATTGGATGTACATTGGTATTTACAGTATATCTACATTTGATGTTCATTGGCACTTGCCGTATATCTACATTGGATGTTCATTGACAGTTACAAAATATCTACATTAGATGTTCACTGGAACTTAAATGTATTTGATGTTGAGGTCCATCAACTTTTACATAATATCTTCATTGGATGTTCATTCACTGTTAAAAGATAGCTACATTAAATGTTAATTCATACTTACAATATTTTGTCATTGGTTGTTCATAGATTGTTTCAACTTTCTACATTTAGTGGTCATTGGCTCTGTAATTTATCTACATTGGTTGTACATAAGTTGGTACAAAATATCTACATAAAATGTTCACAGATTGTAACATTATAATCGTATGCTCATCAGATTTCCATTGGCACTTACAATGTACCTACATTTGTTGGTCAGTAGGTAGGTACAGTATATCTATGTTAAATGTACATTTAATTGCACTTACAATATATCTTCACTGGTCGATCATAGTGTCTTGCAATGTGTCTAAATTGATTGTTTGCTTTCTTTTAAATTGTACCTATACTCTTCCAAAGAGTCTACAAGAAGTTAATTGAATCTTACAACACATCTACTTTGGGGAATTCATAGATACCACATTAGACACATTTCTATGGTTTCTATGATATTGTCCTGTCCAAGAGTTGATTGGTAAGCCTTGGTTTTACCCTTTACTTTATAAAGCCTTATTTCTATGTATCTGGGGCCGAAGCGATAACAGCCAATGTGCTAAAGGATGAATTGATTTGTATGATGGATTGATCTTCTCAATGGTACTAGTACATGATTTTTTGTTACTATAGTCTGAGATAAATTAACCCACCAAACAACAACCATAAATTATGCTGTATATGTGTGCTGCAAACTACAAGATCACACCAAGGGTTTACAATGACTCGTGAAAAAATGATGTGAATTCTGGATTGTGTCCCCAAGGGGCGATATGAATGAATATTTCATGAAGTGCAGCCTTAACATCTTCCCCCAATATGGATGTTATTGACTGGTACAAATTGAAAGCAACTGCAGATGACAATTACACAGCTTACTTTGATATCGGATGAAAACCATTGTGATAAAAAATGAAATGTTAGTATCTTTTGTTACAGTATTTTCGTAAGGATTGCAACAAAGTAAGGAAATTTGCAGCAATGGGTTTCTGATATTTGGAGATTATTCAAGAGCCAAGACTGTCACTCTCTTCATCTTAATTAGCTTCAATTTGTTTTTTCACCTGGTCGGCTTTGCTCACTTGTTTTGTCCACTTAAATTGCAGCACACCCATGCATTATCCCACGCTCTTCGCAGACATTCGATGGATTATCTTCTATTTCTTTATCCCTCTGTGAAAAAGACATTTTTGTGTTTTTTCAGGATAAAGGCCGGCGCTTCATTATGGATGGGATGGTAGTTGTGGATTTCGAGGAGAGATTACCAGCCAAGTTCTAGAAGAGATAGCCTCACGGACAATGTCAGAGAGATTCTACGGAATGCTTGGTTGACACAAAGTTAGAAAGATTAATGTTTGTCATATGAACGACGCTATTTCCTGTATTGTCTTGTCTCGTTCATAGTGGCTAAAGATCAGAATAAACCCTTTACGCTTAATTTAAGTTCATTTGCTGCTCAGTTTGAATCCGCCAAAATTTCGTTCGCAAGTTTTAAAACCAGTTTGGACGGAGGGATGAATTACTTGCGGAGGAGATTCAGTTCGGGGGACCTACAGGGGGAGTTGAAAAACGATGATGAACTGAATTTTTCAAGACTTAATTTCACAAAACGAGGGCCCTCCCCCAGCGCCCCTAGCTCGCCATCAAAGACTCAGAACACTGCTGGTATAGTCGGAGGCCTGTTCTCTTCCTCGTCATCCTCTACACAACAACAGAAACCCGCCTACAACAAAGATAGATGTAAAACCCTCTTAATTATTGATGATGAACACACTAATTGGTGAGTAATTAAATTATTAATAACTTTCTCAACATATTCTTCAATTAGACAAAACATGATGGATTTTGAGATTGTAGCAATACTTTGAAATAATTTGGTGTTCTTTTAATATGGGACTTTGTGACTGGTTCATGCATAGTGCAATAGCAGATGACTGATATTGACATGTTAATGTTGCATTATTGTTTTAGTATTGAGTGGAAACCATTTTGTTGTTTCGATAAATTGCTCTCCGATGCACTGGCCCTTTTGTCACACTGGTTTATTGCATCACATTGGGATTTTATGGAGAAAAGGGTTAACATCATCAACAATTTCTATGAATTCCTCAGTCAAACAACATGGAATGTGTTTGAACATTGTAATAAACATTCAAATATTGTTGAGTTATTTATTTGAGTTTTAAAGCATTTTAATATAAGTGATACAGTTGAAAGCAACGTCAGAGCAAAGTTATCCAGTGTGATATTTTTTTTCTTTCTAATATTTGGTTAAAACCATTGTGACAAATGGATAAAGTTGTTGTTACAACTTATTTTGTCACATTGATATATATATGCATTACCCGTTCTTTTGTCACAATGTTTTATTTTCAGTTTGAAAGGAGAGTGTATTTAGTCATACATAAGTTATTGGTCTGCATTAGGATGAACTCAAAAGAGTAAGAAATCTTCCCGATTACAGAACTGATATTAACCATTCTGAGATGTCTTCTATAAATGACGCAAGACTTTTCCCCATTATATTACAGGGGCCCATAAAAGGCACCTTCCCAATTTGAAATTTATCATAAATCATGGAGTTTTCCAAAAGATTCAAAGTCACACAAGCTTTTTGGTTTCCCAAATTCAGCTATTTCATTGAAACCATTTCCCCCAAATTAACAGGCATAGACCTCTTCCCAGTTCAAGGAAAAAAGGCCCTGCAATGTAATGTCCTTAGACAGTCATCAATCAATACATTGACTTACCAATAATTTAAATGTGCCTGTCTTGAAAATGACAATTGAGCAAGAAGTATAGTATTGATCATTAAACCTTTTCCTCATATACATGCACTTAGATGAACCTAAAGACCAAACGCTTTCAAAAACTTAATGTTATGAAATGAGAACTTTCTCATAACAAGCACCTCTCCTTTTGCAATCGTATCTTTCCAGCACACAAATGAAAATTAGTTCTCATATGGTATCAATGTTTTTTCAGTTCATTTTAATATTGGAAAGTCAGAAAAGCTCTTTTAAAAGAATGGGTATGACAGTCCCATCTTATTCATACAGATGCCTATGGTTTAGTTTAAACTTATTTATATTACATAGATTGTGAGGAAAGCTTGAAACCTATCAAATTCACTCTTGATGACTGCTTCCTGAATGCTAAAACGTTACTTGTGCGGATTCGTGAGCTAGTTGGAAATTTTCACTTCCCCTAACGGGGATCGAACCCGAGACCCTCGTTACAAGATTGATTTTTTTGAAGAATTATTTTTATTTGTCACATTGGTTTCTACCCTCCTTTAATATATTCATCTGTATGGATTTTACATTATATCAACATAGTTTCAGTTATTTTGTTATTCCTGAAATGTAGTGATGGAGGAAGACCTCAATACTCAATTGGCCATATCAACTGGTCAAGCAGGTTAAAACCATCGGCATTCCATAAATCAGTCAGGAAACTACCTCCCATGAAAATAAAAATTCTGTCATGGGGATTTGATCCCACGCAAAGATGGGTCATGTATTCATGAACCTGTACTTGATATTCATGAACCTGTTCTTGAAATTCATGAAAAGTTTTGTGTTCATGAATGATTTCTTGAATCATTCGCAGGGAAGGGATTGTTTAAATTGCCCACAGAAGACAAACTGTTGGATAACCACTTTAAACCAAGGCTAGCCAATCAACTCTCAGACACAGCAATTTCATAGAAACTAAATGAGATAGACGTCTCTTGGGATATCAATTTCAACCCATACCACCAGATGAGATTTTGGCCCATGTTGACGGTATCTGTAGACGAAATGTTATAAGTCTAAAGAAAATTCGTTTTCTCCTTCACATTAAAAAGAAGCTATAGTAAAAAAGGAGATCGGGCAACAGTGTTGCAGAGGTAGAGCATTGGCTTCTTGTACCCAGTTTCCCAGGTTCGAGATGAAAATTGCCGGGACTATATAACCCACAAATTTGCCCAAGTACTGGTTAGGTATCCAGGAAGCAGTCATCAAGATTGACTTTTTCAAGCTTCCTTCACAATCGATGTAAAACAATAGGTAAATAAGATTGTCTGTTACAAGCAATTGTTACTTTAATCACCGTTGTTTTTGTATTTATTTGCTGAATGAAAGGATTTATGCCTTGATGAATGAGCAATATGAGGGTTCAATGCAATACTGTAGCAAGTGCTTCATAAACATGAAGCACTTGCTATAGTATTGCACTGAACCCTTAAATAACTAAAGTCTTGCATTCAACCTTTGAGCACCTAGTCAACACAACTGAATATAACTAAATATTATTGTTTCCTCTTTTACATGAGCAAAAGCCACTATGCCTTAGAATGCTGGGTAATTTTCTAAAAATAGATTTTTGTGTCATCTGCTTTCCAAAGCCATAAATATCTGCTTACTTTTGATGAAGAAAGATACTCAGAGTAGCAGACAGGTTAGTCCAGTCCAGCTGGCAATTTACTTGGAAGCTGGCCTGGATCCAACCTGTTTGCATTAGCATGAAGTCGGTTCCAGCACAATAAAGATTAAAGACAACCCAGCTTGTAGCACTAACAATGAGCATAGAAAGCCATAAAAGCATAATACAGCTTACAGGCAGAATTAAGAAACATTAATTAGCTATCACACTGGTTTCTGTGGCAGTTAAAGATGACTGAGCTTTCCTGATTAGACGCGTCTCCTGTGGGAGGAAATCTTTTTCTTAGATCAATTTTATCAATTTTTACAGTGTGATTAATGTCACATGAAAAAACGTCAGTCCTTCATGGTATACACTTTTTAACCTGTTAATAAGGATTTAAGGAACCAAATTGACAGAAAGACAAGCAATTTCTCTTAAGTCATTTATTATTTATTATTTATAAATCAACAAGCTCAATGTCTTTTACGTTTGCCTATTTACAAAGTAAATCATGCAGGAATTTGTCTTCAAATGACAACGAAAATAAAAATTTAATAGAATTGTTATTTATTCTTTACACATTACAAAAATTACTGACGAAAGTATCATATATGAGCATTTTTTTTTAGCAGCAACAATTTAAAGAAAAAAATCTTTTGAAAGCTCAAGGTACATGTATATATGCGCAATGTTAGGTGAACAGTTAGAATTAAAGTACAAACAATCAGTAAGATGACACACTTATCCTTAACCCTAGATTATTGTGTCGTCTGCTTTCCAAAACCTTAAATATCTGCTTAATTGTGTTTAGGAAAGATACTCAGAGTAGCAAATATACTAGATCATAGGCCAGACGCCAATTTGGAGGCTGGCCTGGATCTAACTTGTATGCATAAGCATGAAGTCTGTTAAGCACTCTAAGGGTTAAAACATACATACGATCATTCAAAAGTTCAATCTTTGTGAGGTAAAAAAATAATTTGTTTAACAAAAGTAAATTTTTCGTTTTCCATGGAACTATTTGATTTAGTCATTGCTAAGATATTTTGAATGTGTTTCTAAATGAAAGAGTTGAAAAGATATCCATATTAAGGAATATGAAACTGTCAGTTTGATATTCCAGCCTGCATAATACAAGTTAACTGCGGATTTCGAAATGGAGATCGGAAAATAATTATAATTGTGACATCTTGTAATAGAAACCAGTATTGGGATCAAAATCATTGGAAAATAATTATAATTGTGACATCTTGTAATAGAAACCAGTATTGGGATCAAAATCATTGGAAAATAATTATAATTGTGACATCTTGTAATAGAAACCAGTATTGGGATCAAAATCATTGGAAAATAATTATAATTGTGACATCTTGTAATAGAAACCAGTATTGGGATCAAAATCATTGTAAAATAATTATTATTGTGACATCTTATAATAGAAACCAGTATTGGGATCAAAATCATTGTAAAATAATTATAATTGTAACATCTTGTAATAGAAACCAGTATTGGGATCAAAATCATTGGAAAATAATTATAATTGTAACATCTTGTAATAGAAACCAGTATTGGGATCAAAATCATTGTAAAATAATTATAATTGTAACATCTTGTAATAGAAACCAGTATTGGGATCAAAATCATTGGAAAATAATTATAATTGTAACATCTTGTAATAGAAACCAGTATTGGGATCAAAATCATTGGAAAATAATTATAATTGTAACATCTTGTAATAGAAACCAGTATTGGGATCAAAATCATTGGAAAATAATTATAATTGTAACATCTTGTAATAGAAACCAGTATTGGGATCAAAATCATTGTAAAATAATTATAATTGTAACATCTTGTAATAGAAACCAGTATTGGGATCAAAATCATTGGAAAATAATTATAATTGTAACATCTTGTAATAGAAACCAGTATTGGGATCAAAATCATTGGAAAATAATTATAATTGTAACATCTTGTAATAGAAACCAGTATTGGGATCAAAATCATTGGAAAATAATTATAATTGTAACATCTTGTAATAGAAACCAGTATTGGGATCAAAATCATTGTAAAATAATTATAATTGTGACATCTTGTAATAGAAACCAGTATTGGGATCAAAATCATTGGAAAATAATTATAATTGTGACATCTTGTAATAGAAACCAGTATTGGGATCAAAATCATTGTAAAATAATTATAATTGTGACATCTTGTATTAGAAACCAGTATTGGGATCAAAATCATTGGAAAATAATTATAATTGTGACATCTTGTAATAGAAACCAGTATTGGGATCAAAATCATTGTAAAATAATTAAGAAATATGGGGGTTCTCTCTGAATTTTTTTTTCTTTGATCATTTTTTCCTACTCCAGTAAAGATTCTTAGTAACAAATATACATCACTTGATTTTTAATGACTTTTTTATCTTAATTACACATTGACCACTTATATTCCAAATCATTCTTGCTACCAACTGAGCTATTAACTTAAAGGAGGATCAAAATAGCTGTGTTAAGGTTATTTGAAAGAGCAATAATTACCTCAAAGCAGTTCTAAATGATGTTTTAATTTTATATTTTCAAGATATTTGGATTTTGAAACCGTTGAAACCTTTTTGGATCCGAATGTATTTTGTTCATGTTCAATGAAAATAGTCTCTAAACACTTAATTTTACGAACTTATTTTAGTTCCAATGGCTGTTCTACAGTATAACATCTCATACTGTTTTAAAGAAATCAAATTTTAAAGGTGTTTATTCACAGGTGTAAGGAAATTTGGAACATTAAACTTTATTTCTTTTAAAACTGCATAGCAACTGTACAATTATATGATACGAATGAATTCTTTCAAGAGTGTATACAGTGAATTTACAAGTATTTCAATCTTAAAGTGTGATATTGCTTTTGTGATTTACTGTTTTTGAGATCTACAGTAAATAAAGTGTACATACATAGATTTATTTGATGCTGCCTTAATCATTTATGCTTTCAATAGCTACTTTTAATTGTAAATCAAACAAAAATACAAACAATTTATTGTTTTAACAACATTTTATTTCGAATGTTCTCTGTGAACTACCACCTTTAATGGTCAACTTTCCTCAAATCTGTGAACAAGCACCTTTAATGGTCAACTTTCCTCAATTCTGTGAACAAGCACCTTTAATGGTCAAATTTCCTCAAATCTCTGAACAAGCACCTTAAATGGTCAACTTTCCTCAATTCTGTGAACAAGCACCTTTAATGGTCAACTTTCCTCAAATCTGTGAACAAGCACCTTTAATGGTCAACTTTCCACAAATCTGTGAACAAGCACCTTTAGTGGTCAACTTTCCTCAAATCTGTGAACAAGCACCTTTAATGGTCAACTTTCCTCAAATCTGTGAACAAGTACCTTTAATGGCCAACTTTCCATAGATCTGTGAACAAGCACCTTTATAACCATATTTTGAAACTTTTTAAATCTCAAATTCAAGCAGTTTGGGGTAAATTGGGAAAATAGTATCATTTATAGAGAACAGAAGAGGGGGCGACATGATTTTGCCATCCCATTAATTACTATTTGTTTAGCCATTGACAATGTGTGATTACACACCATCACCAAGTATGGCTGCTCCAAATATCTGGCAAAAAACTGTTTTTTATGTTTGACAAGTACAAATAATGTAAAGCAATCGCTTAGGGTCAACACAATAAAGCTATACAAGGTTATAATCAGGTAAAACTTCCATGTACTTTTATACCCTAGAATATATTTTTTTGTGTGTCTTCTGCTTTCCAAAAACCTTGAATATCTGCTTAATTTTGATGATGAAAGATTCTCAGAGTAGCAAACAGGTTAGATCACAGGCCAGCCTTCAATTTACTTGGCAGCTGGCCTGGATCTGACCTGTTTGCACAAGCATGAAGTCGGTTCAAGCAGTTTAAGGGTTAAACATATCAAAATTTCAGTCTATGAGATAGTCACTTTAATGAAGAACTGGTGAGATATCTTAATAGGATTCTTACTATATTAAGGTAAGGTTTCTTAAAATTGGGATATATCACTCTACAAAAAATCATTTATATACTCTTATTAGCTTAATTCAAAACTAGTATTCTTTTTTTTTTCCCTTTTTCAGCTCACCTGAGCTTTTGTGATCGCCCAATGTCTGTCGTGTGTCGTGCGTCGTCAACTTTCTTTAAACATGTTGTCCTAAACCAATTGGGCCAATCTTAACCAAACTTCACAGGAATGTTCGTTAGGTGATGTTCTTCAAAAGTTGTTCAAAGAAATTGATTCCATGCAGAACTTTGGTTGCCGTGGCATGAAAAAGGGGGAATTTCTGCAATTTTTAAAAAATCTTCTTGTCTGAAACCACTGGTCAGGATTTAAAATAATTTCACAGGAATGTTCTTTAGGGGGCTCTTTTCAAAAGTTGTTCAAAGAATTTTGATATCTTGAAAAACATGGCCACCAGACGGTGTTGAACTTTGAACGCAATTTTGTTTTCACTCTATACATGTATGCTAAAATCTATAATTTTACAAACATCTTTTTTTCCAAACCTTTGGGCCAATTTCAATGAGATATCATATGAAGCATCCCCGTTAAAGGGAATAAAGAATTGTCAAAAAAAAAATCAGTCATGTGACCAGAATGTTTGCCATGCCCATATTTGGTAAAAACCATGAAAAATCTTCTTGTCAAATACCACTAGTCAGATTTCAAAATAATTCACAGGAATGTTCTTTAGGGGCCCTTCTATAAAGATTGTTAAAAAAAAATGGATATCTCGAAAAACATGGCCGCCAGGGTGCGTTGAACTTTGAATGTGTTTTTGTTTTCACTATATACATGTATTGTAAAATTCATAACTTAATAAACATATTTTATAAAAACATGAATTTTTATATCTCGAAAAACATGGCCACCAGGGTGCGTTGAAATTTGAACCTGTTTGCATTTCCACTATATACTTGTATTGTAGAATTTTTAACAAAACACATCAATATCAATTTGGATGTCCAAATATGCCAAAATGATAACAACAAAATGGCAACAATAGATCATACTGGACAAAAGTACGGACTGATCTTTGTGCATACACAATCTGTAAAAGTAAAATATTCAGTTTCCACATTGTAAGAATTATGTACCATTTTTAATGTCCCACATCAAGTATACAGTGTCAAACTTGTAAAAATGGAATGAAAAATAGGTCAATGCATAGAGGCACAAGAAACTCTGTGTAAAAGTTAAAAGCAATGTTTATAACTATTCTTCAAATAGGTGGTTATCTCAGGTGAGCGGTTCTAGGGCCATTATGGCCCTCTTGTTTTATTGAATGATACGAAGCTTTAACATTATTAAATGATCTTCGTACTTTGTATTTTACAAATGACACTGTAATGTTTCTCTGAATAAAAGGATTGTTGTATGACAATTCAAAAAAAAAAGAAAAAAAAGAAGAAAAGAACTGGTTCAAGGGTGTTATTTAAAATCATTCCATCTTTTTTTTTCAGGTCAAAATACTTCCAGGGTAGAAAAATATTTGGAGACTGGGATGTTCGAGTTGAGCAGGTGAGGAAAGCTTATATGTTTACATTTTCTTGATATCAATTAAGTGTTTGTTATGCAAGTTCTTCACATTGGTGAAGAACTTGATATAGTCTTGCAATATGTTTACATTTTCTTGATATCAATTAAGTGTTTGTTATGCAAGTTCTTCACATTGGTGAAGAACTTGATATAGTCTTGCAATGAACCCTTGATGTATTCATCTAGCTACAGCTCAAAACTCAAGAAAACATCGTGACTTGGCTTTCCAGGCAGGTTGATCACATAATCAATGTTTGTAATATAAAACAGATTACAAATGACGGCGCCCCATGAATGAGCAGGTATTTATGTTGTTTGGTTGGAAAATGGCGCGTATACAATAGTGGAAAATAAAAGGAATCTGTTGCAAAAAGCAAATGTACTTGAGGCGTGGTTATCTTGTTCGGACATTTTTTGTAAACATTGGCCTGCTTTCTTTCTGTCTTAACAAGCATGGCTCACTCTGGAGCATTACTGTATTTGCATGATCCCTGGATAACATGCCAGTACAAGGCTAGGCAATATGAATCGCCATAGAACACTCCATAATTAAATAATTGGTTGCTATCTGGAAATGAACCCAGGTTGTCAGGTTTCAAGTGAAAGACTCTTCCTACCCACTACAACACCACAGATACAAATAATCAACATTGTCCAGTGCCCATAAAGGGTCACACGATTCACCGAAATACCATTATACCACCGAAACACCGGAATACCCGTTAAAGTCATAGTAACACCGAAACACCCTTTGGTAATACAAGAATACCCTTTGTTTTGACTTTCTCCGATAACGTAAATTCATTGAAGCTTTTAATGTACAAGCAATTTCTTTTTGTTGTTGATTCAACTCGACTTTGGTTATGTTAGCCATATCTTTTGGTTAGAATTCGAAAGATTAGAATTTCAAATGATATACCGAAACAGCCGCTCGATTGCAATTGCTTATGTCCAGACTGGTCTTTGTCATAATCGTTAGGAAGACTGATGTCACAAAATTTAATTGATTTTTCTTTAAATCTAAAATCAAGTTTTTTGTTCATAGCTGATGTTAAAGAATAGTCTTGCTAATTATAGGTTAATTAGCACTAGGCTCACCTTACATGCAGAACGTGCATAAATAGGTATTATGACAAAATTTGAGAACTCTCGATAGCCTATATCTCAGGGGTATTCCGGTGTTCCGGTGGTATAACGGTATTTCGGTGATTCGAGTAACCCCCATAAATTGTGACTTTACAATAAGAAAAGGTAACCAACTTTCAACTTACAAAACCCAGCTGTGCCCTAGAGATGGCCAGATTATTTTGTTTTCTGCCTTATCCGAAGATTGTTTTTTAATTTCATCACATTTTGAAATGTCCTCTGCAAACTCTTTCAACTTGAAACAGTCGTTTTGGTGTTTGGTAAAGGATTAAGGCTTGTAGTCTAAAGCATTTTTGCTCCTCTTTGCCTGATGCTTCATTATTGATTTGGTGCATTAAACGCCTAGAAAAGGCAAAATCAAAGTATTTGATTACTAAATCAATCAACCTGAAATAAAGAGAAGGCGAAACAGGTTTTATTTACCCTTCCCTTTCAGTTGACAAAGGCTTATAAGTTTATCCTTTAAAAGATGTCAACTTAAATAAGTCGCCCAAAAAGCAGTTTTTAAGTGTGAAATCTTCATTACTTTGTGATATTGTGTAACTATAGTCATTGTGCCAAAAGAAGAACTGGCTTATTACATAGAATCTCGAATGTTACAATTGTAATTTTGCACTGCAATTCAAAAGGAGATGTCCATGACAAATTCCGTTGTTTGCACTTGTCTTCTGGTGTTTTCAGCTTTGAGCAGTCATCGAATTCTGATAGGAAATATGGGTTAATGTTGATTAATCAATTTGCAGATGATAAACAAGTGCTTTAGAAGATTGCTAGCCTGAGTCTGTTTCCTCATATTTGATTATGCATTACAGCCAAATTTAAAGCAACAGCAGAATTTTCAAAGCAAGAGAAGAAAGATAGTCTTTGTTATATGTGGATGAAAATCAATCTGACAAAAAAAAAAAGATTTTCACAAGCAATTTCTTCATCTGCCACAACTGTTTGTTTAGTTATATAATGCTCATGTGTTAATCCTTATGGTGCTAGAACCGACTCCATGCTTATGCAAAATGGTTAGATTCAGGCCAACCACCAAGTGAATTGGCGGCTGGCCTGTGATCTAACCTGTTTGCTACTCTGAGTATCTTTCCTCTTCAAAAATAGGCAGGTGTTTAAGGTTTTGAAAAGCAGACAACACAAAAATATTTTTTTAGAAAATTACCCAGCACCCAGAGTTAAAATCAGTAAATGTATGAGGTGTTCCATGCAAGACTATAGTTAGTATTTCACGTATATAAAGGACTTACCATAGTCTTGCATTGAACTCTCCATAAATGATGACGAGGAAAAGGGTTATTATGACGTGTGCAGATGATAACAAGTTGATAACGATTATTTTCATAGCAATTATTGCATGCAAAAAGGCTTTCATCATTGATTGTGGACAGAACCATCTTATCTTTATCAGCATCTGTTCAGTTTGATTGATCTGTGTTTTACGCCATTTTAAATGTATTCAAGTCGTATATAATTGGGTCTTATGTGGCTCAATTTTTAAGGTGGTGGATTTAGAACTTGAGGGTCTCGGATTCAAGCCCCATCTACACCACTGGGTTTGTTGGAGTGGCCTTTGGCAAACCACTTCAGAGCCGTAGCCTAGTACTGGTGGATCCAGGAAGGCCCTAGGGGTCACAAACTAAGGCCTTTATCCTGTACCAACGGTTATATACTGCAGCAGGCAGAGCATCTATTCATACTCCGGGCATTTCCTTTTTAGATCTGCAAAACATTCTTTACAAAACATAGGCTGCCTTTCGACATGAACATAATTGATATAGTCTTGGGCGACAAATAAACCATGTTGGACCGACTTCACTAAGCATTTGAATAGATATAAACTGAATTGGATATGCTTGCGACATAGTTAACAAGGGTTAGCCCTTTATTAGCATTGGTCTTTAAAAGGTACAATACAAGACAGGATTCTATGTTGTCTCAAGCCCAGTGGTCTGTGACCAATAATTTTCCAATGGCACCTGTAGATTTTCAAGCTGGGAGACCCTCAAGACTGATGAGATTTCAGAAACGTTCTTTTGACTTGTCTTTTTTAGTTTCTTGGCAATTGAACTGTCTCATTAAGAAAATTCTTATAAGTATCAACAATATAGGGTTTTGATAAGAAAACTCAAAATAGGAAATATATCTTTTGGATAGATCTCTTATCAGGCTGATCCATAAACTGGTTCAGATTCGAAATTAAAACAGACAACAATTTCAAAATACAAAGAGAATTATTTTCTTTGTAATGTTTGGTTGAATGATACTCAAAGACAACGAAAGTGTGAAAATAGATTGGTCCAAATTTGCTTTATAGTAAAAAGCATTAAGAAAATTCTAATGACTACCAACAACAAAGCATAAAGTGAAGCATCTTGTAGTTAATTAAGTTATATTGCATTACTCTTTGGTGACAATTCAATACATATGTAGGACAATAAAATTGACAATTAACATATTAAATCCAGGGAATATTTTTGGAAAAAAGAAATACACATTTTATTGATCAGTTCATTCTCTGCTTAGACCTAGATTTGCACATTATTTACCAGGGTGTTATTTTATGTCATTGCTTCACAGCTAATTCTTGAAGACAATTCAGTTGTATGAGTATTTGTCCATCTTTCCTTTTCTTCCTATTTGTAGATATGTAATTGATGCAATCTGATTAACTCTTTTGGCCATATAAACTAACTTTAATCTAATAATAATCTAACATCTAACGCAGGCACTTTGAGAAACAATTGTGATAAAAATAAATTGCTCAAACCAAGCAATACGTTCGCTTTTGTCACAATGGTTTGTACCTAGAGGTGGCAAAATCAATTGTCTGTATTGCCCAGCTTGGCCAACAGCCTTAACCCTTCTTGTGCTGAAACAGCCTTCATGCTTATGCAAACAGGTTAGATCCAGGTAAATAGGCAGCTGGCCTGTGATCTAATCTGTTTGGAACTCGGAGTATTTTCCTCATCAAAATTAAGCAGATACGAAAGGTTTTGGAAAGCAGACGACATGAAAAATCTAATTTTAGAAAATTACCCATTACCCAGCATTGTAAGGGTTAAGGGAGAAGTGAATATTTTTAGTGAAATTTACTGATTATAATTATCATACAGACAAGTGCACAAAAAAAAAATTGCATTGTTGAGTAAGTAAATCAAACTTAGATATTGCCACCACTGGTACCCCTGGTTTTCATAAAGAAGATGAAATGTTTCTTGCTTTAACATCATATTCTGCTGATTAACATCATATTCTGCTGATTAACATCATATTCTGCTGATTAAGATCAAATTCTACTGATTGACATTATATTCTGCTGATCCTTTCATTTTGGACTGTTTTGTTACATCTGTTCATAGCAAAGGGTCAACAAAACTGCCAGAATTTTCCTCATTTGGGACCTCTAGGGGATGTGTCAAATTTGCTGTTTGTTTGGTCTAGGAAAGCAAACAGTAATGCTTCATTGCAGTAGTATTGTAAAATTGTAAAAGCATCCATTTTATTATAGTAGATACAACAGTCCTGCACGACTATTCACATTGTAGGATGGAGGGTAGTTTGGTGTATTGATTGTTCCTGTCATATTTTACAGGCTGAGTTCTCGGAGATTAATCTGGCCTCGTATTCAGATACCGGTACCATGGTCGATATCCAAGTTATGAGGCAGGGAACCAAAGTCGTAAGGTAACACTAATAATACCCTTCTTGGTCCCCATTTTATAGATATTCTTCCCAACAATTAATCCTTGCCCATATACAGTCAATTCCTTTTTAAAGTAACCATTGTTAAGGTAGACTGAAAAGTTATTTAGCCTGATGCTATCTACATAATGGTCACAAGTCATTCAAAAAGCATCTGTATAAAGCCATTGGTTGTCTTGTTTGTACACTGCATGCCCAAAGAAGAAATTGCTTGTAGCCAGTAATTTCTCTTTTTGTGGTGTCCAGACAATAGCCCATTGGAGATGCTATATAATTCTACTTTTTATGATTATTTTGTTCTGCCTGTAAATTTTTACAAGTCACAAAATCCATTATCATGACCCAATTTGGATTCACATGAAACAAATCTATTTTGAGCCAACTTAAACTTGTAAAAAAGATAACATCTTGTAAACAAGAGCTGGTTCCCTTTTTGTCACTTTTCTATGTTCACACAGCAACTGTGTTCATGTGAAGAATCAGTTTGAGGCTTAGTAACTGCATAACTGCAAGCGCATCGATATGTGCATTGACTACTGTAATATAATTGATGTACTGCTGAAAATGGCTTAAACCTCCAAAGGAGATTAGGAACATTGTGATGTAATATTTCCTTAACTTTTCGTCTTTATTAGATTTAAAAAAATCTTTTAATGCAGATTGTGGAAATAGTTCTTAGATTAAACACTTGATTCTGCTTATCACAGGACTCAAACCTACAACCCTTGTGTCGCAGGGCAAACACTCTACCCCTGTACAAATTTCCTTATATAAATGTTTTTTAAGCAATCAATGTTTGAAAGCATCGCATTGGGACAGTTTACTGTGTTTATAGGTCAATTTCGCAGTTTTAGGAAAAGTTTTGTTGTCAATTGGTATTGATTACATAATTGTGATGAAATTAATTTGTGCTGTAGTAAAAAGTTAATTTATCAATATGTTTTTAATTTGCAATGTTTGTTTTCATTTGTGTCTGTATACAACTAGAAATTCATCAAAACTAATATTATTTTTTCTGATTTTTCTCCATTTGTTACAGAATGACTTAAGTGAAACATTTGCCAAAATTATGACAAAAAGACAAATTCGCTTATCGATTTAAATGTATTATTGCGGTAGTTACTGCTGTTTGATTTTTGCAGAACTTTTAAAAACTGTTTGAACTGATTCAGCAATAACATGACTTAGATGTATGTTTACTTTATATAGTATTTCAAGACCCTTGTTTTTTGCAGATCTTTTAAACCCGATTTTCTGCTTATTCGACAATATGTGCGAGATGCTGGGGCCGACTGGAGAAATATCCTGATAGGTTTCCAGTATGGAGGAATTCCAAGTATCAACTCCCTCCATGCCGAATACAACTTCCTGGACAAACCTTGGGTGGTAAGTACACACAGGGAGTTGATAGGGTAATACTTAACCATTTTGGATAGACTGTTTCAACAGTATTTCAGTTATTTCAGTTATCACTGTCATTGGTTGTAAATTTACATTTGGTTAAAGGTGCTTATTCACAGATGTGAGGATATTTGGAAGTTCAAAATCTTTTTTAAAACTGCACAATAGCTATACTGTTATTTGATAGGCACTGACAAATAGTCATTGGGAGTAAAATTAGAAAATTTTATTTACTAAAGTGTGTACACACTTTACAGTTATTTAACATGTATTCTATTCCAAAAGCCTGATATTGCTTTTGAGATCTACCACATATAAACTGTACATAAACAGATGCATCCTGAAATTACTAGGCTTTCAATTGCTACTCTTAATTGTGTATCAAACAACTGTCAAAGCTGTCTTGGTTCAACACCATTTTAGTTTGACTTTAAAATTTTCTGTTCTGTGAATAATGATCTGTTAGAGTTTGATGAAAGACTGAAGCATTGAGTATTCAATACAAGACTAAGGTTGACCCTCACAAACTTGCACACTGAACCTTCAGTAAGTCCACGCAATATAAAAATTTACTGCTCTAAGTTTTTTTCTCTGTTTTTTTTAGCTTTTAGGATACTTGAATGTCCGTCGTCTGTCGTGCGTGAGTGTGTGCGTGCGTGCGTCGTCAACAATTTCAGCGTTTACACTCTAGAAGCCACATTTTTGGCCCTTTCTTCCTGATACTTGCTCAGGATGTTTACCTTGATGATATCTCGATCGAGTTCGATCATGGTTGTGTTGGGGTCAAAAAGTAGGTCACTAGGTCAAATCTTTGAAAAATCTTGTTTACACTCTAGAAGCCACATTTTCTGACCAATCTTGATAAAACTTGCTCAGACTGTTAACCTTGATGGTATCTTGATTGAGTTTGAACATGGGTAGTGTGGGGTCAAAAAGTAGGTCACTAGGTCAAATCTTTGAAAAACCTTGTTTACAGTCTAGAAGCAATGAAAGCTACATTTTCAGCCCAATTTTATCAAACTTGCTCAAAATGATCAACCTGTTATATCTCAACCAAGTCAGTTTATGAGTAACTTGGGGTCAAAAGTAGATCACTGTCAAATTTAGACAAATCTTGTCCATTACTCATGTGTAGCATTGTTGTAACCAACACTTTACAAGTGTCAGGTGAGCGATCCAGGACCCTCAGGTTCCTCTTATTTCTTTTAGCTCAAAAGCTTTTCTTTGACATTGGAGCTTGAAACTGTTTTCGAATGCATATCAGTCATATCGTCGGTCAGCCTATCTATTCATACACCTGATATTTTTTCAACAGTACTTTCCATTATGCTGCCATTTTCTATCCCATGTGAGCATAACTGATCAATGCAGAGAGATTAAAAGAACTACAACCTTCATTTTAAAACACTGACTGCTTTTCCATACTGAATGCAAATGTTTAGTGATATGAGATGAGTTTGTTATGTTTCATTAACTTCTTGTCCTCACTAAACATGTTTACCAGCCGATGGTATATCGAGGGTTCAATGCAAGACTATAGTAAGTGTTTCACAAACATGAATTACTTACTATAGTATTGCATTAAACCCTCGATATGTTATACTAAGTGCTTCAACTATTGCCATTGATCGAATTTCCCTTGAAATTATGCATTTCTGGGCTAGATCAATTGTAATTCTTTACTAATTGCTTAGGCTTGGAATAATTAGAAACGATAAATCACAAAACTCCAGCCCCCCCTGCCGGCAGCATTTTAGAAAAAAAACACTTCAAGATCAATGATTGCATTACAAACTACCATAGATTAAATCTTTACCTTTTCTGAATAATGTTCTGCTGAAACTATTTAGGATATAGATATTGGTGAAGTACTAGTAGTAGTACTGGTCAAAGAGTATCAGGAATTTGATCAGTTTCCAAATATTCACCCCAATGTTTGTAAGAGGTGATTTAACAATAGGAGCTATTGAAGGTCCTTCCAATTTAACATTTAGAGGTATTGAAAATTATTTTCATTTAAAAATTTGCAGCTATTGAAGAATATATTCATTTTAAAGATAGGTGCTATTGAAAATCATTCCCATTTAACGATAGGAGCTAGTGAAAATAGCTCTGACCTAGAAGTCAGGGGTTTGGGTCTGAGCCCCACGTATACTTCTAGTTATGTTGCAGTGGCCTTTGGCAAGACACTTCAGAGCCTGAGCCAGGTATTGGTGAATTGGTTATAGCCGCAACATAACTGGAAAATTGTTGCCACAGTGTTCAACTCTATACAATTCAACTTATCATTGAATCTTGGTAATATGACCTCTCCCATGTTTGTTTCAGTTTGCCCAGCTAATTGAGATCCAGAACCGACTTGGTTGGGACAACTTCCCACTGATTCACCAAGCATATTACCCAAACCATCGCGAAATGGTGAGTGACTTTTGGGTGAGTGTCGCTACTTGTTTTTCACTGTTTCATGCAAGAGCGACTCTTCCCGCCTTTTATTTTTATTTTTGATGTTTGTTTTCTTATTCAAAGCTTCAGTGATGTGTGTTGTGATATGTGAATACCCTTTACTCCATAGTGTATTATTTTTGATGAATCTGCTGAAGGAGATTTTAAGAAACCATTGTGACAAAAGGATAACGAGCAATTTATCCTTTTGTCACAATGGTTAATTCCTGAAATCATGAATTTAATGTATAATTGTGTTTCTATTTTTTTGTGTCTGTTGTTTCTTTCAAATCAGACTCGTCTTAAAATTCTATATGAGAGACTAGGAATATTCATTAGCCTTTAATTTAATTTCAAATTGGTCTAAATTGCAAGCATTAAGACACATCAAAATTGAGCTAAAACAAGTTGTATTTTCGATAGCATTGTGACAAAAGGAGATCATGCCCCTTACTGGCAATTTGCTTCTTTTTTCTGCTGTGGTTTTATGAGTTGTTGCTTTGAATTAAGTTAATGTATCAGAATAAGTTTGGTTCGTTATTGTACTATAGGTCAAGCAGTTTTTACCTCTTTACATCAGATGCATGAACTAATAATATTGACTATTTGATGTTGAATTTTGTGTGCCATTCTTATTGAATCCTTTGTTTTTTTGTTTTCATCTATGTCCTCTCATCAAATGATACCTCACCTTTTAACTAAACAACAATTTTGTAATGGGTCAAAATTAAAAGAATTTCAGGAAAATGACAATTATAATAAAATGTGATGGTATAGTTCTTTGAGGAATATAAATCATTGTGGACAAAGAAGAAAGTGCAATTCTTCCTATACTGTTACTACAACAATGATTACCAAAGTCACAAAGAAAACGTTTCTATTCATACATTTTAATGTTATTTGCAATTGTGAAGCACTACCTATAGTCTTGCACTTAACCCCCAAACAGTTGCTTTTAGTCTTAAAAAAAGTTACCCATAATTTCCATCTAAAATCGTACACTGGATTTTCTGGGAATGAGGGTTCAGAGTTTGTACCAGCATAAGAAAATGCCTGTAGATCCTAATTTGGTTTGTACACCACAAGATATTAAAGAAGTTATGTCCCTCTGTCAAAGAGATGGCAGGGGTATTTGTCACAATCCTCCTTCTTTCTGTTAAAATGCTGGCTCTGTTCTCTTTACAGCTACTGAGATGGTTTTGATACGAGCCTCGTTAACTTAGTCTGTTTTGTGTCCAACTTGGATTACAAGACTTCTGAGGTTAGGACCAAGTTCAATCAATGCTCTTTCTAAGTTTTGATTAAATCAATGTGAAATCATTTATTTGTTTCTTAACACTGATCAATTATGTTTATGTGGGAAAGCAGACAGCTGCTTGAAAAATGTTTTACAGTGATGAAACAAAATGAGCTTAAATGGATGTACTGTTGGTCTTGCTGTGACTGAAAAACTGTTGAAAACCAATAAACCAACTCTACTTTGGCCAAATTGGTGCAAATTGACAAAACCAATGCAAAAATAAATGAACATTCTTTTCGACATCAATTTGTCATTCTGCCACAGATTATTGATAGATAGTGTTTCCATATTTATAAAAAAGTGGGGTTCTCATGGTTTTGATACTGATATACTGTATCCACTCAAAAGAAAATTGAAAAGAAGCGTAATGTTTAAACCAAGTCTAGTTTAAACCTAAAGCTACAGAAGGTGACAAATATATAAAACAAATATTACTTTTCTCTTGGAAATTTGGTTTTATCAAACATTGTTTATAATGTAGAAAATGCTTTTTATTACCCCTGAAAGTTTTTGACCAAAAAAATTGAAAATTGCACCAATATGATTTTCAAACCATCTTAAATGATGATTCATACTTCATTCTTTCCTCTACTTGTTCCATCTCTTTCTAGTAAAGATGCCAAATAATGCATTAACTCTGAATCCGTTTTCTAATACCCTTTCCTTTTTCAAGTGACTTTCAAGGAAAACTATTAAATCTAACCAATACAATGCCATAAATATACCTGAAACAAGACCATAGATAAGGAGTTCCCGATATCCTATGTTTCATTGATTAACCTTGAGGTTTTTATGTCTTAATGACAATTTGATCATCAAGAGCAAATTATCTTTTTGTTCTTTCCCACTGTAGTAGAAATAAGTTTCTAATAAGGGATTTTGAAATTAGTTTTATAAGGAAAAATGATCGGTGACAAATAGAGACATTTTTGATGCTGTACTATTTTAACAAACGGAGTGAATCTTTATATCATCATAAAAGGTTTGACAATTATTTATCAAATCTTTGCAAAATGAGTAATTATGGAGAACAAAGTTAACTCCTTCACCTATATAGAATTTTTTTCACTGGGTCTATCCTAAAGAATCAACAGACAACTTTCAAAAAGTAAGGAAGAACATTTTTGTCATATCAGGAAGAAACCAGTGGGACAACGGGAACAGTGGTACAGTGGTAGAGCGTCGGGCTACTGTACCGAGGGTCCCGGGTTCGAATCCCCGTTAGGCGAGGTGAGAATTGCCGGGGCTAGCCCTCAAACCGGCGCGATTACTGGTGTATTCTCCAGGAAGCAGTCATCGAGAGTGACTCGATGGGCTATAAAGCCTCCTTCACAATCGATGTAAAACAAATTGGAAAACAAACAAACAAACAAACAGCAGAAATCACTAGTGATGAGCAATATGTCCATACATGAGTCACAGTTTGACTAAAGTCATTGCTTTAGATTTGTAAAGGATAATAGTCTTCCATTGAACCCTCAAACTGTTATTAAAATCTTTTGATGAAGGTATGCATAAGTGCAGATATAAGAAAAAAATGGTTAACCCTTTCCCAAACAATCACGACATTTGACCACTTTGTTGCAGAAGACTTGAGATAACATTGTGGGAAAAAGAGATATTGCTCGTAAAGAGCAATTTTTCCTTTTCCCACAATGTTTTCTGCCCTATCAGAAGATTATTTTCCAATTTCATCACATTTTGAAATGTCGTCTGCAAACTCTTTCAATTTGGGACAGTCCAAAATTTGTTGTTTGGGAAAGGGTTAACAGAGATAAATCATGCGTTCACACATAATCATTAATCCATTTGTTTCATGTGTTCTCCAGCTTTCTGTAAGTATAGTAGCTTTTTGTGCCATGTAAATCTGTTTTATTTCTAAAGATGCATTCAATAACCAGAGTGTTAGGTTCTGTGCCCACAAACCACAAAGTCTTACAGTAACTATAGTTACTAGTTTTTAAACTATTGAAACAAACCTATTAAGTTTAGATGTTTAATCCACTCCCTCCATATTCGACTGATTGCTAAGTGGCTCCTTGTAAATGAAAGCAAAAGCCCGAAACAAAAAATAGCATGAAAAAAAAGCTGTCATTAAAACCTTTGGTAGAACCATTGTGACAAAGAGAAGAAATTGCTCAGTAGAAGCAATTTCTGCTTTTTGTCACGGTGGTTTCTGAGTATTCTTTTTAAGTTGCATTAGATTGAGGTCTTATGGTGAAAGGGGTTGAGTAGTTTGGTTAGAAATCACTTACCTCCCTTTGACTTATAATTTAGATGCAGTTTTGTGATGACGACATTGCAGAAGCTTGAGGTTTCTGGGCATTCGGTTAGAACGCTAGAATTATTGACTCTTTCTATGGAGCTTTCTATGCAGCTCAGATTTCTTCTCACATTAGAAAATTTGTGATAGGTCCAATTTGAAAGCATCGGCAGACAAAAATTTTGGAAATTGACAATTGACATTTGTTCTTAATTAATAGGGTGAAAAAGGGTGAAAGGAAACATTGCACATGCTGAAATTACAGAAGATATTTTGACTGCTTCAAATTGAAAGTAACATCATATAACAATGAGCTTGAGACAACCAATTACTTCTTTATTCACAGAGGTTTCATAGATATTCTGCTCCAAATGGGGTAAATGAGCTTATTTGAGGTTAATGGTTAAACTATATCATATTACAATGAAATAAAATGCCAGATTATGATATGAATAGGTTTGTTTAAAAGATCCAAATAGGGAAACTGATTATCATGCCAATATATAGAACAAAATGCTTCTGGTCCTTCAAAACAGATTTACATCAACTCTTTTCCATAAAGCAGACGCCATTTAAAGTTTATGCAGCAGGTAGGATATTTTCTCTTTCAGTGCAAATATGGTGACAAAAGGATATTGTTTGCTATGAGTTTTCTCCTTTCGTCTAAAGGATTTGATTTTGCATTAAAGATAAACAAACAACCAGTTCAGGGACAGTTTTTGTTATTTTTCTGCAACAATTGTCATGCCACCTGCAGGTGTGACCAAATCAATTGTCTGTAAATTCCATCTCGTCCAAAACCCTCAACAGACAAGTGAATTTTTACTGAAATATACTATATTACCACAAGGACAAGTGCAGAAAAAGATTTTGCAATTACAGAAAAGTAAATCACAAATCCGATTTCAACACCACTGTCACCTGCTGCATAACTTTTGGAAAATGTGAACTATGACACTGTTTTCATTATTTTTTTCATTGACTGTTTTCATGGTTCAGGTAACATGGGATGGTTAATTTGTTGACACTTTCCTCAATCTTTATTATCTTTTGTTACAGCAACATATTTCTTGATTATTTTGTCCTGGTATAAATTAAGGCAACACTTTGGTTTATCCTTTATTTTAGCCAAACCTTTTAGATTTGACTTCAACCAAAAATTACAAATCCATTATGTGTAAAGAAAATCCTTTTGATAAGCAATTTCTCCTTATAAACAGTGGTTCTTATCAAATGGTAAAAAGAAAATTTTATTCTCATTCTTTTTACTGCTGTTGCTTTCAATTCTGACTAGTCACAAAATCTAACATTTGAGAATGGGTTAGATGCATCTTGTCAATTAAAGTTGTTTGTTCACAGAAAAGAAAATTTGAAAGTCAAATGAAATGATGTTGTAACAATACAGTTTTTGTATTGCTGTATGAAATACAATAAAAAGTAGCTAATGAAAGCATAATTAATTTAGTAAGTGTCAATATATTTAATGATGGATAGCCTATATTGAGGGTTCAATGCAAGAGTATATTAAGTGCTTAATAAACATGAAGTACCTACTATAGTATTGAATTGAACCCACTGACTATTAGGTAATTCTCAAAACTGTTGTAACATTTGGATCTAAATATACACATATTAATTCACTGTTTACAGGCTCTATGGAAAACCTTTTTGTACAAACTTATTTTTCTTCCAATTGCTATTCTCCAGGGTGTATCATACATCAGTACAGCTGTTGTATAGTTTTTAAGAAACTTATTTTTCCCTTCCAAATTTCCTCACATCTGTGAGCAAGCAGCTTTAACATTGTTTGAAGCTTTGAGTTAAATTTGATTTGTCTTGTATTATATTTCTCTGAGTTTGATATATTTTTAACCTGTAAACAACTTTAGGCTTAATATAGGAAGGCAGCCATGTAGGGAACCCCAATAAGACTGTATATAACCTGAATCCTGTATTAAAGTGATACCAGATTTTACAAAAATGTATTCACCATTTGATGACGGTCACCAAAAATTTCCCTTGGCCCCTTAATATATGCTAATTCCGGGGACTTTTGACCCCTGTTATATGGAATTGTGAATGGAAAATGATGATCTTTAGGGGTCAAATTCAGGAATACATTTACTACATAAGATGAAGGTCAAGGAAAACCAAGGGCACATAGGACAACTACCACTTTTTGTGAGATGGTAATGACTTGCTCATAAAAACCTCATCTGCCTAAGGACACAAAGGTCTGCTGCAGGCCATGATGATATTAACTAGTATAAGAAAGTCAAGGTCAAATAGTTAAGCCTCAAGGAGATGCTATGTGATGGCGTAATTACTGGCCTTCAGTTTTGGCAGACTGTGGGTCATGTTCCCATTTAAAAGACTATCTCACAGATCTTGTTCTGTGCCAGTAACAAGCATTAAGTTGGCCATTTAAACAAACTTCTTCTCCAAACAAAAAGCAAGTTTTAATTTCTTTGTGTGAAAGTTGCTGAACATTTTGTCTTTTCATAAAGAATTAGTTAAATCAGCAGTTTAATGACCAACCTTACCGATTGCCATCATTTGCCAAGAAGAAAATAAAGCATTTGCATGAACAGTCAATGCTTGTAGACCCTCATGATGATAATATCTAAAATACTTCCACTCATGCATGGGTCATTTAAACCTAGATTGTTGTTCACAAAATAAACTGTTTAAATTGTTTACAATATCTGCAACATAATTGTACTTTATCTTCACTACACCATTATGAAAGGGGGTAAGAAGTTCGTCTAATCTTTTGTAACATGATATATCTGTGATGTCATTTCTATCCATAGATGACATCTTATTTTAAGAAGATTAAAACAGCAATCTGTAAAATAGTCATTTTAATATAACATGCGCAGAGGCTTTTGAATGCATCTAAGTATGAAATTCATTTTAATGACTTTAGAATGCTATTTCTGTAGTGTGCTCATGCTGTCCTTTAGTTTGGGTTACTTATTTTTTAATGGATGTAATCCCATGTGTTTTGATCATTTTGATGGGATGCATTATTAGTTTGCTTTAGTTAAGTTGTTTGCATTTAACATCATTTTCAGAAGAATTCATCTATAATCCAGCAGTCAGTTTCAATAAACTAGGCAAAATGTTTCTGTATCTAAGTATCTCAAACAATTTCTATATCAAAATAAAAGAATTTCTGTTGGAGGAGATTTGCCCAACATTTAAATTAACAGAGGAAGATATGTAGTTTCTATTAACATTTCAAATGCGTTTATTCAAAATGTGTCATTTGGTTTTAAAGGCACTTATTAACAGAAGAGAAAATTTGAAAGTCAAAATTAAATGTTATTGAAGCAATACAGTTTTTGTATTTTTGTTTGATATACAATTAAAAGTAGCAATTGAAAGCATAATTAATTCAGGAAGCGTCAATTTATCTAAGTATCTATTATACCTGTAGTTTAAATGTGGTAGATCTCAAAAGTCCTGTCACGCTTTTGGATTAGATAAGCAATATGCATGTTAACTCACTGTAAACATATTTTAAAGAATTAAAAATGATCTAATTTTGCTTCCAATGGTTATTCTTCATTGCGCATCAAATAAAAGTACAGTTGATGCACAGCTCTACAGAAATTAATTTTTTAACTTCCAAATTTCCTCACATTTGTCAACATGGACCTTTAAGTTAAACCTATTCTTCATATTTTGTTCTTTAACTTATCTCCAGTACAAGATATCAGATGCCATTGTAACAAAAGAAGAAATTGCTCATGAAGAGCAATTTCTTCTTTTGTTACAATATCTTCTTTTGAAAGGAAATTTATTTTCACTTTTTGAAAATGTTTTCAAATCAGACCAGTCACAAAACCCCCTATCAAGAAATGGGCAACTCCACTGCCTGTGGTCTGAGGGAAATCAATAGCTGTTTATGATTAACATGAAGATAATGTCGAGCAATTTTCTCATAGCCGCAGGATTCCTATTGGCATCATGGGATATCTGCCCACTTTATTTCTCCACCCTTCTTCCGAAATAGGATATCCGTCTCAGACATAATCGGAGACATGATTTAGGAAAATAGTTTAAAGTATCAAATAGTACAAGATGCTTGCCTGGTTGATGTAATTTACATGTACAATACAGGAAGTACATGTATTTCATCATTTATTACCTGCCTTCATACAGGGTTTTAGATCCATCCAAAACCAGATGCAAAACAAGATGACAATAAATAAAAGAAAACATGATATTCTAGTTTTGACATTGATATGAACCATTTTTGTCAATGGGAGAAGTTGTTTGTTATGGACAATGTCTTCTTTTGTCATAGAGGTTTCTTAACTATTTTAAGATACTCCTTAACATACAGAGTGGCTTGCTTAACTCATGAATTAGATGCACCAAGAAGATGTGTTAAAATGTACAATCTTACTTGATCAAGAATAAATTCAACCTTTTTTCCAATTTGGGATTTTGTGATGTGTCCGAATTGAAGTGTTTGCATAAAAAATGATAGCATGAAAGAAATAGAAATTCATCCTTTTACCACAGACGTTTCAAAAGCCATATCTACAGTAGAAATGTCAAAAAGAGGTTTCATGGAATATCGCATATAAACATTTACAAACCACTCTCTCAAAATATTTTGTAGTCATTTCCTTATTTTCCTTTATCAAAGCACTTTGCATGATAAAGTCTCATACAGCAAATACAGTGAAATGAGCATTTGTGGAGTAATGCATTAGTTCATTTGCCTGCAGAATTCCTTTAATTATGATCTGTCACGAAAGCAATAATGATTAACCCTTTCCCAAACAATAACGTCATTTGACTACTTTGTTGCAGACGACTTTAGAAAACATGGTGGGAAAAGGAGAAATTGCTTGTAACGATTCATCATAAATTTCATCACATTTTGGAATGTCGTCTGCAATCTCTTTCAATTTGGAACAGTCCAAAATTTTTTGTTTGGGAAAGTGTTAAACCTTTTTTTCTGTTTCAAGGTATTGAACAGATGCAATCCTACCATTAAATCAGTGAACAGACCTTCATGAGACATCATTTAAATTCTGAATGCTTGAACTATGTGCGTGGAAATTTCATATGAAAATTGAAGAAACTTCTCATGATATTTAAGCTATGTTGTTGTCAAAATCTAGCATGACTTCTGCTGCAAAGGAACCATCTGTATATGGAAAAGGGATAAAAGACTGAAGCCGGGAATATTGTGACAGAGAAATGCTTCATTATTAATCATTCTTAATTGGATTTGTTGTGCTATAACTGCTGAAGAGTTACCGATGATATTAGTTCATGATACTGCTTGAACAGTTACTGAAGCATACAAAAGAAGAAAACCATTGATTCTTTAACCCTTTACCAAACACCAAATTTTCGACTGTCCGAAATTTAAAGAGTTTGCAGACAATATTTCAAATTGTGATGATAATGAAAAGTAATCATCTGATAGAGCAGAAAACATTGTGGGAAAAGAAGAAATTGCTCTTTAATGTTCCCACTATGTATTCCAGAGTTGTCTGCAACAGACTGGTCAAATGTTGTTATTGTTTGGTAATGGGTTAAGTAAGACCTGCACTCAGTTACAGTATAATTGTGTAAGTTTTAAAATAGTTCACAATTAACATAGAAGTATGTTTAATTCCCTTTTAAAGAAAGCTGATACTGTAAAATGTTCATACGATGCTTTTTAACCCTTTAAGGTATAGAGATAAGGCTTATCAGTGACACTATAGGTATAAACAATCTGATTATCGAAGACCATTAACGCATACATAATTAGTCACCCTGGGTACCTATTTGCACAGGATTATCTCCGATAATTGTTATTGATTGGGGTACTGTTAATCAAACCCAAATTTATGCATTTTACATTCATCTAATAGATTTTCTCAAAGAATAAAAGACGACGAGAACAAAATTTCCTTTAAGTTGATGTTTTTTTCTTTATTTAGTGATACATTCATATCAGGATTAAGTTGTAGATAATTAAACAAACAATGAAAATGTATATTACGGTGTGAATTATACAAAATCAAAAGTAATAATATGACTTATGTGTTCTCCCTGAGAGATCCCTAATTTGTTTTTCTGTTTTGTCATCAATTGCAGGGAATTTTGTTGCCGAAAAATACCATTCATGACTCGAAATACATACTTTGTCTTTGCATATTTCTCAACAAAGCTGAATTGTTTTACTTCAATTCCCATTCAAACCGTTTCCAAAATGAAGAAAAGAATGTTTTTCAACGCAATATTGCTTTGTGAAGAAGTTTAACCTGGTCCTTCTAATAAATGTAAAAACATTAAAAATCAACTCATTTTGGCAACGAAACATGCTAATATTTCCGTAAAATACGTGTCCTGGGTGATGAATTTACCAAAAGCTCGTAGTTGTTGTCAAAGTCGGAGGAATGATCTAATTTGCTTGTCCGTGAATTGGTAATATTTATCAACATTTCATCATCTTAAGGCTTAAAAAACCTGATCAAATTACTGCTCTGAATCTACATTGATGTCTGACTTGCGATCGGAAACACCAAATTGGCTAAATATTTTAAAAAGGCCGTCTTTATAACGTCAATTATTTGACGGCTCGATTTTCAATCGCCTTTAAACTTTGAACAATAGCTCCGTGTCATAAACATCCTTTACAGGTCGCGTGCCGTATGCTCTCGTTTTAATTTGATAGTATTTTTAGAAATGTGTTAAGTTACTAAAGAATTGCATGAAATCCTTATCGAGTCTTTACAAATCGGCAGTGTTTTGATCTTTTATGACCGGAAGACTTCTCATTAATTGGATTGGTAATTTGGATTCCCTTTATCTCAATTTGATAGCGTTATTTCCATAAGCGTGTCGTGAGACCATTATCAAAAGATTCTCTCTAGAGCAAAAGTTTAAACTTTGACCCTATAATTTTATCATCGGAAATGAAAGAAGACATATTTATTTAAGAGGAAAATAAACTTTGGAGAAAATGACGTGTGTGCAAAGATGTGTTATTAAGAGCTAAAGTTGAATCAATTTTTCAGCTGTCAAAAAGCGTTCTATGCGGTAATCGATAGAACGTCAAAATAGGTTTTATACGGTAATAGGTATAACGGCGAAAAGGGTTTTATACGGTAATCGATAAGGCGGCGAACGGCGCTATATACCGTAAAGGGTTAAAGAGCTTAGGCAGTAAGGTTGGTTTACAATAAGCAATAAAACGAGGTCAGACAAGAATTGCAGGGGTAAATTTTGTTAACTGTCGAGGACCAATGAAGTCGGAGAAATTCTCCATTTTGAATATTCCCTTTGTTGTGTTGGATAAATGACAAAGGTGTGTATCACATGACCTTTCTAACCAAGTGACTGCCACTCATTCTTCCCAAGAAGATCATTGCTATTTTTAGACATAGATCAGAACTGATGTAAACTATGACGTCAAATTGTGTTGTACATAGTTTGTGAAAATAGCACTTTTAAACTTCTATGATAGATAATACAGGCATTTTATTGTCATGATAATGTGATGTTTCGCTATGTTCAAACATGTTGTTGCATAATTTATAACTCATTTTACCCAGTTTTGCAGTTTTTGTTATTGCTAGTATGCTTTTAGGTTCCTAATGAGTGGGTTCTTTTTGGTGAAAAGACTGTTTTCTAAGCTTTTTTTAACACAAAACAACTTGATGCATTCATTCAATATTCACTGTTTTTTAAAACAAAACAACTTGATGCAAATTTTGTTTGAACGCCAAGTCTCACTTCAAATTATTTAACGAAATTAAGAGATTTCAGCAACTTTGAGGTAATAAAAAAGGAAAATGGTCTTTGGTTTAGTGACAATGATTGTCAAAATCAAATTTCTAACAATTATTACTCCCAGAGCACAAATCTCTGAGTTAGACCCTTCAACCCTTTCCCAAACAATAATGACATTTGACCACTTTGTTGCAGACGACTTAATTAAACATTGTGGGAAGAGGAGAAATTGCTCATAACGAGCAATTTGTCCTTTCCCACAATATTTTATGCCCTATCAGAAGATTATTTTTCAATTTCATCACATTTTGAAATGTCGTCTGCAAACTCTTTCAATTTGGGACAGTAAAAAATTTGGTGAAGGTTAAGAGCTAACATGTTCTTTATGGCCTTAGCAGGAGACCATTGTGATGAGAGGATGCCCTGCTCATGATCAGAAACTTTACCTTTTGCCATGATTATAACTCAAAATTCCTTCTGCAGAGATGTTGAAAATAGCTTCTTTTATGATTAAAAGTGATAAAATGCTACTTTTCCAATGCTCCTCCTCACAATCAAAACAGGAAATAAATGCTTTCCTGGTAATTACTGCTAATTCTCTTTTTGTATTGTTTTGCACTGTATGATTCTTAAACCATTAAGATATTTTTAAAAACTTATATTGTGAACTCATTAAGTTAATTTGTCCAAAATGAAAATTTGGGTTTGGTCCAAAATGAAAAATTTGGGCTGGGTCCAAAATGAAAGCAACATCAGCCAACAATAACATGAGAGAAAATCTCATTACAGGAGAATAAATGGCTCATTACAAGCAATCTCCCCTTTTGACACAGCTGTTTCTGAAGTGTGTCACAAGTATTATTAGTTAGTTGAAGTACATCTTAATCAGGACCTTAATTACCACTTCATAGAAATTAAATTCTGGCTCATTAATTTTAGAGTCTCTTTTCTTCCTGTTCAGAGAAATTTCAGTACATGAGGGTATAACCAGTTTTCCAAGTGGGTGTTGAAATCATGTTCTGGGTTTTGATGCAAGATTGTAATAAGTCTTGCTTTCTTGGAAAGGACTTACTAAATTTTTGCATTAAGACTACATAATACTATGTAACTATGATGATTAATAGTCTATAATTGCAGCATGCATACCATCTCACCCATATATTCATGTTTTATCACATCTGCTGCAGACGGTGCAAGAAATGTGACAAAAAGAGCAATTGTCTGAAAACAATCTATTTCTCCTTTTATCTCAATGGTTTTTTGCCACTGTTAAAAAAGAGAAGTTGTTATTGCTGCTTTTTTCATTGTCTTCTGCAGTTTATTTCAATTTGGACCAGTCATAAAATATTATATATGGCTGGATTTGTCATCCATTCTATCTCATTAACAGATATTTTGCTCAATATTCAATATCAGCTTGCTAATTAAGCAATTTCAAGAATGAGGGATAGCTCTATGGAAAGAAGTTCCTATCTTATATTAATTGATTTTATCTGCATTTTGATATAATAAATTGTGTTAATTTCGTTCATGTGTTTGTCAGTCAGATACAAAGTTTGCGCTGGAAAATTGTTTAATTCCATCTATATTCAAGCAGATGTGCTAGTTGCTTTGTAAATGATAAGAAAAATAAATGAGTTTCACAAAAGTTACTATCAACCACTTCTGTCTTGTTTACTTATTGAACACAATTGCTTTGGAAAACACAAAAACAATAATGACATAGGCAGAAATTATTTTCTTTTGAAAAAACAACATGTTTTTCTCATTCTTTATAAAAGATAGTTCTTATAATTTTGATTTCGATCAGCTATCTCTTTTAAGTTGAAACAGTGCCTAAATAACACATAAGGTAGTTAATTACTCACTTCTTTATACCATTTTCTTTTCTTCCCTGTTTGTCATAAGCAATATTGGAAGTGCATTGAGACATTTTCATCAAATGGCAAAGATAAAAACAAAGGGTCTTCAAGCTATGATAATTTAATACAATTATAAAATATGAAAAATTCTTAAGCATTTACATAAACAACAAAAATTAAAATTACTTCTGGTAAGGAGAAATTAAAGGATAAGAACATGTAGAGTAAAAATGATATAAGGGACAAAAAGAGTTTGCAAATTATTCATAACTTCTACTTTCAGCACAATAACTTTACAAGAGGATGTGTGCTTTAAGACCGTTCATCCCCAATATTGAATTCAATTTTTAAAACTATCTTCTCATTAAGCAATAAGGAAAGAATTTTTGGCTGGTGCAATGGTTTGAAAGATGAATTTATCAAAATGCTACATTTGCCAATTTGCTTTCTTGTTTCTCGTACATGCATTAAAAAAGATTCTCTGATTGTTTAATACAATACTGTAGTAAGTCCTTCATAAAACATGAAGAACTTATAATAGTATTTCTTTGAACACTTGATTTATGGAAAAGGGGGCCGTTATAAACTCTGACTCATTTTAGTGTACATTTAGTTTTAAAGTCTTAATCCTTTACCAAACGCCAAATTTTCGACTGTCCCAAATTCAAAGAAATTGCAGACGACATTTTAGAATGTGATGAAATGGAAAAATAATCTTCTGATACGGCAGAAAATATTTTGGGTAAAGGAGAAATTGCTCGCTAAGAACAATTTCTCCTTTTCCCATAATGTTTTCCAGTGTCGTCTGCAACAAACTGAAGAAATGCAGTTATTGTTTGGTAATGGGTTAAACCTGGAGCAATGAGAAAATGACAAATTTTAAAACTAGTCTATGCACTGTCTTCACTGCTTGTTCATGGCTCCCACATATGTTTCGCGGACTCCGCACGGCACTTTTTCAGGTGTCGATTCCTATGCCATTTACATCCGCCTGTTGTGCTGTTTATGTCAGCAATACATGTGGAGTGACGGCTGTAGCAGTCTGCGTCCTTTCGATGCGATTTCCACACACAACTGTTTTTGGTTTCGTCTGAGTCTGAATCAATTACCTGTAAATAGAAATTAAACAAATGAAAAGCTCATTAACTCAAACCTCATATGTGATAAATTTCAAATGTCATCTTTTTTCTTACATATCAACATCTTTGCAGTGAATAAAAACAATTAAGGCACATGCAGTTTTCCCAAATGTCATGTTACAAGATTGTGCTGTTTAGCTTCCAACTTCCTAATTAAGTAAATTCAAAGATATTTTTTTTTTTCAAATATAAGCAGACTATGGCATCTTTCTAATTTGGGCCAAAAGAAAGCTAAGACAATTTAGGACATGATTATCATCTCTTTTAACTTCATCATCTTTTGCTGAAATGTTTTCATAACAGTTTTGTAATTAATCAATTTTGCCATAATTTTTTTTTCCATTTTATAAAATGTGTTTGTTTCATGCAGTGTTTTTTTGTTTGCTGTTAAGTTTATTCTGGACCTGTTGCTTACCATTATTTCAACATGGGGAAATGTATTAATCAATAGGAAGGCTTTTCCTATCATATTTTGCCCAAACATATTTTTATTATACTCACAGTACATCCACAGTTGGGTTGATAACGGAACTGAAGATTCTTTTTCATTCGTTTGGTGACATGGGGCCAGGGCAGGATTAGGCTGGAACACAGGTCTAAGTTCATTAGCCCTTCCTCGTTAAATTTCCCTGTGTAAGGAAATGGAGAATTAATTCAATCTATGAATCAATCATTTGGGGGTGAAACTTAGCACTCTTAACCCTTATAATGCTGGAACTGATGTCATGCTTATGCAAACAGGTTAGATTCAGGCCAGCCGCCAGGTAAATTGGCGGCTAGCCTGTGATCTAACCTTTTTGCTACTCTGAGTATCTTTCCTCAACAAAAAATTAAGCAGACATTTAAGGTTTTGGAAAGCAGACGATACAAAAATCTTTTTTAGAAAATTACCCAGCATTCTAAAGGGTAAGAATCAGGCTTGTTGTAGCACGTCAGATGGTCAAACATAACTCCTATCTCTGTGATAACACAGTGGTAGGGTGTATGCCTTCTGTAAAGAAGGTAGTAGGTTCAAGACCTGGGCTTGTCCTTAGAATTGTAACAATACGCTGAAAACTGTATTACAGTAAATTGCAATATGGAGAAACGGTATTGCAATATATTGGCAATACATTGTGGGAAGAGTAAAGAGTAAGGATTGTCATCGTTTTGAAGTTCATGGCTGCCAGAATACTGCCAAAAATCAGCATCTAATATCAGAATATCAGAACAGAAGGTCTGCCATCAGATATTTAAGTCACAATTTTTTTGTTCAAAACATAACCTTTTCACTGCCTTAAGCAAACATCCACAACACCAGGCATGGATTAAGCTCATTACCTATCAAGGCATGGTTGCATGAAGCCATCGCATAAATTTGTGAATACCAAAAGTTTGCACAGAATTTTGATCCTTATTGAAAGTGTAACGTTTTTTGAACCTTTATGCAAATTAGAAACCTAATGCATTGTTTGAGAGACCATGCTAGTATATATATAGACAATACAACTGCTCAGTGTACGACAGTGTTTTTCACTGAGCCGATGTGTATGTGTCTTTGAGAGGTTCATTTGCTCGATTCGTAACATTGGTGGCAGCGGTGGGATAAAGACTTCTCCTTCTATTGGAGTTGCCTTTCCCACGTATTTCCCAAGGGCCAAGACTCGGGACGAGTCCTCTCGGAATCGGGAGTTATGTAACGTTCATTGAACATTTATGCAAGTTAGAAACCTATCGCATTGTTTTAGAGAACATGCTGGTACAGATATATAGACCACACAACTGCTCAGTGCAGGGCAGTGTTTTTCACTGATCGGATGTGTATGTGTCTTTGAGAGGTTCATTTGGTGTACTGCAGTGCAACAATATTTCTCTTATACCACAGTACATCAGTTCACCGCCTTATTGTTATAGCTCTACTAGTCCATACTAAAACCAAACATTTTAGCAATGGTTTATGTACTTGTCACAATTTTTTATTTACTAGTCAAAGATTTCTGTCTTCAGAAATGATTTAGTTTATTCAGTTTTGTTAGTCCTAACCTCCTTGTTTAATATCAATTGTAAAATAGTGTTTGTACTTTACTTAAACTTATTGTCTGAAAATGTCTGCTCTGAAAAATATGATAAGAATTGCATACCTGAGACTACATATTTTGTATTTTCCTCGAGAGTGACTCCGCAAACAGACTCGTATGCTGGTGTCACCATTTTGGCCACTGTTGTATTCTCATTGAAGCCATAGTCATTGTCCTGCAAATTATGAAGCAAAACATTCAAAAATTGATCCATTCTCTTGATTCTTGTGTTCTAGTGATTTGCTGCCATTGAAATAAAACGCCAAACCTTATTAAGAAACATGTTATGGTTTTAGTGCAGGCTAAAGTAAGGGCTTCATGTCTGTAAAGCACTTACTATAGTCTTGTATCAAGTCCCTGGATACTAATGTTGAGATTTTGAAACACAGCTCTGCCATCATTCTTTGAAATATTTATCAAAGTCAATGTTAAAAGATTTACTCGATGTCTGCTCACCCAATTGCTTATAGTGAGCAATAATTCATTTTGTGGCATTAGTTTTTCCCTAATATCATAACAGAAAAGTATTTTAAACACAAATATTTTGTCATCTGTTGCTTTCAATTAGTTATAGTTATAGTTCTAGTAAATTTCTGACACAGGTCCCATCTGGGTCATCAGTGCCGTACCAACATTTTTCAGTTATGGAATGGCTTTCCTGAATGCACCAGTACGAGGCTGGGGCTCTTAAGTGACTTGCCAAAGGCCACTCCCACGAAACAAAATTTTAACTACTTATCTCCTGTTGCTTTCAATTTTAACTTCTCATCTGCTGTTGCTTTCATTTTGGACCTGGTATAAAGTGATATAAAGAATGATGTAAATAAAGATATGGTTCCTTACCACTAGTTTAAAGATTTTATTAATTCTGACGCTGTAGTATCGCACATGGTCAATCACAGTTTCCGAATTATGTTCATCTTTGTTGCTTCGTCCCAACGATCGAAGGCGAATCTGCGTCACTGCGAAAAGAAAAGTTGTTTTTTTGCCATATCGCAACACCTTTATAGTGTTAATACACTTTTTTTTAAAGTCTCCATTCATGATAGAGAATTAGGCTAAAAATAAGAAAGAGCATATTAAAAGGTGTCAATCAAGAAAATTTGGATAGAAAAATTGCATTAAAACCTTTTATTCTAGGGTATAGTTTTAATTCGGTTGATCTTAAATATCCTAAATATAGTTGCACCATGTGCACCATGAGACATAAACATATTGATGTTATGAACGGACTTTGGATACCAAAGGTGTTTCCTTCTTGTTATAAGTGTTTGCAAAGCTTTAAGCCTACTGAATACTTTCATAGTTGGTTTCAACTACCATGCTAACACATTAGCAATCATTGGGGTTTTTATGAATATGTTTTGACATCATTAGTGAATTAGGAACTTTAAGAATTGTTTTTCTCATGTCACTTTGACATCTCTTCAATATCACTAGGAAGGTGCGCCAAACAATATTATTGTCATGTTTTGTGTAGCTTTCATTTCAGGTCTGTAATTGTTCAACCCTTTGTTTTTCCAGCAAGTTGGAAGTCAGATCAGTAAATAAACATTTTTTTTTCAACGCAATTCAAATGTAGGAAGAAAGGTTTTACCATAATATAGCTTACAATTTAGGAAGCAGCTTTGACAGGACATAAAATGTCACACATAAAAATTCAATTTCTCCTTTTCTCATCATGATTTCAAGCTAATGTCACAAAGACAAAGGTTTTTAAATACTTGGTTATTTGAATTTTTAGTGCTATATTATATTATATCCTTTACTTTTGTGGCAGATTTATTCTAGGCTTTCAATAAACCCATAAAATGTAGTCTGCCATTGCTTTCAATTTTGGAGCAACGCTCCATGTATACATTGGTCTGAGCCAGATCTATTTACATGTACTTTTGACCCAATAGTTCAGGCCCCGACAGATGCATACCGAGATTGATCAAAGTAATCCAACAAAAGAACAAGTTTCAAAATGGCAGATTATGGTTATTCTTCTTAAACAATCAACTCTTACCAAAGTCGGCATCACAGAATTGGACTTGTGGATGCTTTGGTGTACATGAACAGCTCTCACTGTACGCAATCAGCGTCGTTAGTAATGACAATGCAACAACAAACTTCATCGCTGGGTTGAATTGTGTACTGTCCTCAGTCTGAAATGTTTGATTAAGTATTTGATTAATTATTTAATACAAGACTAAAGTATGTCATTTTCTATCATGAAGCACTTACATAAGTCTTGCACTGCACGCTTGAGATACTATTGCTTAGTGGTTAGAGTACATGGCAGAGCCCTGCTTGGCACAGTTGTAAAAGTGGCGGCCTTGGAACTCTGAGTCCGAGGTTCAAGCCGAACCTGTACCTCTGGTTTTGTGGGAGCATCCTTTTTCCAAGACACTCAATAGCCCTTGCCTAGTACTGGTGAATCCAGCAAAACTGTATTATTACTTGGAAAATGTTGATACAACATAATTATGTGGTAGATCTCCAAAGCAGTGTCATGCTTTTGGATTAAAATACATGTGTATTCATTGTAAACACACTTTAACCCTTTCCCAAACATAATGACATTTTTGCCCTATCAGAAGATTATTTTCCAATTTCATCCCCTTTTGAAATGTTGTCTGCAAACTGTTTCAATTTGGGACAGCCGAACATTTGTTGTTTGGGAAAGGGATAAAGAATTAAAATTCTACAGGTCTAATTTTGTTTCTCAATTAATATTCTTCAATGCCTATCATATAACGTTACAACTGTTGTGCATTTTTTTTAAAAATAATTTTTAACTTAAAAATGTCCTTATATCAGTCTGTGTACAAAAACCTTTTAAAAACTGTTACACAAATCCTGCCCACAATCCTAGGGTACCGACTTGATAAGTCTTGGCTCAATCAGACCATTCTTATTGGAACTCACAATAAACAAGAAAACATCAACACACCTGAAAAGTTTGAGATGAAAATTCAAGCTAATTCAGTTTGAATATCATATTTAACTAGTCAAAAGATTTCTTTTTGCAATATGTCTGTATATAAAATTAAAGGATCTTGTTCAGATAATGGTCAAAATGAATGAATGGTGTTTTAATGCGCATCGACAGCTAAGATGATGATGTGGGTAAAACATAATGGTCAAAACAGCAAAACAAATCACACACACGCACATTTCATGAGCACAAAAGGCACTCATCTACTTAATCAAGTCTGATTAAAAATCAATGTACAAAATTGCAAATCTTAGAAAATGCAAATACACGAATGGAGAATTTCATTTCCTCACCATTGAAAGGCAATTCGCATCCCAAATCCTAAATTATGTTTCCATCCCAAATCCACTTAATGTGTTTGCTAGGATGGGGAAGTTATTGACAATAGGCGTTTGATATCGGATAATATTCTGCTATGCTGCACTGTGAGGGAGCTCCAGATACATCGAAATGTTTCTTAAGCCTTTACCAAATGCCTGATATTAGACTGTCCAAAATTGAAAGAGTTTGCAGACGACATTTCAAAATATGATGAAATAGAAAAATAATCTTCTGATAGGGCAGAAATCTTTGTGAGAAAAGAAGATATTGTTTGTAAAGAGCAATTTCTCCTTTTCCCACAATGTTTTCCACAGTCGTCTGCAACAAACTGGTCAAATGTCTTTTTTGTTTGGTGATCGGTTAAACAAATATTACTCCACTTTATTCTGACCAGACAGAACAAACCTCAACATCCAGCCTTTTTTCCAGTCAGACTCACTAGTTTCACTAGGTCATGTCTGACTAGGAATGCACAGGTTTAAAGTTCAAAATCTATCTTAGTCAATGTTTTTCATGATGATGGAATCAAAAGAATACAGAGGTTCAAAGTTCAAATTCCAATGTAGTCAATATTTTTCATGTTGATGCAGTCAGGGAAATAAAGGGGGGTTCAGAGCTCAAAGCCTCAAATAGCCATTGTTTTGTCAACCAGTATTGAAGACAGAACAAAACAACTTTGCTCATGTCAGAAAGTTTATTTTATTTGAATTTTCTTTTACATCACAGCAATATTTTTCTTTTTCAATTTAATTGAGATCTCTGAAGCCTGGCCCATCATGGATGGAGGAAAACTCCTTACTTATAACGGTCTACAACCATCAGTCAAGACAGGTGGCGAATCACCAGTGTTATTTTACTAACATGGGAGACTATCTCTCATGGAAATTCAAATCTACTTCTACCATGGTTTTGGGGCCTCCATAGCCTAGCGATCAAAGAACATAACTTGGAATCACATGGCCCCAATCCACATGGGTTAAAATCCGGGGAGACGACATTTGGATTTTCATGAGAGATAATCTCCTGACTGTCTTATTGAATGCTGATGGTTCTACATGATTTGACAAGCCCGGCTGTCGAGTATTGGGTCTTTCTCCATCATTAAGAGTTGGGCATTGCAAAATAACTGTAATAATGTTGAAATGATGTATACCCGATACAATCTACCATGGTTTTAACCCATGTGGAGAGAGGCACTTTGTGATGTCAAGTTCAGTATTCTAACACAGTGCCTTGTATGTTTGAAAGAGATGTTACCATTAAAGAATACTTTGCAGTTCTGGTGAGGAATTAACAAGGTTGTGAGTAGGTACACAAACTACCGCCATGCTTAAATTAAAATATTGTTCAAAAGGCAATGCATTCCCACCGACAGGACTTACAATATTGATAATTTTCATGTTTTATATCTTGACAAAGAGACCTATTAAACCCAATGTGAGCAGCAGCTGCTGTTTATATAGACCACTGACTGTTATGATCTTTTTCCTCTTTTGAGTTTTATGTAACAGAATACAGTTAATCTTGAATTAAGCAACCAATTTCATATAATGAATTATGTGTGTTGAAATCTGATATCATCTTAACTCTTATAGTGCTGAGTAATTTTCTAAAAATAGATTTTTATGTTGTCTGCTTTCCCAAACCTTGAAATTCTTCTTAATTTTAATGAGGAAAGATACTCAGAGTAGCAAACAGGTTAGATCACAGGCCAGTCGCCAAATTTACTTGGCGGCTTGCCTGGATCTAACCTGTTTGCAAAAGCATTAAGTCAGTTCCAGCACTATAATGTATAAAATAGCACACACGTCATGGAGAAAGTTCCATTCTGGATCTTTCTGCTTGACTGGCACCCTGTATTAAGATTATGGCTCTGGAAAACAGCACATTTAGGACATTTCAACATGATTGCTTAATACACAATAAACTCTACTCTGAAGTCACATATTAAAGTGACAAAACAATCAATGATCATCTGCAAAATTTTGTAACAGATCCAAATTAACAGCAGAAGTGAATGCAATAGTTGAGTATGAAAGATAACATTACCTCAGTTATTTGGTATAACTAATGTGTCAAGAGGAGAATTTGCTCATTTCAGGCAATTTTCTGTTTGAGTCACAGTGGTTTCTTAATCTTCTGCTGTATGTGTAATAAAAGGATTTAATCTAAACTTAAGATTTAGATCAATTTCTGATTCATAAACATCAAAATCATTGTACCAAATAAAAAATTTCACACAGATTTCAATAACTTCTGCAGGAAAGTTGGCAGAGAGTCTGGTTTGTATCCGGGAAGAGTATAATGTGCTCTGAGTGAAAATTATAGTTTATCCTGAGCAGTGTAGTGGGATGTTTAACCCTTTCCCAAACAACAATTTTCGACTGTCCCGAATTGAAAGAGTTTGCAGACGACCTTTCAAAATGTGATGAAATTGGAAAATAATCCTCTGATAGGGCAGAAAACTTTGTGGGAAAAGGAGAAATTGCTCCTCACGAGCAATTTCTCCTTTTCCCTCAATGTTTTCTAAAGTAGTCTGCAACAAAGTAGTCAATTGTTGTTATTGTTTGGGAAAGGGTTGAGGACCTTAATCTATTATTTAGGACCTAGTGTGCTGGTTTAACACAATCACGGCTAGAAACTCCTTCATCTAGGTTTTATCAAGAAACATATAGCTTAACGATACCAAGAAACAATCCATTGTGGGCATATCAAGGGTTCAGTGTTATACTATACGAGGGTTAAATACAAGACTATAGTAAGTCATAGGCGTAGGAGCGTTTTCAACATGGGGGGGGGCCAACTTCAGATGAGGAACGGTCTAAGAATAAATGTTTCTAAACTTTTTCATGACTATTCATGCATTTACAAATTCAATAACATAATAAGAATCAAAAGAAAGCGTATGAAAATGTGTATCTTTAATAAAAAAAGAAAGAAAAAAGGATATGCCAGGTCTCGAACTCACACGGTTATCAAATGTATTGATCTAAACAAAAAGTGGCAGCGACCAGGCTGTCACAGACTCATACGAATTAATTAAAGAATTAAATTATTGTTTAAGCTTAAGCTAACAATTGAAGACGAAATTGAGTCTGACTCCTTAGAACACGTTTTACACCACGGTTTTCGTCAATCAATACTTCCCGGGGATTTTTGTGAGCTGAGTTTTCATTGGATAAACCCAATGTGTTCAGATTGTCATTTGCAATGATGACGTCAAAAAGATTTTGGTTATTGTTCGTAACAAAAGGCGAAGTGGTATTGGATAAAGCACAAAAATACACATTTATCTTTATTCTGCTGTTGAATTTCGTTTCTTTCATTTTTCTTTTCAAATATCTTCATTTGCCATTGTGAATATTGGGGGGGCCAAATTATACTCTGGCCCCCCAGTCTGGATATTGGGAGGGCTGGGCCCCCCCTGGCCCCCCCCAACTCCTACACCTATGTAAGTGCATCATAAATATGAACCACTTTCTATGGTCTTGCATTGAACCCTGTATAGTAAGTACAGGACTTATAGTCTTGCATTGAAGCTCAATGTGCAAGCTTATTGAGGGTTCAATGCCATACTTTAGTTAATGCTTTATGTTTGGGAAGGACTTGCCGTAGTCTTGCATTGAACACTTGATACATGAATTGGGCCAAATATCACAAGGTTTGGGGTATTGTTCAGTTTATGGAAATCCCTTATTGCTCATTTATTACAGTGTTTCTCATTCATAGAATGTTTGCAGAAGAAGAGTTTTCTGGTGTGCTAAGAATTTATAACAAAGGAAAGAAATTGCTCATAATGAACATATTTTTTCAAATGTCACAAATCTACCATTCTTGATAAGTTGGATATATAGTTCTAGGATATATGCTTAGTTACTAATTGCGTTAATACAGTACATTGTTGATGGATCAAGAAAAGCATGTCTATCAAGATCCACTATTTCTTGAAGAGGTTCAGAATGATATATTCTTGTGAAATCAACATGATCTCTATCACAGGGGTCTATTGTTATCTTTGGGTCAGTTAAGTACTGATCCCAATATAACTATAGACCCCTGTGATCTCAATAACATGTGGAGTTAGACAATATTGTTACTGTAAATGAGAAAAGGCATATTATATAACAAGGCTTATAAAGATGAGCTTAACTCTTTCCCAAACAACAAATTTTAGACTGTCCCAAATTGAAAGAGTTTGCAGAGAACATTTCAAAATGTGATGAAATAGATAAATATTCTGATAGGGCAGAAAACATTGTGGGAAAAGGAAAAATTGCTCGTTACGAGCAATTTCTCCTTTTCCCACAATGTTTCCAAAGGTGTCTGCAACAATGTGGTTAAATGTCGTTATTGTTTGGTAATGGGTTAAGAGGACATTTATAGGATATAGAAAACATTATGTAGATGAGATACAATTATTTAAAATCAAGACTTATTTTGGAATCAGGAGCCCGTTTCATTCACGATCTTTAGTGCAAATTCGCTCTTAAGTCAGATTTTCTCTCCCAGGAGCGTTTCATTAATTTTTTGCTCTTAGAAGTTACGAGCAAATAACGCTCTTAACTCTAAGAGAGGTCCGGAGCTCTCTTAAGTGCGATTACGTCACAGAATGGTGGCCATTTTTCTAAGATTTTGAAAGATTTTATTTCATTCAGAAAGAGATATATATACTGTTTATAAATGATCTAGAACTACACAACATGGATTATTCCATTCGCACATGTACATTATCGATTTTAAACAGTGAGACGCGCGACAATATGTACTCGTTAACCTCTAAAGAAGTTGCAAATATGCGAAGCGAGGGCCCAAAGAAATGTCAAGTCACGGTTTACCGGTATCATGCATTTTATGTTCAGGCGGGTCGATGTTGGAAAATCATTATGCAACCAAATTTTTTCTATGCTTTTTGTTCCATTTTATGCCTTATTTTTATGATAACCCAAAGATATAATTCATTAAATGACAAATATTTTAGAATCAAGTTTTAAACTATTTAATGCCTAAATTCTGGTACAATGCGGTAAATTTTACGTTATGCCGGCCATTTCGGTAAATATGAGATAGTTGCGAGCGTTTTGATTTCGCTCCTAACTTATGATCGGCATAAGCAGTTGACATTGTTTGATAAAACGCACAAAAAGAAGGTCGTAAGTGTGATTTTAATCGCTTTTAGCTAAATGCACTGAAGACATTTGATGAAACGGACCCAAGAACTTTTAAGATTCAAACGATTGCCTGAAGTAAATTTCTTAAATTTTTTCCAACAAACAACATTTTTAAAGGTCCTGGAAGTCATACACTAAATATATATAGGTAAAAAGTAGAATTTGCGTGTGGTATTCAGCTATGCTTCTAACAAATATTCATTAAAAAAAATCGCCGAAATCGCGGTATAAATGAAGAAATTGACGGAAAAAACCCACAGCCTCGACTTTTGAATGTTACTACAGATATATGGTAATTAGTTACGTCACTTAGGCTGTCAAGCACCTGTCACATGACGATGTACACCTAACTTGGAAGAAACTAGCGTTAGCGTCCATTTTTGTTTTCAGCATGTAGTCTTAGTATCACGTGAGCGTCACACGACCAGTTGTTCATAGCTTGATGCTATGTTTAGATTATGTCAGATTTCCCTCGGACTTTTATAAAATGAAAAATGTCAAAATTCATCTTATTTTCTATTGGTTTCTCTGCTGAAATGTTAAATTAATCTATATTCTTTTATTTAAAAATGTTTCAAAAAAGAATCCTATGACGCACAGAAACTTTAAGCATTGGTGACAAAAGAAGAATCTGTTTGCTTTAATAAATTTCCCTTTTAGTCATAAAGATTTCTTTTTTGATAATAGACAGCTGTGCTTATATATCCATGAACAGTTTCTATCATTAAAGTAATTGATGAAGTTGCTGTAAGCTAAAATCTATTTCCAGATCAAGGAATTGAGATTAAAAGAATATTTGTATCAGAATAATTGGAAAGGATATTTTTGTATCAAAGAAAACTAGGGTTGGGAGTTTATACAGATCTTTGGAATATATCTATTGAGATCAAAGGAACCAAAAAATGTTTATCTGTGCTGATACTTAGACATTTTCCAGGGAGTGCAGAAAACCCACTCCAGAACTGGGTTTGAGGTAGCCATGTATAAACTTTACTCCACTCTATCTCACCTGCTGCAGAAGACTTTAGCTCCTGGAATAATTGATAATTTTCTAAAAATAGGTTATTTCTGTCATCTGCTTTCTAAAACCTTAAAATTCTGCCTAATTTTGATGAGGAAAGATACTCAGAGTAGCAAACAGGTAAGATCACAGGCCAGCCGCCAATTTACTTAGCAGCTGGCTTGGATCTAACCTGTTTGCATAAGCTTGAAGTTGGTTCCAGCACTAAAAGGGTTAGGAGCCACTGTGATAAAATAATTAATTGCTTACATTGAGCTATGTACCTTTTTGTCACAATGGGTTCTACTCAACACTGTAGTTAAGATGTATTTTCTTCTGGTTATTGATTATTATCTGCTATTTCTTTGAATTTAGGCCAGTCACACATTTAGTATGGTGGGAATGGGTTAACCAATTACCAAACAATAACGACATTTGACATCTTTTTTGCAGACAACTCTGGAAAACATTGTGGAAAAATGAGAAATTGCTCTTAATGAACAATTTCTCCTTTTCCCTAAATGTTTTCTGCCCTATCAGAAGATTATTTTTCAATTTCATTGCATTTTGAAATGTCGTCTGCGAACTCTTTCAATTTGGGACAGTCAAAAATTTGGTGTTTGGTAAAGGGTTGAGGTAATGTTCTGTATCAAGTATAATAAATGGTGTGAAGAAAAGTGGGGTCTAGGATAGGAGGCATATATATATACTTTTTTATTGCTTCTTTAAGGCACTTCTTCACACATGAAACAATTTGCAGTGCAAAATAAGATGTCATTAAAGTGGTACAGATTTTGTATTGTGTTATGATATTTAATGTAAAAAGGCTACTTAATTCAAACTTTATACAGAATGCATAAATGTATCTACATATGAATATACAATGGGGTCCCGTAGACGATATGTTATGGATTTCAAAACTGTTGCAACGCTTTTTGATCTGATAAAATGTTTATTTATTCTATGCAGGCTCTAGATACATACTTCAAAACAAACTAAAGAAGAATCCAATGGCTTTTCTCCAATAAGTCACCAACAGCATGCAGTACAGCTGCTATACAGTTTTAAAGAAATGAAACTTTTATATCCAAATTCTCTCACATCTGTAAACAATCAGCTTTAAAAAAAACCTACTTTGCGGCTTCTCATTACAATCATCCAAGAATTAGACATCACTGTCTGGAGAGTATAATAAGCCAAGTATCTAGCCAACTGGAAAAAGATGAAGTGATTCAATAAACCAGAGTATACCAGCTTGCCTATTCATATCACAGCTTTGGTAACGTTATTGCACCATACATTCCTGTTTCAACTTACCTGCTTCAAACATGTAGCATGTTTGAAAGTCGTGATAAAGAAGTAGTTTCTTCAACAGACTACCGGTATGTTGTTATTTACCAAACAGTACCATAGTTTAACAGATCTGTTGCTGATAAAGAGATGTTTAAAGAGAGATAATAAAAAAGATTATTACAGTGCAAATGTATTATCCATGATTCTGCATTTTGCCCCACAAAAATATAAATAAATAATAAAACTTAACTTACCACAGACTCTCTCTATCTCCACAACTGTCCAACTTCCCTAAGATAATAACTGAGTGCTGTAAGAATTTGTTTACTATGAACTGTGTTGTAAACTCGTTACACGAATAGCTAATCCCTCTGTCTAATCCAGCCTAATCCATTAATGTCAAGATCCTATAGGAAATACACTTGAAAGCGGTCTCAGTACCAGATACAAAGAGTTGAAGTGTTTGTTGCAGCTGTTTATATATGGATTCAGTTATGAGTAATGGGAAACTTCGTCTTGGATCTTTCAACCTGGAGTAAAAACACTATGTTGTTGGTAGTCTTGAGTATTGTCTTGTTAAGAATATTTCAAGGAGTACCCACAACACAGAGTTTTATCAGGGTATCGGATAAATTATTTGTTAAGATTGGAGTAAATTGATATTGTCTGGAGCAATGTAATGAATTATGATGAACAAAATTGCTGCTCATGTTAGCTCAGCTTAGCCTCGTAAATATTTATCCTATATTATTGCCATTGTAATCAAAGCGCTGAAACTACTTGACATGAAAATTAATACATGTATAAAAGATTTTTGGTAACTTATGATTAAATAAAGCTTAAAGAGGGTTTGTCATTGAAGTCATTCTGTTTGATGATTTTTGGTTGGTCTATTTCAAAGTTGTTGTTTTTTTAAGTTTTTCAACAGTTTCACTTTCTTTTAGGGAAACTAGAAATACATGACATCTCTAAAGATGTACATTCTTCAGAGTTATGTGCCCTGGAACTTTGATAGAGTTTAAAGACGGACTGTCATTGGAGTCATTCTGTTTGTTTGTTGTGGGATGGTTTGTTTCTTTTTTTTTCAATAGATTCAATTTATTTTAGTGAAACTATACATAACATGTCTAAAGATGTACATTCTCCAGAGTTATGTGCTCCTTGAGCAAACAGCCATATAGTTTACCATAGCATTGTTAGTTTCGAAACGTTAAATTTATTTGGAGCCTGTTAGCATATACTACTTATGGCTAATGTGTATAGCAGGCAATAAAAGGAATGAATTATTGATCACATCACAATTATCTAATCATAAAAGGCAAATGTTTGTCTTGATGTCAAAGGGTACTCCGAAGTCGACTCTTTAGAGAACAGATATTGTTTGATATCGATTAAGTATGATTTTCAGAAAGCAACTATCAATTTTATTTTGAAGTTTTTACTAGAACTAACCATTTTGGGTACCAATAACCTTGCAAGAATAGACATAAATACTATATAGTGTAATAAGGTCTGCCTGTTAATGAATCAACAATTGTGTTTATGTGAGAAAGCAGTCAATAACTTTAAAAAAAACTGTTGAAAAGAAAAGTCAAGAATAGAAAGGTGCACTGAATGTGATGATGAAAATGAAAAATGTTGAAAAGACTGACCTCTAGTGAAATAAACCCTTAACCCTTACAGTGTTTTATCCGACTTCATGCTAATGCAAACAGGTAAGATCCAGGCCGGCCACCAAGTAAAGTGATCTTACCTGTTTACTCCTCTGAGTATATTTCCTTATGAAAATTGAGCAAATATTTAAGTTTTGGAAAGCAGACAACACAAAAATATATTTTTAGAAAAATTACCCATCATTCTAAGAGATAAATTTGTCAAAGTAAGGTAAAATGTCAACAAAATAAAGGACAGGCTTATACAAAAAGAGGAACTGACTTATTTTGATCAGCATCATTACATTCTTTTGATGATCTGGTTGCTTTCATTTCCTTGAAATGTTCCACCTCATTTGTGAAGAATTTCCCTTCCTTAACACCCACATGAATGTTTCAATCTCCCACTCCACCCTTCCTCAATCCCATCTAAACAAACCAGCCATTGCTTGTTGCAGTTAATTTATTGTCTTGTCAAGATGGTTTCTACTCCATTAGATCACTCCCTTTGCACAATGGAATCTCCTTTTGTCTCAATGGTTTCTTGTCTTATGCTTTTTCATCAACAAACATTTCAATGCTTTTCAGGATTGTTTCTAAAAATAGAAATATCACAACATCCTATTACAATACCGAATATTGTATCATACTATGCTCAAGGTGTGTTAAAAGGCACAATAATTTGTTGACCCCACCATTTCAAAATGCATCATACATTGTTTGACAATTAGACAACAATAACCGATAAATTTTGGGATTTTAGTGCTAAGGCTAGAGTGTAGAATGCCATCTAACTATAATATCTGGACTAACTTTTTCCTAAAGTCTCAATTGGAAAGTCGGTCCTGTACAACTGAATTTGGTCCAAAACTGGCTAAACAGGCACTTTTGTTATCAGTGTTATGAGTGATTACAACTCTCTGCTCCATGGTTGCACCGTAAGGAGTGTTATAAGGCAGGGCAAGGTATTTCTCATTTAGGAATTTATAATTGGTCCAAACTGAAAGAAACAGCAGAAGACCATTATAGAATATATCATTACATTACATCTTTTTCGGTAACATTGAAATTAGCAAATTCTCCTTTTGCCAGAGCCGGTGTTTCGATTTTCAAGCCACTGATGTACATTGTTTTCAAACAACTTACGGTCGTAAGGGTCTATCAGGTTTAAAATGAAGTGTGTGGGGAAATTTCTATTTCCCATTACTTCATATTGAGGGCTCAGTCCAAGACTAAAGCAAATACTTTGCTTAGTGAAAGAGTTGCTTTAAATTTGCACTAAACCTTCATTATTTTGGTCTCAATTAAAGGCACCTATGTCAATGAACATTAGAAACAACAGAGAAGAAAGAAAAAATGCTTGAAATGTGCAACTTATTCTTTTATTTCTATGATTGCTACCCAATACCAAAAAGAAAATATTTCTTTATTCTTGGATATAACATCGACTTTTGTCTAAAATTTTGGCGTCGAAGAACCCTATTTTTTGAAAGTCACACCATTTGAAAGTTTCTTATCAAAAAAGATGAACTTCAGAGGGTAAATATCATACTCTAGTGAATGGCAAGATTAATAGACAATTGCTTGGTAATCCTTCATTTCCATAAAAAAGCCTAAGTTAATGTATCATTGCGTGGGAAACAAAATGCGTGTGAAACTTTTTATCGCACATTCCCTTGGATGAATAATGACAGTAGTTGTAACATCCTATATTCTCCAATTAGATCCTTTGTTTATGATGTAACCCGTGGGATTTATAACTGGCAAGATTGTCAATAGCCATGATGTTCGACAAGTAGCGAACAAGTTATTTTTTCAACTGATTTCTTAATAGCTTTTAACCCTTATAGTGCTGGAACCGACTTCATGCTAATGCAAACAGGTTGGATCCAGACCAGACGCCAAGTAAATTGGTGGCTGGCCTGTGATCTGACCTGTTTGCTACTCTGAGTATCTTTCCTCATCATAATTAAGCAGATATGTATTGGAAAGCAGACGACACAAATATCTTTTTTTTAAAGAAAATTACCCGGCTTTCTAAGGGTAAATAATGTCTACAACCAAATGTTGAAAACATGCAGCAGATAATTTTGTAAAGGATTGTGGTATATTTATACAATGACATGATACTTTTTTATCAGGAAGCATCACCAGAAAAGGATAGGAAAATTATATTACATGGTATTTCGGTGCAGAAAGAACTGAGAAAAAGAGACATTACTTGATAGTTCAAACAATATCTGATGTTGGCAAATTCAATGTGCTTGGTTTTTGTAGCAGGTGTGATGTTTAAATAAGTATGTAGGTGGTAATTGGTAAAAACATATCTTAAGGGGCAATTCAGTCCACTCAAAAACAAATTAATTTGAAGTGATAGGAGAAATAATTGTACAAGGCAGCTTTTAACTAGACAACCACACCCTTCATCATCTCAAACTGAAAACATTAGCAGATGATAAATACCTAGAGTTACAGATGAATTCTTCTTGAAACATTGGGCAGAAACAATTGTTACAAAGGAAGAAATTGCTCATTCTTCTTGGAACATATTGGGCAGAAACAATTGTTACAAAGGGAGAAATTGCTCATTCTGAGCAATTTTTCCCTTTGTACCAATTGTTTCTTAATTATTCTTCAGCAGAGTATATTTAAACGCATGTTACTGAAGAAAAAGATTGACTCTGTAACCATATTTTAACAAATATCTAGCAAAAGATGATGAAATCACTTTGATTTAACACAACCAAGCTTGTGACATGAAATTTCTTTATTTGTAGATTTTTTTTGTTCTTAACAAATTCCCAATGAAATGTTTACAACTGATCTTAATTTACAAGTTTTGTCAACAGTTTCTTACATTTTTATTTTTTATAATCACTAGGTTATGAGTCAACTCTGTTAAACTTTGTGTTAGGGTTTTGATATGATGACTTATGAACTGTTTCCTTCCATATGCTTTCAGCTGATAACTCCGAAGTTTCCTGTTGTGGTCAAGATAGGGCATGCACATTCCGGAATGGGGAAGGTAAGTTGGTATCTACATGAATAGTATGATAGATTCAGATTGTTTTAAAAACCTGGGGCCCGTTTCACCGACGATGATAAGTCAGATTTGTTCTCTTAAGCGTGTTTCATCAATGTTCGCAAAAATCGCACTGAACTCTAAGAGAGGTCCAGGGCTCTCGTAAGTCTGATGACCTCAAAGAATGGCCATTTTTCTAACACTTGAAAGATTTTATTGCATTCAGAACAAGATATATATACTGTTTATAAATGAACTAGATTTACACAACACAGTTTATAGCATTTGCATATGTAGTTTATCAATTTTAAACAGTGAGATGGGCGACAATGTATACTCGTTCACTCCTAAAAAAATTTGCAAATGTGCGAAGTGGTGGCTCAAGAAATGTCAAGTTACAGTATACCGGTATCACATAATATTTTCCAAAGAATCAAAACCATTCTGCATTGTATCAAAGGTTCAAAGACCATAAGAATACAACAATGTTTTAAAGTAACGTGTTACATAATAGGGGTGCAAAGCTTACCAAATGCGATTAGGTGTGTTTACTCCCAGGTACAATAGAGTGAATAATCATCAGGAATGTAATAAGATCAGTTTTTTCAGTTTTTGTCTTCTTAGGGATCAACCAGTAAATTCTGCCTTGCCAAGACAAAAATAACAATGATTGATATAAGAGGATGGATGTCTAAATTCCTTATAGTGACTACCTGATCACAACAATCCCTGCAAAATTGCCAAACCTTTCAATAAATCACCAAGAATAGCTTACCAACATTTTGCATATTTGTACAGACATACATAGTTACACAGTCCCATATTGTTTTTATCTTTTGATTTTTTTTATCTTAAGATATTCATTCAACAAACAACATTTTTGATAAGTTACTTTCTTCTAAAGGACATGTTCTACAGTTTTATAAAAAATAATCCTTTCATAGAATTGCTAAATTTTTAACAAGTTATTTAAAATTTTATTGTGAATTCAGAAATGAAAAGAAAAATGCAGGTGGACGAGTTAGATTTTTCGTAAAATTATTGTTTCCATGGTAACCGTTTGGGGCAAAAATGTCAAAATGACCATACCATCTTCAAAGGTAATAAAATGATTTCTAAAAGGTTTATTAACACAAAAAACATGAATTCATGCATTCAATACTTTATAATTCAATGGTATTTTAAATTATAACAATCTGAACAATTTTTGTAATCCAAATCAGTTTTTCAAATGTTTGTATTTGACAAAAAACAATACGAATTTATATGAATATTGCAAAAAGATGAAGATATTTCAAAATTCCTTTTATAGAATTTTTTATTTTTCAGTATGTGAAGTAAACTGTAATCTTGAAATACAAAATGCCAAAAAAAGAACATGTTGACAAGTTGGTCTTTCTGTAAAATGACAGTTTCCATGGTAACTGTATTTGAAAAACATTTTTAAAAACGACTAAAATACCTTTAAACTTGAAAAATAGAAGCTGGGGGCTCAGTATGCATGAGAAATATATAATAATGTTAATAATCTTTCATAGTTTAATGTATAATATGATTATTCTTTGAAAAAAATTGCATTCAGTAAATTTCATCTGAATAAAAACATTTGTCCGACTACTATGCAATTTTCTCCTCGGTAACAGATTATTATCTCCCTTAGATGTGAAGATGAAGTGCGCAGAGAAAACTACGTCCTTAAGGAAGGGAGATTTAATAGGAAATGATTGAATTAACTGAACCATTTGTCAAATAAGAGCAGATCATTTTAAGGAATTAACAGTGGCACTAATATGACATATGTAAGATTTTATCGTCTCATTCTGTTTTTCAAAAATATGTTTATTTATCATGTCATATGTATACATGACATAATAAGCCAATCAGATCAATATTCAATGACTGAGTATGATGACTGGCTAATAAAGCTGAGGGAGTACATGTAGTTGAAATTTCTTGTTTTCCTTAATTGATTTCAATGGTTGTATACAACAAATTCCTAAATTCCTGTATTCATCTATAGAACGACTTAGCAAAATGCAATAAGACCTAAAAGGATTTCCATGACTGATTCATAAATTGACCTACCAGAACAAAAGTTGTTAGTTAATGAAAATTATCAGATTCATGCCCTTAAACCTTTCCCAAACAATAACGCCTTTGTGTACTTTGTTGCAGATGACTTTATAAAACATTATGGGAAAAGGAGAAATTGCTCGTGACGAGCAATTTTTGATTTTCCCACAAGGTTTTCTGCTCTATCTGAAGAATATTTTTCAATTTCATCACATTTCGAAATGTCGTCTGCAAACTCTTTCAATTTGGGACTGTCCAAAATTTGTTGTTTGGGAAAGGGTTAAATTTAGGACTACACTGGTTTCTGTTGCTATCCAACAACAAGAAAAAGCCATTACTTTTCATTTGGGCCATTTAGTCTAAGTCTTTAAGAGTTGTCTTTTTCTTTCATGAGAAGTTATGATTTGTTCATTGATTCATTACCTGCTTTATACATGTTTGATAAAGATGTAGTTTTTAATATATCATCTTTATGATTTGAAATTCTTTTTTTTTCTAGATAGTACACTTCTTAATCATCGCCTTTGTTGCCCAAAATTGTGAATTGTATGTATATTAGGCCAGAGACCTCTTTTACGAATAAAATATTGTATTGTGTTATATTGTATTGTTGACTTTAAGGTGAAGATAGATACCCATCATGCATTTCAAGACATAGCAAGTGTAGTGGCTCTATCAAAGTCGTACGCAGCCACAGAGCAGTATATTGAGAGCAAGTATGACATCCATGTCCAGAAGATTGGCAACAATTACAAGGCATTCCTGTAAGTATGATAGGGTTAGATAGGGAGATTCATTAGTGTCTTTTTGTGAAGTATTTCAAAATCTATTTAGTTAGTCCTGTTTTGTGGGGTTTTATCCCTTCTTTTATTTCTATTTTTTGTTTTTATTTTCAAATCTTCTCTTCGGTAAATAAGCACCTTTAAATCCGAAACAGAATTCTGTTTTCTCTTTAGTTCAATGTGATAGCAAGTGTCAATCTTTTGTTAGCTTTTAATCAGATCTTGTGTCAATATCTCCATTGTTATTGTGCCGTTCCATTAAAATGCCATTAGGAAATCCATTGTCACATGTAAAAGGTTCACTTTAAGACTATAGCTAGTCCTCAATAAAAGTGATAAATATAAAAGTTATATATATAACCTTTTACTATATATACTTTATGTAATATATTGGTGCTTCAATGCAAGACTATAGCAACTCCTTTGTGGAGGAGTTACTTAATCTTGTATTGAACCCTCCACATGTGATGTTCAGTGGCATATAATAGCATATGTTTTGTATAGCTACATGCAGCTATTGTGCGCATTAATAAACCTATTCTTCTATATCTGAACTTGGGACTGTCCTAATTTAAAGCAAAACAGACGACAAAACTAGCATGAAAACTTACATTTTTTTGTGACATAATGAAGAAAAACATTGAGACAAAAGAATGATTGTTCATTAGGAGCAATTTTCCCTTTTGTCACTTAGGTTTGGAAGGTTTCTGAAAAGGTGTGAAAATGTGGTATTTTTGAGAAAGGCATGAAAGGAAGATTTGTCATTAACATCGATCAATTTCATTTCACTCAATCCCTGTGTCTCTTGGGATATTTCTAATCTAACAAGTGTCTTAGAATTATGCTACATATGTACCCTGCACTATCTTGGGTTGTCTAACTTCATTGTTATGTGGACAAAGGAATAATTAGCAGAGGGGTTGTAGAACAGAACTAATAATCACATGGCCCCTCTCCATGTGGGTTAACCCATTTCCAAACAATGAATACATTCAACCACTTTGTTGCAGATGACTCTTGAAAACATTGTGGGAATTGGAGAAATTACTCATTACGAGCAACTTTTCCTTATCCCACAATGTTGTCTACACTATCAGAATATTATGTTCCAATTTCATTACAATTTGAAATGTTGTCTGCAAACTCTTTCAATTTGGATAGGTCGAAAAGTCCTGTAGACAGTCCCCTGACTGAATTAAGAAATGCATATGGTGTTACCTGGTTTGACCAGCCCATAAAGCCAGTTGAGTATGGGGTCTTTTTCCAACAGGCATTGCTACATAACTGGAATAACGTTGATGCAATGTAAATTTGGGACAGTTGAAAATTTGGCGTTTGGTAAAGGGTTAACCCTACTTCATAATATGTCATGTAGACACATTCGCTATAGAAGTCTTAAGAAACCATTGTGACTAAATGAAATTGACAATTGATTTTCATGTGTCGTAGGATTTTGTAAAATCTTTACAGAGTAAGGGCAATCTGCAGTATATTTGATGTCAATATTCTATGTAAATGTATATAAAAACTTGACTGTTGAAGATAATGCAGTGAAAAGGGAGATAAGTGTTGTAATAGATACCAACATGTATTTAGGTATTTATGTTTTCTTTCTAGATGTTGTCTTTCTGTGTTAATTAGTGCACCTTAATCATCCAACATTAATGCAAGCATTCTGGAAAAAAGGTAGGTATAAGGAGAAATAATTGCACCTTTGTTTTAATCAATTCAACGTATCGAGGGTTCAGTGCAATACTATAGTAAGTGCTTCATGTTAATGAAGCACTTACTATAGTCTTGCACTGAACCCTCAATATGGGGTTTGTGACTGGTCCAAAAACATCTCTACAAAACTTTTTTAAATGTTGGATGCCAAATCTTGCTCAAGTTTGATATGCAGCAAGATTTCCTTAAAGGTATTGAAGTTAAGTCCTTTGAATTTAAAAAAAATTGAGCCTGTCCCCTCTTTTATTCAAAAAGTTGTCATCCAATCTTTATCAAACTTCATGAAAATGCTTGTTGCTGTAAAATCAATAACTCAAATTTGATATCCATCAAGATTGTCCCACAAAATTGAGTTAGACATTTCATGATATAAAATTGATATAAAATGGACATTCAATTCCACAGAAACATAGAAATGTGTTTTTCTCGAAACAAACTGTATACATAGTTGTATGTTGGTTCAGTTATTTTCAAAACAATTCTTTCTTTACTTCATTTTCAACATAAGAACTCTTAAGCTGACACTTCATTCCAACAATTCATAACTGTGCAATTTCAAACTTCTTTATGATATTTTCTACTTAATCTAAAGGGGCCTCCGTGGCCTAGTGGTAAGAGTACAGAACTTGAAATCACATGGCCCCTTTCCGCGTGGATATGGACTTTCATGAGAGGCAGTCTTCCGACTGACTTACGGAATGCCGATGGTTCTTCCCGCCTTGACCAGCCTTTATGGGCAGTTGAGTATGGGGTCTTCCTCCATCATTGAGAGTCAGGCATCGCTACATAACTGAAATAATGTTGATGTGATGTAAAACCCATATACTTAATCTAACTTATTCTCATGTCTCTGTTTGCCAATACTAATATTTTTTTATTATATGAACCAGACAAAAACCCTCTGGGGTCAAGGGTCATTAATGACGATGCTTTGAATGTTGTTGACACTTTAAGTTTGGGAGAGATGTGGGAGAAAATCTTTGAATAACAGTTTCTAAAGCAAATCCTGTTAGCTCAAAATGTTTTACTAGTCATTTAAAAGAGAAAAGTACAAATGCAATTTACATTTATCAATTATCAAAAGTCATAAAATTTTAGCTATTCAATAACTTTTTGGCATTAGTTGTTAATTTTGTGCTGTTTTTACATTGAATAATTTTATCTTTTAAAGGAGTTTGCCTGATTGTAGAGCATTTTCTTATGTTTAGTTTATAGATGTTGTGTATTTGGTGTTCATTACACTGATATTTGTGTTGCTAACAACTTAAACTTTACTAGCTTACTTGGATCATTTTTGTTTCATTTCCAACAAAAAAAGGGTACAGTGCAAGACTATAGTGAGTCCTTCACATAGGTGAATGTCTTAATTACTGTAGTTTTGCATAGAACCTTCAAAAGTATACTTTCATATAAGCTACAAATGGAGTTGGACAAATAATTGTTTTATTGCAGACGCAAGTCCATCTCGGGCAACTGGAAGGCTAATACTGGATCAGCCATGTTGGAACAGATACAAATGAATGAAAGGTAAGAGCAGCAAAACGTTATTTTCACACAATTGTGATTGAGCTGTAAGTTATTGTTTTGATTTTTAATACTTGTTTCAAAATAGAATAACAAGTTTCCAACAAGGGATATTAACCCTTAGAATGCTGGGTAATTTTCTTAAAATAGATTCTGTTGTCGTCTGCTTTCCAAAATTTTAGATATCTGCTTAATTTTGATGAAGAAAGATACTCAGAGTAGCAAACAGGTTACATCACAGACGATTTGCCAATTTACTTGGCTGCTGGCCTGGACCCAACCTGTTTGCATAAACATGAAGCAGGGCTCTAGCTCTATAAGGGTTAAGCGACTGCATAAGACAATAATTGTTAGTTTGAAAAAAAAAAAAAAAACCCATCATTATTCTTTTGATAACTGGAAGAAACCACACAATGAGATGTCTCCCATTATGAGTAAATTCTCCAACTGTCAGAGTTGTTTTTAAAACCCTCTGCTACAAGTGTCTTGAAAAGTAATAGGGAAATGTTTTTTTTGTTCAAAGAGGTATCAACATACTGATTCATTTTACAAACACATTTCATAATTTAATCTCTAAAATTTATTTGAATTATATTTGTATATATACTGGTACATTTATAAAACATTGCTTCCAATTATTCAGATACAAGTTATGGGTGGATGAGTGCTGTAAGATATTCGGAGGTTTGGATGTGCTGGCTGTGGAGGCCATACAGGGTAAAGATGGGAAAGAATATATTGTAGGGGTGAGTATAAAACTGAAACCTGTTTGATAACCAGTATGATCTATGTTGCTCAGTTGCTGGTTTCAAAGCTCACAGTCACTCTACACAATGAGGTAGGGGACCAGCAACTGACCACATGCATGGACCTTGTATGGGTGAGTGTAAAATTGAACCCTGTTCAAGTTACAGTGTGTTCTCTGGTTCTAGCCCTCTGGTACATAGGCTCACAATCTCTCAACACTGAGCAATGGTACCAGCAATTAAGTATGGGCATGGGTATTACATCCTGAATGAGTTGCTGATGTCTTAAACCATTTCTCTATAAGAGGTCTTATTTCAAAACAACAGCAAACAAGGGTTTTGTAATACTGGATTGAAACCAAATTGAGAGATGGCTTGTCTGTAGTAATTTTTCCTTTTGCCACAATTGATTCATAGGTTTTCTGCTGTAGGTGCATCCCAGCATTGGATACCCATTATGAAGCGTGAGGATGATTTACAAAATAATTTAGAATTACAAAATACATTGTAATTCAAAATACAACTAAACCTTTTACATAATTTCTGTTATCTTGCATTGTCCTGCTCATGATCAACGTAAAGGACAGAATAAGTTTTATAGGCCGAATTAAATAATTAGGCCTGTTCAGTTTAACAGCTTTGTAGGCCTCCATTACCATACAAGACAGATTCATCAGCATTTCAAAATTCATACAAGACAATCAAACAAACTTTAAACTCTTAAATATTTCAGTTAAATGGTTCTGCTATGACACTGCTTGGAGAAACACAAGAAGAGGACAGAAAACTGATATCCGATCTGACCCTCTCCAAGATGCAAGCCTTTCTGAAACCAGTTCAAACTGTTGTGTAAGTTGTTTTACTAAGGCATAATTGTTCCTTTAATTTCTTCCTTGACTTTATCAATTACATAGGGTAAACTATTTAAACATTAAGGCATCTGATAAGAAGGGAGACAACTCGTATATGTAAAAAATGGTTCATCATCAGAAATGTTTTTACAATTTTTCTTGTTACCACCCTAGTGGCAAAATATTGACCAAATATTTCACAAAAATTCTCAGAACAATTTTGTTAAAGATATCTAGGTCAAGTTCAACCATTTATTGGCACTTTCTTAACTTATGATATGCATACTTAGACAAGTTAAGACACTTACTGGTGACTATATGCCCTGTTTGGTAAGGGGATTTCTATAGTTATTTTAAATGGTCCATCAAGATGGCTGCCTGAAGTATTGGTAAGGCTGTATTGAATAATAATCAGGCAAGAGCGGGACTTCAGTGAAATAGGGATGGTCAATTGACCAAAATAGTCTTGAGTTATCCTGGGGTCAATACTAAGAAACATACTATAGCGAGGGTTCAATACAATACTATAGTAAGTGCTTCATGTTTGTGAAGCACTTACTATAGTATTGCTTTGAACCCTCTATAGACAAGCTATTTCAACCTGTAATTGGATAGGGGCTCCAAAGCAAAGTAAAAATCTAATCTTTTGTTCAGGTTTTTCAATTTCCTTTTCAGTAAGCAATCCAATACGAGTTCTGTTATCCACCATTATACAATGAATGGAAACGGAGGAAACATGAACAACGCCCCACAGAGTGCAGGTCCATCGCCCGCCCGCCAACCACCCACAGCAGGTCCACAGTCTTCCCGTCAACAACAGGATATAAGGGGAATACAGGTAACTTATCTATTTATATTGTTGTCAACAACAGGATATAAGGGGAATACAGGTAACTTATCTATTTATATTGTTGTCAACAACAGGACATAAGGGGAATACAGGTAACTTATCTATTTATATTGTTGTCAACAACAGGATATAAGGGGAATACTGGTACGGTTAGTCCAGCAGTAACGGATAGCTTAAAGAAAATCAGCCCTTTATAAGTCTTTAAAGTACAGCAAATGAATCAAAGCAACATACCATTAGATAGAAAAAAGTGTGTTCTTCAAGAATATGTTAATTTTCCTTATGTGTTATCATCCATTTCTTACACAAATGAGTTTTCGACTAACACATTTTACTGCAGTACCGGAAAGATTCAGGGTGAAGCAGATTTTGACACTGTCCCCATATTCTGAAGCTGTCTAAACACCGTACATGTATATGAGTAAATGTGACCATTTCAAATGAGTAATAAAAAATGGTATGATTTGTCAACTGCTGCCTTTTAAAAAAAAAGGCTGTGTTCAGCTATAATTTATATTTTGTTATTTTCACAGCTTGCTGTCTTGTTGTTCTTGTTGTTCCTGGAAGAGGGGAGAGGAACGTTATTTGTTAAAACTTTTTTTTGCCAAATTTCTTTATTACCAGCGTTAAGTTTTAATTTCAAATGACCACAAAAAAGGATGAACTTTCTGAAAGACTTTTGTTCTGTATTAAGATTGTCCTGGACTAGATAACCTTCTACACAGTGCTTAAGCTATTACCAAACAGTAATGACTTTTGACATGTTTGTTGCAGACAAATCTGGAAAACACTGTGGGAAAAGGTGAAATTGCTCATTATGTTTTCTACTCTCTCAGAAGATTATTTTCCATTTTCATAACATTTTGAAATGTCATCTGCAAACTCTTTCAATTTGGGACAGTAAAAAAAGTGGCTAAGGTAAAGGGCTAAGATTATGAACACTTAAAACAAGATTGACTGGGTAAGTAAACTTAGATATACTGCTTAAGAATGAACTTTGACTGTGCTCCAAGTTATGGCGATTAAGAGTGTATTTTACCTAACAGAATGGACGTCAGCCTGACCACAGACCCGATCCACGCCAGCACCCGGACCAGCAAGGTCAAAAACCACAGAATCTTCCTCACGCCCCTGCACAGCATCATCATCAGCAGCAAGGTCCGCCGCACGCCCCTGCCCAACAACGGCCAATGCCCCAACAACAGGGCCCCAGACCTGACGGGCCACCCAGACCAGAGCCTCCACGGTAGGGCTTTCAATGACCAACTTCCTCTTTATTCAACAAGTCTTTCTCATTGATCGGACGACCGACTATCTGACAAATGTATTTCTCTAAATGCTCACTTAGAGAGTTTTTCTTCTTTAGCCAACAATTGTATCTCTTTGACTAGATGATGGACTATCTATTTATTTCTCTCAATGCACACTTTGAGCAATTTTTTCTGTATGCAACAATGATTTCTCTTTCATCAGGGGACACACTATATTCAACTTCTTTTTAATTTTGATAAAAAACTAGTTAATCTGAAAAGTGTTAATTAATACTACAAAGCTTCAACCCTCTTATAAACCACAGTAGATGATGAGTGTCTTTGTAAAGAGTTGAATAATATATGAAGACTTTAATTGGAAACTTGCCGGACAAAGAGGGGTTTAGATCTATGGAAAATAACACTAGAACTAAAAAGAGATAGAAAAATTTGTTTAATTATTAGAAAATTAACCGAAATACCCTTTATTTAACAGTGGGCCCATACAGCACAACATGGTTCACCGACAAAATGCTCCAATGCCGCACGAGGGTCCACCGCAACAGCCGACACGAAAAGCCGAGGGGGAGGACGACACCATGAGGAATTTACGTAAAACGTTTGCCGGAATATTTGGAGATATGTAAATTATGACGTCGGCATTTAGGTTTCATTCTTCAATTTCTGTAGTAATATGTATATACTTTTCTGTTGTCTAATCAGTAACCATATATAAACCCATTAGATAGGCATCTACTGCAATGCAGATTGTTTGTACATTTAACATTATTTATAGACAAGGCTCTGTTTGTTATGTCTGTTATGTTTTATGTTTGGTTGGCACCGACCTATTCTTTGTTCATAGTTCTTAAACAAGATATTAAAGTCCCAAAGAGGAAGATTGAAGGATTGCTTCTTAAAGTTATTACGGTCACAAAATACTAAAATAATGATTTGAAATTACATACTTGATTATTAAACAATGTATCATTTTGGTTAATTGGAAGAATTTGTTTATTATAGTCAAATTCTCTTTTTGTCACTATGTTTCCAAATGCTTTATGCTGCAATAAATCTTTGAGTCATTTGAATCAGGGAAAGTGTTAGACAAAGAGCCGTTTCAATAACCATTTTTCAAACTCAATCTATGCTGTTTTATGTAATTGCCATATCAAAAGTCGATGTTCTTCTAACGTATATCCAGCTTGCAGAATTGCATTTTGGCAGATTTTCTTATATGAGTTTCCGCTTTGTCACACATATATTATATCAGTTTAATTTTACAGAGTATAGGTAGAGAAAAGATTATGTAATTTACATGAAAAGATTGACATATTGCAAACATGAATGTCGGATGTGAAAGTTTGATATCAAGGCCAAAACCCATCCCACCAATGAACTCTCAAATTCAAAGTTTACCATAAGGTTTGCTGAAGTCATCTTTACTGATTGTATTTCTGGTGGAGATAATATAAATCCTTAATTCTTAACATTAAATTTACAGCGGAAAGCATTCAAAAACATGGAAGCTAATCAAAGTTTTGTTGAATATGAGTAAAATTTGTTATTCACAGGAATTTCAACGATCAGTAATTAATTAATTAGATTGTCATGGTATATTTTATTTCGAATACAACTTTTTTATAATAATCTGCTGCAAATAAATCAAACTGGGTAAAGCTTGAGAAAATAGATTGATAAAATGACCAGTGTCATAAGACTAACATCTACCCTAAAGCAGCGGTGGCAAAATCTGACTTTGATTTATTTGTCAAAGTTAACTCTTTTTCGTGCATTTTCTGTATAGTAATTATATAGTGAATTTAAGAAAACAGTTCACTTGTCTGTTAATGTTTTTGGACAAGCTGGGCAATACAGACAATTGATTTTGCCACCTGTGTAAACTTCTTCAAATTATTTTGTAAATAGGTACTGAAGATATTATTGTATACATAGATGTTATAGTACTTCTAACCCGATATTGTACATTTTATAGATCAGTTGTACTTAGTCAAGCAAATAGAGATCTTTCATTACCAATTCCTTCAAATTCAATGTTGTGACTGGTTCAAAATGAAAGTCATTCTTTACCACAGGGGTCTATAAATATCCTGGGGTCAATTCTGTGTTATTATATTACATAGTATTGACGCTAGGATAAATATAGACCCCTGTGTTTTTAACGACAATTATTGAAATAGTCTTTTTTTTTGTGATACTGGGAAGAATCAATCGATCAAGACAAAAGAGAGAAATGCACATAGGCGTAGGAGCGTTTTCAACGTTGGGGGGGCCAACTTCAGATGAGGACCGGTCTAAGAATAAATGTTCCTAAACTTTTTCATGACTAATCATGCGTCTACAAATTCAATATCATTGAATGAATTAAAAGAAAGCGTATGAAATTGTGTATCTTAGTTAAGACAAAATAACCAAAAGAAAAAGAAAATAGGTTAGGCCAAGACTCGATCTCACGCGGAAAGCATATTGTACTGATACAAACTAAAATTGACAGCCACCATGCTGTCACAGCCACGACTTCAACTACTCTAATGTGTTAAAAAATAATTATATTTAAATACAATATAGAGTCTGACTGCTTAGAGTATGTTTTGCATCATACTGTTTTCCAATCTGAACACATCGGGTTTATCCAATAGAAAACACCTCTGAAATAATAGGGATGACGCCATATTAATTCCCGCGAGAATGACGTCACTTTCTTTCGTTTCTAAAAATAGATCTTGAATGTAAAATCAAAAAAGTCGTTAAATTTGATTGAGGTAACAAGTCACAACAACAAGTTCGCCATTTGGTATGAGTTACTGATCAAAAGTGATTAAAAAGGATGTCCAACACTTCCATACACATTGAACTACTTAACGTGCACGCTTAGAAAATGTGTTAATTGGCGGATGCCGATTTACCCGAAAAATTGTAACCCTACACTTATATCCGAGGTGTATTTCACAGCTCACGGAAATACCCGAGTAATTCCGATTGCTCTGAAATAATAGGGATGACGCCATATTGCTTCCCGCGAGAATGACGTCACTTTCTTTCGTTTCTAAAAATAGATCTTGAATGTAAAATCAAAAAAGTCGTTAAATTTGATTGAGGAAACAAGTATACATGTCACAACAACAAGTTCGCCATTTGGTATGAGTTACTGAATAAAAGTGATTAAAAAGGATGTCCAACACTTCCAAACACATTGAACTACTTAACGTGCACGCTTAGAAAATGTGTTAGTTGGCGGATGCCGAATTACCCGAAAAATTGTAACCCTACACTTATATCCGAGGTGTATTTCACAGCTCACGGAAATACCCGAGTAGTTCCGATTGACTGTTTTCGTTAGTCGAAACTACTTTCCGTGAGCTGAGATTTCATTGGATAAACCCGATGTATTCAGATTGCCATTTGCGATGATGACGTCAAAATGTTTTGGTTATTGTTCGTAACAAAAGGCGAATTGGTATTAAATAAAGCACAAATTACACTTTTATATTGATTTTGCTGTTAAATTCCATTTCTTTCATTTTTTCTTTCCAAAAATCTTCATCTTCCATTGTGAATATTGGGGGGGCCAAAGTATACTCTGGCCCCCCCAGTCTGGATATTGGGGGGGCCGGCCCCCCCTGGCCCCCCCGGCTCCTACGCCTATGATGCATTATATAAGCAAGAGTTACCTGTCACAAGCAACTGGTTTCCTTTGGTCATGGTGGTTTCTGAACAACGGCTTCATGAATATCAAAATAAAGATATATGTATATATATGTAAGAAGTCCAAATGAACACATGTTTGCATCTAGCAGCAGAAGACTTTCAAAAAGCATTGTGACTTAAGCAGAAATTGCTTTTCAGTCTATTGACATATCACAACAGCAGAACTGAAACGTTTTCACATGCTTGTAAAGTTTTCTAAAGTCGTCTGCTTCAAGTAAAAAAATGTCATCTGCAGGTGGTAAAGAGTTAACAATCAAAATTCAGGCCTCTATTGCATGACTAAGGCCATCTTAGTTTTATTCCTTATAATAATAAAGCAACTGTACAGTATGGTAGGCGTTTTAAACATTCCTATAGGTTGATGTTAGAATGTGAACAAATAAAGGCATATAACTGAATGGATCTAAATTAAGAATAAAATAATTTGCTTATTGCTTGGAAAGCAGCAACGATGTGTTGGTAAAGATAACTATGGTTTTTACTTCTTTGTTAGTTGTTGGGTTGTTTTTTCCAACTTTTTATGTTTCAAGCCATAATTACCTAATACATTTTTATTTCACTGCATCTACAACAACAAAAAGGAGGATCAAAACAGAGAAATTTCTGGCTATGAAAATGTTTTACTTTTTTGCCTAGTTACTGGTATCTTCTAAACTTCATAATGAAGATACATATTTGAATAACATTCAGAGGGTGTAAGAGGCTTCCTATCCTTGTGTTGTCTAATCTCTAAACTCATGTGAGGCAACGGATTTAAATAAAGGGGCTTTTGTATGATTATCATACAATTTAAATTTTCTTATAAGGAATACAGGATCATAGAAAGGAAGGTACTGAATATCATGATATATTGAAATACTGTTTAAAATGTTGAGTCCATTCACACAAAATATTCACACATGCATGTGTACAGTTCATGCAATAATGTAGTAAGTCCTTCACAAATGGCATTCAATATGAACAAAACACAGAGCCAAAGAGATAAGTAACCACCCTTTTGTTTAAGTTTAGAACAATGTTTTTTTATTTGATGTTACAATTTTCAAGTTAAAGTTTAAAATATTTTGCAAAGGAATTTTATCATGAAAAGCATGTTTTCAATTCAACTCTGACTTTTCGTGAATTGTTTTTGTCAAATGATTGTTATATTGTTTATAATTGTTTTGATTTAACTATTTATAGCTGCAGTTAGAGCTGCTGTCAACATTTGGCATCTTTAAGCAATACATATCCAATTGATTTTGTAGTTTTCTATGTTATCTGATTATCTTGATAGTCAGCCTGCTTATCCTATGATTGAAATCACTTACTTGTAACAAGGAAAGGCTGTTGAATGTAGAAGTTCAAAACTACATTACTAAAAAGATATTTTGAGACACACTATGAAAATTACAACTGATCCCAATTGAAAGCAACAGCATAAATAAAATTACTTAAAATAGCAATAAATAAATATACTCCACTTGAGATTTTTGGTAGAATCCATTGTGACCAAAGGGTGATTTGCTCATAAGGAGCACTTTATTGTTTGGTCACAGTGTTTCAAACATCTCTGAGGATTGGTCAAAATGAGGTATTATTGAATTACAGAATAAATGTTTTAATTATGGAAATAAGTTACTGAAAAAGTTTTGTTTATTGTTGAATATCAATCTCTGATATTTGTTTGCTTAAAGAAGCCAAAAGTTGCCTTAGTATTTTAAGAGTGCAGTTTGATACTCCACATATTTAACCAATTAATATGTTCGTTATATTCATTCCACCTACTTTGTTTTTTATAAGACATACATTTTTTTCTAGGTTTTACAAGTTAAGTTTTATACTGAATTATTTATTTATGTTATGATCTTGCATTGTATTTTTATTGTGGGTCAAAATAAAGTCTTTTTATATATAACCTATATTCTGCTTAGATAACTCGTTTAAATTATCAATTATGAATTATAACATTGTTACACACTATGCTATAAACTCAGATGGGATCTTGCAATTATTCAAAACCAAAAGCAACATATTAGATGACAACTAGCTAGAATAAAAATTACAATAACCTGGTATTCTGTAAAAGTCATTATCTGTATCCGTAACCATGTTAACAGTAGATCACACAAAAACATTTTAATTATATGGTGTAGGAATCATTGTGATAAAGTCTTCAAGGGCTTACTAAGATCAATTTGTATTTAGTAACCTTGTTTTTTAACCCTTTACCAAACGCCACATTTTCGACTGTCCCAAATTGAAAGAGTTTGAAGACGACATTTCAAAATGTGATGAAATTGGAAAGTAATCTTCTGATCGGGTAGAAAACATTGTGGGAAAAGGAGAAACTGCTCATTACGAGCAATTTCTCCTTTTCCCACAATGTTTTCCAGAGTTGTCTGCAACAAAGTGGTCAAATGTCATTATTGTTTGGTAATGGGTTAAAGTCTTCTGTAGCAGATAAATCAAAGTAAGAAGTTATAGAGTAAGAGGTATAATAAGATACATGTATTTACAAAGTGATAAATTACATGTAGCTTATGGCAATTGATACGAATGTTTTACATGTTTAATTTATTTTATTCTGTGTATGTGAGGCAAACCAAGATGTAGTAATTTGTTTATGAATTATTAGTACATGAATCATAAAGTGACATGACTATTCTCATTTGATCTATAAACAATAATTGTTAGATTAAGTAACTATTACTTTATGCATAAGAGGAAAAGGATCCAGTCTAACATTAGAGATTTTCTCATTAAGAGCATATTCAATCTTTCACTCTTTAAAAGAGCATTGTTCTGCTGACAACCAATTTAAAAGATGAACATTTTGATAACATTGAATTTTCGTTTTGGAATACAGATGGAAGACAAAACAATTGTTAAAGTTTTTCTTAAAAAGAGAGTGGGTTTAATCAGTCAAAAGAGAACATTATGTAACATACAAAGGATAGTTATGTAGGGCACTTCACAACCCCTGGGATGGATTCAAGAACTGTGATCATGGAATTCAAGAACGGACATGACAGAAAAATGGCCATTCATGAACACAAAACTGTTCTTGACCAGGGGTCCGTTTCATCAAATGTCTTAAGGGCACTTAGCTAAGAGCGATTAAAATCATACTTACTATAGTTCTAATGTGCGTTTCATTAAACAATCGCAACTGCTTCTGACGATCATAAGTTAGGAGCGAAATCAAAACGCTCGAAACTATCTCATATTAACCGAAATGACCGGAATAACGTAAATTTTACCCCATTGTACCGGAATTTAGGCATATCCTAATCGTCCTTGTAAATAGTTTAATCCTTGATTCAAAAATATTTGTCATTTAATACATTACATTTACGGGTTATCATAAACATTAGGCATAAAAAGGAAAAAAATACATAGAAAAAAAATTGGTTGCATGATGATTTTCCAACACCGACCTGGCAGAACATAAAATGCGCGATACCGGTAAACCGTGACTTGACATTTCTTCGGGCCCTCGCTTCGCATATTTACGACTTGTTTAGAGGTGAACGAGTACATATTGTGGCGCATCTCATGGTTTAAAATCGATAATATACATGTGCGAATGGAATTATTCATGTTGGGAAAATTGATGAAGCGCGCCTCAGAGAGAAAATCTGACTTAAGAGCGAATTCGCTCTCAAGATCTTTAATGAAACGGGCCCCAGTATTCATAGAAATGTTCAAGAACATGTTCATGAATTTATCCATTGACATATTCATGAATGTTTGTAAACATGTTCTTGAATTTATGAACATATTCAAGAACAGCTTTGTGTTCATGAATGACCATTTTTCGTTCAAGTTCATGAACAGAATCCTTTAATCCCTTGCAATGGAATGATGTAGGAAGTCTATCACATTTGTAAAGAGTTCACCAGTCTGCTGTATGCCAGGAATATAATTGTGCAAATAAAATCATTGACTTAATCATTTGACTGATCATACACACTAAAATTGAACTTCTTAATTAGCTCTTGTCACTTTGTGCATGAAATGTGTCTGAATTAGAGAAATAAACTATCAAAATGTATTTTGTCTTAGTTGTAACTTTTGATGCCAACCTTTTACTCCATAGATTGTTAATGAGATATCTTGCTTAAGGGACTATCTCACAGATTGAAATTTGAATATCTATGAACTAAAATGACTTCTTCCAAAAAAATAATATTACAAATCTATTCCAACAAACAAAACTAGTTTATTGATTTGCTTCTAAAGCCAATTTAGGATGGTTTGGTTAAGTTATAGTTCCTTTATCTTGCAGATGTAGTAAACTGTTCAAAACACTTATTTTATAGACAATCGTCTATTAATTCTGCCTTGTGAAATGATTAAGAGCACACAACACAATCTGTGGCTAGTCCCTTAAAATCGCCTAGACCCATTAGCTTTGTCAACAGCATGTCTGATTTGTAAAACAGGGGTCTCGGTTTGAGACTCATCACTACCTGTGTTCCGACAGTCAAAACTGCCCATGCAAGACATTTTATTTGTTCATCACCAAGGATTATATTGGTGTGAGTCTGCAGCTTGACAAGATAATTGTGTAGTACTAGTGAGGACCAGGAGCATGGAAAGGTGCAACGATTGCTGCACAATGACTCAGATACTGCTGAAAACTGTGTTTAACTACAAATCTAACCAAATAAAGAAAACAAGTATAGGCAATAGAAAAGGCAAAGGGAATAGACAGCCTGCAAGACCAACAAAGTTCTATGACTGCTACCTTCATCCGAATGTAATGGTGCACTGTGCACGGTCTGAGAGCAATCCTGTAATGGTGCACTGTGCACGGTCTGAGAGCAATCCTACGTTGAATGATCAGAGTTCTACTTTTTATTTTTAGGTCACAGCCTAATCAAGACAAGTCAAAAGAATTTTGCAAGAAACAATGCGTTCATGCATCAGCAGCAGGCCATTCAAGAAACATTGTAACTAAAGTAAAAGATTTTGGTTCTTTTGAGACAACCTCTATTTCAAATATCCGTATGAAGATGTTAATGTTATTACTAAGTGATTACCTTATGCAGATACTTTCATGTTAAGTACTGGTAGCTCTCAAAATTCTAAAGGGAGTAAAGAGTTAAGCTTTTGCTCAGCAAGCAGGTCTTGTTTGGCCGCATAGTTTTTTTTTTCAAATTAGTTACATTAAAGATTCCTTGTCATATCAAACCTCATACCGGTTTCCAGAGATTATCAATTGATTTAAGGGATAAACATCACATCAACAGTATTTCTATTATATTGCCATGACTGACTCACATAGATCTTTCTCAAATAAGTTATATAAAAGCTCTCTATATCCTATCAAAGCTTAGACCTTTTTTTTCCAGGGAATTTGAATTGTTTGTTAGGGATAAACATCGCATTAACAGTAGTTCTGTACCATACCATATGTCTGACTCAACTGATCAAGCTCAATAAAACCATCTGCATTCTGTAAGTCAGCTTGGGGACTACCTCTCTTGTAAAACCAAATCTAGCCCTACCAAGATTTCAACCTATACGAAGAAAGGCCAAGTTATTTACCCAAACCAATAGGCCTCTGAGGTATATCATCAACTGCTTAAATGCCTATTAAATACCAAATCAAAAACAATGGGAACTAGTATAATGGTGTTTTGGCAATGTTTTAATTAGTTTTCAATTCAAACATTAACAATCCAAGGTTTTATTACATGGTGAATTTGCAATCTTTTTACAAGTTTTCAATACAAACATTAACAACCCAAGTTTTTACTACATGGTGAATTGACAATGTCTTTACTAGTTTTAAATGCAATCATTAACAATCAGAGGCTTTGTCAAATGGTAAACAATAAAGGAAAGAATACCGAGTTTGGTTTTCCTCAAAGGTCACAATATAAAGTTATATCAAACAACTTCAAATATTTTCTCCCGATGGTTTTAAAAAAGATCTGTAACAAATGTCAGTAACTCAATAAAAAAATATCATTTTAGGCGTCATTATGATGAATCTTTAATTACCACTAAGAGAGATAACTATACACTTATTACAGCTAGGACTGAAATACAACCAATGAGTTTATGGTAGAAATAACAACATGGCAATTTCAGATACAAAGGTTGCAAATAATTTTGTACAAATCAGTTCTCCAATGTCTCTACAGAAAATTACTACATGTAAGACAGATGACTTTTGAAATCATTGTGCTATGAGAATTTCTTCCTATGAACACCTTCTCTAGTGTTCACAATTGATTATTGCATATTTCCGTATTAAATGACAATCATTTCCACTTTTCAAACTTCGACTAGGTTCTAGATTTTCATCCTTTCAAAACAAAAAGTCAGGCATGTCGTGTGATTAGTAGACAAACCAACAAAAATCTAACTCCTGTACAATTCTTAAAACAGTTACGTTGCTGAGGTACATGCATTGAGAGAGATATACGTTACCAATGAATAAAGATGTACATATCAACTAGTATAAATCATTATTGCTATTGTCATTTTCATTCAATACATGTTTAAATCAATCATAATAGAGTGAAACAATTTTACAGATATCTTTGTTAATATCATCTGCTGATTGCTAACATCATTTGTTATTTCTTGCAATTAACAAAATTGTTACAAAGAAATGTTGACAGCAAAAATAAAGAATGTTTTAGGTTAAGAAATGTTTCCTTTACTTGCTACTGTTTTTACCTCTGTTTACCCCTTAATCCATAATACCCCACACTCTGATGCAGAATACTTTAAAAACCATTGTGACAAAAAGTAAATGTTTGAACTGAGTAATTTATCCCGTTGTCACAATTGTTTTTGACAAAATTATAAAGACAATGTTTACTTATTATTTTTTCTTGCTATTTTTTGTTGTCTGCTTATGCTTTCAATTTGGACCAGTCACAAACTCTAATATGGGGAATCAATTAAATGAGTCTTAAATCACTCAAAAATTGAATACGCAAATGTATTAAACAGAATTTTACATCTGACATGGAGGAAAGTCTTTAAACAGAATTATTTCACTAATCAGTGTTCTTTAAGAGTTTTCGGGGTCCTTTCCTTGCAGGTCCTTTGGGTTTTTCAAATTTCATTGTGGCTATATTTTTCTTTGGGTGCAATTCATCATACAGGAACTCTTCAGTCAATTCTTTTGGCTCATCTATCTCGAGCTGAAAAACATTACACGAAAATGTAGAAAAACAAGAAAACATGTGTCACATTTCTTAATTAATTCTAATTTAATTATAGCCATAACAACTGGCTTGCAAAACCATTGTGACCAAAAAAGAAAAGCTTCTTTGGACACAAGGTTCACTTTTCTTCAATTTTTGTTCACTTAAACTAAAAATAAGCTTTGAGTTATACAAAGTTTCTGTAGTCAGTTTCTGCTCAATTTCAATTGTAGGTTATTTCGCTTGCACATGTAATGATTTAACCAAGGTTATCTCTGTCATTGAATTATACAATTATCCAAGAGATGTGTACTGATATCCCAATAACTGAGTATGGGGATACTTCATCGCTAGCAAGATACAAGAATTGCTGATGTGTCTTGCCAAAGGACACTCCCATGAAACCAGAGGTACAGGTGAGATTCAAACCTAGGACCCCTGAGTACTAAACTTGACCACCTAGAACCCTCTAACTGAAATATAGATTTTCAAACTGAATTTATTTTGCAAAAAGAACGACCAAAACTTTCTAGCATAATAACTAAGTTATTCAGTTTTGATAGGAAACCTCAGATTTTCTTCTTGTTTTTTAATCAATTTCTCTTCTGAACACCTGAGGGTCAATGATTAAAAAGGCGAAAAGAAAATTTGATATTCCCTGTCAAGAAACAGAATAACTAATGATGTACTATCAGCTAGTATACGCACCTTCTTCGCAATTTCTAGTTCGAGATGTTGCTCTATTTGACTGACAAATGGGTTTTTACAGCTAGAGTACAGCATACGTTCTTTGATAGGGCACTTGTATCCGGGCATTGAATAAATGAATACTGCAATAGAAAATATCGAAAGGGTTAACTCTTCTTCATCTTTATAGAACATGTCCAGGGTTCAATGCAAGACTATAGAATGTGCTTCATGTTTATGAAGTACATACTATATATAGTATTGCATTCAGCCCTAGGTTTGTTATCTTTTGTCAAATACAATGTACTTATTTAAAATTTAATGTAATTGGCATGATCGTTTGTACATGGGAGATTTGTTAAAGCATTTACTTCTTTACACTGGGATTTTTTGTGGGAGTGTCACAGGCAAGACACTGCAGAGCCCTGCCTAGTTCTGAATTATCCAGGAAAGTTGTAAAATAATTGAAATACTGTTGACACTGCATTAAACCAGATATAAATTGAGTCAGTAAATAATCATCAAATCAATAAGTGTTATCATTCCTTACCACAAGTACCCTCATAACAATACAGTATATAAAAGACTGTGTTACAGTATGTTGTGTACAGCCCATTATTCAGACCTAGTATCCATACTAGGGTATACTTACTTTTTGACTCCAAGTAATCCCCCTCGTGAGTATGTTTGAAGTTGAAGAGGTGATACCGTGCGCTCTCTACAGGTACTTTGGAGGGAAGTTCAGCAGTGGTTACATTTCCTGAGTCGGCAAGCTCTATACTCTCTCCTGATAAATCTAATTTCTACAATTAAACAAGGTAATTTTGTACTATACTTCAATTATTCATTTAGATAGGTGGAGGACTTATGATAGACCAAATTTTTACTTTGAACACTTTTTATGATGAAGAAATAATAAATCCAAAAAAGCTAAATAAAAATCATTGAAACATGTAGAAGACCTCAAAATTTTCCATCAATATCTTAACACATTCACAAAGTTAATAGATATTCACCAATTTCTTTTCACAGTGTTCGCTTCTTTTCAAAATTAAAATCTTGTTTGACCCATCAAAGATTTGTTATCTGCTAGAACAATTACAAGACGAGTTTTAGATATCATGTTAACAGCATTTCAGTTATATTGCAATGACTGCGTCTTAATTGATGGAGGAAGACCCCAAGTTCAACTGCCCATAAAGGCATGTTAAGCTGGATAAAACTAACTTGAAAGTGTTTGCAGACGACATTTCAAAATGTGATGAAATCGAAAAATAATCTTCTGATAGGGTACAAAACATTGTGGGAAAAGGAGAAATTGCTTGTTTAAAGCAATTATTGTTTGGTAATGGGTTAAACAAGCAGAGGAGACTAGTGATTATAAATTCACATTTCAGTCCTCGAAAGTAGGTCAAAGTATAGAAATTAAACTAACCAACTGGACATATGACACTTTATTCTCCTTAAAGTCTACCAATCGATGTGCAGCATCATCTGATATGGGAAAAGAAAGGCCTTTCAAGGTCTCGAGCGCGGAGTAGATGCTTATTTCTGTCCTAGTCTGAAATATCAGAACAGTATAATAGGCAAATAAAGTCTACAACATTTGGGCCACGTCACATGAAAAGGGGCACTCGGACATAGCAAATAGTGTAGCCCCAGACCAGCCGCCACGTCACTGATGTGGCGGCTGGTCTGGGGCTACACTGTTTGCCATCTTAGAGGACATCCAGTTATACCTTTAAATAAATACAAATGATAACTTTCGTGACTAGATGCTGGAATAATAGCGCTAAGATAGAGCTGAGTCAGCACTTTTTTTATATATGTCCTAGTGCCCCTTTTCGCGTGACGCGGCCCATTTGTTCTTCTTTCAAGTTATTCTTGTATTCTTATTTACTTTGATATATTCCATATCAAAAAGGTCGACTTTGTTTAATGGTCAGGGTTGTCATTAAGAGCCGGCAGCTGGCCAATTTGACCGCTTCATGTGACTTTTTGGTCGTTTAAAGTCAAATTTCATATTATTAGAATATTTCCTGGATTGGAATTAAAAGTTGCCAACTTTATTCATGTAGTGTTAGTTTCAATGTGAAAAATTGAAAATTAAAGGGAGGTTATTAATATGAAATAAAGACCAAAAATGTTGACATTCATTTTATAAATATAAATTCAAAATCAGACAAACTTTAAAAATTGGCTTGGTGAATGTCTTTGAAATGATAAATATTTTGTGAATTACATTTCAACTTATTCTTTAACCAAAATCAATTGCCAGTTTTCCATTACCCAGGTTTTACCTTAACAAAAAATATGATAGGTGGTTATAAAGACCACATAATTTTTGTAGTGTGTTTGCTTCATTGGCTTCCTCAAATCCTCAAACAATTGGCCTCTTACTCCAAAGATTAGTGACAACCCTGAATGGTGTTTCTTTTTTCATGATTAGCTTATATGACTTGTCTAAAAATTATTATGATTTAATTCAACATGTATACATGTATTAAATTAAGTAATCAACATCAGAATCTTATGAAACAAGTATTAGTTAAGATAAGTTAACATCAAGTATCTATACATTTCAAACATAGAGAGTGAAATGCATGAAAATTCAAGGGAGACTTCTTCATACAAATATATTTCAAGGAAAGAGCATGAAACAAAAACTAGTATCACATTTCAAAAGTGAAGAACATGCTTTGGTTTTATCCCGAAAAAGTGATCTTGTATCAACTCAAAAAATAAAAAATCTGTCAAATTTATTACAGGAAAAGAATAATGAAATATAGAATTGGCAAACTGGCAACTCCTTCTAACAAATAAAATGTATAAAAGAATTAAAAAACTCTTAATTAAGAAACATGAAAAGTTGATGATTTTTTTTCTAATGATTGTTGTGTGTGTGATTCAATATAAACATGCGGACAGCTTTTGTAACATGTATGTTGATGGCATGCAAGCACAAATGAGTATGAGAGGAATCATTTCTTAATACTTTCTTTGCAAATAGAAATTTGAAATATTATCCACAAAAATTAACATACGGGATAATTGGTTTAACTAGTAAACCTTGATATCATTGAGACAAAAGCTTGATTTATTCAGCTGTCTGGTCATTTATTTTAGTGCCTCATTTCATTCAACTTGTATTTTAATAAAACAACATTTTCAATTTTGTGATATTTTTAAAAAATAGTTGAATAATTTGCTAGTTATTTTACATTACATTATTCATTCATTTTTTACACTTACTGATACATGTCAAAAATGAAATTTGGCCCCCAAAAAAATTCCTTATGATAAAACAGTTTTTAAAAAAAGGCAGATGGTTGTTTCGAAGTGACAGAATTCAATAAAAGAAGATGGTTCATAAAAGTATAATAGCACAAGCGATGCCACTTTAATTACTTACATATGGCCCTATTTTATCACCCTGTGAAATGTTGTCTTTTATTATTATCAAATCAATAGATTGTACAAGCATACAACAACAAATAAACAATAAACAACACAAGATTAAACACAATAAATACACTTAATGTACATCAAGCATTTCAAAGCATCTTTTGAGAAAACTGCATGGTGCTTGTTCACAGATGTGAGGAAATTTGGAGGTTAAAACTAATATTCTTTAAAGCAGTATTACAATTGTACTTTTATATGATAAATACTGAAGAATAGGCAAGGAAGGCAAAATTAGATTTTAAATCTATAGAGTGTTTATACAGTGAATTAACATATATTTGAATCCAAAAATATGAAATTGCTTTTGAGTTCCACTGCATATAACAGAACATACTAGATAAATTGAGGCTTCCTGAATAAATCATAATCGCAATAGGTATGTTAAATTGTATACCAAACAACAATACAAAAACTGTATTGTTTCAATGACATTTTATTTTATCTTTTAAATTTTCTCTTCTGTGAACAAGCACCTTTAAAACAACTTTGAAAAAGGGTTGTACAAAATATGCAAAACTTTAGCTGAATACAATTCATGAATGTGAGCTCTTTTTCCTTTCACCACAATATGATGTTTTTAAAGTCATCTTCCACTAATTTTTCAAAAATTGATTCCTTCAAATATTTCAATTTTAACATTTTCTCAAGCCTAACAAAAGTTTGTGCATAAATTCATTGGATTTTTACACACACAATGTATATTTAACAGTATTTTAGATGGTTCTTTTCCTTTTTGGAATGCCAACCTCATAAGTGATTGAGGAACATCCGAAGTATTCAACAACCTATATGTGTGTTTAGGCAGGTTTTTTAAGTATATTCATTAACCATAACCAAAGTCTGCCATTCATAAAAAATTGAATCTACCCATATCCCGATTATAATCTACAAATAGAAGGGATTAAGTAAAACTTCATAATAAGAAAGATCTCATTTTGTTGCAATGGTTTCTTCAAAAAATAGCATAATGAGCTGATTTGTTTAATGTGATATTTGTTGTGTGAGACTGCAGTCTGCTTGGACCCGTCACAAACTAGCATATATATAGGAATGGGTTAATGGACAAAAAGTGAAGATTAAATAGTTGAACAAACCTCTTTCTTTTTTATCTCTGCTAATTCAAACTCAGCATCTGTAAGCGGCGCATCTGCGGTTTTAGATATCAAATGCTTCTTATAACCTGATAAACTGATATCCTCCTGCAATAAAAACATTTTATCAAATAGACTACACTTAAATACATTGTGATAAAAAGAGACTTTGCTCATAATGAATACTAACAACAAACACAGTATTAATGATTACCATCTTCGACAACAACAAAAAGAGATCTTGGCATGATGAGGAAGATAATACATTTATTTCAGACAATATAGAATTACCAGTAATGCCATGGTCATGTTTAACAGGCAATCCATAAAAAGACTAATTCATATTTCATTAAAAAAAATATATAATAACTATTTTGCAAATTTATAATGGAACATTTCCTACGAAAATAATATTAAGATTTAGTATGTCTATCATAAAAATGTCTATAATAAAATGACAATGCTATCTTTACGTTTAAAGCATGGAAAGTCTGTTATGAAGAAACCAGAATGCGCATTTAAACTATAAGCAATGCATAAGAGGCTATAAAAACTTGTATCATGTGTTAAAATAGGAAGCAAATTATGAAGAAACTCCTACTTAAGGTTTCAACATAATTACATTCTGTGTTGAACTGTTATTTGTCTCAAACATTCTTGATGATAGTAGCTTAAAACAATATTGAGTGGATTTGGTACTAATGCCAATCTTGATTTAAGTAAACACTATTAACATCCATAAAAACTTATTAAGTCCAAGGTCTTAATACAGGACACAAGTCATTCAGAAAGCTCCTATTGGAGCTTTCTGAATGACAGATGTCCTGTATTAAGCCATTTATTTTAGTTGTCTTACACACCAATATTCTGTCTTCATATGAGTTGACTACATTTCAGGATAAAACCAATTGAGTTCCCTCTAAAATAACTATATACGCTCTAACCAACATGATTATAAAGATTGTGCCAGAAGCTCAAGGCCTACTAAATTAACTTTAAATGACTGCTTCCTGGATACATGACCAGTATTCACATCAATTTGTGGATTAATCCCGGCATTTTCACCTCATGGCTAACCCAGGACCTTCAATAACAGAGGCTGACACCCTACCACTGCCACCCCTATATATAGTGTACTATTGATGTAATCTGTACTCACTTTAACTGTTCCAAACAACTCCTCCTTTATCAATCCAGTTCCAAATTCTGTTTTCATTGTAGCTCTGGTGCCAGCATACAACATTTTCTGTCGAACCTGCAATAGAAATAGCGAGGTTTCTATAAAGATAGCATGTCCTGACAGTTTGAAAGGTATGGCAATTGAACACTCTTAACCCTTTTGACACTGTAGAAGATTCGACAATAGAGATTCAGCACAACAAGGGAGATTTCTCCACAAATTCAGAAAAACAAATATGATCTACAATATTCTATATGCAAAATGAATATATTGCAAATAATACATGATATAAAATATTCCTCATAAATTTATTGTGGTTATATCTATTGTGGTTAGTTCTGTTTTCTAATTGCTTATCAAAGATTAAGTGATACTCTGAGTAATTAATGACCATTCTGAAGGAGTTCTTCTAACACAGTATTTCAATTCATTTACAATACGTGAAATCAATGCTTACTATTTGCCAAACATTCACCTTTAAAGAGTTGTAAAACACAATAGTTGTATTGATAAAGGAAGATGTCGTGTTTAAGGATGCAAACAATTGATGGAAATATATCATGTTTATGAGCAGGTATTCAATTTGCATGATGAACACCATTGTTTAAGATAGGAAGGAATTGCTTTCATGAGCATTTTCATTTTTTCTCAACAATAACTTCAGGAGTCATCAGCACCAGAATCGCAGTGCCCTTAATTTGTTGATAGGGGTATACCCTAGGTGGAATCAAAGGAAAATACTCCTCAGAGATATCCTTTCATTGTTAAAATGGATAGTACAAAAACGTATTGGAACAAAAGCACACCCTCTCTCAACTGTTTGTTGCTAGAAATATTTAAAGTGAAAGCATTTATCACTTTCCTGTGAACAAATAAGTTTTATGTATTTCACTTCTGTCTTGTGTGCGAGATATACCAAGAAACCATAAGAACTTTCCAATGCTTACCAGATGTTAAATCTCAGTCAATTTCAACCACAAATCAATGCTAAAGGTTTATTTTGAACATTTACCATTGAAGATTGTATATTATAACATCATAATGACTGCTCGTAAAAGTAAATAAGGGACACACCTCTTAAAGTATGAGTAACAGGCTGACTTACCAGGGTAACAGAGCAAATTGCCTTCAAAGCTCATGCTCAGAGCAGCAATGATGATGAAAAGAACACTTTAAAAATGATCTGCATGATTTTAATACAAATGGACCTAAACTTTACATGTAGAGGCTCACTTCAATTTCTGAGATTTTTACCATACATTTATGACAATAATCGACAGATATTTGATAACTCAGTCTTAAACTATGTTACAATGTACCAGAGCGAAGACCATCATACTTACAGGAGAGAAGTCTGGAGACCAGGTGATGAAGAGCCATTCATAGCCAATGTTATTTTGTGTATCCAGTCTGTAGAGTATATAACATGGCTGCTTTTCCTCCAGCAGTGGGAGAACATATCTATCATAATGTATAAAGTGTTAAAGAAATTCTAAATAATGGACGCGATACCCAATACCATAAAGAAATTGTTCATTGACGCCACTCACTAATTCCCATGTTTAGAAACGGATTGATAAAATCATCACATTAAGATAATTAAAATGAAAACTAAAGTCAAGCAAATCAAATTTGATAAAAAAGATGAAAGATTTATGCATTAACTATTTCCTTATCTACAGATCAGTTGTTATAAGACCCAGTTGTGTGATGTATGTTTACATTAAAGGATATCTTCCTCCCAACTCCCACGACAGGGCTCTGTTTTTGCCATTTCTAGACTCTCTGCAATGATTCAAAATGTAAAAGTCATGAGAAATGACAGGTATATCAAACTTTTTTCCCACTTTGGGGTTTGAATGATGTTTAATGAAATCCATGCTATAAGAACCATACTATTAATGATCCCCGTCGAAGTAAAACAAATGGTCAATCTTTATTTATTTTCCTTACACTACAAAATCATTAACAGAACCAGGGGTTCAAATCAAGTCTACAGTAAGTGCTTCACATTTGTGAAGAAATTAATACAGTCCAGATTTGAACCCTTGATACACTTTCATTGATATGCAGTTTATTGTTACAAACAGTGTCCTATTGGATAATTTTTAAATTTCTAGTCCTCAAAAAGAAGTCAAGTGGCAACCAATACTGTAAAAACAGTCTTATAAACATGCCGGTAACAAAGCATAGGTAAATCAACTTTGGATTTATAGTCCCCTGTAGGGATTAGGTCCCTGTTCTCCGGGGTGACAGTCCAAGACCATAACCACTGAGCTAAAGAGTCGGCTCAGTAATGCAGATGTTACATCTTGTCCTAATTGATTGTTGCTATGCTGAAGAGAGGGAGATGGTTACGTAACACAACCCCCTTAGAAAGTCATCATTTATGATTACAGATAAGCCTTTTGGCATGTAAGTCCATTTTGGACGATCAAATGGCTCTTTGGCTAATCCCGGCCAAGCCCCCAAATTTTAAACCATGTAACCAAGCATAGGTAGAAAAATCCAATTTGGATTTATAGTCCCCTGTGGGGAATCGAACACAGATCTCCGGGGTCCAAGACCATAACCACCGAGCTAAAGAGTCGGCTCAGCAATGCTGAGGTTAGATCTTGTCCTAATTGATTGTTGCTATGCTGTAGAGAGGGAGGCGGTTATGTAACAACAGTATGCACTAAAATTCTATGAAATTGTTTGTGAACATGTTTTGAGAACTAAATCAATTTCATATGGAGTTAAAGTGTATAATTTTCTTTATTTGTTTATCAAGTTTTACATCGCGTAAACATTTCTTCATGTATGTTGCAATGCCTGACTTCTTTTGATGGAGGAAGACGCCATACTCAACTGCCAATAAGGGCTGGTCACGCTAGGCACGTTAAGTAGAACTATCAGCATTCTGTAAGTCAGTCAGGAGACTTCCTCTCTTGAAAATCGAAATGTTTAAGAACTACCAAAACTCATCTTAAAATTCATATAAACTTATATTGAACAATGGGTAAAGTAAAAACCATCTTTCTTAAAAGTTGATATTTTCTCAGCTAGCATAAAGAATCTCTTCCTTACAAGTAAACAATTTGATAAATAAAAAAGTAACTTACCATTTTCAATTGATATTTTAATCAATCTATAGTCTCCATTTTTAGAATTTTTCAAACATGTCTTCAGGTCTTCTGAGGCTGAAGTATAAAAAAAAAACGATTATATTAAAATGATCCAATAAATTCAATGAAATTTTTACTATGTTTGAAAGTACCAACAACAATTGGCATCAATATGAACTCTGAATGTTAGTATTAACAATCAGGTACTATTCAGCAGCCCCAACAAGAGGTCATACATCAAGGTTTATTGAGTAATACTGTATGACAGACTTATATTTTCCCCAAGGTAAGTCTGAAGTCATATCATCATGAAGCCCTAACTTGTTAATAGTTTACGTACTATCTGCTTTACATACATACCTCTCTTCAACAATCACAATGTACCTAATTGTCTCATAGTGTACCTGATAGAAGAAATAGAAAACATCACCATGTTGGTTGAATAAGATGTTCTTAGAGCTTGCCTCATTGCTAACGGATTGTTGATGGTTTACCAAACTTGACCCATTCTGTATTCAGAGACAGATTCTCTAAGGGTCTTCAACAATGGCAGATGATTCATTTTTGATGACACATAAACGAGACCAAGAAATTCGTCAGCAAAGTTTCAACTCTCATTGACTTTCAAAAACCGCCCAAACTAGGTCAGAAACATGTTCAGGGTTGTCATAAGTAGATTTTTTTGGTCGTCTCAAATAACAATTTTTAACAAAATAGAAGGTGGTCATAAGAAGTAGTTATAACATCTGATTTTTGTTGAGTGTCTGCTTCATTGGCCTTCTCAAATCGACAGTTGGCCTCTTACTCCAAAAATTAAAGACAACTCTGCATGCAACGTGTATGGATTGATTAAAAAAGAATTAACTTACAACTGTGAGTATTGATCATTTGATATTTTACTGTAATAATGAAAATAAGGGTATTCAAACATTGCGACGAAATCTCGTCTCATCTATCCATCAATAAATGAACTGTTTGGACGTTTGACGTGATGAGAAATACTGCCAAATGCAAAGGTTTCTCAATATTACCTGATTGCGTCAAATTAGTTTGACTACCCCTACCCCAATGATGTAGACCATTCACCACACCACAGAGTAAACAGTGAAAGTCTACTCAGGTTTACATGTAAAAACTGAATGCATTTGAAAATTAAGCATTTTTTGGTTGTTTACTTTAACGCCAATTAATTCCATTATCTAATGGTATGTAACTTTATTTTACAAATCTTGTCATATCACATGACATTAAATTGCCATTTAATGCTTTAAAGTTTAAATCCGAAAACCTAAATTGTTTAAAAATCTTACTCTAATGTGGTCCTTCGGAATTTCGACATAAGATTGCCCCATCAGAAATTAAAAGGCAGTCTTAACTTAACATTGTTTCACATCAATTGTGAAGGAAGATTGAAGCTTGTTTAAATCATTCTCGATGACTGCTTCCTGGATACTAAACCAGTTCTTGCGCTGATTGATGGGTTTGTCTTGTCACTTTTTCGATTAGCATAATGGGGAAAAAACCCGGAACCTAGGTACAAGAGGCCACAGCTCTACCATTGCACCAATGTCGCCCACCTCTTTATGTTGAAATAATTTGACTAAATGGAAATCTTGATAGACATTATTAGATACATCACTGGGACGGAATTAAGATAAAGAAATACAATAATCACTGTTTAAGTGTATAAAACATGGTTTAAATTGGGTATAAAACATAGTTTATATGGTGTACAAAACGGTATTCAGAGTGTATGAGTGATGGACATCATGAATAAATGTTCAAAAACTTTGAAGGTGGGGTAAATTGCAGGGTCCCAAATCGAATGGTAGCTTCAAATGTCAATGTTACAGGTGACTTGATTTGAACGCCGAATCAATCATTCCCTCATTTGTAAGTGGGTCCAAATCAGGGCCCCAACTCGAATTGTATGTTCATTTCACCTGTTATTCCTGTTTGATGAGCCATTTCAAAACGGTGACAGAAGGCGGAAGTGAAAAATTGTAAACACCTACAAATTGGTGAAGTCACGTGATATCTAATTGGGTATTAGATTCCGGGACCAAATGTATCTGGTTGTGCGGGATCGTGTCAAAAATCAAATAAAAGATCTTGGTTCGATTATGTAATTAAATATTATGTACAGGAATAATTAAACAGTTAACTGCATACCTCTAATAACCTTAAAAAATAACGAGATGCTATTCCATCTTTCAGTAACAACATAGGATTTTTCTTCGAACACGGAGTTTTCCGGACAGTAATAACCTTTATCCCGGTACTTATTCGCCATAAACAACAACATGGCGACATTTTAGCATTCTTTGAAGTTTCACAACAGTTTTTTGTATCCAGAAAGTGTTGCAAAGTTGAAAACAAATGGCAATTCAAATAAATCGGTGATATCATAACCAGGTTCGTTCAAATTGCATTATTTCGGAGAATGAATTGTTTTTAACTGATTTAGTGAATGAGTCTCCACTCTAAGTCGAACAGCCTACATCTCATTTCTTGGCTGTCAAATTGCTGAAAAGGGGTTTTCTCAAATACTTATCAAAGAGCATATGTTCAATCCTTCCAAATCATAACAGCTTGTCGAAGGGTTTACATTCAGAACGTCCCACTGTCAAAACGTCCCATTGTTGGAACGTCCCAGTATGTATTGGTCAAAACGTCCCAGTATATTTGTCAAAACGTCCCAATCATTAAAAATATTTGTCAAAACGTCCCACAATTATTTTGTTATGCCAAGCCAACAAATTAATTGATATGTAAACTCATTTTCTTTGTTCAAATAATGTATCTATATTATATTTATACTACATTAACTTGTATAAACATGTGAAAATAAAAGATCGTAATTCGAAATTGTTTTATTTTTATGTTAATCTCCAATTATGAACTCCCAATTATTACGCAGTTATTGGACGTCCGTAGTTTACATAATCGAAGCTAATTTGAGTTGAGGAAACCAGATTAAAGGATGACAGTGTACTGGCTGACATTTGATGTCCAATTAATTAATTACAATTAGGTCAAACTTTCTTATGATCATAAATGTCGGTTTCGACTAATATCAATGTGTAAAAAACATGCAGTACTATATAATGGTAAGTTTTTTTGCGTTTCCAATCATTTATTATCAAATCGCGTTTGCATTAAGATCAAGGAGAGCGTATTTTGGATACAAAGTTTGACTAAATATTTCGATTATTGTGATACATGTTAATTTTGTGTATGATGGAGCCCCTGTGTGTCGTTTGTCAGAAGGAAGTGAGGAGGAGGCAGCACGCCCTGCAGTGCGACTGCGAGCGATGGCAACATCGTACATGCAATTCAGGTAAGTCTCAATTTTAATTGCAACTTAAAGACGGCATTGAACCGAATGATTCATTTTCCATCTCTGTGAATGTACTTGCACTCATTCTATAAAACTGACTTTGAGATAGTCTATTAGACGTCAAACTCACATATTCAATTTAATAGTCATTAGATATTTAAGCTCAAGTCATTTGCGTATAGAAGTTATTTCAAAATGTACATAACACCTAGCCACATCTTAAAGGGAATCAAATGTGCAAGTAGTAAATTTCATATTTTGGAGAAATGCATGCTTTTATAAACATTTCATGGAGGATGTAGCCTGTATTTTTAACGCATAAATTAGATGGTTGCATTAAAACGACAAAACACTTTGAAGCCCTTCATTGAGATTTAGTAGGGGTTTCTATAGTGTAAAGTCGCTTTAAAGTACACGACTTCTACGTGCACAGCGAGTTCCCATAATTACATTTAATGTTGTTATTTTACGATGAAAGTACTCTTTAATTTGAATATCATTATTTTATATAATTATCCTATACATAATTTTACATATCACTGTATCTTTCCATATTCTCAGATTGATGTTAATGCTCTACCAGAGCAGTTCCTGAGGGATGAGATACAAGTTGATGAAAGACGTCATGTGGTCCTAGCAACAGACGACCAGCTGGACGTTCTAAGAAGGGCATCACGATGGTACATTGATGGTACTTTCAAGGTGATTACTCGAACCATGATAAAATTATCAATATTATTATTATTAATCCAAACTTAGAATTATTGATGAAATTAGTCATATTTTATATTAGTTCTGATGTGGCATTTTATTTAAAGCCATACTTATGCTCATTTACATTTCTGGAATAATTCGGGAATGTAACATGTTCAAATGATGCTTCTAAAAGAGTTAATGCTGTAAGATAAAACAAAAGAATTCTCCACTTTGAATGTTCATATTGTTAACATTTTTTTCCAGTGTATGAGGGAGCTATTCGTGATGCTGCTGACCATCCATGTGTTCGTCAGAAGGGGGGTGGCAGCAAGCAAGTTCCACTAGTCTTCGCCCTGATGACAGGACAGAAAATGAAAGACTACGTTGCTGTCCTCTGTAGTGTCATTCAGATGCTGCCTGTCTGCAGTGTGGAGGGGGTCGTCGTCGACTACGAGAAGGCTCTGTTGAAGGCGACCCGTCAAGTCCTGAAGACATTGTTATCCGGGGCTGCGCGTTCCACTGGGGGCAGGCTGTGTGGAGACAGATTCAGAAGTTTGGACTGGCGACCCAGTACTTTTCCAACAAAGGGACCTACGCCTTCCTCAGGAAACTGCTGTGTCGCCCGTTCATACCAGCCGAGCACGTCCCTACTACATTTAATGCCATGGCAGAGTTCAATACGTGCGATGCCATCGAACCCCTGATGGCATACATCGAGCGTCAATGGCTAAAGTCATCGGTCTGGTCCGTCGCTGAGTGGAATGTGTTAGGGCAGTCCGTGAGGACCAACAACGATGTAGAAGGTAAATTATCAGACACTATGTATTCCGTATTAGTCCAAGTGTTAGATTAACCGGCTACAACAACAGACTATGATTTCAGCTCTTTTTTAATTTCATTTATAAAACTCGCTAAAAACACATAACAAAGATAAAAAAAAAAGAATATAACTCTTAACAAAGTTTCATTTATTTATCAATTTTATATACGAGACTGTACGTTTATATTTTAAGATGGCATTGACGGCTGAATAACATCACCGGTGTGTCCCCATCCTTCTACGTCCTGTTGAGGATCCTGCACCAGGAAGCCCGCGACGTGACAGGTTTACTTGGTCGGGGAGATGTGCCTGCGCCGCATGCAGAGGAAGACGCACAGGGAGGCTTAGGCCAAGCTGTTTGCTGCATGGGACAAGTACCAAAAACATATTCCTGTTTAATCATTACTGATATTGTTGTGAAGTGATGTGGAACTGAAAATCACAAATAACAATTAAATCATTAGATACTTTATTGATGCATAATGTCATAGGCCATATGTGATTATTGTTAAAAGTTATAATTGGGCATAACTTTTTCCCTTTCGTATTTGCAGCTACAGCGAAGGTTTACTTTCAACTACAGTCCCCCTGAAGACTGCTTCCTCTATTTATAAACATAAAACATCCGTTGACAGTGGGCAGGAAGACACGGATTAATGGCAATTAAATATTATGTATATTTGTGTAAGTTGTGTAAATAAAACAGTATTGAATGTAAACTGTTGAACAATAAAATAAATATTACATTTATATTGAACATATGCGCCTGTTGTTTATTTTTTCCCTCAAAGTTATATGAGAAAATACGAATAGAGATATAAATGGAGTAGAGTGATTAAGATCTTACAAATGCTATTAATTATATAACTAATCAACTTTAATTGAACCTTTATACTAACTGATATAATGTCCATAATGTGCCGTTACACAAACACGCAGTCAGTGACGTGTGCGAAACGCGATTGGTTCTGAAACCTTTCATTAGTAATTGATTTAATCATCGACGCGTGTACTGTATAACACACCAGTTATACAGTTATGAAATGACATTTCATGCATAAAGATTGATTCACACTACATAGAAATAACCTGTGTAAATAAGTATCATCAGTGAAACTGGTAATAAGAGAATTTCTTCAATTGAATGAAAATAATATTGAAATATTATTATTGCCTTTTCCAAATTTCTATATTGATATCAAATTCTCTATTAATAAAACCAATAACGTCACAACAAAGACCTAATAAACATTAGGTCATTGGTATAACATATACATTTTTTAAATTAGATCTACTTATTTAATCTACTTACCACTATCTTACTTATACTCAATTAAGAGGGACGTTGTAGTGGGACGTTTTGACAATTTTTTCTACCCCTACTGGGACGTTTTGACAAATACTGGGACGTTTTAACAATGGGACGTTTTGACAGTGGGACGTTCTGACTGTAAACCCGAAGGCTTGAATTTACCCGGCTTGACCAGCCCTTAGAATGGGTTTTTTAGTTTATGGGTTTAAGGGGTGACAGGCGGTTCGGTAAATGACTAGTTCGGTAAAATAGAGTAAAAGGTCTGGCTGGTTCGGTAAAAACCTATACTAGAGTAAAAGTAATTGTACGTAGTGTATGGAATGTATTTGTTTTAGCACTTAAATTATGAAATTCCTCCTCTAAACAACTAGTTTGATCGTTTTAATACTTAGGGTGAGAAAATCCTACTTAAATTGATTAATTTGAGTGTTTGCATTATAAATGAACTTCACAGATTTTCTTAAAATCAAATCAGAGACATAGATAACATCCATGTCTCTGATCAAATCATTGATTGTATTTTGTGTGTATTAATATGAAATGCCTAAAATAATTGTTGTAAGTATAGAAATTACAGTGTGTATTAAAATAGAAATAAACTATTTTGCATGTATGTAAATAGCAGTAAGTGATAATTCATTAACACTTAATTAATATGGGATTAAAATGTTTTTCACATCCAGTTAAGCTGTTGTTCTCTCTAGTATAGGTTTTTACCAAACCAGCCAGACTCTTTACTATAGTTTACATTTTTACTGAACTAGTCATTTACTAAACAGTAAACTGACCTGTAATCCGCTCCTTTACTTATAAATGAGCTGTACAACTGTCGCTTGATCTGATGATAAAGACCCATTGTAAGAAACTTATTTGCAGTTCTTGAAAAACAATCACAGATCTTTAGTAATGTTTTGTTTCCGTCATTCCCTTTGACGGTAATTGAAATAGTCCATCTTCTTTAATTCTCATTTTATCTTAGTTTGCAGGATGACTTTCATCATTTGGAATAGGTGACTTGGATGAAAGATAAACTACAAAGATGTTCAAGAATGATTTTCAGGTATATTTTTATTTGAGAATATTAGATTGAATATTTTCAAAGATTGGTACAATTCAATATTTTCTTTTGTTGCCCAAGTCAGAAAAAATGCTGTATTTTCATATTAATATATATATTCCATGTTCAGAGTTGAAATCATAACATTAATTAATAATTATAAGAGTATGTTTTTTCTTGACATGATAATGTCAACATTAAGTTAATTAAATTAGTTCTTTATGACAGAAATGTATCTTCTTGCATAGAGCGGTAACATCCTTGTTTGCTATATACCCTGAATTGATGTTTAAAGGTTATTGAACTTCTGTTATATCCTGGTTCATGTGTTAATCATTCCTTTTACTTAAACAATTATCAATACAGGCTTTTGCATGAGGAAAATTTGAAAACCTATAGAAAACAAAACAAATGATTTTGTTTATCAATGGAATATGAATTTTTTATTGATTTTCTGTGTCATTTTTCTTCAGTAATTTTGATGTAAGCTTCAAGAGTTTTTTCTTATTCCTTTTTAAAAAAAAAGTATACATCAGGACAAATAAATTAGTATTTTTATGAAAGTTACCGGCATCAGAAAAAAGCCATATGTCTGAATTCAATGAAATAAATGGCCGGTGGTGTTGTAGAATGCAGAGGGTTATCATGTAAAATGTTTCTATTATAGGGTGGCCCTTGCTTTGAGATTTTCTCTCCACAACAGAAGGAGTCCACCTCCTGTTGGAAAGTTAATGGCACAGTCAGGAAGGTATGCTTGTTTTGTTTATTCTTGAATGTTTGTTTATTCTCCCACATTTACAATTTGAATTTTGACAGCTTTCTTCAGAATACTGTGCTTTGATGTATATGCAGCAAATAACAAGGAAACAACGTTGCAGTGGTTGAGCTTTGGCCTCTTGTACGGAGGGTCCCGGGTTTGATCACTGATAGCCTTATGGTGAAAATGCCGAGACTAGCCCATAAGTACTTGTCATGTATCTAAGAAGCAGTCATTGAGAGTGAATTTAGTAAGCTCCCAGCTTATGTCACTATAGATGTAAAGTTAATAAGTTTAAACCTAAATGATTTAAGCAATCACTGTGACTAAAGAAGAAACTGCGTGTGAAGAAAATGACTTAAATTCATATCCATTCTGACTACTTTGTTACAGATTTAACATGAAAGCTCCTACTGATTTTTCCATTTATTTTGATTGTGATGAAAAGTGTATGTCAATTATATTTTGATATAGATCATCAAAAATTTCAACTAAGGACAACAAATGATTGAGGTACAAAAGTAGAGTTCACTATATACAAGCCCTATCAATGTGAACTACCAAAAACCTGTCATTAGACAAAATAATTATTCAAATTATGCCACATTTTCGTTTCTTGCAAAAATTAAGTTCCCTTACCCTTTCCCAAACGACCAATTTTCGACTGTACTAAATTGAAAGAATATGCAAACAACATTTTTCAAAATGTGATGAAATTGAAAAAATTTCTTCAGATAGAACAGAAAACCTTAGCGAGCAATTTCTCCTTTTCCCACAATGTTTTCCAGAGTCGTCTGCAACAAAGTGGTTAAATGTAGTCGTTGTTTGGTAATGGGTTAACCTAAGTAAGAATGCTTCTTTACCACCATTTCAGAGCTATGAGAAAGATGTAAAGAGCTATGCCTACATACTGGAAGGGACCACAGCTACTACCAAAATGGTTCTACCCAAAGACCCCAGGACCTCATGTGAGTTTTATCCTATTCTTAGATATGGACTTATCCAAAGTAAACAACAATAGATGACAATGTTATTGTGCTTTTTACATTTTTAATGTGCTATTTGGATAAAATATTCATTGGAATCAATTTCTCCATTTTATCACATGGATTTCTTAAATTCTCTGATGTGAGTTTGTGAAGCCAACAGTTCTTTCTCTTCATACATTTCTTTTATATAAAGGTAATCTATGCAACCTTTTAGTCTTTCAGGTACAACTTATTGATTTTTAACTAAGCCAAAAAAGATGATAATTTCAAGTCAATATAGTTAATGGATGACAATTAAACTATAAAAAAATGATCAAGTCTCTGAAAGAGAATTAAATATAAAGGCAAAAAGTAGAATTCTCATTTCAAGACAATATCTCCATTCAATCACAGAAGTGGTTTATGAACTTGCTTGTCCTTTTTATTACAGTACATCTTGTTCAAAGATATCTTATTGTTCAACTTGCCTTGAAAAAGGGAGCAGATTTCAGCATGGAGTTTGGGTGAGTTGACATTTATCCAGTTTTAAGGGGAAACCCCACATAAGTGATGGTGTTAACTGCTATATTTCTGTTTTTGTTACCACATGTTGTGTTGAGTCTACAATTATCTCTATGCTATTTTACTAATTAGTACAGTCAGCGATGAAATAATTATAGAAAGTTTGTGCAGCCATTTACTTCCTGTTTAGTGATCTTAGGTAATGATAAGTCAAATTTGAGCAAGCTATCATTTTTCTCCATTGATTTTAATTTCTTTGAACCTAATATACAGTTTTCCGAATGTTTATTGGCTTATTGATGATTAGATTAAATGTTATCTTTAAGAATTCTACCTTATTTTGCAACTTTTCTGAATTTTATACTTTCACAAACACCAATTATAAAGTATGAAAAATAACTTTTCTTATGGTAATGTTGTAAACATTGCTCATTTATTAGCACTTTCTCTTTTGCCTTGCATGAATGATGAGTATATAATTCATAATGTATGTTTTCACATGTTTTCAAGAAAATATTAAGGCAAAGAATGTGTAGGGTATGTGTAGATAGAAAGGAGGTGGACTGTCATTCGCCTTTTACCTGTGATGCTAAATACACTTCCCCAAATCTCATTACCTGATTCAAAAACTCGATTTCGGAATCTATGTCTCTTTGACCCTTTACCAAGCGCCCAATTTTCGACATTCCCAAATTGTAAGAGTTTGCAGACGAAATTTCAAAATGTGATGAAATTAGAAAATAATCTTCTCATAGGACAGAAAACATTGTAGGAAAAGGAGAAATTGCTTGGTAAGAGCAATTTTTCCTTTTCCCACAATGTTTTCCAGAATCGTCTGCAACAAACTGGTAAAATGTTGTTATTATTTGGTAATGGGTTAAAGCTGTCATGGCATAACATCAAAAAGTTATGAACAAATCTTTATCTATTGTAGTGTGGCTGACATGAAGAACAATAAAAGGCGTATATTTCTATCAACTGCCCAGAAGGATATTCATATTACACCTCTTCATGCAAAGGTGCCTCTGAAAATTGTCAAAACAGGAGTGGTGAGTTAACTCTTTATTATGTTTCTGACAAATTGGCTTTTATTCGTTAAGACCAACAATTTGTACATAGCTGTGTTCATTCATAACTCAATGGAAATTTGGCGTTCACAGGACTTTACTGTGATGAAAAAAGGAAAACACTTCCCTTCCTTGTAGATATACAACTTAATACAAAACCTGACCATGTAGATAAGAAGGAATTTTTATCATGACTGTTATGTTGTGTCTTCCTTAATAAAGTGCTTCAGAAAAAAAACGTGAGTTACTCTTCTCAGTCTATCTGTTACGAAGTTTCCACTCTATAATACTTTTAGTTTTAATCCAGTCTTAATAAAAATGTTTGTGGCTGTAATATTTTGCTCAAGTTCAGCATCAGGCGAGCTATCAAAAATGCTAAGAGTTATGGCCATTGTTTAACCTGCATCATGTCTTTTTAGCCTCTTGGTCCAAATATTTTTTCTTTTAATCTTCATCAAATCTAATATATAATATAAAAAACTTAACTATCACCATTATTTAGGAAATAAGACTTGGGTAAATAATAGCTTTAGCTATTGATTGCTGCATACATGTAATTGATATTTTTAGCTTGTTTAGTTTGTAGCAAACACCTGTTTTTCTCAAAAACAAATCTAGCTTTCATTTTTGCTTTGCCATTGTGCTTTCTTTTTATTTGTTAAAACAAGATGGCTGTTATGTTGTAAGGTTTGATTCTTTGTTAGAGTTTTACATAACATCAACAGTATTTTGGTTGTATTGCCTTGCCTGGCTTGTCATGGATAGTGGAAGACTAAAAACAGGACTGGGCTGGTGAAGCTGGGAAGAACCATCAATATTCTGCAAGCCAGCTGGGAAACTACCTGTTATGAAAACCCAAAACTTTTGTTACAGCCATTAGAACCCAAGTGAAAGGGAGATTAAAAATTTTAAACTCTGGCTTCTATGCTCCAGAGACTGCTAACATTGTTAGTGGAGTTGTCTCCCTTATGTACTTGAGAACCTTTGTTGTATTTTCAGTGGTTGAACCTGGTGTTAGATATGGTATTGACTGTGAGTGAGACGTGGCGTGGAGAGACTTTCAAACTTTTAGAGAGTGTCTCTATATCTGCAAACTGTCGGGTTAGGAGGATATTTACCATGAAAAGTCAGCCACCGGAAACTGTCGAGGATAATGGTATCTTGAATAATTTGAACTTTTTTATTGAATTTTATTGAATCAAATAATTCTTTCTTACATATGCACTTGAAAGATTATGTTGCAGAAAGTTTTTAAAAAACGATTAGTTTTTCTTTTTTCACTTACGGTATTGATTTCTTCCCAGTTTCATATTCATTTTTCTTTTTAAACTTTGTCATCGTCCTCTGCTGTCATAAAATTCCATTTAATGTAAAGGGGTTATTATTCTATATGTTTCTGCGATTCTAGTGCTAATGCTAATTCTTATCTTGCGATCAAAAGTCAATTATTTAAAAAAAGGCTAACAAGGTAATAAATGACATCTCAAAAGAAAATACACTTTAATGTTTTATAAAGGCTTAATGTGTCATGACAAAAGGAGAATTCTCCTCGTTACGGATTTTTTATTTAAATGTGTATGCTGGGACATCAAGGCATATTAAGATTCAGTCGTACATCAATAATTTATATCTTGTTCTCATCTTGTTCTTATGGTAGGCATATGATTTCTCCAAATACCAATGTCTAGAATTATTTTAGTTTGAGTTATTTAGTTACCAGAAATATCAAATAAAATGTGCTTGATTTGTTTCCAGAACTGTATGGCTATGCACCCAATAGCAGTGGAGAAATGGACATGATTCCCAAACAGTGTCAGTTTTCTGCAGATATTGAACATTATACACAGGTAAGTTTGTAGTATGTAATAATGGTCAAGTATTGTGTCAAGCATTTTGTAACAAATTTTGTACTTATTAGTCATCTTTGACATTTCACTAATATTGAAAGAATTGAGGCAGAAATTCTATTGAAAACATGTGTTTGAAAATAAAGTGTGTTGTGCAAGGTGAGAAAATACTAAGTTCACAATATACCACATAAATACTGTTGAAACAGCATTATACTCCAATCCAAACCTACCGGAGCAAGGCTTGATTGTTCTTGTTTATGTTAACCCTTTACCAAACAATAACGACATTTGACCAATTTGTTACAGATGACTCTGATAAACATTGTGAGAAAAGGAGAAATTGCTCTTAATGAGCAATTTCTTCTTTTCCCACAATGTTTTCTGCCCTATCAGAAGATTCTTTTTCAATTTCATCACATTTTGAAATGTCCTCTGCAAACTCTTTCAATTTGGGACCTTCAAAAATTTAGCGTTTGGGAAAGGGTTAGGATGCCTCTAAGTTAATTGTTTTAATTACAGCTACTGACTATAGACAAGATAAGACATGCTGAGAGACTAAGGGGCGGAGGAGATGTTCGGGGCTCTACAAACAGTGCCCTGGAATTGGGTAAGTAATGTCTACAAGGTAGAAAGGGGGTCGTATCAGAGATTGTACCTGCATTCTTTCAACTACTTTTCAGTCAACCCCTTTTTTAGCTCACCTGAGCTCTGCTCAGGGTGAGCTTTTAGGATTCTTGAATGTCCGTCGTCTGTCGTGCGTGCGTGTGTGCATCGTCAACAATTTCAGCGTTTACACTCTAGAAGCCACATTTTTGGCCCATTCTTCCTGATACTTGCTCAGGATGTTAACCTTGATGATATCTCGATCGAGTTCGATGATGGGGGTGGGGTCAAAAAGTAGGTCACTAGGTCAAATCTTAGAAAAATCTTGTTTACACTCTAGAAGCCACATTTTCTGCCTAATCTTGATCAAACTTGCTCAGGATAATAACCTTGATGATATCTCAATAGAGTTTAATCATGGTTGGGGTCATAAAGTAGGTTACTAGGTCAAATCTTTGAAAAATCTTGTTTACACTCTAGAAGTCACATTTTCTGACCAATCTTGATAAAACTTCCTCAGACTGTTAACCTTGATGGTATCTTGATCGAGTTTGAACATGGGTAGTGTGGGGTCAAAAAGTAGGTCACTAGGTCAAAACTTTGAAAAACCTTGTTTACAGTCTAGAAGCAATGAAAGCTACATTTTCAGCCCAATTTGATCAAACTTGCTCAAAATGATCAACCTGTTATATCTCAACCAAGTCAGTTTATGAGTAACTTGGGGTCAAAAGTAGATCACTGTCAAATTTAGACAAATCTTGTCCATTACTCATGTGTAACATTGTTGTAACCAACACTTTACAAGTGTCAGGTGAGCGATCCAGGACCCTCAGGGTCCTCTTGTTTCAGGGTACTCATCTGAATTGTCTAGAGACACAAGACAGGGTTTTAGAGAAAAATAAGTAATCAAATTAAATATATGTACACCATTTGTGTAGAGCTCTATTGGTTTTTTTGTGCAGAGAGGAGTAAGCTATTTTTGTTGAGAATTTATAGAAATATTGTTATTAAGATTTTCTGCATTTAGAGAGCCAATGACGAAATTAGAAGAGTTTCAGTTTCTTACCTCTCCATTTCTACTCTTTAACGTTTATAGTGTTTTGGTGTTTAAGGTGATTGTTCTCAGAGGAGAAAATTTGAAAGTCAAAATAAAATGTCTTTGAAACAATACAGTTTTTGAATTGTTGTATGAAATATTATTTAAAAAAAAAGCTATTGAAAGCATGATTAAATCAGGAAGTGTCAATTTATCTAAATATGTACAGTTAATATGCAATAGATCTCAAAAGCAATGTCACGTTTTTTTATAGTAAATACATCTTAACTGACTTAAAAAAAATCAATCTAATTTTTCTTCCAATGACTATTCTTCATTGCATATCATATTACAATAAAGTTGTTGTGCAGTTTTAAAGAAATTAATTTCCAACTTCCTCATTTCTTCATATCTGCAAACAAGCACCTTTAATCGATACTTCTGGACATGATTTGTCTTTTATCACTTAATTCAGTCTATATATAATGATTTGTCTTGTATCAATTGTCAATACCAATTGTGTAAAAAGCCACCTTCTGACATGGAAAAAATGTTTGTTCTTTTGAAAAAATATCAGAATGGATAGTTTCATTGACCCCCATGCTGAACCTGAAGTATGGTTGGAAGTAACGATAAACTCTAGACAATGGGATCAGTACTTATTAACTGTTTTGTTTACTTCCTACAGATCTGAATGCGACAGGAAGACGTTCTACAGGAAATGATTCCTTTCACATCGCTTTTGGATCTAAATTACCGGGAGTTCGAACATCACAGAGTGCGGGTAAAAAATCATCAAGAGAGGTTAGTGGTTTGTCATTATGCCACTGGGTCAGTTGATCATCAGACAGAATATATCTTGATCAGCTAGGACAATTTCAAACATTCTCTTATGATTGTTTTACTTACTCAAGTTTTCCTAGTTATTACAAAAGAATTCATGTAGACCAAATCAATTTTCAAATGATACGGTAAACTAGTGTTAGATTTATTAAAGACCATCTCAAAGGTTGCACTATTTGAGTAACAAACACTTAAAAGACAATTTAAACAATCCTCACCACTAAATAAATGACCATTTTGAATTTCTTTATTCTAAAGATGCTGAAAACCTGTGTTTTTGTTGTTCAAAAATGTGAAACAAGCATTCTCACCTATCATAACTTTGATGGGGAGACTTTGTGTTAACCCTTTCCCAAACAATAACGACATTTGACCAATTTGTTGCAGACAACTTCAGAAAACATTGTGGGAAAAGGAGAAATTGCTCGTAAAGAGCGATTTTTCCTTTTCCCACAATGTTTTCTGCCCTATCAGAAGATTATTTTCCAATTTCATCATATTTTGAAATGTCGTCTGCAAACTCTTTCAATTCTTTTAATTTGGGACAGTCGAAAATTTGTTGTTTGGGAAAGGGTTAAGATAGCCCTTGGATTGGTCTCTGATGCATCCTTGATAGTGTCGCTTGATTACAGTGTCGACCCATAGGGTTGTTTGCATCCCAGACACTCTTATACATTTCCCTGATTAAGAAATAATGGATTATTGTTTTCAAAGAACAGCCCGTTTAAACAGTTTATAAGATATGGAAGGCAAATGTGCTATAACTTAATCAAGTGGTAATGAATGGGGTTGAGAAGCCAAATCGATCACATAACTTTATAGATATCTTCTATTATTTTTTGCATTGAAGTTATTTATTAAAAATCTCAATCTGAGGAAGGCATGTTAAGCACCATTTGGTAATCAAACATGTTTGCCTCTTTCATTTCAGAAATGTTAATGTTGCATTTCTCATTATGTATAGTTCCTTCATTTCTCATGGTTATATATGTCCAAAGATGATTTATATTGACGTTGCAGGGATCTGGAAATCTCACTAACAGAAGTATGCGGAGTCAGTCAAGGACAGAAGGTAGTTAATCCATCTTTACCAAAGCATAAATCTTTATTATCTAAAATTAGAAATAATTTCAGATAATTTTAAAAATTGTGAGATTTGATTTTTGTACAATGGGAATTATTATCACTTAGCAAAATATGACATATGATAATATATTATTAACTTATACCATCTTAAACCATTGTGTTTCTTATTGGATGAAAACTGCTTTTATAAGTTTATATGGGGTTTAAGGCTGTGTCAACAATTTTCCGTTATGTAATGGCTTTCCTTGGTTCACCAGTAATAGGCTAGGGCTCTGAAGTCTTGCCAAATGGCACTCCAACAAAACCAGAGGTACAGACAGAGCTGTAACTTGGGACCATAAAGACATGTGACACTTTGTTAAAAGTTAAAAGTTAAAAGATCTTTATCAATGTCTAAAATTAAAAGAGCTCTGCACATAACAAATATAATTAAAAAAAGAACTTTTATAAGATTAGTAATGGTATTGCATTATTGCTCATATGAGTAACCTCTCCTTTCCAATTTTTTCAAATGGTCACAGAGTTGTCCTTTGGTAAGTCCCTTCGGTGCCTCTGGGTTGTACTGGTGAATCCAGGAAGGATCTTACAAACAATAAAAGTTGTTGATATAGCATTAAACCCCTTTAAAACCAAGAAATCTTTCTTTCAATACATGTCTACAGCAGACATGTTAGATACATGGATTTTATAGTACAGAGATTGATAGATGGTTGGCTTTTTTTAAATGAATAACGGCAACCTTTTACCCAGACATGACTGATTTCGGACAACCTTTTACACAAATTCTTCCAACCATTATATACATTTCTGTTACAGATGGAATATCGGCCACAGGGTATCAGGATATGTCTAGCAGTATAAACAGTCAGGATGGTCTCTATACTGGGAGAGACCCAGGGGGAGGGGTCAGAGACAAAGGGGGTGGGGATGTCCCGCCCCATATACCAATACCCCCTCAGGAGAAAGCCTCCCACAAGTCTGTAAGGCACCAGCGACAGTATTCAGACCCGTCCTCCATCACACAGATTGATGGGAGTGCAAGTACGTCCTTTGGTACTCTAAGTTATATACAGTGAACCCTCGTTTATCCGAACACGTCCGTTCCCAACAAAATGTCTGTTTTACCGAATAATCCGGACTAATGAAGCAGAGCATGTTCTTATTCACATTAAGACATAAACGGTCTGTATGAGCGGTGTATAGTTATAACCCTTTAGCAAATGCCAAATTGTCGACTGTCCCAAATTGAAAGAGTTTGCAGAAGACATATCAAAACGTGATGAAATTCAAAGATAATCTTCTGATATGGCAGAAAACATTGTGGGAAAACTGGTCCAATAATTCCGTTCCCTTTCAATTTTGTTCGGATTGCGAGAAATCCGGATGATCGGGGTCCGGATAAACGAGGGTTCACTGTACACACACAAATTGTTGGTGAAACAATATGGTTTTTGTATTGATGTTTGATATAAAGTTAAAATGTGACAGAGCCTTTAAGGGATTTAAAACCAAATTGTATGCTGAGTTCATTGTGTTAATTTGAGAGTTTGTAAGGCATAATGATAAAGAAATTCTCTTTTTATCACAAAAGTTTAATGAAACTTAACCGGGCATAGTAACATAACAGAATTAATGTTGATGCAATACAAACCCTATATAAATAGATTTTGAAATAAACAGATTCGCATTTGATGAAATTTCTTAATTTGCCAAACATGATGATGATTTTAGTGTATCATGGTTATAATTCTGGTAATTTGGTTTACAGGGAGAATGCTTACAATGGTTATTTTCTCATTAGCTAGGTTGTTAATTTATTATTTCTGTCAGTATTCTTACGTAGAGGGGCTAGGGTATTGGAAACTAGAAACACTTCTTGGTAAAAGTTTATTTGTGGGGAGAGATTCTGAAAGCAGATCACAATAAAACATTTTTCTTTTATTTTATTTTTACAATCATATTATTTCTGCTTGCCATAATTACAATGGATTTCGCAAAGTATTGCTACTGACCTACCCGAAAAATTGGTTGATATGCTGATGAAGTTATTGATCATAAAGACATCATTCTGATGATTCATTAATAATGATAAATGTAATGCACAATTAACCTATAGATATAAGACTTGTTAAATGGTTTACAGAAAATTTGCATGACATCCCCCTAGTGCAGCCCCACCCACCCCGGGAACCCTCACATGAGAGGGTTAGGCGGAGACCAAGAGTGAAAAATGGCAGCGCTGGAAAGTCTAAAATCTCAAATACCCCTGCTGGACATTATGGTATGTATGAGTAGTGGTAATGCAATGGGTCCTTTCATTGGTGTTGTTGTCAGCATTCAATGAATACTTCAGTAACATATCGATGTTCATGGTGTTTACTTGTTATAGGACCAGTGCTTTTGAGATTATTTTTTTTATAGAAAAATTAATTCCACTCTGTGTGTATTCACTTTAAGGTTTTTTAATGGGGTACTATTGTAAGTCCTTCACATATTCACATGCTTAAAGCACTTAGGTTTGAATGCAATAATACAATAAGTCCGTTTTAAATGTGAAATCTTAAATAACTTAGGTTTCAATGGGATATCAAAGTAAGCCCCTTTACATATGTGAAATTTCGAAGAATTGTTATTTCAATTGGATACTTTAGTGAGCCCTTCACATATGTGATTTCATAAAGAATTTTAATGGGATACTATAATAAGGCCTTTACATATGGGATCCACTTACTTAAGTATTTCACTGAACCCACAACATGTAAGCTTAACAGAGAGCCGGAGCTTTTTCTAACATAGATCATTTTGTTGCAGACAGTGTCAGAAAAAAGTTGTTATCAAAAGGGAAAGTTGGAGATATCATGCTAAAATACAAACTTTAATCAAGAAACAATAGGTTGTACATGTGTTTTAGTTTGCATTTAGATATATTTTTTTTGCTTGACTTTCAGATGAAAATACAGGTCACATCGTTGGTTCAGCTGTTTCAAATCACCATACTCATGCTGAGGGTCGTATGGATTTAGAACCTTTAAACACCAGTACTAGTAGTAATGACTCAGGATCTCGAGGGAAATCTGCCGAAAATGCAAGAAAACCACCCGTAGATCTGAGAGGGAATAAAACCCAGAGGAAAGGTAATAAGACTGCAAAGTTATGAACAGAGTACTTTGATAAGGCTGCATTTTCAAATTTTTGTTGCATTGTATACACACTCTTACTCACCTGAAGTCGGCAAAAACTCTGTAAGGAGTCATTCATCTTTTATTATAATGGATTGATTCCAATATTACTTTATCATTTATTTCCTTAGATTGCCACTTGGTGTTGCCTTAAATAAGGATCTGTTCAAAGAAATATGAACACAACAAGGAGAAACCAGGAAATTGACCTGTCTCTAAAAAATGCTTCCTTAAGCTACAATGACATTCTATTTCTTAATGTTAAAAATTGCCCACATTGCCTGTATTTGAATACATTTGGATAATCCCTTTGTACTCTATTCATTATACGACACTTTGTGGCTTGTGCTACAAAGTAGAAACCTCTGTGACAAAGGAAAAATGGGTTAAATGTGTAGTTAAACCTGACAAAAGATTATATGCAATGGACAGCATTTTTAAAATTTCCTAAATTTTGTACACTTCGACAAGCATTTTCAATTTTAATTCAAATTGTTTTTTTGCAGGTTTAGCATACCTTGCTTAGTTTTACATTTGGTCTAGTAATTATCCCCAATTGTCAACCCTATTCGATTTTGCAAAGCATAGCTTTCTGTGTGGAGCTTTATTTTTTAGTCAAAAACCCTAATTGTCAAAACCAAGAGAAATCAGAGTTTTGCTCCACCCACTTTACACACACTATTTCCATTTCAGAGTACCGTCCTTCCAACTACCATGAGCCTGAGGGTGCAGAAGTAGACGAGTCAGTGGCAAATGTGATTGAAATACTGAATCAACAAAAACTCGAGTTTGACTTCGATGACAGTCTGGAGGATGATGGGCGTGACTCGGATTCGGAGAGTGATGAGTCAGTGTTGTATTGCTAAAAGTTTATATTATTTCTTTTATAAAAACTTTTTTATAACAAAGCATGGGGAATAGGTAAAAGGGTTGATGAATTATTTCCTACTGCTTACTCAACAGATGGCTTTATACCCATGCTGTTAAAGAATTTGATCATAATGTGTCTTAAGTTCTTACAACTTACATTAATCGCTCTTGATTCTGCTTCCTGGATACATAACCAGTACTCGCACTGAATGTGGATTAATGAAAGGTTGCAAGACAGATCCCACTACTTACAGCATTCAAACCCACGACCCTGGTGTTCAGAAGCCGATGCTCCACCCTGGACCACTGTCCTCCAGCAGTTCTTGAAAGGGAGAGGTACCTTGGTCTGCTCTTTCCCAAACATTTTTGTAGTCAGAAATAGAAAGAATTTACAGTATTTTGAGCAAATGATATTCACCATTATGGAGCCATAAAAGGTTTTCAGAAATGACAAAATACATGTGATTTGAAAAGTTGTTAAAACAACGAAAGTTCATATGCTCCTGATTTCTGCATATAGGTAAAAATGTTGAAAAAAAGAGTTGAACTTAAACAATCTTGATAAAACATGTTTTTCTTTTTGGTACAGTGATTATAGAAAGGATGACAACACTTATCTGTTTGTGTCCCAGCCTAAACCTGCCCCAAGACAGAAAAATGCCTCGCCATCACAGTATTTATTTGACAACGAAACAAACAAGGTTTGCAAACTTTAGACAAACTTTTCATAACACTGAATAAAACACCAAGATTTTTTCTCAAAAGAAGTGAAAAAATGAACAGTCTGACCATAATGTTTTCCTGAACTCTTGAACAGGTTTTTTTTTCAATTATTTGTTGCAGACAATAATTCTTTTACACGAGAACCCAAGAAGAATTGCATGATGAATTGATAAACATTGAAGTCAATAAAAAGGTATACAGATGTACAATAAAGCTTTCAAATGATGTCTGCTGCTGATGAATGTACCGGTAAAATTGTTTGTCTTCTGGAAAAGGGTCAAAACATTTCCTCATCTTCTGTCTGTTTATGTATTCAATTTTGAAAATATTGTTAAAAATAAGGGAAAACACATACTTGCAAGAAAATGTGTTATGAATAGATTTGATTTACTATGAGTCATTCCTTGAAAGAAACTCATTTGAATGAAGCTTAAAGAGAAAGATTTAGAGATTCCTCTGAGTAACAACAAATCATTTCACTTTATTTGTAATAGAATGAATTGAAAGATAAATATGGAAAAAACAAGGGGAGAACTACAAGTAATATGGTCAAATATTTTCTCTCTATGTATACATTTTACATCATTTGATGACAAAGTCTTTTATTGCATTCTCTTGTACATTCCAGCCAGAGATAACTCCACCTAAAGTGAATAGAAACCGCGATATAAAGTCCAGAGGTCCACGACCAGAAGAAGATTTTATAAACAATGACTCAAGTGACGATGACGACAAACAGAGGGTTGTTATCTCTCGCCCAAGTAGCGGTAGTCGACCTAATAGCGGCACTCGACCAGGAAGTGGAACACGCCCTAATTCTGGGAGTCGACCAGGTAGTGGAACGCGGACAGGAAAAATAAACAGTGCCGGTCGTAGTCAGACTAGAACTCTGTTAAATCCTACAAATAGTTACATTACCCCACCCACTGTGACTTGTTGGACTGGTTCTAGTGATTCTGTGCAGAATGGTGCTATTCCTATGGATATAAAAGTGCCCAGTCTGGATATACGGAACATGGATGATAAGGATCTGAGCGCGCCCCCTATGGCGGGCAGTCCCACGTTTATTTCGGGTATCACGGATCGGAGCTGTGTATCCCGAGTTAGTCGAAAATCTCTGAGGGAGGTTCCAATCTCTAGATTTAACAACTCGATTAATGGAGAGGTAAAGTTAAAACCAACTAGATGAGGGTTTTATTACTTCTTCACAATTGTAAAGTAGTGCCTTTTTCTTTGGCAAAGCATCAATTTTTGAACTTTGTTTTAAGGACATGCATGACAACCTTGTTTACTTTGCATAAAGTTTCTTTTAGAGATATTAGATAAGTTTAACACATTTTAAAATTGACACATTTATCAAGTGGTGTTTGACTCCAATTTGACTCATAAATAAATCCAAATTTTGTTCTGCAACTAGAACTAAGTGATTATATATTGGGGGTAGAAGATGTTTATACCTTTATAATGAATTCTTCAGAAACAGGTCTACGACTTCTCCAAGTATGTGATGGAGGATTTGTCAGCATCCGCAGAAGCCCGAATGCTGGCAGAGATTCAAGGTGCTAGAAGTGAGGAGTTTGAACCGGAGAATCGAATCTCTCCTCGGAAAGTGGAGTCCAACCTTCCACGAAAAAGTCCGCGTAAAAGTTTTCAGACCCAGAGGTTTGGCGGAGAGGGGTTGTTAAAAGGTCTCCATGACGATTCACCCACTACCAGCGAAGATGATACAAGTTTTAGCACATGGAAAGCACCAGTAGGTTCATTAACCTCAAATTAGTTAAGTTTGGTATTGCGGAATAAATTGAAGTCTTATTAATGCTGAGGGTTCAGTGCGATACTTAAATAACCCTTAGACTGCTGGGTAATTTTCTAAAAATAGATTTTTGTTTTGTCTGCTTTCTAAAACCTTAAAATATCTGCTTAATTTTGATGAGGGAAGATACTCAGAGAAACAAACATGTTAGATCACTTGGCGGCTGGTCTGGATCTAACCTGTTTGCATAAGCATGAAGTCAGTTACAGCACTATAAGGGTTTAAAGTATGGTATTGCGGAATAAGTTATAGTCTTATTTACGCTGAGGATTTAGTGCACTACCAAAGTAAGTGATTTACATTAAACATTTATGAAGGACTTCTAAAGTCGTAATTAACCTTAGGATAACTCTATAATGTGTTTAAACTTAGGTACCTTAGTGGTTTAAACTTAGGTATCTTATTAGTTCAAACTTGGGTATCTTATTTGTTTAAACTTAGGTATCATATTAGATTAAACTTAAGGTATCTAATTAGATTAAACTTAGGTATTGTGAAATGAATCATAGTGTTAATACGAAGGGTTTAGTCAATACTGGAGTAAAGGCTTCACATTTGGAATGTCATACTTTAGTCTTGCATTTAACCCTGGACATCTATCACACCCAAGTTTGCTTTCTTACTCCAGCTAATGTTGATCAATTAATTTTCAAGGGTTCAGTGAAATACTAAAGTAAGTTTTTCACATTTGTGAAATATGTGATTTGTCCAAATTGAAAGCAACAGCACAGGACAATTAAAGACTATGAAAAGTAATGGTTTCTTTGTCATAATGTGTTGACTGCAATTCCTTCTTTAGTCACTATAGTTTCCTTAGTCTCCTTCATGGGTTATAATGAAGGCAGGGTGAACTTTTTGTAACAAAGGTGAAAAAAAACATGCAGCCAGATCAGGACTCAATTCTTGTACCTCAGCAAATTAGAATTTGTCTTCATTTCAATGAAACAACATTGGTTTGTGAAATGAATTTAGAGTATAAATCACTGTAGCTCTCATGAGACATGTTAGTTGCGTCCCAATGTAACCAAGGTGAGCAAAAACATGCAGCAGGACAGGGACCTCGGCAGTCTTTTTGAATGTGAATGTCTACCAACTGAGCTATCTGGTCTCTTTACACATTGAATTCTTTCATGAAAATCAAGACCCCCTACTACATGTATTTGATATTTATTTTTTAGCCTCAACCTCAACACCTCCTGAATCACCAGAAGGAGATGAAAGCCAGGCTGAGTTCAGACACGCTCACTTCATCAAATCAGGGGTAAGTTGGCTTGGTATTGGCTGATATTGCTATTAACTAATAAATATAGGATAATCAACTCTTTTCAATTGATATCAAAAATACGTCACGAGAATGGGATGTTATCAGGTTGAAAAAACGAGATTTAGGAACGAGATTTATCTTCATGAAAAAGTGACATATTTTTTATATCAATCAAATGGAGCTGATTATTCTATTTATTTTATTCCACTTCATAAAATCTTTTTGCCAAAATATCTCCATAAATGCCAAATGGAATATATATATAAAATTGGAGGAGCAAAGCAGTTAACAACACCCATGACGTCATTCACGCATCCCATGATGTCATTCATGCATATGAATACATTTGAGAATACAAACATTTTAGTGTCGTGTGCAAAAGTGCAGCCATGACTTTAAGGCAAAGGAATGGTTAAAAAAGTAGTTCCGTCAAAACTGATATCATCACTAGTGATGATATGACTTTTTGATATCATCACTAGTTACGATATTCACTGTGACAAAAATTCAAAATTAATTCACTGTGAAATCCCTGTATTTCACTGTCATAGGAATATAATGAATATTTAAAACACAGCACAGAAGGAATCATATCTGTTCAGAAAATTTTATGATTAGAAAACTGAAATTTTACTCTCTTTTTTTCAAGCATAACTTCAAATGCTTTACCTTGCAATAAATAATTTGTAATGAGTGAATGATAATTTTGTATAAATATTTTCAAATGAGTAAGAAATCAAAGTTTGTTGTATAGTCCTATCTCTTTAACCCATTTACTAAACGCCAATTTTTTTACTGTCCCAAATTATAAGATTCTACAGAAGACATTAAAAAATTTGATGAAATTGAAATGATTATCTTCTGTTAAGGCAGAAAATATTGTGGGAAAAGAAGAAATTGCTCATTAAGAGCAATTTCCCCTTTTCCCACAATGTTCTCAAGAGTGGTCTGCAACAAACTGGTCAAAGGTTGTTATTGTTTGGAATTGGGTTAAGTAAAGAAAGAATTAAATCAATGCTGACAGTCTCAATAAATCTTCATGGCCAAGACACTATTCCATAGCCCAGCACTTGTATATTACCAATGAAGCATAAGAAGGTGAACTGTGGCTGTGATGTAACAGGAAAATAATCTGACACTTTTTCCTCATTACAGTGACTGGAGCGGTAAATGTAGTCCTCCTGTCTTGATTGCACGCAGCGGTTTAGCCTCGAACTCTCTGGACGATGTGTCTACACTTGGAAACATTTCACCCAGGAAGCCATTTATAGGTAAGTTACAAATTTGTCGATTTCTAATGGCTCATTTTGATGACCATGTTGTAGAAGGTTTTATGATGGCTTCATTGAATCCATCGTAATAGGAGGAGAAATTGCTTGTGGCAAGCAATTTCTCCTTTTATCACCATGGTTTTAATCCATGATATTACAGAAAGTGTTATTTTTGAGCTTTTTTTTACCATCTGTTACACAACATTAAGTACAACTAGGATATGGCTCAAAAACTCATAAGAGAGAATGGGTTGAAAATTATTATTCAAAAATAAAATTATCAATAATTTGGGCCAATTTCTATGTGTGATTAAGGTGGCAGGTCTTACGACTTGGGCATCTCAGGTTCGAGCCCTACTGGTACCTCTGGTTTTGTGGGAATGTCCTTGGGCAAGACACTTTAGAGCCCTAGACTAGAACTGGTGAATCCAGGAAAACCTCAACATTACTGAAAAATTGATGAAATGGCATTAAACCCTATTTAGACACACAAAAAACAAACAGATGTTTTCAATTCTTGGAAATTGCTAACTGCAATTGTTATGAATTAAATCCGTCACACTATCTAATCTGTGAAGAATGGTTTATTGCACTTTCCTGATTGAAAATATTTGATGAGTGATTTTAATGACTTTGATTAATTAATTAATTTTACAGGTGGATCTCCTGCCAATACAGATGATGAGGAGCTAGACCTACTTTACGATCAACAGTTAAATTGTTATTATGACCCCAAAACATGCACCTATTATGAGTTGAGTTGAGAATTTACGCCCAGGGCTCTCTATCATCTGGAAACAGGCAGTGTTCAGCTGTAGTATTATCTGTTTGTGGCATTTAGACTTGCTCACCTTTTGTTCTTTGTACCCAATTAGAATGAGAAATACAGTCAGTTTTGTTTGAAACAAACAATAGGTGGCGAGAAGATTATTGGTGTATAATATAACTTGATGCTCTAACAATACAGACGCCAGTCATTTAGAGATCTCTAGAAAGATGTAGATTAATATTTATTTGGTCCCTGTAATGTGGGTTAAAATCTTGGTGACGGCATTTGTGGTCTTTTGGGAGGTAGTCTTGGCTGACTTACGGATTGCCAATGATTCTACCTGGCTTGATCAGCCCTTGTTTGGGAGGTAGTCTTGGCTGACTTAAGGATTGCCAATGATTCTACCTGGCTTGATCAGCCCTTGTTTGGGAGGTAGTCTTGGCTGACTTACGGATTGCCAATGATTCTACCTGGCTTGATCAGCCCTTGTTTGGGAGGTAGTCTTGGCTGACTTACGGATTGCCAATGATTCTACCTGGCTTGATCAGCCCTTGTTTGGGAGGTAGTCTTGGCTGACTTAAGGATTGCCAATGATTCTACCTGGCTTGATCAGCCCTTGTTTGGGAGGTAGTCTTGGCTGACTTAAGGATTGCCAATGATTCTACCTGGCTTGATCAGCCCTTGTTGACTTTCAATTTTGTCTTCCTCCATCAGTATAAGCTGGACATTGCAATATTACTAAAATATTGTTGATGCCATGTAAAAACCACATGAGTCAATACATAGTGGTTTTTGGAAAAAATTATGTTTTCCTTCCTTAAACAATTTTCTTTCCTATTGGAGAGGTAACTTCTAATTTTTTTTTTATTTCTACACACTCATTCGACTTTAGGGTTTCACTAAACATCTTGTGCTGAGAAATAGCGTTTCACTTAACATCTTGTGCTAAAAACATGGAGTCAAAACAACATTTCTCTCTTATTTGGAAAAAACAATATACCAAAGTAACACTTCAGGGGAAGCATCTCTTGTATGACAATATTATAACTTTATCTAAGATACTATCCAAGTATATCAGTTTTAACTTGCACAAATATTTTCATTAAGCTATTGAGTAAAGGGCTGGCTACCCAGTAAGTTAAACCATGTTGTTTGGAATGTTGGTAAATCTTATTTGGTATAGATGGCATTTAAAGAACTTCTCTCTCACTTGATCTGCATTTTATTTTATTCAATCAAGTTTTGCTAACCCTGCTTTATCTGGGAGCATCTGTTTATAAATGATATACCGTGGATAATATTGTAATGAAAAGAAATATAAAAACGGGATGTAGTTACAGTATTTTCCAAATCCTTGTTAGTTTGATTAATAAAACGAAAATACCTACAATTCTTTTGTAAATATTGGAAAAACATTCCAAATGAAAACTTGAGACTTCATTTTACATGAAAATGTTTATGACAACTTTTCTTCAAATTGAGTTGAAACCCATGTGTTTAAATATTTTCAACAAGATCTGACTGATCAATACTAGTTTGTCAGATAATGAAGCATTATCACAACTTGGTAATGTATCTATCTGTGATCACTGTAAATAGTTATTTAATGAATGTGTGTGTGTTAATGAGTTAATTAATTTGTACCGGGTTGTTCATAATCTGTACAGATGGGCTACTTTCAACCAAATAGAAAAAGTTCTAAGCCTCCCATTTTATGTGTATTATTTTTACCCTATAGATCTGTACACTAAGCTACATGTGGACTGGAATAATATTTTCCTAAATAGCCTTTTGATTCTCTTTTAGATAAATCAAGAGATCAATGCAAAACTTTTTGTAAAGGAGACTTGTGTTGGACCCTGTTACAATATTTGTTTTTCTGACTTAGCTCAGAGTGATTTTTACACATTGTAATATTGTGTAGGGCTTTCCTTCTAAACATTGTTTTCAAAGCTCTTGCAATGAACTATTAAATTAAAGAATCTGTTTTTGGTTCGTTTGATTATTTATATTCCTCATAGTAGACACTTGTGACCACATGAAGACTCAGAGAGACGACCGCAAAACTCTGATACCTCTTCACACCCCTATCCCAAAATATTTATATATATCATTCTTTCATGTAATGAACCATACATTATATGACCGCAAAACTCCGATACCTCTTCACACCCCTATCCCAAAATATTTATATATATCATTCTTTCATGTAATGAACCATACATTATATGACCGCAAAACTCCGATACCTCTTCACACCCCTATCCCAAAATATTTATATATCATTCTTTCATGTAATGAACCATACATTATATGACAAAACTCCGATACCTCTTCACACCCCTATCCCAAAATATTTATATATATCATTCTTTCATGTAATGAACCATACATTATATGACCGCAAAACTCCGATACCTCTTCACACCCCTATCCCAAAATATTTATATATCATTCTTTCATGTAATAAACCATACATTATATGACCCAAAAACTCCGATACCTCTTCACACCCCTATCCCAAAATATTTATATATATCATTCTTTCATGTAATGAACCATACATTATATGACCGCAAAACTCGGATACCTCTTCACACCCCTATCCCAAAATATTTATATATCATTCTTTCATGTAATGAACCATACATTATATGACCGCAAAACTCCGATACCTCTTCACACCCCTATCCCAAAATATTTATATACATCGTTCTTTCATGTAATGAGCCATACATTATATGACCGCAAAACTCCGATACCTCTTCACACCCCTATCCCAAAATATTTATATATATCATTCTTTCATGTAATGAACCATACATTATATGACCGCAAAACTCCGATACCTCTTCACACCCCTATCCCAAAATATTTATATATATCATTCTTTCATGTAATGAACCATACATTATATGACCGCAAAACTCCGATACCTCTTCACACCCCTATCCCAAAATATTTATATATATCATTCTTTCATGTAATGAACCATACATTATATGACCGCAAAACTCCAATACCTCTTCACACCCCTATCCCAAAATATTTATATATATTATTTTTTCATGTAATGAACCATACATTATACACTGCAGCTCCTTTATTACGCGATCCATTATATCGCGATATTCATTATAACGCGGGTCTCCTATGGCTCCAATATTTCAAACACATTAGCCTTAAACAATAGCCTAAACCTCCCCCTTTCTGCAAAATGACGCGGTCGGCATCCTAAATAGAAAGTCTTTACATGATATCAAAATGAACCTTTTATTCAAGGCAAAATTGAATATCATATTTATTTTGTTTAAGAATTCTTAGTATAGATGTACTTTACTACAAACTTCATCACAATGATAAATATGTATTTATGTCAAGTTGATCAATAATGCCAAGTCTCACAAATTGAAATTATAATTATTTTTCAATTGCAAGTTTCATTTCCATCTATCAAATTTAACAAAACTAAATGACATAAAAGGTTTTCAAATTTGATATCTTCATAGATATAACTTTTTTGTTTTAAATCGTCAAAGAAAACATTGCAAATATCTGAGTATATACTTATAATGACAAAGATTTTCTTAATCTTTATGTGGAGTAAATTAAACTAAAATAGGCTTACCATTAGTTCTTAATGAAAACTTCAACGAATGACATACACCCTGTTCCTGTTTGAGTGAAAATCATCTTGACAAAAGGAAGTCTAGAATATGCAACTTCAGCTTCGAAAACGACTCCTTTAGTCATCAGCAACACAGCTTTTATAGATATGTATGGAGTAATGTGTGGATTCACCACCTATATATTGAGGGTTCAATGCAAGAATATAGCATCCCCTCACTTTTGTGTAGGAGCTGATATTGCCTTCCATTGCAACCTTGATACTGCCTTATGGAAGATCAGTGGAACTTCCACATACTTGCAGCTTTGGTGTATACACAAAGCCTGGATCGAATTGGCCAAGTGTCGGTAACTGCCCATGTATGTCTTTGTGACATTTGTGACTTCGGGACGAAATCAGAAGAAAGATAGGAGAAAAGTGACAGTAATAGGGTTTATGTATAAACACAGTCTCGCTGTGGAAGCCGGCTTTGATGGGTGATTCGGTAGAGTGGTTGGCTTTCTCTCAAAGTTAAGCAACGTACAAGCGGTTAGTACCTGGATGGGTGACCCGCGATGGCTTTACTCAAAGAGGGACCCGATACACGTTACAAAAGCATTGCAACACAAAGGCAATATCGAATGAGAAATCCATGTTTCAATGGCTTTTTCTAGATAATGTATTCATAATCATTTCATGTTTATTAATTAGAATCAACTGTTATGTTTCTTGGCTATGTATTCATAATCATTTCATGTTTATTAATTAGAATCAACTGTTATGTTTCTTGGCCATGTATTCATAATCATTTAATGTTAATTCATTACAATCAACTCTACATAGGTTTCTTGACCAGTTTTTCAACATGTTTGTTATATGACTGGCCTGCATCGACAAAAAAATGAAACTCAAGCTTTTTATACATTTTGTCTGATATCTATAATAAGAATCATTCCTCGCCAGGACTTACTTTTTAGAATTAATACAAAACATTGAGACAATGATGGAGACAATGTTCACAATACAGAAATAATTTATTGTTTACATCATTTTCATCCATCACCAAGGTGACTTGCAGGAACAGATGCAGTTGAGAAACAATAATAGATTTGCTATAAAACCATTGTGATGAATAAGTTCTCCTTCAGTCACCATTTCAAATGGCTTGACCCATTACCAAACAACAACGACATTTGACCAGTTTGTTGCAGACAACTCTGGAAAACACTGTGGGAAAGGGGTAAATTGCTCTCAAAGAGCAATTTCTCCTTTTCCCACAATGTTTCCTGCCCTATCAAACGATTATTTTTCAATTTAATCACAATTTGAAATGTCGTCTGCAAAACCTTTCAATTTGGGACAGTTGAAAATTTGGCATTTGGTAAAGGGTAAATCAGTAAAGCCCAAAGACCTTTTAACATCCTGTATTTAAGGTTATTTAAACAAATCAGTTTTTGTGTAACCGAGACATTTCAAATAAATACATGTACACCAATCTCATATGCAGTGATCTCCCTTTTTGGTAAGTAAGAAGATTGTGCTGCAGAGTAGCAAAGGGAAGTAATCCAACACAGAGTTTGCATGTACACAAGATAAAGGTTTTATACAAGAAACAAAGAAAACTTTTTGTGTGTACTAATGAGAATTATCTAAATAAGACATTTGGAATGAGTTCCCACTGTATAGAGCTTGCATAGGAAATAAGACAGCTTAGCAAGTGGTGTAATTGTTGAACGTGGGCCATTTGTACTGAGGGTCCCAGGTTCCTTCCCTATCAGATGAGGTAAAAGTTGGCGGGACTACCCAACAAATTGGCACGAGTACAGGTATCCAGAAGCAGTCATCAAGAGTGGATTTAATAACTATCAAGCTTCCGTCACAATCAATATAAAATAGATAAGTTGAAACTAAAGTAAAGCTTAGCAAGTGAACTAATTGTACTCCTACAATTCAACATCCGACAGACATTTGGTAGATTCTATAATTAAATACATGTACTAACTTGTGTTAAGCAGCCACCCTTTTAAGCAGCCAACCTGCCTTAAACAACCACTAAAGAAAATCCCATTGTTAGATTTATAGTGTACATCAATTTGTGATTAGCAGCCAACCTGTCTTAAACAGCCAACTTACTCTGTCCCGTAGGCTGGCCTCTTAACACAAGTTTGACTGTAGTTAAAAGCAGCTTGTTCACACAAGTGAGGAAACTTGGAAATTAAAGTCAATTCCTTTAAAACTGTTTGAGGAGCTGTCAGACTTCCCAATACTCTGAGAGCCCCAGTAGGACCAAACTGAACACTTTCTTCTTTGTCTATGTAAAAATCTGTCAGACCAAAGAAGGTCTCTGTCAGACCTCAGGGATTTCAGTCATTCAAGGGCCTAGGGCCTACGGAGTTTCAAGAAGTCTGAGCTTGACTAATGTATAAGATACCCTGTAGAATATCATAGGAATTAATATAAGTTTGTATTCAACTATTTAGATTCTGTATACAAGGGAAGCATGTGTATTTAGAGCCATAAGCATAACACTGGTTTTAAGATGCTTCGCATATCGACTGTATATACTTTGATAAATTGACACCATCTGAATTAAATTTGCACTCAGAAACTATTTTTCATTAAATATTTCGAAATCCATAACTGTATTGTTCAACAGTGTTTTATCGAACTTGGAAAATGTCTCATCTAGAACAAGTACTGTAGCTTTAAAGGTGCTTGTTCATAAATGTGAGGAAATTTGGCAGTTAGAATTGATTTTTTCAAAAACTGAACAATAACTACAACAGTTATGACATACACTAAAGAATAGTCATTGGAAGCTAAATTGGATTGTTTATACTATATTTAAGTGTGTATACAGTGAATGACCATGCATTTTAATCACATTGCTTTTGAGATATACTGCATACAAAGTGTACATACCTAGACAAGGTAAATTGACACTTCCTGAATAAATAATGCTTTCAATAGCTTACTTTAAATGTTTATCAAACAAATATACAAAGAATGTATAGTTCAACGACATTTCATTTCAACATGCAAACTGTCCCTTCAGTGAACACACACCTTTAAAAGTCTACATTATAGAAATCGCTATGAGTCTCCATGACTATCCCTTCTTATTGTCTGGATCAATATCATCATCCTTGGCTGTTTCTGTCTCTTTGACACTCTCTGGCTCTGTCACGTCTTCCTGTACCGTCCTACTCATTTCTAGAGGCGACCTCACAACAAACTGTCTCCCCGATTCACCAGGTGCCACCTTTTTATAGTCTGTGTCCGATTTCCTGACATATCGTATCTCACGAGATTTTTTTTGTGACTTATCAGGGGTAGGCTGTGGTTGACTGTCACTTGGTGAAATCTGTCTATCTTTATCACTCGGAAAGTCATAATGTATTTTATAGCCAAACATGTTTTTCTCTTGCCGCTCCTCCTCAGGAATTGATTTCAGAAAAAAATCATCTGCTCCTTTCAGTCTATCCATACTCAAACTTCCGTTGATCAGCTGTATGTCACCCTCCTCATCATCTGCCTCCAGTAAAGCTCTCTCCTCCTCAGCCTCTAATTGCTCGTTAATATCCCTAGATAAACTGTCAACGATGGAGTCGGGTGGAATTAGGGCTGCTGCTACCCAGCGCTGTTCTGCGCTCAAAAAGTTGAAAGTTGGTACAGCCTTTTCCTGCAATGTTTGTAAACGGTTTATTCAGAATCATTGTGCTATTGCCTCTGTCTGCAGATGTGTTCAACTCATTACCAAAAATAATGACATTTGACCAGTTTGTTGCAGACGACTCTTGAAAACATTGATGGAAAAGGAGAAATTGCTCTTAACAAGCAATTTCTTCATTTCCCACAATATTTTCAGCATTATCAGAAGATTATTTTATTTCATCACATTTTGAAATGTCATCTGCAAACTCTTTCAATTTGGGACAGTCGAAAGTTTGATGTTTGGTAAAGGGTTAAGTCTTAAGGCATTTTCTTTTGCTCAATGTAAGATGAAAGTATTGAAACAAGAGTTTTTAAAAACCATTCTGTCAAGGCTCTTGTTGATATCTTGGGAAACAAGTATAGATCTGAATGAAATGTATTGTCTTAACCCCTTTTTTCTTATTACACAAGTGTAGATCTGAATAAAATGTATTGTCTTAACCCCTTTTTTCCTTATTACACAAGTATAGATCTGAATGAAATGTATTGTCTTAACCCCTTTTTTCCTTATTACACAAGTATAGATCTGAATGAAATATATTGTCTTAACCCCTTTTTTTCTTATTACACAAGTATAGATCTGAATGAAATGTATTGTCTTAACCCCTTTTTCCTTATTACACAAGTATAGATCTGAATGAAATGTATTGTCTTAACCCCTTTTTTCTTATTACACAAGTATAGATCTGAATGAAATGTATTGTCTTAACCCCTTTTTTCTTATTACACAAGTATAGATCTGAATGAAATGTATTGTCTTAACCCCTTTTTTCTTATTACACAAGTATAGATCTGAATGAAATGTATTGTCTTAACCCCTTTTTCCTTATTACACAAGTATAGATCTGAATGAAATGTATTGTCTTAACCCCTTTTTTCTTATTACACAAGTATAGATCTGAATGAAATGTATTGTGTTAACCCCTTTTTTCTTATTACACAAGTATAGATCTGAATGAAATGTATTGTGTAAACCCCTTTTTCTTTATTACACAGGTATAGATCTGAATGAAATGTATTGTCTTAACCCCTTTTTCCTTATTACACAAGTATAGATCTGAATGAAATGTATTGTCTTAACCCCTTTTTCCTTATTACACAAGTATAGATCTGAATTAAGTGTATTGTCTTAACCCCTTTTTTTCTTATTACACAAGTATAGATCTGAATGAAATGTATTGTCTTAACCCCTTTTTTCTTATTACACAAGTATAGATCTGAATGAAATGTATTGTCTTAACCCCTTTTTTCCTTATTACACAAGTATAGATCTGAATGAAATGTATTGTCTTAACCCCTTTTTTCCTTATTACACAAGTATAGATCTGAATGAAATATATTGTCTTAACCCCTTTTTTTCTTATTACACAAGTATAGATCTGAATGAAATGTATTGTCTTAACCCCTTTTTCCTTATTACACAAGTATAGATCTGAATGAAATGTATTGTCTTAACCCCTTTTTTCCTTATTACACAAGTATAGATCTGAATGAAATGTATTGTATTAACCCCTTTTTTCTTATTACACAAGTGTAGATCTGAATGAAATGTATTGTCTTAACCCCTTTTTTTCTTATTACACAAAGTATAGATCTGAATGAAATGTATTGTCTTAACCCCTTTTTTCCTTATTACACAAGTATAGATCTGAATGAAATGTATTGTATTAACCCCTTTTTTCTTATTACACAAGTATAGATCTGAATGAAATGTATTGTCTTAACCCCTTTTTTTCTTATTACACAAGTATAGATCTGAATGAAATGTATTGTCTTAACCCCTTTTTTTCTTATTACACAAGTATAGATCTGAATGAAATGTATTGTGTTAACCCCTTTTTCTTTATTACACAAGTATAGATCTGAATGAAATGTATTGTGTTAACCCCTTTTTCTTTATTACACAAGTATAGACCTGAATGAAATGTATTGTCTTAACCCCTTTTTTTCTTATTACACAAGTATAGACCTGAATGAAATGTATTGTGTTAACCCCTTTTTCCTTATTACACAAGTATAGATCTGAATGAAATGTATTGTGTTAACCCCTTTTTCCTTATTACACAAGTATAGATCTGAATGAAATGTATTGTCTTAACCCCCTTTTTTTCTTATTACACAAGTATAGATCTGAATGAAATGTATTGTCTTAACCCCTTTTTTTCTTATTACACAAGTATGAATGAAATGTATTGTCTTAACCCCTTTTTTTCTTATTACACAAGTATAGATCTGAATGAAATGTATTGTCTTAACCCCTTTTTCCTTATTACACAAGTATAGATCTGAATTAAGTGTATTGTCTTAACCCCTTTTTTCCTTATTACACAAGTATAGATCTGAATGAAATGTATTGTCTTAACCCCTTTTTTCCTTATTACACAAGTATAGATCTGAATGAAATGTATTGTCTTAACCCCTTTTTCCTTATAACACAAGTATAGATCTGAATGAAATGTATTGTGTTAACCCCTTTTTTCCTTATTACACAAGTATAGATCTGAATGAAATGTATTGTCCTAACCCCTTTTTCCTTATTACACAAGTATAGATCTGAATGAACTGTATTGTCTTAACCCCTTTTTCCTTATTACACAAGTATAGATCTGAATTAAGTGTATTGTCTTAACCCCTTTTTTCCTTATTACACAAGTATAGATCTGAATGAAATGTATTGTCTTAACCCCTTTTTCCTTATAACACAAGTATAGATCTGAATGAAATGTATTGTGTTAACCCCTTTTTTCCTTATTACACAAGTATAGATCTGAATGAAATGTATTGTCCTAACCCCTTTTTCCTTATTACACAAGTATAGATCTGAATGAAATGTATTGTGTTAACCCCTTTTTCCTTATTACACAAGTATAGATCTGAATTAAGTGTATTGTCTTAACCCCTTTTTTCCTTATTACTCAAGTATAGATCTGAATGAAATGTATTGTCTTAACCCCTTTTTCCTTATTACACAAGTATAGATCTGAATGAAATGTATTGTCTTAACCCCTTTTTCCTTATTACACAAGTATAGATCTGAATGAAATGTATTGTCTTAACTTCTTTTTTCCTTATTACACAAGTATAGATCTGAATGAAATGTATTGTCTTAACCCCTTTTTCCTTATTACACCTCATTGTTAAAATAATCCTGCTATGGACTTTGGAAAACACCGTGATGAAAGGACAAATTGCTGATAATGAGCAATTCGCCCTTTTGTTAAAGTGATTTATATTCAATACTATATAGAAAAAAAATTAGTACATGTTATTTTTTGTAGTCCCCAAATGTGGGGTTTGGATTAGACTTTAAAATTAACTTACTGTTGGCAAGACTTCAAAATTAATTCTGTTCTCCCTTAGATATTTGATAACATCTTTACTTATTGTCTGATTGTTCATACCAGTGCCTATTATCAGGATATCTGAAGAGAAATTAATAAGGAAAATAACCTTTATAACTCATTCTCAATTAAGGACTTTGGTGATTCATCATGAGCAACATCCGTTTAAAATTTTGATAATAAAAATTGAATTAATCTTTAAATTTATGTAGAATTCTTTTTATGTTCATACTATTTATTATTCTCTCTAGAACTGATTATGTGATTCTGAATATTGACCAAAAAAAAGCTTGAATAACTGACTTTAGGAGAACATTTATTGATTTTGTTGATATGAAACCTGGTTACTCTTGTACAAATGGGTTTCCACTTGTTCCCTCATTAGGACTTTGGTTACTGGTCCAAAAATCAACAGCAGACAAAAATGATGAGTATGAAACTAGTATCATCATCATTAGCTATTTTCATATCACTATCGTTTCTAAAGATTGCTTTTACAACAGTTACCACTTTGAAGATTATATGTAGAAGAAAGAGCCAACAAAATTAACCTTAAATTCTTACCTAATTTGGGATGAATAGCTTTAAAAAGCGAAAGTGACTCCTCATTTATTTCAGTTACATGCTGCACCTGAAAAAAGAATTGTTCCATAATTGAACCTAATGCTGGCCTTCATAGCCTATCAATTGAGTATCAGTCAGCTTCATAGACCTTGGAACTTGAGAAGACTTTATGACAAAAAAAACATACATAGGTATAATGCAAGACTTTCTCAAGTCCCCAATATTAGTGCGCTTATTTCTATAGTCTAGTATTTTTGTTTGAAAAAATTCAAAAACACATTTTTTGTCAAAACATTATACATGTATTTCTTTTTTTTTTTTACTCTAGTATAAAACACTCATGTAATAAAGGTGAGAAAACATGCAGCCATACTGGGACTCGAACCCGGAACCTCCGCAAACCATGCAAAAGCTCTACAGACTGAGCTATCCGGCCCGCTTACACAGTTTTCTCTACCTTCATAAATATGCATACTCCCCACAGAATTGCAATTTGTCTGGAAACCGCCTTTGTTTGTGTAACGGATCGGCTAGTATCTATCACTGTAGCTCTCAAGGGTCATTTACGTTGGATAGCTCAGTCGGTACAGCGATGGCACGGTTTGCAAAGGTCCTGGTTTGGATGCTTTCTCATCTAGGTTACATTAGCATAAGAAAACAGTGGCTGGCAGAAGTCTGTTGACCTTTTGGAACATAGGTTGTGAGATCAAAAATCGTGTGAGTAATGCTTATGTATGAAGGAAGCAGAGTCAAGGGATTGGAGTTGTGGCATAAAATCTAATAAGCAGTTGTTCCTTTCATCCTAATGAATTCTACCACAAAGATCAATTTAAATCCTTTATACTATAATACTAGAAAAATATGATCTGCTGTTTTCAATCTAAATTGGTTACAAAACCTGACTCCAATCTATGTCCATTAAATGCAATCGTGTGACTGGTTCAAGAGTTAACCCATTACCAAACAATAACGACATTTAACCATTTTGATGCAGACGACTCAATTTCTATTTTTCCCACAATATTTTCTACCCTATCAGAAGATTATTTTCCAATCTAATCACATTTAGAAATGTCGTCTGCAAACTCTTTCAATTTAGGACAGTCGAATATTTGGCGTTTGGTAAAGGGTTAAAAAAAGATTTTTTATAAAGAAAAATATATACCTTCCAATTAACAAAGCTTCTTGGGAAGAATACAACTGATCCCAGTATCTGTATGCCCGTACTCAATGTGAACCCATCCGAACTGTACTTGTTTATATAGAGATGGGGATGCTCCGTATCGATATCATTCAGAAAATTGAGATGTGTCCCCTTTGGTACGTCCCCCAGATCTCGATCGTCATCATAACTTGAGTGAGCTGTTCGTTGAATATCTCTGAAAATGTACAACACAGGAACATGTATTTCAATTAAGTTTTGTAAGGGCTGTTTGTAGATAACGCCCTGTATAATAAACTGGACAGAAAGGCTTTAATAAAAAGATTGGGAAAAATTACCAAAAGTGTAATAGTGACAAACATATAAAAGAAATATGAAGATGTTACAAGGAAAAGCCATGGATATTTTCCCTTTTCATAAAAGACTAACTTTTTTGTCTTGCACTTTACCTTAGAGGCTTTTTGAATAAAATATTAAGAGTTCTTTATAAGGGGGCATATTTCTGACTTATACATTTAGCATTTTCAAAAGTATCTGGTGAATTCCTAGGCTATTATCCATTTTACACACAACCAATTTCTGAAAAATATCCTGGGGTGAAAAGCTAACTGCCAGGAAACCCCTTCTCTCAGAAAGAATTGTGCATAGAGCATGTAAAGGCAGATACCCTAGCTTCCCAATGCTGCATTCTTTTTCATATGTATTTGTTAGTATAGCTGGAAGTAAGAGCTGATGTATTTAACTGTCAAACATATCTTTTCAGCTAATATTAAGGCAGTCATTAAATCAATATAAATGTTGCAGGTGTTTGTGTAATGTATACATATTCATAAGGCGTCGCCCTCATTGCATCTCTTTAAAAATATGTATACCTGTTTTCTCTTGTACTCTGTGATTATCAATGTCCAGTTTCAATATTGTCTTACCCACATCGAATACACACCAGTATGTTTGTTTTTAAAAAAAGAATTTCATTAAGGTCTTTGCTCTGCACCAAGTTCTTTTACAGGTCACAGTCTATGCTCAGCGCAGGTGGTGGTTGGAGCCTTGTCATCGTCACAAGGTGTTGCTCAAACTAAAGGGCCAACTAAAGGGCCAACTAAAGAAGCTGTTCCCACTGTTAACATCCAAACATGTCTCACTGCCAGCCCGGGGTAGGGTATTTGTTGCTTGCGATCGCTCTGCGCTACTACACGGGAGCGAGACCTGGGCTGCTACAGCTGCTGACTTACAGAGACTCGGCAGGAACAATTAAGCCATGGTTGGCTGGATCTGTGAAGCCAAACCAAATGATGTCACCAGTTCAAACACTCTTGATGCCAAATTTGGGACATCGGAAACAACATCTGCCTCACCCTGCAGCCATCTATTCCTGCATCTACCATGGTTTGGGCAGGAATAGTGCTTGTCTATCACCATTAACCTAATCACGAAATGGCCATTCTTAGTGCAAAGACGAAGAAGACCCAGAAAGTCCTTGTCAGACTGCAGTCCTGGTTGGACTGCATTGTTTCGGACAGGAAAGAATACAACCTTGTCAGTGTCAGCCCAATCGACAGAACTGATTGGAGATTGGGTAGTAGAAAATCTAGCCGCCTGCTGCCAACCCCAGTGACTGGGACTCCCGCAACAAGTTACAAATAAGATCAGGATTAAGTAAGTCTTTTTGCCCATGTGAACATATTTGTTCAGTGGCCAAAGGTGAATCATTCGTGTTCCTTTCTTTTCATTCATTGAAGATGGAGAAAATGCTTAACCAAAAATGAAATATTGGGTAAAAAGACATGCATGTCAAATTGACAATGATACTTCCACTTATGTAATTTTGATATCCAGAACTAAAGGATATCCGGTTATTATGCTTGTTCAATTAAGATTCAAGTGCTGTGAAGATATAAAAGGAGTCAGAGCCATTAAAACATGTACCATGTTGTTAAAATCATTAAAATATTGCCCTTTCATACACACCTGTAAAGTAAAGAACGAACTCCCGTAAGGATTGGAGTAAACTTTCTCCTTAACGACATTACTTAACCTTCGTGCTACCCGTACTTTGATTAACAAAACGCCGACTTGTTTGTTCTTCAGAAGACGCCGACAAAGCCATGAATGAAATAACCGAACAAAATGTTGTCGCGCCATGCACTTATTTACATATGTTAACAGATGATCTGCACCTTTGAGTGCATTATGTTCAGTGCGAATATTGTAACTGGTTCTCAAAAGTAACGTATCATTTGTAAAAGAACAAAGTTCTGTCTATCTCAGACATTCGGGATTGCTCCAGATTTTATATGAAATCATAAACATTTTAGTCTCTGATGAAACTACAGTGTATTTTGTGAAAAGGAGAAATGCAGTCATATTTATAAACAGCTGTTCGATACCAAAACTTTATAAGCATGTCGCTGTGGCCACATGAATAAGTTAAATTCGATAAAAAAAACATCGATAAATGCAACAAGCAGTTAGATTAACCCGTTTCCATTTTTTGACTGGTCCATATTGAAAGAAACAGCAGACGACAGCTGTTCGATACCAAAACTTTATAAGCATGTCGCTGTGGCCACATGAATAAGTTAAATTCGATAAAAAAAAACATCGATAAATGCAACAAGCAGTTAGATTAACCCGTTTCCATTTTTTGACTGGTCCATATTGAAAGAAACAGCAGACGACAAGCAGCAGCACAAAATACACTTCCATGATGTTTTATCGTATATGTCATTGTGACAAAAGCATAAAGTGTTCATGACGGGTATTTCATAATTTTGTGTAGATCGTTTCTAAACTTTGGCCGTAACAGACGCGTCGAAGTGCAGTATTGCGGATTAACCCTTTACCAACGCCGGTTTTCGACTGTCCTAAATTGAAAGAGTTTGCAAACGACAATTGAAAATGTGATGAATTTGGAAAATAATCTTCTGATAGGGCAGAAAACATTGTTGGAAAAGGAGAAATTGCTCGTCACGAGCAATTTCTCCTTTTCCCTCAATGTTTTCAAGAGTCCTGAGAGTCGTCTGCAACAAAGTGGTCAAATGTCGTTATTGTTTGGTAATGGGTTAAACACCAGAGACAAAGATAACATAGATACATTATCTTTGTCTCTGTAAATACATTAAGATTTTGGTAATTTTGATATGAAAAGTATTCTATGAATAAATAAGTGTCAACTATTTATTTCGGGATCTTTATTTCCATCGACAATGACCTAGATCTGAAATCAACAATGATGATAATTAGAGAACTATAAACCAAAAACCTAATTAACAGGTCTTTGTATAAACTATAAGATACTGCTTAGAGAAATGATGCTATACTATCCTTTAATGAATACGATTACATCAAAGATCTATTCAGCTAGAGAAAAGTAGATTACTTATACACTTTTCTCCTCCTTTCATAGCCCTATAGCGGAGATATAGCACATTTTCGTTGCAGATTTAGAAATATAAACCGTCAAATTTTAACCACAAGCAATGTGCGTCATGCGACACAAACAAGGTGCGTCATGCGACACAAACAAGGTGCGTCATGCGACACAAACAATGTGCGTCATGCGACACAAACAAGGTGCGTCATGCGACACAAACAAGGTGCGTCATGCGACACAAACAAGGTGCGTCATGCGACACAAACAATGTGCGTCATGCGACACAAACAAGGTGCGTCATGCGACACAAACAAGGTGCGTCATGCGACACAAACAATGTGCGTCATGCGACACAAACAAGGTGCGTCATGCGACACAAACAATGTGCGTCATGCGACACAAACAAGGTGCGTCATGCGACACAAACAAGGTGCGTCATGCGACACAAACAAGGTGCGTCCGAGAGCAACCCAGTAATATTTACAAACCAAGTTTTCCAATCAACGAAGGTCTTATCCTCGTTTCACTATTATTCACTGAAAACAGAGGTTATTAGCATCTTTAAAATATAAATATTGAGCATGGTCATTTATTCAGTGATGATGAATGTTTAAACAGAGACATAGATAACATGGCATCTATCTTTATGATTTAAGACATATTTTTAGCATTAGATGCCCACACAACACTTAATGTGAGCTAGTCTTTAAGGGTTTTAATGCCAAACACTTACCTATTAATGTGAACGAGAAACAACGGTTTTTTTATCATTAAACTCGGAAATATCACCTAACATTTATTTTTACCTCTCTATGGATGTTGATCTATATTTCTTGACTCTTAGTTCAGCAGTTTTAATGTAGAACTACTTATCTGTTATTATGTATTCCGACGAGAAAAGGATCAAGAAAATATCTGACTTTCTGACACCTTTTATATAAATGTTTACAACAATTCGACAATACATACTTTAAACCTAATTGGTTTTTTGGCAAGACCTCAATGTTTTATTAGTACGATCACTTAAGTTGAAATCATGGAATTCCTCTATGCGCGGGTTCAAATCACAGTGCACGTAAATTTCAACATTAACGAGAAATGAGGTCATAACTAATTAATGAAATGCCCATGTTTCATTGTTTCTACCCATTAAGTTAGCGGTCTCCCTAAACCCAACATGGGCCAGCTATTGCAATATAACTGAAAAATTGAAGAATCCCAAATTAGATGAAATTGTACAATAAAACAATGTCAAAGGTTATTGCAAGACTAAAGCAAGTCATTTCGCCTTGTACTAGAGTTTCTATAATCTTGCAATGAACTCTCGATATGCGATTAACCACACCTTGTAGATGGATGGGTTAAGTTTGACAGAACGCCATTTTCATCAGTATTACAATCATATTGCAGCGTTAAGCACACATATCCACAAAGAAATAATAGTACTACACTGTGTCCTCGTTGTTCGTCGGTAACCAACCAAGTATCACCCAGAAGACGTTACGACATCGTATCAAATAACCACGCCCCTAATATTTCCTCTAAAGAACTGAACATCATTCTTTCCTCTAAAGAACTGAACATCATTCTTTCCAAGCCACTGGTTGTTTTCCACATACACAATATTAGAGATGGATGCATCATTTGGCATTGATTTCAGAAGATATCAGAAAGAACATTGGTCGAACTCTGCGTTCCAAGTCGGACCCGTTATCGGTTGACATAACATGTCTCAAAAAAATAGCCAATGATAGGGGACCAGCAGGGTACCATTTAGGGCTAAGAACTTGCGTAAGTTTAAACGTACAGTCCTTCCTATTGCAATATTGAACTTAGCAATATTGCAAAGTAACATATCATTGGAATCGTCTCTCCGAGACGCTCCCATTGACATGCCACATAACAATATTGTGTTTTCATTTAAAATACTATCCATGTTTATCAGTTTTGACTGATGTAAAAAAATTCCGTACGTCGGTAGGTCTTTACCAAACGCCAAAATTTCGACTGTCCCAAATGAAAGAGCAGACGACATTTCAAAATGATGATATCGAAAACTGTCTTCTGGTAGGACAGAAAACACTGTTTGAAAAGGAGCAATTGCTTGTAAAGACTGTTTTAAAACTGTTTTCCTTGGTCACCTGCAAGAAACTGGTTAAATGTCGATTTTGTTTGGTAATGGGTTAAACGGTACTTTGATGTTGGCTGACCAATTGGGCGTTACTTCTCATTGTATATATTCATGTACATTTTTGAACGAATTGAGCGAAAAATCCGATATTATATGAATATCTACCAGTTAATATCAATCCCATTGAAACATAGCAACAAACCGAAAGTGGAAGAGTACTTAATGACATTTTAGCACTCTACGAATTTATTTCTTTAATATTATTTCTGTATAAAGTAGTAACCGTGTACTGTTTTCTGCAGTGGTTCGAAAGTTAGATGACTCAAGAAGTTTGAAAAGTGTCTGAGCTGATTTCGAACATCTGAAAACTTTTTAAGCGACTTTACATACATAATGCTGCGGAAAAAGGGTAATACCTCTGATTCAACTAAATACACCGGAAAACAGCGAAGAAATAATCGTGTTAACCCTTCACCAAACACCAAGTTTTCGACTGTCCCAAATTGAAAGAGTTTGCAGACGACATTTCAAAATGTGATGAAATTGAACAATATTCTTCAGAAAGAGCATAAAACCTTGTGGGAAAAGGAAAAAATGCTCGTCACGAGCAATTTCTCCTTTTCCCACAATGTTTTCTAAAGTCGTCTGCAACAAAGTTGTTGTTAAATAGTGTTATTGTTTGGTAATGGGTTTAGCAATTATTGCTTTTCTCACAACGTTAACTTGTGTCGTAACATGTCTAGATATGCTTATCGTTAGAATTGATAGGAGTCATATCTTATCACCGTTGCTACTTTTCGATAACAAGCATGAACAAAGGGTAAGAAATCCTACTGATATTGAAAAAATTGATTTCGGTGTGTATTCTGCCCAATCATACTAAAAGCTTTAGAAATCGATTTATTTCAAACGTAAACAGACGACCAATCAATACACGTTCTTTTCTAGTTGGAATCACGCTATGTATGGGCTGATTTTGGAATATCTACGTATTGTGTATCACTCCAATAATACTTACATTCGTTCGGATTAAAGCGGATGATGCATTCTACAAAACGTTCAGGTAATGCATCTTATTTTCATTTTATCCAAGTTTCCATTAATTTCAAGTTACTTCTCTGAGTTCCCTGGATTTAAACATATTTTCCATGTTACGTTGATATCCCCACTACCCTGTTTGTTATTGAGGGGGGCCGTGGCTACTTTTTATTTACTCTCAGATTTCTTGATGTATGTTTTAGACTGCTACAATGTGAAAAGGATCATTTAACGTGATATCAACTGACAAGATTCACATACATTTATCGTTAAAAAGAAATATGTTGTTGGCGTTGAATTCAATTATTTAACAATAACCATGTTAATTGTATATATTCATTATTTCCTCTAAGAACCGATATTTTAATGCTTTTTCCGTCAATTATTCATAATCATAACATACGAAAACAACACTTCTATTAAACAAAACCGCCTTTGTGTAGATGGTAATAATTTGTACAATGACTGTGGATATGTATATCTTATGCCAACTATTATGCTATGTTATGTTTTGGTTACTGGTTTATTATATTATGATTACTGGTATGTTATATCATGTATACTGATATGTTAAATAGTGATTACTTATGTAATGTTATCATTACTGATATGTTGTGTTATGTTATGATTACTTATATGTATGTTATGATTACTGGTATTTTGTGTTATGATTACTGGTATTTTGTGTTATGATTACTGGTATTTTGTGTTATGATTACTGGTATTTTGTGTTATGATTACTGGTATTTTGTGTTATGATTACTGGTATTTTATGTTATGATAAGTGGTATTTTGTGTTATGATTACTGGTATTTTGTGTTATGATTACTGGTATTTTGTGTTATGATTACTGGTATTTTGTTTTATGATTACTGGTATTTTATGTTATGATAACTGGTATTTTGTGTTATGATTACTGGTATTTTGTGTTATGATTACTGGTATTTTATGTTATGATAACTGGTATTTTGTGTTATGATTACTGGTATTTTGTGTTATGATTACTGGTATTTTATGTTATGATAACTGGTATTTGTGTTATGATTACTGGTATTTTGTGTTATGATTACTGGTATTTTGTGTTATGATTACTTATTTTTTGTGTTATGATAACTGGTATGTTATATCATGTATACTGGTATGTTAAATAGTGATTACTTATGTAATGTTATCATTACTGATATGTTGTGTTATGTTATGATTACTTATATGTATGTTATGATTACTGGTATTTTGTGTTATGATTACTGGTATTTTGTGTTATGATTACTGGTATTTTGTGTTATGATAACTGGTATGTTATATCATGTATACTGATATGTTAAATAGTGATTACTTATGTAATGTTATCATTACTGATATGTTGTGTTATGTTATGATTACTTATATGTTTGTTATGATTACTGGTATTTTGCTGGTATTTTGTGTTATGATTACTGGTATTTTGTGTTGTGATTACTGATATTTTGTGTTATGATAACTGGTATGTTATATCATGTATACTGGTATGTTAAATAGTGATTACTTATGAAATGTTATCATTACTGATATGTTGTGTTATGTTATGATTACTTATATGTATGTTATGATTACTGGTATTTTTTCGTTATGATTACTGGCATTTTATGTTATGATTACTGGTATTTTGTGTAATGATTACTGGTATTTTGTGTTATGATTACTGGTATTTTGTTTTATGATTACTGGTATTTTGTGTTATGATTACTGGTATTTTAAGTTATGGTTACTGATATATCATGGTATGATTACTGGTATGGTATGTTATGATTACTGGTATGTTATACTTTTACTACTGGTATGTTATACTTTTACTACTGGTGTGTTATGTTATGATTACTGGTATGTTATGTTATAATTACTGGTATGTTATGTTATGATTACTGGTATGTTACATTATGATTACTTGTATGTTATGTTATGATTACTGGTATGTTATGTTATGATTACTGGTATGAGATGTTATGATTACTGGTGTGTTATGTTATGATTACTGGTATGTTATGTTGTGATTACTGGTATGTTATGATTACTGGTATGTTATGTTATGATTACTGGTATGTTATGTTATGATTACTGGTATGAGATGTTATGATTACTGGTATGTTATGTTATGTTTACTGGTATGTTATGTTATGATTACTGATATTTTGTGTTATGGGAACTGATATATTATGATTACTGGTTTAGCATGTCATGTTTTGTTATGTAATGTTTTGTTATGATTACTGATATTTTATTATGACTGACATGTTTTATATTGCTTTGTAATGTCATACAATGTAATGTTATGTAACGCTTTGATTGCTGGTATGACCCTAGCCGGATATCGATACCACAACCTTTCAGGTAACATATACGGACACCGTCCTTAGATCATAAGAACACTCTGTTTAAATCGGATTCGGTTGGCTTAGAGTCGAAAATCAAACACGAGGGAAGTGTTTAACATCATACATCCATATACCTCCTCATTTTAACTTAACTGTTGCGACCGTCATAAGAAACATTTTCTGTAAGAAGGAGGTTTAATCAGTTACAATAAATAATTAATCCGTTTGTGGAAAGGTTTTTATCCAATTAACACGATCAAAGTCCGTTTTATGATGCCACTTGTGCCGTCTGTTCCTGTTTTTCAATTTGGACTAGGCACCCTTTACCATATTGGTATTTAACGGTGACTAAAACCAATATTAATCAGTAGATATTATCTTTTTGTTCGTAATGACCAAATCAACTGCATAGTGTTATAATATAGGAATTTAAATGCATAACAGTTGAGCGTGTCTGCTTGGGCAGACACATTGTTCGTTTTATAACCACTGCCTGCTGTAATTATGTGCCTGTATGTATGTAATGTGGGTAAGCTCGATGTCTGTTGAATGTCCACGTCCGACGGTCTACCTAGAACAGTTTTAGTCCGTTTACATATTTGTAACCTTGCGCACTCGCATCAGTTACTCTTTGTTGGGTAGTCTGTGCGTTCGTTATCTTTTCTCTGATACATACCTATAACTCGCATTTCTTAGAAAACCATATCCATTCCCCAATAACAGTTGGCAGTTGATAACATTCGGACGAATTATGTTCTGTTCAGTATTGTCACTGCAATAAGTACTTCGGTAATACCAAAAACGCAATAATAATTACTTTTCTAACTTGTTTTAATGTGTTTGCAAGACTTACCCCAAAAGCGAAATTAATTACTTTTCTAACTTGTTTTAATGTATTTGCCATACTTCTCCCATAAGCAACATCAATTACCTTTCTAGCTTACTTTAATGTATTTGCCAAACTATTAAACGTTTGGACCAAAATTCAATTTCTGCTTGAATCGCATGGGTCATTTTTTTTATTGTCACATGCTATGAATGTCGCACCGACAGCTGTTGTCAAAATGTATGTGACTCTCTATGTTTGATTTAAACGACATTAAATCCCAATGTCTAACTATTGTTATTCATTATTTTACAGTTCTGCGTTCGCCATGTTTTTGGAAGATAGTGTTTGTGTCTGTGAGCGTGTCCTTGCTGTTTTATGTGATGACGTCAGACATGCAGGAGTATCACACGATGTACATGAACAAGGTCACACGACCGACCAGTAAACACTTCGTCTGCGTACACATACACGGCACGAAATTGGAGCAGAGACTTTTCGAGTTTTCCTACGGATTTGGACTCGCCCAAACTTTGGGAAGCTTCATTATTATGCAGAGAGAGGAAGCTTTGAGGAACGTGTTTAAATTAAAACCTGTCAAGTTTCTGCAAAATACGAACGTGTGTAACTCATTCCAACGTATTTCTATCCCGAACTATGGAGATTTCACCCACAACATGACTGTATTGAATAAAGAGAAACATTATGATCTAGGGACTTTCAAGACGTCTGCCTTTCCCTCCATTTTATATTTTGATAAATATAAACATATTCTTATGCAGCATTTAGAGTTCACAGTAGACATCGATTCCAAAGCGGAAGACTACTTCCAATTAGCTGTTTCAGACGATAAAAAAGAACCGATTGGTTCTTGGACAAATGTAGCGGTGTATGTCGCTAATATACCGAATAATGGCGATGTTACATACGGTGAGCATGCTGATTACATGAGAAAGTACCTAACAGTGGCCATTAGCTATTATACAACACGAGTGTCGAATGCTCGTTTCATTGTGTATGCTATTGACGTTGACTTTGTTCGAGAAATACTAGACAAACAAACTATACATGCGATCTTCATCACCGACAAGATGATAATGCAGAAACAACCGGAAATACTGATGAGAGTGCTCTCCCTTTGTGATCACGTGATAACCTCAGATGCAGCGGACATGTTTGGTTGGTGGGTGGGGTATTTTTCTAAAGGAACAGTGGTCTATCCTCGGAAATCTACCAATTATTCTAACGACGGACATATCAACAGAGATATTTATCCCCACAGCTGGATCGGTCTTGTGTTTTAACGACGGACATATCAACAGAGATATTTATCCCCACAGCTGGATCGGTCTTGTGTTCTAACGATGGACATATCAACAGAGATATTTATTCCCACATCTGGATCGGTCTTGTGTTCTAACGACGGACATATCAACAGAGATATTTATCCCCACAGCTGGATCGGTCTTGTGTACTAACGACGATCATATCAACAGAGATATTTATTCACACATCTGGATCGGTCTTGTGTTCTAACGACGGACATATCAACAGAGATATCTATCCCCACAGCTGGATCGGTCTTGTGTTCTAACGACGGAGATATCGACAGAGATATTTATCCCCACAGCTGGATCGGTGTTGTGTTCTAACTGTTACATCTGTGTCTTCTGAGACAACTATTCATATCGACATTGCAAATGACCATGTTTTTTAACCGTTGATATGGATCATCAAAACAAAACAGATTTTTAACGCCACGATTTCGTTAAAATGTGCCTTTCAAAAGGCCTTAATTTATTGTTTCGACCAATGAGCATGTTTTGTACAAACAGGTTTACATGTATTATCTTTGATCCATTTGTATAAGTTTAATTCTGCGTAAAACATGACATTCGGTAATCTAAGTGATCAAAATAGACTTTCATTGGTCAGGGAAGTTATACTGCATGGATTTATAAAATATACAGCACAGATAGATAAATCAAATTTATTTATTCCTTAAATTGCTTGAGAGTGCATTTTTATTTTCATCCCCATATTCTAGGTCGATATAGTTTAGGCAACACCTCCACATAGGCGTAGGAGCCGCAGGGGCCAGCGGGGGCCCGACCCTCGCAATATCCAGACCGCGAGGGCCAAAGTATACTTTGCCAGCCCCCCCCCCCCCAAATATTCACAATGGAAAATGAAGATTTTTGAAGAGAATAAATGAAAGAAACGAAATTTAACAAACAGCAGAATGAATATAAGAGTGTATTTTGTGCTTTATCTAATACCAATTAGCCTTTTGTTACAAACAATAACCAAAACATTTTTGACGCCATCAGTGCATACGGCAGTCTGAATACATCGTGTTTATCCAATGAAAACTTAGCTCACGGAAATATCCGAGTAGTTTCAACAGACGAAAACAGTGATGCAAAGGGTGCTCTAAGCAGTCAGACCCTATATTGTATTTAAATATTAACTTATTTTTTAAAAGCTTAAGTAGAGGAATCTTTGGCTCTGACAGCATGGTCGCTGTGACTTTTAGTGATAACGAGACCTGGCCTATCATTTTTCTTTTTCTTTTGGTTATTTTGTATTGATTAAGATACACATTTTCATACGCTTTCTTTTAATTCATTTAATGATATTGAACTTGTAGATGCATGATTAGTCATGAGAAAGTTTAGGAACATTTATTCTTAGACCGGTTCTCATCTGAAGTTGGCTCCCCCAATGTTGTAACCGCTCGTACGCCTGTGCTCCATAGTGTATTTCTCCGTCGTATTTTGTCAATGATCCACTAAACTTCTTATTTATTTATTTCTGTTAAAAGAGATGTGCACATCCAATCTTTTTTCAAGCGTCCAGAGTCGTGGTGTATCAGACCACGGTTAAAATTGGACGCCAGGCATTCAGAAAGCTGCTGTTGGAACGTTGTAAATGACTTGCTTCCTGTACCTAAATAACCTTAGTTTGTATATAACGTTACGCACACTGTTCGCAAGTGGCCTCTTTAAGCCATTAACAAACAATGACGACATTTAACCACTTTGTTGCAGACGACTCTGGAAAACATTGTGGGAAAAGGAGATATTGCTTGTCACGAGCAATTTTTCCTTTTCCCACAATGTTTTCTGCCCCATCAGAAAATTATTTTCCAATTTCATCAGATTTTGAAATGTCGTCTGCAAACTCTTTCAAGTCGCGAATTTGGTGTTTGGGAGGATTAAACAATTTTGACAATATATATTGAATGATAATTACACGAGTCATAAATTGGTATTTTAAAAATCTTTAGTAGTCCGTATGCCCACCACTCGCAGCAATAACTGCACGACACCGAGCCCTCATAGATATTATGTACTGCTGAGGAATACCAGCCCATATTTGTATCACATCAAGGGTTAGATCCGCGATATTACGCAGCTGTGGCAAGACTTCCACTTTCCTTTTCAGTAAAGCCAAAACGTCCACCTAACGAAATGATGTTTTATGGATGTATGACTTGTGTGACTTTCGTTTGTAGTGGGATAATGTTAACCCTCTTATTAAAGTGTGAATTAGTTATGTAAACCAAATTACCTTTTTTTAGGATATGTTTTAAATAAAGGTTGTCATATGTATATGCAAATGTCAAAAGTTTATATATTCTGTATTCCAAAATAGTAATGAATTTATCAAGTGGACGTTTAGATATTCGATTGAGTGTATAATCGCCCACAAACTTATAACTCAAAGTTAGATAATTGACCGCATGAATTTCGGACAACTCTGCAATATTAGTTAAAGTACTATAGTCTTACTATACTCTAGTATCTTCATCAACTTGCGTTTGGTCTTGTGTAAAATCGTTTCTTGGGAGGAAAAGGGGAATAAGAGAAATCGGTTCTAAGTGTTTAATCGTAATGTAACATTTAACCGACGCATTGTCACGAAGGACAACTCTGCAAGATCTCGCCAAAGTACTCGCCATTTAAACAAAGATTGTCTTCCTTATTGACTCACCGACTATGTTTCATATTTTACGCAGTAGAATGTTTCATAATTGACATGAAAAGAACCTCCTTACACCTATAAAAATAAGACATCCCTTCTTTGAACACGAAATCATATGCTTTTTCTTAAGTTATGAGTTCAAAAAGAAAAGTCTAAACAAAGACGATATTTGATCTTAAAAAATTGTAAATTAAATGTCTTTTAACGATGTTATACTTCTTTAGTGAATTTCGGATTTATCGTTACTTATTTTGATATCACTTTTCGATAAGCTTTAGAATACAGGCGAAAGAATCCCGTCACCAGTGTTTACGATCTTCTGTCCGAACAAGATGGCCGTGCAACAGATAGTTTTACTTTTTTGCCCCTACTATTGCCAATGTGTACATTGTGTACCCTGAGTTGACCATCGATTTTCCGGTTCTGATGGAATATGATGACCCTTGCTTTGCAACGGTGTTACATCGAACACTCGCCAGAGAATACCCCGCCTGGAATTATGTCTTAATCCCTTACGCCATAGTTTTTTATTTTGACACATCTGCTTTCATAGGCTTAGAACAACACTGTGAATTGTAGAAGAAATGGTACAAGTCGGCTGCTTTTGCACAAATTATCAACATTGATAAAATCTTGAAGATTAGTTTACAAAGGAATATGTCAAATCACGTGTCTTGATGTTTTTTAAGATTTTCAGCAGCAGTTCCTTCAACATGAGGTGGGTTGGAGTAAAAGGATGGATTTGTGATATTTATTTCGTAATAGCCTAAGAATTCATCTTGTTGTTATTATACCATTTGTTTCATTAAGAAATAGGTCATCATTATACATACATCTCCCCGGAAGAGTTCCGAATGTTTCAATAGAACATTATGACGTCATTTTATCTAAGCACGTGTGCGTTCTTGCACTTCCGGCTAGCACACTTCGTTTGGTTTCCGGTCTAAGTGATAAGGTAAGTTTTGAAACAATAAAGTATTTCTTTACGTTCGACTACGCTTTATACAATTTTCCTTTTTAATTAGACTTAATAAAAGCACTGTCTAGAGATGCGAGCACAGCATACAAAGAACTACAATACCCTCTAAAATGTTGTACAATGTTGAATATTGCCTTCTAGATATGATTTTGTAACGACTTGCGGCAGATATTTACCACCGAACAAGACACGGTAGTAATAACAAAACTTCTATATGTCTCCCTGGCTTTGGGTAATGGATCAATTATAACATTTAAGTTTTAAGACAACTGTACATACGTTCTAATCTCGTTATCTCAACATCGGATATTTCGATTTTCTCGATATGTCGCGGTAAGCTCATTGTCCCAACTTTTTTCCTTCTTTATCTGTATTGTGTTACAACGCATAGCTCGATTTTTGTTATCTCGAATAATTCATTATCTCAAGATAGAAATATGTCCCAAGTCCCGACTTTACCAGTTTTTACGGTGGTTTATCTCGAAGTTCGGGTCGCTACCCGGGTCTTGGCAAAAGGTATTTCTTGATTTTAGCCCCATTTAGTTTGATTAGGGAAAGCAATATGATGAACCTGATTAATAGTATTTAATACAAATACAAAGTATAGATTCAACAAAAATCAACACAACAAAATATTCAAACTTGGCCAAATAAAAAAAAAACGAGAACAATAAACCAATTGACAATGATAGTCACAGTACAGTTGTAATTCGACATACAGATTTCATCTTTATTTTCTGATAGGCAATCTAACAGTGTGAAATTTAGATTATACCGAAAATATCACAGTGTTTCCCGATCTCCGTCAAATTAGGTTGACTATCAATCGTATCATGCGTACGTTTTGTTTGAAAATATGCGTCTTTAAAATACAGTTAAATCTTCTGTGAACATAAAATAGTGAACCATAGCTCTAAATGCAGAGTTTGTATAAGTTTAAGATAATTCTTTTCTAGAGGGTTGGTGATGTTTATGTATTTTGATCCTAATACAATATCCAAGTATATTCAAGAAGACGGCAAAGAATTGAGTATCAAAGGGATAAAATTTAACAAACTGTCATTATAATTATTATGATACTCATAATAAATCACTGGAATAAAGGGATATATCACTTATTAACCCTTTAAGGTATAGAGATAAGGCTTTTTTGTGACACCATAGGTATAAACCATCCGATTATCGGAGACCATTAACGCATACATAATCAGTCACCCTAGGTACCTATTTGCACAGGATTATCTCTGATAATTGTTATTGATTGGGGTACTGTTAATCAAACCAAAATCAATGCAATTTACGTTCATCTAATAGATTTTTTCAAAGAATAAAAGACAACGAGAACAAAATTTCCTTTAGGTTGATGATTTTTTCTTCATTTAGTGATACATACATATCAGGATTTAGGTGTACAAAATAAACAAACAATGAAACTGTATATTGAGGTGTGAATTATACAAAATCAAAAGTAATATAGTAACTTATGTGTTTTCCCCAAGAGATCCCTAATTTGATTTTCTGTTTTGTCATCAATTGAAGGAAATTTTGTTGACGAAAAAGTCCATTCATGACTCGAGATGCATACTTTGTCTTTGCATATTTCTCAACAAAGCTGAATAATTTTATTTCAATTTCCATTAAAACCGTTTCCAAAATGAAAAAAAAAGAATGTTTTTCAACGCAATATTGCTTCGTAAAGAAGTTAAACCTGGTCATCTTATACATGTAAAACGGTTAATATCAATTCATAATGACAACGAAACCTACTTATATTTCCGTAAAAAACATGTCCATGGGTGATGAATTTACCAAAAGCTCTCTGTTGTAGTCAAAGTCGGAGGAATGATCTTATTTGCTTGTCCGTGAATTGGTAAGATTTATAAGCATTTCATCATCTTCAGGCTCAAAAAACCGATCAAATGACTGCTCTGAATCTACATTGATGTCTGACATGCGATCGGAAACGCCAATATTGGCTAAATGTCTTAAAACAGCCGTCTTTATACAAGTTTCTCGTTATAGAATACAATATACAATATAATATACATTCACATGATAAAGGCATTCTGAAGTTAATCTCACAATCTCTATAACGTCCATTATTCAACGGCTTTATTGTCAATCGCCTTTGAATTTAGAACAATAGCTCCGTGTCATAAACATTCTTTACAGATCGCGTGCCGCATGCTCTTTAATTGGATAGAATTTTTAGAAGTGTGTTAAGTTTCTAAAGAATTGCATGAAATCCTTATCGAGTCTTTACAAATCGGCATTGTTCTAATCTTTTAAGACCGGATATTTAAGGCCTCTCAGTAATTGGGATGGTAATTTGAATTCCCTTCATCTCAATTTGCTAGCGGTATTTTCAGAAGGATGTCGTGAGACCATTATCAAAAGGTTCTCTCTAGAGCAAAAGTTTAAACTTTGACCCTATGATTTTATCATCGGAAATGAAAGAAAACATATTTATTTAAGAGGAAAATGAAATTTGGAGAAAGTGACCTGTGTGTAAAGTTATGTAATTAAGGGTTAAAGTTGAATAAATATTTCAGCTGTCAAATAGCGTTCTATGCGGTCATCGATAAAACGTCAAAATAGGTTTTTTACGGTAATAGGTATAACGGCGAAAAGGGTTTTATACGGTAATCGATAAGGCGGCGAACGGCGCTATATACCGTAAAGGGTTAAGCGTGAGTTTTCCTTCTGTTAATATAATAACGTAGCCAACATATGTTCCCTGCTTTTGAAAATCCGTTCCGTACATGCATTTCGGACACCTGTGCAATCTTCGTGTGCGAATCAACACCCGAAAGGCAATGGAAATTCTACATGGGTTATACATTAACCCTTTGCCAAACGCAAAATGTTCGACCGTGCCAAATTGAAAGAGTTTGCAGACGACATTTCAAAGTGTGATGAAATTAAGAAATAATCTGCTGATAGAACAGAAAACATTATGGGAAAAGAGGAAATTGCTCGTCACGAGCAATTTCTCCTTTTACCACAATGCTTTCCAGTGTCGTCTGCGACAAACTGGTTAAAATGTTGCTATTGTTTGGTAATCGGTTAAAATGAATATAAATGCATGCTATAAAGGGAAACACTGTCAGCGAGTTTAACCCATTACCAAACAATAACGACATTTGACTAGTTTGTTGCAGTCAACTCCGGAAAACAGTGTCGGAAAAGGAGAAATTGTTCTTTACGAGCAATTTCTCCTTTTCCCACATTGTTTTCTACCTTAAAAGAAGATTATTTCTTGTTTTCATAACTTGTTGTCATCTACAAACTCTTTCAATTAAGAACAGTCGAAAATTTTGCGTATAGTAAAGGGTTTATCATAACGACACAGATGGACGTTGGTTTCCTACAAATGATTACTTTATCTAACTCTATATAAAGACTCATGATGATGTAATGCAGTGTTGTGAATGGCGAAAACAATTTATAATGAATAGAGTTACAAACACTCTTTTAGTGCTTACGAAATAGGCATATAGTCGCTTGAACTTTCATTTTCAGTTATATGACAGCCATCCCAAACGACGGTCAAATTTATTTAATAATTTGTCAAATTAATTGTTCATCTTTATAGATTTATTGTTATTACCATACTATATAAATTTGAAATAAAGGTAAATCAACATTTTGCCACTAAAAAATGGGAGGTCAAATGATGCTTACCTTCGATTAAAACCATTTTATATACTTTTTCAAATCAGACTATTTACTTGTGTATTTGTATATATGTAAATATCTTGACGTACTTCATTTTTAGCTATATGACGGCCATCCCTGAATATGCTTTCCCTCTTTACCCAGAGTCCCATTCGTTTGCATTTAACTTACATGCACTCATACAAAAGTGAACTGAGAGGAAATATCCAACCGCCATTATAATTGTTATAATATTCCCAACACTAATTCATTGGAATAGCCTTAATCCTTTACCAAACGCTAAATGTTCGACTGTCCCAAATTGAAAGAGTTTGTAGATGACATTTCAAAATGTGATTAAAATTGGAAAATAATCTTCTAATAGAGAACAAAATATTGTGGGAAAAGTAGAAATTTTTCTTGACGAACAATTTCTCCTTTTCCCACAATGTTTTCCAGAGTCGTCTGCAACAAAGTGGTTAAAAGATGCTTACATTTCGGACACTTCTGCAACCTTCGTTTGTGCGCCCGAAAGCACCGTAAATTGTACATGAGTTCTGCCTTAGAATAAATATACGCATGCTGTAAACTGGGCTTTTTGTGCTATATAACAGTCTCCCATAAAAGGCACATTCCCAATTGGAAATTTCTTTAAAATCATGCAGTTTTCCCAAAGACTCAAAGTCACACCAGCTTTAAGGCTTAGAAATTTCAGCAATTTCAGCGATAGAATGTCCCATATTCAACAGGCTTGGGCCTATTCCCAATTGAAGGCAAAAAAGCCCAGTTAAAGGGTAAGACGATGGTTCTACCCGCCTTGACAAGCCGTTATTGGCAGTTGAGTATAGGGTATTCCTCCATCATTAAGAGTCGGGCATCGCTACTTAACTGAAATAATGTTGCTGTGATGTAAAACCCATAGAATGTCAGCGAGTATTAATCATTACGTCGCAGATGGAAGTTGGTTTCCGACAAATGATTGCTTCATCTACAAGACCCATGGTGATGTTATACAGTGCTGCGAATGGACAAAAAGCGAGATTTGCTTCTAAGCTTGTAAAACGAAACACGTCTTTGCTATGGGTAGATTTATCGTGATATTTCTAAAAACCCTCTTAGTCATTGTCCAAAACCAATAACCCATGGAATTTCCTAAGTAAACACCATGTATTTAATTTTAGAATAACTGGGAAAAGAATGACGTAATTTAGCGCCATTTATAACAATTCAATTCAATTCAATTTCAATTCAATTCTTTATTTGGCAAACACCAGCATAGTAATGCCTTTGGCCAAAACAACATTTACAAATATGGTACAGACATATATATAATATACGTAAACATGTTAATATATACAAAAAAAGAAATAACAAAGATGATCAAATCACGAAAAAATACAAGTCACGAATTTAGTTGATCTATCACATAATGATATATAATAAGATAATTATCAGATATCCATAATGAATGCCTGTTTTTCTAAAAACCCAGGAGTAATTTGAAGAAAATGAGCTCAGCGATGTTTTTGTGTACCATATGAAGCGAAACTAAATTCCCTATACTTAACCCTTTACCAAACGCCAAATTTTCGACTGCCCCAAATTGAAAGAGTTAGCAGACTGAAAGGGCAGAAAACATTGTGGGAAAAGGAACATTTCCCACAATGTTTTCCAGAGTCGTCCGCAACAAACCGGTCAATTTTCGTTGTTGTTTGATAATGGGTTAAGCCTCTTCCTGGCTGTTTCAGTTTTAGTTTCTGTTTCACTAAATCCTACTGCGCTATTGACAAATATGGCATTTTTTTCTAGATTATATTTCGAGGCTCCAGAGCAAAACTGGGGTAAGACCTCCGTAAACGTGAATGACTTACTCCAGTGTTGTATTGAACCCTCGTTACGCATGCGTGTGCGTCGTTATATAACCGGTGCATTCATTCGAATGCATTCAGTGACTGGTGCAGTATGGTAAAGCAGATTATATTATACTCCTTATATGAGATAAATTTACGTCAGCAATAATTGGATTATATAACGAATGTCTTTCATCGCTCTCTCTACAGAGTGACAAGAACTGGTTTATTTACCATCTTTATTTACCGTAAAGTGCGAATAGGTGAGTATTCTGTGGGGATTATACCTAGTCTATGATGCTTTGCAGCTGAGAAGTCTTACAAGGGCTTGTTCACAGAGGAGAAAATTTGACGGTCAAAATTAAATGAAACGAGACAGTATTTGTATTTTTGTTTCATGAACAACTAAATTAGTTATTGAAAGCATGACTTATTCACGAAACGTCGATTCATCTTGGCATAATGTCTTTACAGTTTATATGCGGTAGATCTCAAAAGCAATATCACGCTTTTGGATGAAAATACATGTTAATTTAATTTAAAAAAAAAAAAAAAAAACTTTTTGTTTCCGAATTTACACACATCCGTCAAACTCCTTTAAAACTAAACTGATTTTTGTTTGTTCGGGTTTTTGTTCCGTGTTTCCTTGATTTTTAAAAATCATATCCATACATGCACTTTTCAAATGTATTTAACTATATGCCTTCATTTTTTCAATTCCTTACATTTAAATGTGTTTATATCGTTTGTTCAATTATTCATGAGAGGTAGCGTGTTCGTCAGTCCGTCCGTCCGTTGCGGGCTCGATTCTCCAGCAATGTTGTATAAGTATAAACATTTAATGTTTATGTAAACAACGGGATCAAGGTAATGGGTCCAACACTGAACCCTCGAACCCAAAGTCAAAAGAGTAAAAACCAACAGTCCTGGTTCGAATCTAAGGGTTGCTGAAATGATATTGAAAAATAAGATTGAAACGGAAATAAACTATAAAACAAAAACAAAATAATACCGTAAGCCACCCATACTTTTTAACCCTTTACCAAACGCCAAATTTTTATACTGTCCCAAATTGAAAGATTTTCCAGACGACATTTCAAAATGTGATGAAATTGAAAAATAATCGTCTGATAGGGCAGAAAACATTGTGAGAAAAGGAGAAATTGCTCGGTAGGAGCAATTTCTCCCTTTCCCACATTGTTTTCTAGATTCGTCTGCAACAAACTCGTCAAACGTCGTTATTGTTTGGTAATAGGTTGAACAACTTACGAGTTTTCTTAATATAAGATATGTTGCCCAATATAAAATTTAATATTGTTCGGTACATGTTTCGATTTGTGTTGTCTCTGTAAAACTTTCACACCGTATCTGTAACATCTGTATGGATAAGACGCAGCCTTTTCGTTTGATATGGTTTGTTTATTTGTCAGGTTTTACATTGTTTTACCATTATTCCATTCATATAACTATGCCTGGCTCTGTATCGATAGTAAAATACATCAAGGTAAACCCCTAAAAAGGCTTGTCAAGTCGGGAAAACCATGGGTTTTTCCCAGAGTCGGCAGTGAGACAAACTCTCATTAAAATCCAAACCTATAACCCGCCCCCCCCCCTCGATTTCTAAATTCACAGAATGCTTTTGCAATTTTAAGTTCTGTACAGTTTCCACTACGTAATGGATTCCCCGAATTACACTACTTTCAATATTCATTTTGCTCGGAGGTGATTAATGTAATAAAGAAAGCCACAACGTTTATTTTTCTAAGCTTGCTTCAGCTTGCTGATTGCCCATCGTTATATTTATATGTGGATGCATACGATAAGATACCTGAGTTGATTTTCAAAACATTTTGAAGAACGATAATTCACATGTATCTCAGGATAAACACAAACTAGTAACTAGTCGGTTGTTATAGGAGCGCAAAGAAAAATTCAACATACCTACACGTTTCCTTTAACACATATTCTGTATTCATAAAGCCCCGTCGTATACAGTCTAACTTGTGTTAAGCAACCACCCTTTTAAGCAGCCAACCTGCCTTAAATGACCTTTGCACTTCAAATATATTCATGATGCATATTAAACTATCAGTTTCTTTTATCTTGTTAAAGAAAATGGGAAATTAGTTATATTGTGGGATTGGATATATCCATTTCTTCTTTTTTTTACAATAAAATGTCACAGTGATTTTGACTATGTAACTTTACAACAACACATATCCTATACTATCTCTTTTTTCTTAACTTTAATTTCTTTTTTCCATTGTCTTTTTGTCTTTTTCTCTGCTTCTTTTCATACTTCTTGTTTTCTCGTCACTTTATTTCTTATTTTCTTTGTTAACATGTTCTTTATTGATACTTTTGTATTAATCATTACACTGTTGTTTAAAAAGGAAATAAAGCTTAAAAAAAACCTGCCTTAAACAGCTACTACAGAAAGTCCAATTGTTACATTGTACATCAATTTGTGTTAAGCAGCCAACCTGTCTTAAACAGCCAATTTACTCTGTCCCATAGGCTGGCCTCTTAACACAAATTTGACTGTGTATGTGTATAAGAAAACTTTTTCGTTGAAATGTCTGCCTTGAATAACACCAACATTCATCGAATATGTTCCTGTTATCAAGCAAATTAAGTATCAGTTAGTGGACTTATTCGAAAAGCTGAATTTGAAGTTGTGATGCGTATTGCATCAATGTTTAAAGGGACGTGTTCAGAGATCTGTGTTCTGAGAGTAATAGACGTAAACATTTGATACCAACAATCACTTCAACTAAATAAAAGGCCATTTTCAATTTGACTTACTTCTAAATTGTCGAAATTCCGTGATTTCGTTAAAAGATTCGAAGTGAGCCTTCGCGCCTGTCAGCGCTTCTACGGGAAAGACGGTTTATAAATAAAAGCAGGAATTTCTTCTCGTGCACCTTGCTAATGTCACGTGACAAGAGTGGTTAAACGTATGCCTATCCAAAGCCCCAAGAGGTTTTGTAAAAATAGCGCCTCTTAAGCGGGTTTATCTCGTTGTTTACGAAGTTAACCCGCTTAAACGGTTAGCAATATTTGCAATAAAAATGATCTACATCATTTCTCCATGGTTATGAACGGGGTATGGAAGCTGTCAATAATCTAGTCTTATGTTACTTTAGAAATCTATCATGTCATTAAATCGGTAGAAGATAGTTTTTTAAAATAATAAAAATCTGTGAGATAGGCCTTTTAAAACATTGCTGTAACTTTTGTACTTTCAGATTCGGACGATGAGATTCCTAACGTCAGCGGTGGTGTTGCTGTTTTTGCAACAAGTAACATCTGCACAAAATATCACCATTCCCTTAAATATGAATATCACAACTGCACGACCCTTGACCGATGGACTAGCTGGAGAAATGTTATCTGGGCCAAGTATACCAACTTCAGAACTGACCAATTGTTTATTGGTACCATCTGATACGACAGTAACGTCGACAATCAACTCTTTGATAAAGGACGGAGCTAAACTTATCCAATACCATTTGCATATAGAACGTGAAGACGAGCTGCTTGCTAATATCAACCAGAGCACGGTGTACAGGCCCTTGTTTTGGATACGTACAACAGGGCGGCATGGGAGAGGCCTACTACTCCTGAGACCTGAATATGACACGTTGTCGCTTAAAACTTTAAAGTTTGGTGTTAAATCGTTAAACGTGACATTGAATGAGTACCCCAGTCGTTGTCTCACAAAGCTGAGCTATCAGGACATCGAGAAAGTATTGAGGGAACTTGTAATGAACGATTTTCAGAACACAACCTCTGGCAACGTTATACCACTACGGCCAACAGAAAGTGTATGTAACATGCACGTATTGGACAAGAATGGGGTCGCGGACTTCCGCTATTTCTGTTGTAACATGAGCGATACTTCACAGATTCAATGTCATGTCTTAGAAACGGAACTCTGGTTAAACGTGCTATTCGGTGTCGTGACGCTAATCACAGTACTGGTCGTTCTCTTCAGTCCTTCCCTGATTCCAGAGTCAATTTACCGTCTCAAACACATAACTGTACCTTTTGTGTATATAACAGAGCCCCATGAGCCGATGCGTTTGAACGTTGTCTTAACCAATAATCCTAATAGGTATAAAAACGCCAAAATGGTTTTAAATGTGTCTAAATTCCGCCACATGACGAAATTCAGTAAGACAATACAGACAATGATTCCTGAGGCGTTGTATAATTTTAGTTTTGATAAAGTGGAGTTGATGCTAAAACAGGAAAGATTGTTGTCAGGCGGGAATGCACCTGTTGGTTTGTTTGAAACACTGTACGGAGCATTCTTTAAATGCAATATAAGACACAATCCGTCAGTTAAGCCATGCTGTGATGCCAAAATTTTCTCGCAATGTGACAATGGATCAGGCTATTCTTGGTACAGACTTTTGAGAGAAATAATGAAGGCTCTCTTGTTAGTACTTATCAGCTTACCGTGGATAGTCCGGGTGTTGATATATTATATGTTTGAACATGGGGAAATGGACGAGCGTAAAATGGCAGCCAATGAAAGAGGTCTCCAGTTTTATTTTCCTGGCAGCTTCACGTTGTATTTGACACCATTACATTTGATGTTTGTGGTGGTATATACTGTACTCTGCATCGAAGCATTTTTCTTTGGAATCCTGAAAAAGAAAACTACAGAGAAAATGAAGTTTGTATTAAGGAAGTGCTTTAATGACATGCGTGAGTTTGATAAACAGAGAGTACTCGGTTGGGTGGTACAGGTGATGTTGCTACCTTGCGTCTCATTTGGTGTTTTCGGATTTCTGGTTGCACCAATCATATGGGTCATCATGTTACCAATAGCTCTGGTCATTTCTGCATTTTATGTTTTCCCAACAATCAATCTAACAGGCCGGCTTGTCGCACACTTCGTGGTTTATCTATTGCCGCGAGGGTTGTGTGCACGAAGTAAGTTTTCCTCGATTATATCAAAAATGATAAAGAAGATTGAAAAAGTGTTAGATACAGAACTAGATATAAAAAAGCTCGCAGAAACAGAATCTGTAGAGAAAAACAAAAAAGCTTTGAGTACCATATGTGGTAGATTCCAACAGCTGATTGTCATCATTTTCTGTCTGATCTCGCTCTACTCGTGTATATTTTTGCTGACAGAATTTGTGTCGTTTCTGGTTGAGATGGTGGTGTACACTATGATCGGTATTATACTTAACGCCTCAATCACATTGACATATATCTCATTAGGCCTCTATATCGTCTTCTATGCAAATGATGTAGTTGGCAATGTAAGCAAGAAGTTCATAACTTTTAGTAGCACGCTTAATTCGTACATTCTCGATCTTGGTAAAAGTCAAGCAGAGCCTGTGTTTTTCAACAACTATGAAAACCAATTAAATCGAGCTTTTCGGGTGAAAACAGGACGGCCTTGCAAGCCAAAGCTTCCTGTAGAACTTGTTAAGAATGATGAAAACGAACCGAGATGGAACTTTTCAAAACTCGTCCTATTTATAACCAACAGGGATCAACCACAAATTCCTAAGAAGTTTTATTTTTCGGCTTGCAACATGCCCTACTCCCTTGTACCCGGCCAGCTATTCTCAAATTATCTATCGGCGTTTAAAGAACTTGGACTCATTGCGTTGTTCCTCTTGTTTGTCCTGGTCGTTGTGTTGGCTTTTGGTGAATCATACAAATTGTCTGCGACCGACCAGCTTCTCGCTGCTATGGCAAGTGGTTTTATACCGCTCATGCTAAGACGAGTACTCTTCAAGACCCAATCCGTGCCCGCCATCGACACCTCGTCTGATATTAACTTCCAGGTGTGCATATTCGATCTGCTCAATAGTTATTATCAGAGTTGGCCTATATTCGATATAGACGTTGGCTTTAACAACGCACTTAACGGCGTAAACAAAATGTTTGTGAGCGCAGAGGGTTTAGAGACACAAGATCTTCCAGAAGCAAACAATGCACACGAACAAGGGGACGTCGCGGATGATGAAAACTACTTTGAAACAACCAAGAACGAAGACCAACTACTGAATTCGCGTGAATCGAAGATGGAAGTTTCACAATTTAGTGAGGCATTGGACCTGGTTATAGATACAAGAACGGCTGATAAAGACGATTTCCCGCATATGTATTCTGGGCAAAACGGTCGTGATGTAGGTTCCATGTCTTTACTGGATGACCTGGGGGAGAATATTGGTTTGAATGTTGTTTAAACCACGCAGTCCCATCTATCAGCAACACATCTGACACGAGAATTGTTCTTTCGCTCAATAATAATAAACAATAATGGCCTATATTTGATATAGAAGTCGGGTTTAACAACGAACAAAATAGTGTTGAAAAATCCTGCGTACACGAGGGCTTGGATACACAAGGACCGCAGAGGTAAACTCCAGAGAAATAGAATGTGACGGGACTGACGTGCGGATCAAGATTGAAACATCTCAAAACACAGATCAGTCAACGAGCGTCCGTGAATCAATGGTAGACACTACCCTAGGTGATGAAGCATTAGACTTAGTGATAGACACACGAGATGTGGATACAGACGATTTCCCAAATATGTCTTCTGAACAAGTTGATAAAGGAAATAGTATAAGAATGGTTGAGGTTTAACCCATTACCAAACAATAACGACATTTTACCAGTTTGGTGCGACGATTCTGGAAAACATTGTGAGAAAAAGAGAAATTGCTCTAAACGAGCAATTTCTTCTTTTCCCACAATGTTTTCTGTCCTACCTGAAGAATACTCTTTCAATTTCATCACATTTTGAAATGTCATCTGCAAACTCTTTCAATTTGGGACAGTCGAAAGGTTGGCGTTTGGTAAAGGGTTAAACATGTGAACGTAGGAAAGCAAGTTGTGTGTGCCATCCTATACATTTTCTATCAAAAAGTAAGTTTTGCAATCCTTCAAGGACCTAGTTCAGTATCAAGAAGACAAAGGTCTTTTGAACGTCCAAAGCGCTCTTCAATAGATTCACCAATTTGCCTGGAAAAAAGACTGCTTTCTGTATGATTCTGTATAGGAACCATTGTGACACACATAAAGGGTATCTTACTTTATAAACCATAATGGATGTTGTTTAATTGACAGTTCGTCATGTAAAAATCCCTTTTTATCACACCATAGGCATTTGAGGTTTAAGCTATGCCTGATAGCAGACATCTGCCATAACGAACTGTCTTCTATCAATATTGACTGTATTTTTGACAAAAGCAACACTATTGATTCATCTTTTTATGTGATAGGACCAAAATATAGAGAGTGTAATGAAGCACCACTCATACAACACATTGCTGATGATGTCTTTGATCATTTTGTAAATATGTGTGATAACCAATGTGAAAATAGACCAGCTCGAGCAAGTGGAGTCTTGTGTGTGTGTTTTAAACAATTACCAAGTTGAAAGATACAGGCTCTTTATGAATTAGCTGTTGCCATCCATCATCACGATGAGTATCTCTTTAAACCCTATTCGTGTGTATTTTGTCAATGAAATGAAAAAATAAAAAGATTTTGATAGATGGAGATATTGATACATAGAGAAAGAGAGAGAAAGATAGAGAGAGGGGAGAGAGAAATTGTTATGTTATGTTCTCTATGTTGGGAAGCTGAGGTATAGCACAAGATGATATGAAATTAGATAGATGTTTATTCGAGCATAGATATAGACAGACTGCTATTTAAGAGAGATACACCGATATATAAAAGGGTCATGAATAGTAACTCAATAGGATTAATATACAAGACTGCAGGAGTTACTTCCCATATCATTACAGAAATATTTTCAAGATTTGGAGAATTTAATATCAAACGATCTACTTTTAAATATTGTATCATATTTTGGATATTTTCTATTGTTAACTGTTGATAAAATAGCAAATAAATACCAAAGAGCTTTGTAAATTGCGTATTTTGAATCAAAGTCCCTCTAAACATTTATATCTTTGTTTGAATCCATGTATCTGTTTCGCGTAGCTTTAATTTGCAAATAAATCGATCAATTAAATCTTATTGATTTAAGCCCCCCCCCCCATGTAAACGCCCGTTCTGTGATTAAGTATTTACAACGTTTGATTTACAGTGATCTTTGAACGCTGTGTAGAATTATCTCCTTTCCTCCTTTCCCCTTACACTGTGTCCGAATAATTAGGAATTTCCTCGACCTTTGTTATCGACTGCTTGATATTTATCGTTTACATCCACCGGTATCCGTTTACTGCTGAAATAAACCTCAAAGTGGGCAGACTAGTCTTGAGTTCTCAACTAACAGACATATTCTCTCTCATTTCGATAGGGTATACAACACTTATAATACGGATTAACTCAGGCCTGCTTTTTTATGGAATGCTCAAGCCTGAAAATCATTACTTGAAGCATGAATTTAAACGGCTTCAATTTAAAATCTAAAAGCCTTAAATCAGGGCCAGGCCTGAAAATTAGCAGGTCAGTTAAATGAATGAGAGATCCACCAATTGGATTGTTGGTGGCAGGTTAAGGGGTGACGGCGTTTTTCATCAATATTTCAGTTACAAAATAGAACAGAAGAGAACAGAGTTTATTAGAATATTTCACTATCTCCGTCAAATTAGGTTGACTATCATCAATCGTATCATGCATACGTTTTGTTTGAAAATATGCGTCTTCGAAATACAGTTTATCTTCTGTGAATATAAAGTAGTGAACCATAGCTCTAAATGCAGAGTTTGTATAAGTTTAAGATAATTTTTTGCGAATACTTAAAAACAAGAGGGTTGGTGATGTTTCCGTATTTGGAACCGAATACAATAGCCAAGTATATTCATAAGGACGGCAAAGAATTGAGTATCAAAAGGATAGAATTTAACAAACTGTCATCATAATTGTTATGATATTCATAGTAAACCATTGGAATAAAGGGAGAAATTATCTGTTAAGCGTGAGTTTTCCTTCTGTTAATATAATAACGTAGCCAACATATGTTTCCTGCTTTTGAACATTCGTTCCGTACGTGTATTTGGGACACCTTTGCAATCTTCGTGTGCTAATCAACACCCGAGAGGCAACGGAAATTCTACATTGGTTCTACATTAACCCTTTGCCAAACGCAAAATTTTCGACCGTCCCAAATTCAAAGAGAATAATGATAAGGAAATGGTCTGCTGATAGAACAGAAAACACTGTGGGGAACGGAGAAATTGCTCGGTACGAGCAATTCCTCCTTTTCCCACAATGTTTTCTAGAATCGTCTGCAACACATTGGATAAATGTCGTTATTGTTTGGTAATGGGTTTAAATGGATATATGCATGCTATAAAGGGAAACACTGTCAGCAGGTTTTAATCATAACGACGCAGACGGACGTGCGTTTCCTACAAATGATTACTATATCTGTATAGATAAATACCCATGATGATGTAATGCATTGTTGCGAATGGCGGAATCAAGATATAATGGATAGAGTTACAAACACTCTTTTAGTGCTTACAAAATAAGCATAAAGTCGCTTGAACTTTTATTTTCAGTTATATGACAGCCATCCAACACGACGGTCAAATTCATTTAATAATTTATCAAACTATTTGCTCATCTTTATAGATTTATTGCTATTACCATATCATATAGATTTGAAATAAAGCTAAATCAACATCTTTCCACTTAATAATTGGAGGTCAAATGATGCTTATCTTCCATTTAAACTATTTTATATACTTTTTCAAATTTATTTGTATATATATAAATATCTGCATGCACTTGATGTTATTATAAAATAACTGTATGACTAGAAACCGTAAAGTTTATTTCAATAGAATTATCTTATCTTATGTTATAATTACGAAGCAGGTGGATTTTGGTTTCCCCCAAATTATGACCTCATCTGTAAGACCCATGGTGATGTAATACACTGTTGCAAATGGCGGAAACGACATATAATAAATAGAGTTACAAACACTCTTTTAGTGCTGACTAAATGAGCTTATAAACAAATTAATTTTCTTTTTTAGCTATATGACGGCCATTCATGAATATGTTTTCCATCTTTACCCAGAGTCCCATTTGTTTGCATTCAACAAACATTTATTCATACAAAGGTTAACTGAGGGGCGATATCAAAACGTAATCATAATTGTTTTTAAGTATTCGCAACAATTAATAATTGGAATAACCTTAAAACTTTACCAAATGCCAAATTTTTGACGGTCCCTAATTGAAAGAGTTTGCAGACCCCATTTTAAAATATGATGAAATTGGAAAATAATCTTCTGATAATATAGAAAATATTATGGGGAAAGAAAAAATTGCACGTGACAATGTTTTCCAGAGTCGTCTGCAACAAAGTTGTTATATGTTGTTATTGCTTGGTATTGGGTAAAGGGAGATATTGTTTATTAAGGGTGTCAATTCATTTTGGACACCTCAGCAACCTTCGTGAGCGCGCCCGAAAGCACCGCATTGTACATGGGTTCTACCTTAGAATTAATATATACATGCTGTAAACAGGGATTTGTTGCGCTATATAACAGACTCACATAAAAGGCACCTTCCCAATTGGAAATTTCTTTAAAATCATGCAGTTTTTTTTCCAAAAACTCAGTCATACCAGCTTTTAGGCTTCCCAATTCAGCAATTTCAGCGATAAAATTTCCCAAATTCAACAGGCTTGGGCCTCTTCCCAATTGAAGGCAAAAAAGCCCAGGTAAAGACGATGGTTCTACCCGCCTTGACAAGCCGTTATTGGCAGTTGAGTATAGGGTCTTCCTCCATCATTAAGAGTCGGGCATCGCTGCATAACTGAAATAATGTTGATGTGATGTAAAACCCATATGAATTGTATAAAATAAAGGGTTAGAATTACAGCGAGTATTAATCATAACGTCGCAGATGTTGATTTCCGACAAATGATTAATTCATCTACAAGACCCATGATGGTGTTATACTGTACTGCGAATGGAAATAAAACAAGATTTGCTTCTAAGCGTGTAAAACGAAACACGTCTTTGCTATGGGTAGATTTATCGTGATATTTCTTAAACCCCTCTTAATCATTGTCAAAAACCAAAAACCCGTGAATTTTCCTCAGTAAACTCCATGTATTTGATTTTAGAATAACTGGGAAAAAAATGACTTATTTCAGTGCTATTTATAGCTATCAGATATCCATATTTGATGTTTATTTTTCTAAAAACCAGGAGTAATTCGAAGAAAATAAGCTCAGCGATGTTTTTGTGTACCATATGCAGCGACACTAAATTTCCTTTACTTAACTCTTTACCAAACGCCAAATTTTCGACTGTCCCAAATTGAAAGAGTGTGCAGACGACATTTCAAAACGTGATGAAATTGAAAGGGCAGAAAACATTGTGGGAAAAGGAGAACTTGCTCGGTACGAGCAAGTTCTCCTTTTCTCACAATGTTTTCAAGAGTCCTCCGCAACAAACTGGTCAATTTTTGTTGTTGTTTGGTAATGAGTTAAGCCTCTCAACGGCTGTTTCAGTTTTAGTTTCTGTTTCACTAAGTCCTTCTGCAC